>CM059437.1:38623083-39223083 GCA_030390025.1 Squalus acanthias | reverse complement strand
AACTGCTCGAATAGTGTTTGGGGTTTTGAATCTGTCTTAGGAACAATAAAAGGTTAAAGACAGAACCCGTGTGTCTGGTGTAATTTCTCATAAATCTCAATCCGAACTCTAGAACCTGTTGGACGGGGGAGGGGTAATTCCGCATGACTTACACATGGGTCCTAGGTGGCTGAAGGCACGGCCACCAATGGTGGGTGAAGGGAGGGAGGATGCACAATAGGTCAAAGTGCTGGGGCTGTTGAAGGCTGGAATAGATTACAGAGATAGTGAGGGGCGAGACCATGGAGGGACTTAAACACAATGATGAGAATTGTAAATTAGAGGCGTTGGAAACATTGAAACATAGGAACAGAAGGAGGTCATTCAGCCCCTCGAGCCTGTTCCGCCATTCAATGAGATTGTGGCTGATCTGTACCTTAACTCCATCCACCTGCCTTTGCTGCATATTCTTTTATACCCTCAACTAGCAAACATCTATCGATCTCAGATTTAAAATTATTAATTGAGCTAACATCTACTGCTTTTTGTGGGAGAGAGTTCCACACTTCTACCAGCCTTTTCGTGAAGAAGTGTTTTCTAACTTCTCTCCTGAATGATTTTAAGGTTATATCCCCTTGTCCTAGACTCCCCAACAGCGGAAAAGTTTCTCTCCATCCACCCTATCAATTCCTAAAAACCTCAATCAAATCACGGGGCACGAGTGGCCTGAAGCCAGGACAGGGGACATGGGTAGCGCAGGGCGGAGGTCACACACGAGTTCCGTGATCTCATTGAATGGTGGAACAGGCTCGAGGGGCTGAAGGGCCTCCTCCTGTTCTTATGTTCCTATGTTCTGCTGCAGAGAAGTCAGATGAGCACTTCGATGGGGCGGGCTATAGAAGAAGGCTGATGGGTATACACAATTAAACGCTTGGTGCATCGGCAGGCCTGCCAGAAAGCTTGCGTGCAAAGTCAAGGAGCATGGAGGAGTCCAGCACTAACTTGGCACAGGGCTTTGCACAGAGCTTGGAGCCCATCCGTTCCAGCATGGAAGTGGTGGCCAACCTCATTAGCGCACTTGTGGACCCAACCATGATGCAGCGTCTGATAGCCAATGTCTCAGCTTCCACTGCAGCACAAGCAGAAGCCACCCTATGTCTGTATGCTGCAGTGGAAGCTCAGACTGCTCTCCTGCTGTCTCTGCTTGCTGCCATGCAAGCACAGACTGCTGCCATCATGATTGAGGATACCAGTGTTGAAAGGGGCTTGCAGGATGTCACAGCGGTCCAGCAATCTGTCCTCCAACAGATTACGAGGATCGCTGAGGCACTGCCCCAGAGGAGTGGCAGTGGCTCCGTGGAGCACGAACCTGCTGTCCTCTCTCCATTCGTCCTCCCACCACTGTCACTCAGCCAGTGGCCTTGCAGTTGCCTGTTAGCCAGCCAGCCCAGACTGCTGCCGCCCATGCCGAGATGGTGCAGTGAAGCCCAAAGCTGCTCATGGTCTGCAGACTCCCCCACTGAAAGTCAGCAGCCTTCCACCAGCCATTCTGCAGCCACTGGGGTAGCACTGCATTGGAGCACTAGGACAGGCAAAGGCACATGGAAGACAGGCACTAAGGGAATACACAGGAGTGATTAGTTGATGTTTGTATGCAATACGCCATGATTTGATTTACAAATTTGGTTTGGAATGTTTATTTTGTGTTGGCTATTATTTTTGCATTGTGGCCAAGCGGACGCTGTGATGGTCAGTAACAGAGGGAAGGTAAGGTGTGGGTCTGTTGGTGAATGTGGAATTGGGGTTGCGTTTACTGGTATCGCTGTCAGATGAGTTGTTCACGGACAGCCTGGCCAGAAAGGGGTTGGCTGGGTTGCCTCATCCCTTCCTCTTCCTCCTCTTCCTCCTCCTCTTCCTCCTCCTCCTTCTCAGCTGGTCGCCATATATCTGGTGGCAAGGGCTGTGCCCTCATAATAGCGAAGTTGTGCAGCGTGCTGCAGACAAAACTTGACACCTGCTCTGCCGAGTACTGCAGGGCTCCTCCAGAGCGGTCCAGGCAGCGGAAGCGTTGTTTCAGCACGCCAATGGTCTGCTCTATCATATTTCGTGCGGCAGCATGGCTTTCAGTATATGCATGAGCCATGGTGCTGATGGATAGCCACCCTCTGGTTTGTCGTGGTGGCTCAAATGCAGATGGCACAGCAGGCTACCGCAGAATGAAGGCATCATGACTGCTGCCAGGATACTGGGCATTCACCTGCATGATTCGCTGAGTATGGTCGCACACCAGCTGGACATTGAGGGAGTAGAATGCCTTTCGGCTGCGGTACATTTCAGAGTTGACATGCGGTGCCCACAAAACGATCTGTGTGCAGTCAATGGCACCCTGCACCACGGGGAAGCCTGCAATCCTTTCAAAACCGCATGCTTGCTCTACCTGCTGCTCTCTGGCATAAGAGAATGAGATGTATAAATCTCTCTTGGAATACAGAGCCTCAGTTACTTCCCTTATGCAACAGTGGGCGGCAAACTGGGAGATGTTGCAAATATCTCCTGCTCAAGCCTGGAGGGAGCCCGATGCATAAGAGTTCATGGCCACCGTGACCTTCACAGCCACTGGCAATGTGGTCCTCACCCTGCTGAGGTTGCAGTTGTGGCTGCAGCAGGTGGCCGATTTCAGTGAGGACGTCCTGAGTGAAGCGCAGACGTCTGGCACACTGTTCCTCACTGAGTTCCTTGCTCCCTGAACACTCAGGGTGGATAGGGCCTCCTGCTGGGAACCCTGCTCCCCCTCCTCCTCCTCCTCCCTCTTCGAGCAGCTTGTCCTGCTCTGTGTCGCCTCTGCTCATTCTCCCTGTCACACTGTAGGCCAAGTGGAATGCGTACTACTGCACCCATGTCTGGGAGCCAGTGGTTCTGTGCCGAATCCTTGAAGTCAGGACAAAGTCCTTCAGCATGTGCCACATCACTCCCTGTAGACTTTAGCAAATTTAAAGAACTCTAGAAACCACCAAACACTTCTACAAATGCGGCAACAATCAATATAAATCAATTGCTACTAACCTGTAAGCCAATGCTGATCCCTTTAAATAGCGCTGGTGGGGGGTCCTTCCTGTTGCTGAACGTGTGTTCAGCCTTGTGTGTTTAAGAGAGGGCGTTAGCTGGAGTGTTGAGCTCTCAAGTGGCAGACCTGGCGCCAAATCAGTTGGTGCATGCTGATTCACATCCTGATCTGCCAACTCTGCATACCTCTGGCGGACGCTGTCTGTGCGCGCGCTAACGAGCTGCCCAAGATGGCGTCCGGCACGGCCACTAGAGGTGTGCGCGTGCCATTTTGGAACACTTGTAGCGCTGAGAAAACGGCTCCGAGGAACCGAATGTTGCGCCGTACGTCTCTTTGACTTGTGGAAGCAAAGATGGGGGCCATGCCAGGGGAATGACTGGAATGGGAGAGAGTAAATGATTTCCTGGGGATGAAGGCATCAAAAGTAGACATAAGGAAGTAGTTGAGCAAATTGAGAACTGGAGAAGTCTCATGGCCAATGGAAGGCCAAAGGTCTTAACAGTTGGCAGTTTGAAAGTGTGGTTGTAAGTGACTTTGGGGAGAGTTTGTCCAGAGGTGGAACCAGAAAGGGGGATTTGGGTAGTGAGGGAGACAAGGGAGAGGTCAGAGGTGGCTTTGTCTGTAATCGAGACTATGGGAGTAAAGAGATCACGGGAGATGGCAAGGTCAAGAGGTCATCCAACTTCCATCACCTGCCACCCCCCTTTGCTTGATTACACTAGGGCTCACCCTAAACAATTAGTATTTCAACTAAAAGACTTCCTCCCTTCTTTGATTTTTGCCTCCACCTCACCTGTATTTTCTCGTTTATCATTCTCACGACTGGCTGTTTATCTCCTAGCACCTTTCCCTGTAACTAAGGCCAGTCCAGCACTGTCCATTGGTACTGACCCACAGTGCTGTCCGCAGCCCAAATACTTGGTCCTCATAAGGCGTGCACCTGTTTTGATCCGGAATACTGGATTATCTGTAACTATTCTGTGTCAATCTTTCAGTTTGAGTGTAAATCTAGGGTAATCTCCCTTGCCCCTCCCAACCCCACTTCCTTCTGTGTCCGCCCCTGGAAAAGCTCTCTCCCAATTCACTGACAACTGTACTTTCAAATTCCCCACTGCCCAGCCTTTGGCCCTCCATTCACCACAACATTTCTGCAGCTATCGATCTGCTCAACCACACCCCCACCTCCACCTTTGATGCCCTCGTCCCTATTAAAACCATTTAATGGTTTTAAATCTCTTTCACCCTGGCCGTTCCCCCTGGTATAGCCCTCATCTCTGCTCCCTTAAGTCCAAGGGACACCGACTTGAACGGATATGGCAGACAGCTGGTTTAGCCATTCACCGCCAGATCTGGCTGGACCACATAAAGCACTATCGGGTCCTGCTCTCGTCTGCTAAAACTGCTCACTACTCCAGGATCATCCTGGAATGCAAAGATAACCCCCGGCTTCTCTTCTTTACTGCAAACCATCTTTTTAAACCCTTCTCCCCTGTCTCCTCCACCCTCACCTCCAACAACAAGTGTGAGGAGCTTGTGGACTTCTTTGTCTCTAAGATTGAGACCATCCATTCTGCTGCCTCTGCTGCTTCCCCCCCTTCCCACAGCCCACTGGGCCAAACTTCCTCTGAGGATCCCCCCTGCCCTAGCCCTGAACTCATATCTTTCTCCAGTTTCTCTCTGATCTCCCCTCATGCCCTCTCCGCACTCAGCTTGTCCATGAGGCCCACCTCCTGCTCCCTCGACCCTTTTCCCACTAAACTGCTGACCACCCAACTTCCCTTCCTGGCTCCCATGTTAGCCAACATTGTTAACGGTTCTCTCTCCTCAGGTACTGTCCCCCTCTCCTTCAAATTTTCCGTCATCACCCCTCTCAAAAAAACAACCTTTGACCCCTCCGTACTTGCAAACTATCGCTCCATCTCCAACCTCCCTTTCCACTCCAAAGTCCTTGAACGTGCTGTCACCTCCCAAATCCGTGCCCATCCTTCCCGCAATTCCATGTTTGAATGCCTCCAATCAGTTTCCCGCCCCTGCCACAGTACCGAAACGGCTCTTATCAAAGTCACAAATGACATCCTGTGTGACTGTGACCGTGGTAAACTATCCCTCCTCGTCCTTTTCGACCTGTCTGCAGCCTTTGACACGATTGACCACACCATCCTCCTCCAACCCCTCTGCACCATTGTCCAGCTGGGTGGGACTGCTGCCCGTGTCCTAACTCACACCAAGTTCCAGTCATCCATCACCACTGTGCTCGCGGTTAAGCAAAGCCGTGATTTTAAGATTCTCATCCTTGTTTTCAAATCCCTCCATGGCCTCGCCCCTCCCTATCTTTGTAATCTCCTCCAGCCCCACAACACTCCGAGATACCCGCGCTCCTCTAATTCTGCCCTCTTGAGCATCCTCGATTTTAATCGCTCAACCTTTGGTGGCTGTGCCTTCAGCTGCCGAGGCCCTAAGCTCTGGAATTCCCTGCCTAAACCTCTCCGCCTCTCTACCTCACTCTCCTCCTTTAAGACGCTCCTTAAAACCTACCTCTTTGACCAAGCTTTGGTCACCTGCCCTAATATCTCTTTATGGGGCTCGGTGTCAAATTTTGTTCGATAAACGCTCCAGTGGAGCACCTTGGGACGTTTTATTACATTTAATGCGCTATATAAATACAAGTTGATGTTGTTGTTGTTGTAATGTTTCAATCCTGATGAACTTAATATGGAAAGACACAATAAATCAGCAATGTGCGGTCAGTCTCCTGAATATTAGCAGGCAGAGGGAAAGACGCCAACACTGATCCAGGAATGACGCAGTGCCATCACAAACAAACCATAAATCATCAAAAGTGCTTGGCTGGAAATAATATCTCGCGGAGGGCCATTTATAGCACGGCGGCTGGATGGAGATGAAGTATTGCAGCCATAAAGTACTTGCAATAACATTTGATTACAAGATGATGGGTTTTGCAGATTGTAAAGTAATACTGTGCTGTTTGCAATATCACCAGAGCCATTGACATGAGTTATTCAAAACAAAATGCTACTTAAGCAGTGATTCATAATGTACATAGATCGAAATCACTGTCGAGCCACGGAGAGAGGAGAAGGAAACAAGGCTCGCACCAGGGATTTCAGAGAGATGAGGTGACCGCGGCCTCCAGTGCCAGCCGTGGCTCACTGGGTCTCACTCTCTCGCCTCTGAGTCAGAAGGTTGTGGGTTCAAGTCCCACCCCAGAGACTTGAACACAAAAATCTAGGCTGACACTCCAGTGCAGTGCTGAGGGAGTGCAGCACTGTCTGAGGTGCCATCTTTCAGATGAGACGTTAAACTGAGGCCACGTCTGCTCTCTCAGGTGAACGACAAGGCTGAAGCATTTACAACCATCTTCAGCCAGAAGTGCCGAGTGGATGATCCATATCGGCCTCCTCCTGAGGTCCCCACTATCACAGAAGCCAGTCTTCAGCCAATTCGATTCACTCCATGTGATATCAAGAAACGACTGAGCGCACTGGATACAGCAAAGGCTATGGGCCCCGACAACATCCCGGCTATTGTGCTCCAGAACTAGCCACGCCTCTAGCCAAGCTGTTCCAGTACAGCTACACCACTGGCATCTATCCGACAATGTGGAAAACTGCCCAGGTATGTCCTGTCCACAAAAAGCAGGACAAATCCAACACGGCCAATTACCGCCACATCAGTCTACTCTCAATCATCAGCAAAGTGATGGAGGGTGTCATCGACAGTGCTATCAAGCGACACTTACCCATCAATAACCTGCTCACTGATGCCCAGTTTTGGTTCCACCAAGACAACACGGCTCCGGACCTCATTACAGCCTTGGTCCAAACATGGACAAAAGAGCTGAATTGCAGAGGTGAAGTGAGAGTGACTGCCCTTGACATCAAGGCAGAATTTGACCGAGTGTGGCATCAAGGAGCCCTTGTAAAATTGAAGTCAATGGGAATCAGGGGGAAAATTCTCCACTGGCTGGAGTCATACCTAGCACAAAGGAAGATGGTTGTGGTTGTTGGAGGTCAATCATCTCAGCCCCAGGACATCACTGTAGGAGTTCCTCAGGGCAGTGTCCTTGGCCCAACCATCTTCAGCTGCTTCATCAATGACCTTCCCTCCATCATAAGGTCAGAAGCGGGGATGTTCACTGATGATTGCACAGTGTTCAATTCCATTCACAACTCCTCAGAAAATGAAGCAGTCCATGCCCGCATGCAACAAGACTTGGACAACATTCATGCTTGGGCTGATAAGTGGCAAGTAACATTCGTGCCACACAAGTGCCAGGAAATGACTATCTCCAACAAGCGAGAGTCTAACCAGCTCTTTTGACATTCAATGGCATTACCATCGCCAAATCCCCCACCATCAACATCTTGGGGGTCACCATTGGCTTAACTGGACCAGCCACATAAATACTGTGGCTACAAGAGCAGATCAGAGGCTAGGTATTCTGCAGCGAGTGTCTCACCTCCTGACTCCCCAAAGCCTTTCCACTATCTACAAAGCACAAGTCAGGAGTGTGATGGAATACTCTCCACTTGCCTGGATGAGTGCAGCTCCAACAACACTCAAGAAGCTCAACACCATCCAGGACAAAGCAACCTGCTTGATTGGCACCCCATCCACCACCTTAAACATTCACTCCCTCCACCACCGGCGTACCATGGCTGCAATATGTACCATCTACAAGATGCACTGCAGCAACTCGCCAAGGCTTCTTTGGAAGCACCTCCCAAACCCGTGACCTCTACCACCTAGAAGGACAAGGGCAACAGGCGCATGGGAACACCACCATCTCCAAGTTCCCCTCCAAGTTACACACCATCCTGACTTGGAAATATATCGCCGATCCTTCATCATCGCTGGGTCAAAATCCTGGAACTCCTTCCCTAACAGCACTGTGGGAGCACCTTCACCACAGGGACTGCTTTGGTTCAAGAAGGCGGCTCACCATCACCTTCTCAAGGGCAATTAGGGATGGGCAATAAATTCTGGCCTTCCCAGCGACGCCCACATTGTGGAACAATTTTTTTTAAACGTAAACGATCCCATGGCACTATTTCGAAGAAGAGCAGAGGAGTTATTCCTGGTGTCCTGGCCAATATCTATCCCTCAATTTCAATCAACATAAAACCAAATTATCTGGTCATTATTACATTGCTGTTTGTGGGAGCTTGCTGTGCACAAATTGGCTGCCACGTTTCCTGCATTACAATAGTGACTACACTTCAAAAGTGCTTCATTGGCTGTAAAGCGCTTTGGGACATCATGAGGTTGTGAAAGGCGCTATATAAAAGCAAGTCTTTGTTTCATTCTTTCTCCAGTGGACACTATCAAGCAGAACTGTAGCCAGTCTTGCAGCAAGAACGCACTTTACTCAAAGTAAACTGACATTAAAGGGTTAAGCGGCTGTACTGTACAGGCAGTTTTGTTAAATGACCAATCATAAGAAATTGACCACGCTTCGTATCCCAGCATGCCTCGAGGAACCAGCGGGACATTTAAATGAACTTTTAAAACAAGCTGTGAGCTGAACGGAATACAGGGGGAAATTATTCACACAGAGGCACAGACACGATTGGTTGACTTTATGAATATGCTAACCAAGGAAGTAGCTGGAGAGATCAGGCCACACAGTGACATGTGTTTGTTTAAATTTAACTGACTGTCCTGTCCATTGAACTCCTGTGGTCAGGCTGTTAACAAGACTTACAAATCAACACGACAGGCAACGACCATGGTTCCGCCGAGTCTGGATCGGTTCCCTCATCCTTTGGAGATCTTAATATCAAAATTGTTGCTGGAGTAAAACCCATTCGCCAACCTTTCAGAATGCTGATCAGCCCGGAACTTTTCCCCATCAAAGCACCTTTGTGTGATAATGGTCTATTCATTGACCCAGGATGGAGAAGTGATCAAATCGAGTACTCTATGGATTTGCAGAAACAGACAAGATTAAGATGGTACAATCAAAGGCGGGGGTTGCGTCAATCAATTGTCACGGGTATGATTTTTGTATTATAAAAAGGGTGCGTTTAGGGACAAACTTTAGCAACTTGCAAGGGAACTGCGGATGGATTTGATCACCCGTACGGATGGAAACATACTCCTCCGAGTGAGCACCGGGGTGAGTGGTGTTTGAAATTAAAGAGAGTTAAAGGGAACAGTGTGTGTGAGTACTGTTTGAAGTTAAAGGGAACAGTGCATTGACATTTGTGCGTTATCCGCAGTACAATAAACAGTTAAGAGAATACTGAGTTGTACTGAGTTGTGAGACTTGACCATTTTACCCCACCCGGACGGGTTCAGGTTGGATTCTGGAAGTAGAGTATAAGAGGGAATGTGCGGGTTCACCTGCCTACAGAACAACCACATCACCATGGTCAGACCTGTCAGGGTCATCAGCCAAAGCTTCATCCAATGGCAATCCCGAATGCCCTTTCTTTGTATTGGGTCAGTTGGCCAGATCACCAAGGAAAGGCCTCCAATGGTACTCAGGTGACCTTCTTCCCAATGTTATTCCCATTTACTGGCCATGATGAGGTCTTGCTTGGGTCCAATGGATGAAGATGCAGCTGATTGCACTGGCAGGGCTAAACATGGTGAGGTGGTTGTGCTGTTTACCCGTGGCAACAGTCCCCTCATCTTTCCCCAGGGGTATAATCTGGGAGAGGGTATAATCTGGGAGAGGGTATAATCTGGGAGTGGGTAGAATCTGGCAGAGGGTATAATCTGGGAGTGGGTATAATCTGGGAGTGGGTATAATCTGGGAGTGGGTATAATCTGGGAGTGGGTATAATCTGGGAGTGGGGTATTATCTGGGAGAGGGGTATAATCTGGGAGTAGGTATAATCTGGGAGTGGGTATAATCTGGGAGTGGGTATAATCTGGGAGAGGGTATAATCTGGGAGTGGGTATAATCTGGGAGAGGGTATAATCTGGGAGTGGGGTATCATCTGGGAGTGGGTATAATCTGGGAGTGGGGTATAATCTGGGAGTGGGGTATCATCTGGGAGTGGGAATAATCTGGGAGTAGGGTATAATCTGGGAGAGGGTATAATCTGGGAGTGGGGTATAATCTGGGAGAGGGTATAATCTGGGAGAGGGTATAATCTGGGAGTGGGTATAATCTGGGAGAGGGTATAATCTGGGAGAGGGTATAATCTGGGAGTGGGGTTTAATCTGGGAGAGGGTATAATCTGGGAGTGGGTATAATCTGGGAGAGGGTATAATCTGGGAGTGGGGTATAATCTGGGAGAGGGTATAATCTGGGAGTGGGTATAATCTGGGAGAGGGTATAATCTGGGAGTGGGGTATCATCTGGGAGTGGGTATAATCTGGGAGTGGGGTATCATCTGGGAGAGGGTATAATCTGGGAGTGGGGTATAATCTGGGAGTAGGGTATAATCTGGGAGTGGGGTATAATCTGGGAGAGGGTATAATCTGGGAGTGGGGTATCATCTGGGAGTGGGTATAATCTGGGAGTGGGGTATCATCTGGGAGAGGGTATAATCTGGGAGTGGGGTATAATCTGGGAGTGGGGTATAATCTGGGAGAGGGTATAATCTGGGAGTGGGGTATAATCTGGGAGAGGGTATAATCTGGGAGAGGGGTATAATCTGGGAGTGGGTATAATCTGGGAGTGGGTATAATCTGGGAGAGGGTATAATCTGGGAGTGGGGTATAATCTGGGAGAGGGGTACAATCTGGGAGAGGGTATAATCTGGGAGTGGGGTATCATCTGGGAGTGGGTATAATCTGGGAGTGGGGTATCATCTGGGAGAGGGTATAATCTGGGAGTGGGGTATAATCTGGGAGTGGGGTATAATCTGGGAGAGGGTATAATCTGGGAGTGGGGTATAATCTGGGAGTGGGGTATCATCTGGGAGTGGGAATAATCTGGGAGTGGGGTATAATCTGGGAGTGGGGTATAATGTGGGAGAGGGTATAATCTGGGAGAGGGTATAATCTGGGAGAGGGTATAATCTGGGAGTGGGTATAATCTGGGAGAGGGTATAATCTGGGAGTGGGGTATAATCTGGGAGAGGGTATAATCTGGGAGAGGGTATAATCTGGGAGTGGGTATAATCTGGGAGTGGGTATAATCTGGGAGTGGGGTATAATCTGGGAGAGGGGTATAATCTGGGAGAGGGTATAATCTGGGAGTGGGTATAACCTGGGAGTGGGTATAATCTGGGAGTGGGTATAATCTGGGAGTGGATATAATCTGGGAGTGGGTATAATCTGGGAGTGGGGTATAATCTGGGAGTGGGGTATTATCTGGGAGTGGGTATAATCTGGGAGAGGGTATAATCTGGGAGAGGGTATAATCTGGGAGAGGGTATAATCTGGGAGTGGGGTATAATCTGGGAGTGGGTATAATCTGGGAGTGGGATATAATCTGGGAGTGGGGTATAATCTGGGAGTGGGTATAATCTGGGAGAGGGTATAATCTGGGAGTGGGGTATAACCTGGGAGTGGGGTATAATCTGGGAGTGGGTATAATCTGGGAGAGGGTATAATCTGGGAGAGGGCATAATCTGGGAGAGGGTATAATCTGGGAGTGGGGTATAATCTGGGAGTGGGGTATAATCTGGGAGTGGGTATAATCTGGGAGAGGGTATAATCTGGGAGAAGGTATAATATGGGAGTGGGTATAATCTGGGAGTGGGGTATAATCTGGGAGAGGGTATAATCTGGGAGAGGGTATAATCTGGGAGAGGGTATAATCTGGGAGTGGGGTATAATCTGGGAGAGGGAAAATCTGGGAGAGGGTATAATCTGGGAGTGGGGTATAATCTGGGAGTGGGGTATAATCTGGGAGTGGGTATAATCTGGGAGTGGGGTATAATCTGGGAGTGGGTATAATCTGGGAGTGGGTATAATCTGGGAGTGGGGTATAATCTGGGAGTGGGTATAATCTGGGAGTGGGTATAATCTGGGAGTGGGGTATAATCTGGGAGTGGGTATAATCTGGGAGTGGGGTATAATCTGGGAGTGGGGTATAATCTGGGAGTGGGGTATAATCTGGGAGTGGGTATAATCTGGGAGTGGGGTATAATCTGGGAGTGGGTATAATCTGGGAGAGGGTATAATCTGGGAGTGGGTATAATCTGGGAGAGGGTATAATCTGGGAGTGGGTATAATCTGGGAGTGGGGTGTAATCTGGGAGTGGGGTATAATCTAGGAGTGGGTATAATCTAGGAGTGGGTATAATCTGGGAGTGGGGTATAATCTGGGAGTGTGGTATAATCTGGGAGAGGGGATAATCTGGGAGTGGGTATAATCTGGGAGAGGGTATAATCTGGGAGTGGGTATAATCTGGGAGAGGGTATAATCTGGGAGTGGGTATAATCTGGGAGTGGGGTATTATCTGGGAGTGGGTATAATCTGGGAGTGGGGTATAATCTGGGAGAGGGTATAATCTGGGAGAGGGTATAATCTGGGAGTGGTTATAATCTGGGAGTGGGTATAATCTGGGAGAGGGTATAATCTGTGAGAGGGTATAATCTGGGAGTGGGTATAATCTGGGAGAGGGTATAATCTGGGAATGGGGTATAATCTGGGAGTGGGTATAATCTGGGAGAGGGTATAATCTGGGAGTGGGGTATAATCTGGGAGTGGGGTATAATCTGGGAGAGGGTATAATCTGGGAGTGGGGTATAATCTGGGAGTGGGTATAATCTGGGAGAGGGTATAATCTGGGAGTCGGTATAATCTGGGAGTGGTTATAATCTGGGAGAGGGTATAATCTGGGAGTGGGTATAATCGGGGAGTGGGGTATAATCTGGGAGTGGGGTATAATCTGGGAGTGGGTATAATCTGGGAGTGGGGTATAATCTGGGAGTGGGTATAATCTTGGAGTGGGTATAATCTGGGAGTGGGTATAATCTGGGAGTGGGTATAATCTGGGAGTGGGTATAATCTGGGAGTGGGTATAATCTGGGAGAGGGTATAATATGGGAGTGGGTATAATCTGGGAGTGGGTATAATCTGCGAGTGGGGTATAATCTGGGAGTGGGTATAATCTGGGAGTGGGTATAATCTGGGAGTGGGTATAATCTGGGAGTGGGTATAATCTGGGAGTGGGGTATAATCTGGGAGAGGGTATAATCTGGGAGTGGGTATAATCTGGGAGTGGGTATAATCTGGGAGTGGGGTATAATCTGGGAGAGGGTATAATCTGGGAGTGGGGTATAATCAGGGAGAGGGGTATAATCTGGGAGTGGGTATAATCTGGGAGTGGGTATAATCTGGGAGTGGGGTATAATCTGGGAGTGGGTATAATCTGGGAGAGGGTATAATCTGGGAGTGGGTATAATCTGGGAGAGGGTATAATCTGGGAGTGGGGTATAATCTGGGAGTGGGTATAATCTGGGAGTGGGTATAATCCGGGAGTGGGGTATAATCCGGGAGTGGGTATAATCTGGGAGTGGGGTATAATCTGGGAGTGGGGTATAATCTGGGAGTGGGGTATAATCTGGGAGTGGGGTATAATCTGGGAGTGGGGTATAATCTGGGAGTGGGGAATAATCTGGGAGTGGGGTATAATCTGGGAGTGGGTATAATCTGGGAGAGGGTATAATCTGGGAGTGGGTATAATCTGGGAGAGGGTATAATCTGGGAGTGGGTATAATCTGGGAGTGGGGTATAATCTGGGAGTGGGATATAATCTGGGAGTGGGGTATAATCTGGGAGTGGGTATAATCTGGGAGAGGGTATAATCTGGGAGTGGGTATAATCTGGGAGTGGGGTATAATCTGGGAGTGGGTATAAGCTGGGAGTGGGTATAATCTGGGAGTGGGGTATAATCTGGGAGTGGGTATAATCTGGGAGTGGGGTATAATCTGGGAGAGGGTATAATCTGGGAGTGGGTATAATATGGGATTGGGTATAATCTGGGAGTGGGTATAATCTGGGAGAGGGTATAATCTGGGAGTGGGTATAATCTGGGAGTGGGTATAATCTGGGAGTGGGGTATAATCTGGGAGTGGGTATAATCTGGGAGTGGGGTATAATCTGGGAGTGGGGTATAATCTGGGAGTGGGGTATAATCTGGGAGTGGGTATAATCTGGGAGTGGGTATAATCTGGGAGTGGGTATAATCTGGGAGAGGGTATAATCTGGGAGTGGGTATAATCTGGGAGAGGGTATAATCTGGGAGAGGGTATAATCTGGGAGTGGGGTATTATCTGGGAGTGGGTATAATTTGGGAGTGGGGTATAATCTGGGAGAGGGTATAATCTGGGAGAGGGTATAATCTGGGAGTGGGTATAATCTGGGAGTGGGTATAATCTGGGAGAGGGTATAATCTGGGAGAGGGTACAATCTGGGAGTGGGTATAATCTGGGAGAGGGTATAATCTGGGAGTGGGGTATAATCTGGGAGTGGGTATAATCTGGGAGTGGGTATAATCTGGGAGTGGGGTATAATCTGGGAGTGGGGTATAATCTGGGAGAGGGTATAATCTGGGAGTGGGGTATAATCTGGGAGTGGGGTATAATCTGGGAGAGGGTATAATCTGGGAGTGGGTATAATCTGGGAGTGGGTATAATCTGGGAGAGGGTATAATCTGGGAGTGGGTATAATCTGGGAGTGGGTATAATCTGGGAGTGGGTATAATCTGGGAGTGGGTATAATCTGGGAGTGGGTATAATCTGGGAGTGGGGTATAATCTGGGAGTGGGTATAATCTGGGAGTGGGGTATAATCTGGGAGTGGGTATAATCTGGGAGTGGGGTATAATCTGGGAGTGGGTATAATCTGGGAGTGGGGTATAATCTGGGAGTGGGTATAATCTGGGAGTGGGTATAATCTGGGAGTGGGGTATAATCTGGGAGTGGGTATAATCTGGGAGTGGGGTATAATCTGGGAGTGGGGTATAATCTGGGAGTGGGTATAATCTGGGAGTGGGTATAATCTGGGAGAGGGTATAATCTGGGAGTGGGGTATAATCTGGGAGTGGGTATAATCTGGGAGAGGGTATAATCTGGGAGTGGGTATAATCTGGGAGTGGGTATAATCTGGGAGTGGGGTATAATCTGGGAGAGGGTATAATCTGGGAGAGGGTATAATCTGGGAGTGGGGTATAATCTGGGAGTGGGTATAATCTGGGAGTGGGTATAATCTGGGAGTGGGTATAATCTGGGAGAGGGTATAATCTGGGAGAGGGTATAATCTGGGAGTGGGGTATAATCTGGGAGTGGGGTATAATCTGGGAGTGGGTATAATCTGGGAGTGGTATAATCTGGGAGTGGGGTATAATCTGGGAGTGGGTATAATCTGGAGTGGGTATAATCTGGGAGTGGGGTATAATCTGGGAGTGGGGTATAATCTGGGAGTGGGTATAATCTGGGAGTGGGTATAATCTGGTAGAGGGTATAATCTGGAGTGGGTATAATCTGGGAGTGGGGTATAATCTGGGAGTGGGTATAATCTGGGAGTGGGTATAATCTGGGAGAGGGTATAATCTGGGAGTGGGTATAATCTGGAGTGGGTATAATCTGGGAGTGGGTATAATCTGGAGTGGGTATAATCTGGGAGTGGGTATAATCTGGGAGTGGGTATAATCTGGGAGAGGGTATAATCTGGGAGTGGGTATAATCTGGGAGTGGGTATAATCTGGGAGTGGGGTATAATCTGGGAGTGGGTATAATCTGGGAGTGGGTATAATCTGGGAGTGGGTATAATCTGGAGAGGGTATAATCTGGGATGGGGTATAATCTGGGAGAGGGTATAATCTGGGAGTGGGTATAATCTGGGAGTGGGTTATAATCTGGGAGTGGGGTATAATCTGGGAGTGGGTATAATCTGGGAGTGGGTATAATCTGGGAGTGGGGTATATCTGGGAGTGGGTATAATCTGGGAGTGGGTATATCTGGGAGTGGGTATATCTGGGAGTGGGTATAATCTGGGAGTGGGTATAATCTGGGAGAGGGTATAATCTGGGAGTGGGTATAATCTGGGAGTGGGGTATAATCTGGGAGTGGGGTATAATCTGGGAGTGGGTATAATCTGGGAGTGGGTATAATCTGGGAGTGGGGTATAATCTGGGAGTGGGTATAATCTGGGAGTGGGTATAATCTGGGAGTGGGTATAATCTGGGAGTGGTATAATCTGGGAGTGGGTATAATCTGGGAGGGTATCTGGATGGGTATAATCTGGGAGTGGGGTATAATCTGGGAGTGGGTATAATCTGGAGTGGGTATAATCTGGGAGTGGGTATAATCTGGGAGTGGGGTATAATCTGGGAGTGGGTATAATCTGGAGAGGGTATAATCTGGGAGTGGGGTATAATCTGGGAGAGGGTATAATCTGGGAGTGGGGTATAATCTGGGAGTGGGTATAATCTGGGAGTGGGTATAATCTGGAGTGGGGTATAATCTGGGAGTGGGTATAATCTGGGAGTGGGGTATAATCTGGGAGTGGGTATAATCTGGGAGTGGGTATAATCTGGGAGTGGGTATAATCTGGGAGTGGGGTATAATCTGGGAGTGGGTATAATCTGGGAGTGGGTATAATCTGGGAGTGGGTATAATCTGGGAGTGGGTATAATCTGGGAGTGGGTATAATCTGGGAGAGGGTATAATCTGGGAGTGGGGTATAATCTGGGAGTGGGTATAATCTGGGAGTGGGGTATAATCTGGGAGAGGGTATAATCTGGGAGTGGGTATAATCTGGGAGTGGGGTATAATCTGGGAGTGGGTATAATCTGGGAGTGGTATAATCTGGGAGAGTTGGTATAATCTGGGAGAGGGTATAATCTGGGAGTGGGTATAATCTGGGAGTGGGTATAATCTGGAGTGGGTATAATCTGGAGTGGGGTATAATCTGGGAGTGGGTATAATCTGGGAGAGGGTATAATCTGGGAGTGGGGTATAATCTGGGAGTGGGTATAATCTGGGAGTGGGTATAATCTGGGAGTGGGTATAATCTGGGAGTGGGGTATAATCTGGGAGTGGGTATAATCTGGGAGAGGGTATAATCTGGGAGTGGGTATAATCTGGGAGTGGGTATAATCTGGGAGTGGGTATAATCTGGAGTGGGTATAATCTGGGAGTGGGTATAATCTGGGAGTGGGTATAATCTGGGAGTGGGTATAATCTGGGAGTGGTATAATCTGGGTGGGTATAATCTGGGAGTGGGTATAATCTGGGAGTGGGGTATAATCTGGGAGTGGGTATAATCTGGGAGTGGGTATAATCTGGGAGTGGGTATAATCTGGGAGTGGGTATAATCTGGGAGTGGGTATAATCTGGGAGAGGGTATAATCTGGGAGTGGGGTATAATCTGGGAGTGGGGTATAATCTGGGAGAGGGTATAATCTGGGAGTGGGGTATAATCTGGGAGTGGGTATAATCTGGGAGTGGGGTATAATCTGGGAGTGGGGTATAATCTGGGAGTGGGTATAATCTGGGAGTGGGTATAATCTGGGAGTGGGGTATAATCTGGGAGTGGGTATAATCTGGAGTGGGGTATAATCTGGGAGTGGGTATAATCTGGGAGTGGGTATAATCTGGGAGAGGGTATAATCTGGGAGTGGGGTATAATCTGGGAGAGGGTATAATCTGGGAGTGGGGTATAATCTGGGAGTGGGGTATAATCTGAGGGTATGAGGGTATAATCTGGGAGTGGGGTATAATCTGGGAGTGGGTATAATCTGGGAGTGGGTATAATCTGGGAGTGGGTATAATCTGGGAGAGGTTATAATCTGGGAGAGGGTATAATCTGGGAGAATGAATAATCTGGGAGTGGGTATAATCTGGGAGAGGGTATAATCTGGGAGAGGGTATAATCTGGGAGTGGGTATAATCTGGGAGAGGGTATAATCTGGGAGTGGGGTATAATCTGGGAGTTGGGTATAATCTGGGAGAGGGTATAATCTGGGAGTGGGTATAATCTGGGAGTGGGTATAATCTGGGAGTGGGTTATAATCTGGGAGTGGGGTATAATCTGGGAGTGGGTATAATCTGGGAGTGGGTATAATCTGGGAGTGGGGTATAATCTGGTAGTGGGTATAATCTGGGAGTGGGTATAATCTGGGAGAGGGTATAATCTGGGAGTCGGGTATAATCTGGGAGAGGGTATAATCTGGGAGTGGGTATAATCTGGGAGTGGGGTATAATCTGGGAGTGGGTATAATCTGGGAGTGGGGTATAATCTGGGAGAGTGTATAATCTGGGAGTGGGTATAATCTGGGAGTGGGGTATAATCTGGGAGTGGGTATAATCTGGGAGTGGGTATAATCTGGGGAGAGGGTATAATCTGGGAGAGGGTATAATCTGGGAGTGGGTATAATCTGGGAGTGGGTATATCTGGGAGTGGGGTATAATCTGGGAGTGGGTATAATCTGGGAGTGGGGTATAATCCTGGGAGTGGGGTATAATCTGGGAAGGGGTATAATCTGGGATTAGGTATAATCTGGGAGTGGGTATAATCTGGGAGAGGGTATAATCTGGGAGTGGGTATAATCTGGAGAGGGTATAATCTGGAGTGGGTATAATCTGGGAGTGGGTATAATCTGGGAGTGGGTATAATCTGGGAGTGGGTTAATCTGGGAGTGGGTATAATCTGGGAGTGGGTATAATCTGGGAGAGGGTATAATCTGGGAGAGGGTATAATCTGGAGTGGGTATAATCTGGGAGAGGGTATAATCTGGGAGTGGGGTATAATCTGGGAGAGGGTATAATCTGGAGTGGGTATAATCTGGGAGGGGTATAATCTGGGAGAGGGTATAATCAGGGAGAGGGTATAATCTGGGAGTGGGTATAATCTGGGAGTGGGGTATAATCTGGGAGTGGGGATAATCTGGGGAGTGGGTATAATCTGGGAGAGGGTATAATCTGGGAGTGGGTATAATCTGGGAGAGGGTATAATCTGGGAGTGGGGTATAATCTGGGAGTGGGTATAATCTGGGAGTGGGGTATAATCTGGGAGTGGGGTATAATCTGGGAGTGGGTATAATCTGGGAGTGGGGTATAATCTGGGAGAGGGTATAATCTGGGAGTGGGGTATAATCTGGGAGTGGGGTATAATCTGGGAGAGGGTATAATCTGGGAGTGGGTATAATCTGGGAGTGGGTATAATCTGGGAGTGGGGTATAATCTGGGAGTGGGTATAATCTGGGAGAGGGTATAATCTGGGAGTCGGGTATAATCTGGGAGTGGGTATAATCTGGGAGTGGGGTATAATCTGGGAGTGGGTATAATCTGGGAGAGGGTATAATCTGGGAGTGGGGTATAATCTGGGAGTGGGTATAATCTGGGGAGGGTATAATCTGGGAGTGGGTATAATCTGGGAGTGGGGTATAATCTGGGAGAGGGTATAATCTGGGAGGGGTATAATCTGGGAGTGGGGTATAAATCTGGGAGAGGGTATAATCTGGAGTTGGGGTATAATCTGGGAGTGGGGTTAATCTGGGAGTGGGTATAATCTGGGAGTGGGTATAATCTGGGAGTGGGTATAATCTGGGAGAGGGTATAATCTGGGAGTGGGTATAATCTGGGAGTGGGGTATAATCTGGGAGAGGGTATAATCTGGGAGAGGGTATATCTGGAGGGGTATAATCTGGAGAGTGGGGTATAATCTGGGAGTGGGTATATCTGGGAGTGGGGTATAATCTGGGAGTGGGTATAATATGGGAGTGGTATAATCTGGGAGTGGGTATAATCTGGGAGTGGGTATAATCTGGGAGAGGGTATAATCTGGGAGTGGGGTATAATCTGGGAGTGGGTATAATCTGGGAGTGGTTAAATCTGGAGTGGGTAATATCTGGGAGTCGGGTATAATCTGGGAGAGGGTGTAAATCTGGGAGAGGGTATAATCTGGAGTGGGGTATAATCTGGGAGTGGGTATAATCTGGGAGTGGGTATAATCTGGGAGTGGGTATAATCTGGGAGTGGTATAATCTGGGAGTGGGTATAATCTGGGAGTGGTATAATCTGGGAGTGGGGATATAATCTGGGAGTGGGTATAATCTGGAGAGTAGGGGTATAAATCTGGGAGAGGGTATAATCTGGGAGTGGGGTATAATCTGGGAGTGGGTATAATCTGGGAGTGGGTATAATCTGGGAGAGGGTATAATCTGGGAGTGGGTATAATCTGGGAGTGGGTATAATCTGGGAGTGGGTATAATCTGGGAGTGGGTATAATCTGGGAGTGGGTATAATCTGGGAGTGGGTATAATCTGGGAGAGGGTATAATCTGGGAGTGGGGTATAATCTGGGAGTGGGTATAATCTGGGAGTGGGTATAATCTGGAGAGGGTATAATCTGGGAGTGGGGTATAATCTGGGAGTGGGTATAATCTGGGAGAGGGTATAATCTGGGAGTGGGTATAATCTGGGAGTGGGTATAATCTGGGAGTGGGTATAATCTGGGAGAGGGTATAATCTGGGAGTGGGTATAATCTGGGAGTGGGTATAATCTGGGAGTGGGTATAATCTGGGAGAGGGGTATAATCTGGGAGTGGGGTATAATCTGGGAGAGGGTATAATCTGGGAGTGGGGTATAATCTGGGAGTGGGGTATAATCTGGGAGTGGGTATAATCTGGGAGTGGGTATAATCTGGGAGTGGGTATAATCTGGGAGTGGGTATAATCTGGGAGTGGGGTATAATCTGGGAGTGGGTATAATCTGGGAGAGGGTATAATCTGGGAGTGGGGTATAATCTGGGAGTGGGTATAATCTGGGAGAGGGTATAATCTGGGAGTGGGTATAATCTGGGAGTGGGGTATAATCTGGGAGAGGGTATAATCTGGGAGTGGGGTATAATCTGGGAGTGGGTATAATCTGGGAGAGGGTATAATCTGGGAGTGGGTATAATCTGGGAGTGGGTATAATCTGGGAGTGGGTATAATCTGGGAGAGCGTATAATCTGGGAGTGGGGTATAATCTGGGAGAGGGTATAATCTGGGAGTGGGTATAATCTGGAGTGGGTATAATCTGGGAGAGCGTATAATCTGGGAGTGGGTATAATCTGGGAGTGGGTATAATCTGGGAGAGCGTATAATCTGGGAGAGCGTATAATCTGGGAGTGGGGTATAATCTGGGAGTGGGTATAATCTGGGAGTGGGTATAATCTGGCAGAGGGTATAATCTGGGAGTGGGTATAATCTGGGAGTGGGGTATAATCTGGGAGTGGGTATAATCTGGGAGTGGGTATAATCTGGGAGTGGGGTATAATCTGGGAGAGGGTATAATCTGGGAGTGGGGTATAATCTGGAGTGGGGTATAATCTGGGAGTGGGTATAGTCTGGGAGTGGGGTATAATCTGGGAGTGGGGTATAATCTGGGAGTGGGGTATAATCTGGGAGTGGGGTATAATCTGGGAGAGGGTATAATCTGGGAGTGGGTATAATCTGGGAGTAGGGTATAATCTGGGAGAGGGTATAATCTGGGAGTGGGGTATAATCTGGGAGTGGGTATAATCTGGGAGTGGGGTATAATCTGGGAGTGGGGTATAATCTGGGAGTGGGTATAATCTGGGAGTGGGGTATAATCTGGGAGTGGGTATAATCTGGGAGTGGGTATAATCTGGGAGTGGGTATAATCTGGGAGAGGGTATAATCTGGGAGAGGGTATAATCTGGGAGTGGGGTATAATATGGGAGTGGGTATAATCTGGGAGCGGGTATAATCTGGGAGTAGGTATAATCTGGGAGAGGGTATAATCTGGGAGTGGGGTATAATCTGGGAGTGGGTATAATCTGGGAGTGGGGTATAATCTGGGAGTAGGGTATAATCTGGGAGAGGGTATAATCTGGGACTGGGGTATAATATGGGAGTGGGTATAATCTGGGAGTGGGGTATTATCTGGGAGTGGGGTATAATCTGGGAGTGGGGTATAATCTGGGAGTGGGTATAATCTGGGAGTGGGGTATAATCTGGGAGAGGGTATTATCTGGGAGTGGGTATAATCTGGGAGTGGGGTATTATCTGGGAGTGGGTATAATCTGGGAGTGGGTATAATCTGGGAGTTGGGTATTATCTGGGAGTGGGGTATTATCTGGGAGTGGGGTATTATCTGGGAGTGGGGTATTATCTGGGAGTGGGGTATTATCTAGGAGTGGGGTATTATCTGGGAGTGGGTATAATCTGGGAGTGGGTTATTATCTGGGAGTGGGTAGAATCTGGGAGTGGGGTATTATCTGGGAGTGGGGTATTATCTGGGAGTGGGGTATTATCTGGGAGTGGGGTATTATCTGGGAGTTGGGTATTATCTCGGAGCGTGTTTTGGCGGACGGAATCCGTGTCACACTGAACTTTCATCTACAGCAGATCTGTATCAAATCCAAAGGCAGAGTTGCTTTGGGTTGCCCAGGAGATGAGTTGTGTTGAAGCAGCATAAGAACCAACAGGTCAACATCTACAAAACAAGTGACTACACTTCAAAAATTGTAACTCACTGTCAGTGAGCCTCTTTGAGATGTCCAAGACCATGAAAGGCACTATATGAAGGCAATACCTTTATTACATCACAGCAGCATTAGATCATCTCTATCCAATCTCACCCTTGAGTGAGAAGTCACACAACACCAGGTTATAGTCAAACAGTTTTATTTGAAATCACAAGCTTTCGGAGCGCTGCTCCTTCGTCAGGTGAAGTCCACTTCACCTGACGAAGGAGCAGCAGCTCCGAAAGCTTGTGATTTCAAATAAAACTGTTGGACTATAACCTGGTGTTGTGCGACTTCTCACTTTTGTCCACCCCAGTCCAACACTGGCATCTCCACATCACAATCTCACCCTGAGGACCCTCAATCCTGTCCCTCAGCAATTATTTGTCCAGCTCTTCTTTTTCAAAGTGTCATTCGAGACAGTATTAATTGCTTTGTCTGCGAGTCTATTCCATGTCGTCAAGGCTTCATGCTTGACGTCCCAAATCTTGGCTCAAATTTAATCAGTTTGTATTCATGCTGTTTATTTTTGTACTAACAGGCCAAGTTAAATAACCTGCTGAAGTTTAGATTATCCTCCCTTTCCACAGTTTAAAAAAAAAACTCTCGACCTTCCTTTCTCAGATGAAAACAAGTTCATTCTGTGAATCACTCTGGTCTCGGACCCTACAATGACCCTCTTCAACCTTCCCGCCAATGAATCAATCATATCATGAGGGTACAGTGCTTAAGACTCTGTAATATTGCAGCTGCAGTCAGGTGTCACTAAAAACAATTAAGACACATGCAGCACTGGATAAGGGGGCAGGTGATCTTCAGAACAGGTCTGACTGCACACCGTTCATGAATGGCCAATCATCAATCCCCCAAATCCCTCTACTTTTTCACCCACCCAACCTCTTCCTGCCTGGCACAATCGCCTGCTTATTTTTCTAGGTAATTTTTACACCATCACCATGGATGGTGAACAGTCCAGTAAATTTTCACTACGCTTGTGATCCCCTATTGCGCAAAGCACCATGGTAGCCTAGTGGTGATGGGACTACACCAGCAAACCAAAGGTTGAGAGTTCAAACCCCACCATGGCAAGTAAGGAAACTGAATTCAGTGAATCTCTTGAGCAACCCCGATTTTCATCGCTCCGCCATTGGTGGCTGTGCCTTCAGCTGCCTAGACTCTAAGCTCTGGAATAACCTCTCCGCCTCTTTTTCCTCCTTTAAGACACTCCTTAAAACCTACCTCTTTGACCAAGCTTTTGGTCACCTGCCCTAATATCTCCTTATGTGGCTCAGTGGCAAACTTTGTTTGATAACGCTCCTGTGAAGCGCCTTGGGACGTTTTACTATGTTAAAGGTGCTATATAAATACAAATTGTTGTTGTTGTTGAATCTGTTGGTGAATAAATAACCAGAAAAGCAGCCATAGTGTTGTAAAAACCCAACTGGTTCAGTAATGCCCTTCAGCAAAGAGAACCTGCCTGCCCTACCTGGCCTGGTCTATGTGTGATACCAATCCCACACTCGGTGTTTGACCCTCAGGCAGCTAGGGATGGCCAATAGATACTGGCCCACATGGCAAGACCAAAATCAAAAAACACTATTGGGGTGATAACATGTTGGGGTAAAAATTCAGTTGGTTGCGCCTCCCGTTAGCGCCTTAAGAGGGCGCTAATGGGGCGCAAAGACCGCTAACGCCCGGGCGCAGCGATGTTTGCGCCGCTCGAGAACTTAACTTGAGATTGTGCGGCGGCGCTAAAACTTACCGCTGCGACCAACTGCGCGTGCAGATTGTGACGTCATTCCATGGTGCAACGCCCTTGTGGCGCCCCGGAGCGGAAATTGAGTGGCGCCCCCTGCCTTACCGCCTGGCGCATCCAACGACCAGAAGACTGGAACGCTATCAATCGCTGTGGGGCTGGGGGGGGCGCTATTTAAAGGGGGCCTCTTCCTGTCTTTTATTGTTGGTGGCATTTTTGAACTATGCATTCTGAGAGAGAGAGGGAGAGACTTCTGGAGAGATTCAACGTTGTGGGAAGGAGTTTTGGGTACTGAGCAGCACTTTGCAGGTTCATTTTGATTTGCCCTTCCTTGTATCGATTTAGCAGAGACTGTGGGAGCTGCACTCCGAGCTCTTTGCCTGGTACTCTGCATTGTTCTTTCCAGCACATTTGATGTGCAAGTCTCTCCAGGCCGAGATTCAAGGCTGCAATGAACAGGATGTGGATGGAAAGCAAGATTAACCATCCCCTTTAAGAACTGGCCCGTGCCATTGTGTGTGTGTTCCATTGCTGACTGACATTACATGAGCTTCGCCAGCGCTCTGAGTTAGTGCCTCACTCCTTGGCCTTTGCGCCTTAAGACAGGTGTGCAGCGCCTGCTTTAGCGCTCCACTCACCTCCCGGGGCGGTAAAAGTGAAGTTTCCAGTCAGTGCCGATAATTAGCGCCAGGCGCTAATATTTGCGTCCAGACGATATTTGCGCCCCAAATGGGGCGCGACCTAATTTCTATCCCATTGTGTGATATTTGCACATGGAGGCTTGGCATCTTCTGTGAAATTGTTCTCTTTGCTATTTTAACAGAGAGGTTAATCTGTTTCAAATAAATGGGTTAATGCCAGTCTTTCAAGGAATTTCATTCAAATGCACCAAATGTTCGCCTGCAAATATTGCACAGCGTAATTTCATCTCTAAGATCAACCTTTGGCATAAAACAAACAACATCTTGCATTTATATTGTGTCTTTATCCTAGGAAGACATGCTACTGCTACTAGGTGCTTCACAGGAGGCTGAGACAGAGAAGATATTAGGAAGGATGAACAAAAGCTTGGTGAATCGAGCGCCTTTCACGACCTCAGGACGTCACAAAGCGCTTTACAACCATTGAGGTAATTTTGAAGTGCAGTCACTGTTGTAATACAGGAAATGTTGCAGGCAATTTGTGCACAGCAAGCTCTCACAAACAGTAATGTGATAATGGTGAAATAATCTGCTTTAGTGATGTTGCACAACACCAGGTTATAGTCCAACAGCTTTATTTGAAATCACAAGCTTTCGGAGCGCTGCTCCTTCGTCAGGTGAAGTGAAGCAGGAGCAGCGCTCCGAAAGCTTGTGATTTCAAATAAAACTGTTGGACTATAACCTGGTGTTGTGCGACTTCTCACTTTTGTCCACCCCAGTCCAACACCGGCATCTCCGCATCTTAGTGATGTTGGTTCAGGGATAAATATTGGCCAGGACGCCAGGGAGAACTCCCTTGCTCTTCTTCGAAATAGTGCCATGGGATCTTTTACATCCACCTGAGAGAGCAGACGGGACCTCGGTTTAACGTCTCATCCAAAGAACGGCAACTCTGGCAGTGCAGCGCTCCCTCAGCACTGCACTGGAGTGTCAGCCTGGATTATATGCTTCAGTCTCTGGAGTGGGACTTGAACCATAACCTTCTGGCTGACACATAGAGGTGGTTTTTAAGGAGGCTCCTAAAGGAGGATAGGGAGGTGGAGAAGCGGAGAGGTTTAGGGTAAGGATCCCATAGCTTGGCGTCTAGGAAATATACAGATTCTACTCAGTCACAGTGAAATGCAGAAAGAGATGATGATAATCAATAATAATAAAGAGATAAGTCAAAGGCTTGGAGAGGTTGCAGAGGAGATTTACAAGAATGGTACCAGGGTTGAGGGACTTCAGTTATGTGGAGAGACTGAAGAAGCTGGGATTGGAGAGCAGAGAAGATTAAGGGGAGATTTAATAGAGGTATTCAAAATCATGAAGGGTTTTAATAGAGTAAATAAGGAGAAACTGTTTCCATTGGCAGAAGCGCTGGTAACCAGAGGGCACAGATTTAAAATAATTGACAAAAGAATCAGAGGAGAGATGAGGAGAAATGTTTTTACACAGCGAGTTGTTGTGATCTGGAATGCGCTGCCTGAAAGGGTGGTGGAAGCAGAATCAATAGTAACTTTCGAAAAGCACAGACACAATGGGCCGAATGGCCTTCTTCTACACTGTATGATTCTATAGCATCAGGTTAATGAGTTTCCAGAATTATAGAAATTTAACAGAAAGTCCCAAAAAGAATCATAGTGTTTCAATAAAAGTGTTGGGGGTAAAAATTCGGTTGCTTAGCGCCTCCCGTTAGCGCCATTGGCGCAACGCAACTAGCGACCGGGCACGGCGATGTTTGTGCCACTCGCGAAATTGACCAGACATTTTGCGGTGGCGCTAAACTCTACCGCCCCGATCTCCTGCGCCCGCAGATCGTGACATCAGTCGAGCGTGCAACGCCCCGGTGGTGCCCCGGACCGGATATTGAGTGGCGCCCCCTTCCTTTCCGCCTGCTGCAATCAACGACAGGGAGAGTGGAATGTTTTCCCGTTGGTAAGGGGCTGGGGGAGCGCTATTTAAAGGCGCCCTCTACCTGCCTTTTTTTGTGGGAAACATATTTGCACCACTCATTCTGACAGAGAGAGAGAGGTTCTGAGAGAGAGAGAGAGAGAATTCTGCAGAGAGTCAACGCTGTGTGAAGTAATTTTGGCTACTGAGCAGCACTTTTCAGGTTCTTTTGGATTTGACCTTCATTACTTCGATTGTCAAGAGACTGTGGGGGCTGCACTGATTCGGGGCGTCGTCCTGCGTCTGCAGAATCGGAGGCAACAGAGACGCAGAGAGAGAGTGGCAATCATGGCCAGAGGGAGGAGGGCCAACAGGCCTCTGCACAGGAGACCTTACCCTCCCAGGGTATTCCGGGAACAATTCTCCAAAATTCATTTGTCTGAGGAGCAGTGTTTGTGCAGGCTGTGCTTCAGCAAGGAGGTGGTCACTGAGCTCTGCCACCTGCTGCAGCCAGATCTGCAGCCTCAACTGAGGACCAGGACGTGCCTCCCATAGTTGAATAGCCCTTAATGTATGCAAGGTGTGGAATGTGCGTGTGTGTTTTATGAGATGGCCATAGGTCTTGGATGATTGTTGGGCATTTGGGATTTTTAAACCCTCTGGGCACAGAGTGAAGTTGGGATGGAGGGATGTAGAGGTATTGAAAAGCAGCCACTCACCCTGACGACCCGAGTGAGGTCGTTGAACTTTTTGCGACATTGCGTATGGGTCCTGGACACCATGCTCCTGGAGGAGATGTGATGAGCCACCTCCCTCCACACTCTTCTGTAGTCGCACGGAAATGGCCTCCTGCCACTCTCTGGGTACAGTATTGCTCTTTGGCGCTCCACCGCGCCAACCAGAGCCTCCAAGGCCCGGTCGCTGAAGCGCTGAGCTCGTTCCCTGACTCTCTCCATAGTCCTTGGCTGGAAAATTTAGGCACAGGTCTGTCCACGACGAGATTCAAGGCTGCAATGAGCAGGATGTGGATGGAGAGCAAGATCGACCCTCCCCTTTAAGAACTGGCTGGCGCCATTGTGTCTGTGTTCCATTGCTAACTGACATCACATGAGCTTCACCAGTGCTCTGAGGTAGCTCCTCGCTCCTCGGCCTTTGCGCCTTAAGACAGATGTGTAGCACCCGATTTAGTGCTCCAATCACCTCCAGGGGTGATAGAAGCCAAGTTTGCAGTCAGAGGCGATAATTAGCGCCAGGCGCTAAACTTTGCGCCCGGCCGATAATTGCGCCCCAAAGGGGGCAATACCGAATTTCTCCCTGTTGGTTTTTAACTATCCAAAGCTATGATGTTCTGGTCAGAAATTTTAGAGTTAATCACCAATTTATATCACACACGATGATCAGTACATTTAAGGACACAAATGTGGACGTTTCTGTGGGAGGGTATCACAGCCTGGTCTGACTGGGACTGGAGGCTCTGTTCTAGATACGATTGGTGATTGGCCCTGATTTTCCTGTTGCAGTGAGATTGACGGCATGCAGCGTAAATTTCACCGTCCAGTGTGCCGATTTCGCCGCTACCCAGTTACTCCAAATTTTGCTGCTTTTTATAATTAGAATACGCCGCGGTGAGCGTAGTGGCCAATCAGAAGCTGGTTCCGGATCCCAACAACTTCCGAGTTTAACGGAGGTGGGACATGGGACCGCCGACCAATCCGCTCACAGGAGGCGGGTTGGTAATTTATATATTATAATGAGGCTGCCTGCCTCCATTTAGATTTTTAACTCGTGTCGGCCGGGTTTCCCAGGCCTCGGGAAACCCGGCAGGTGAAAGGAGGCGAGAAGGGCTGAATCCATGAGGCAAATGCCTTTTCAGCACTGCCTGTGTGCCAGGAGGAGCAGGAGTGTTTCCTTCAGCCCCAACAAGCTAACCTGTAAACCTCAGCCCCTCCCTGCAATTTTTATGACTGATATGGATAGAGTTTTGTTGGGTAAGGGTATCAAGGGATATGAAGCAAAGGAGGGTAAATGGAGTTGAGGTTCAGATCAGCCATGATCTGAATGATGGAACCGGCCCAAGGGGCTGAATGGCCTCCCGCCATTCCTACCTTCTGTAACTGCCACTATATTCCGTGCAGCTGAAGTCCTTCGCTTCCACACCACAGCCTTCTCTCAGTCCCCAGGGGAACATTATAGAGGCACCTGCCCCACTCGGGGTTCTTCAGCTACTGGCAATGAAAGGAAAGTTTGGGTTATTCAAATAAGTTCATAAATCATTGTTGTGAAGCCAGGAGGAGTAGTGGGTGCCTCACTGACTCCACAGCACTCGCGATCATCCTGCCCCCCTCCTCCCCTGTCGCCACTCCATCCCCCCCCGGCCCCCCCCCCCCCCCACTCCCAGGTTTTACCTTCGGGCCACGCTGATGAGGCAAGCGGTCCGGCAATCATCTTTACAAAAGGGGGGAGCTGCCTTTGGAGGCGAGACAGGGGTCGGCAGTTCGCCCAAACAATTGTAATGAGGCTCGAGGACCAATTTTGAGAGAGTGTACACTATTTGTACAGGAGATGGACATCGTTAACATGAGTGTGCGTTAATTGTACAGGCAATGTGCATCAGTTGGACTGATTCACACTAAGGAGGCGGAATTCATTATCGCCCAGGAATGGGCGCTAACTTCGGAAAGGTTTGAGATTTAGCGCCATGATCTACAAGGCACAAGTAAGGAGTGTGATGGAATACTCTCCACTTGCCTGGATGAGTGCAGCTCCAACAACACTCAAGAAGCTCGACACCATCCAGGACAAAGCAGCCCGCTTGATTGGCAGCCCATCCACCACCTTAAACATTCACTCCCTCCACCACCGGCGAACCGTGGCTGCAGTGTGTACCATCTACAAGATGCACTGCAGCAACTCGCCAAGGCTTCTTCGGCAGCACCTCCCAAACCCGCAACCTCTTCCATCTAGAAGGACAAGGGCAGCAGGTGCGTGGGAACACCACCACCTCCAAGTTCCCCTCCAAGTCACACGCCATCCTGACTTAGAAGTATATCGCTGATCCTTCATCGTCGCTGGGTCAAAATCCTGGAACTCCCTCCCTAACAGCTCTGTGGGAGTACCTTCACCACACGGACTGCAGCGTTTAAAAAAGGCGGCTCACCACCACCTTCTCAAGGGCAATTAGGGATGGGCAATAAATGCTGGCCTTGCCAGCGACGCCCACATCCCATAAACGAATAAAAAGAAAAGGCTCTGCTGAATTTCGCTGCACACAATGCTCATTCAATAGTAATTTTCAAAAGGGAATTGGATATGTACTTGAAAAAAAAACATTTGCAGGGCTATGGGGAAAAAGTAGAAGTGTGGGACTAATTGGACAGCTCTTTTGAGAGGCTTTGCAACTCTGTAGAGTAGATATGGAGAAACTGGCAGGAGGGTCAGTAACCAGTGGGCACAAATTTAAGATAATTGGCAAAAGAACCGGAGGGGAGATGAGGAGAATGTTTTTACGTACTGAGTTGTGAGCTGGAACGCACGGCCTGGAAGGGCGGTGGAAGCTGATTCATTAATAACTTTCAAAAGGGAATTAGATAAATACTTGAAAAGAAAGAATAAAACTCAAATATCAATTGAATAAAAGCTTTAACTAACTAATTAATAAATTAAACAAGGTTAGAGATGGCAGGGCAGGTGGTGTGTCGTAACTGCAGCATGTGGGAGTCTGTGGAGAGCATCGCGATCCCGAGCAACCACATCTGCAGTAAGTGTCTGCAACTCGAGGCACTTCGGCTCCGAATTGTTGAGCTGGAGTACGAGCTGCAGACATTGCGATGCATCAGGGAGGGGGAGAGTTACCTGGACACTTTGTTCCAGGAGGCAGTCACACTCTTTAGGTTAAGTAGTACTTTAGAGTTCGTCAGTGGTCAGGGACAGGAGGGTGTGACTGCGAGTCAGGAAGGTATGGGGACCCAGGATGTAGTGATGGAGGAGCCTCAGCCCTGGACCTTGTCCAACAGGTACGAGGTACTTTCTACCTGTATGGATGAGGAAAAGGACTACAGGGAGGATGGGCAAACTGACCACGGCACCATGGTACAGGGGGCCATCCAAGTGGGGGGAGAAGGAAGGAATGTGGTAGTGGTAGGGGACAGTATAGTCAGGGGGATAGATACTGTTCTCTGCAGCCGCGAAAGAGAGTCCCGAAGGCTGTGTTGCCTGCCCAGTGCCAAGGTTAAGAATATCTCCTCGTGGCTGGGGAAGAACTTGGAGTGGGAGGGGGAATATCCAGTTGTCGTGGTCCATGTAGGAACCAATGAGATAGGTAGAACTAAGAATGAGGTTCTGCTGAGGGAGTTTGAGGAGCTAGGGTCTAAATTAATAAGCAGAACCTCAAGGGTAATAATCTCTGGATTATTACCTGAGCCACGCGCAAATTGGCATAAGGTCAAACAGATCAGAGAGTTCAATGCATGGCTCAAAGAGTGGTGTGGGAAGAAGGGGTTTCAATTCATGGGGCACTGGCTCCAGTACTGGGGAAAGAGGGAGCTGTTCCGTCAGGTCGGGCTCCACTTAAACCAGGCTGGGACCAGCATCCTGGCGAATCGAATAACTAGGGCTGTAGATAGGGCTTTAAACTAAAAAAGTGGGGGGGAGGGGTCAGGTGAGGGGAAATTTAGAAATCTAAAGAGAAAGGTCAAGGCAATAGAGCAGTGTAGTGATTTGGGTAAAAGTAAGCAGAGTGTGACAGGAAGGGACAGAGAGTTTAATGATAGCTGTGCAGCAGAGAATAAGGTCAAAGCGGGGAATAATGGTAAAACATTTAAATTAAAGGCTCTTTATCTGAATGCATGAAGCATTCGTAACAAAATAGATGAACTAGTGGCACAAATAGAGATAAATGGGCTTGATCTAACAGCCATTACAGAGACATGGTTGCAAGGCGACCAAGGTTGGGAACTAAATGTTCCAGCATACTTGATATTTCGAAAAGAGAGGCAGAATGGAAAAGGAGGGGGAGCAGCCCTGTTAATAAAGGATGACATAAGGATGGTAGAGAGAAAGGATCTCGGCTCAGAAGATCAGGAAGTAGAATCAGTATGGGTGGAGATGAGGAATAACAAGTATATCATCCCCCTAACAGTAGCTGTACTGTTGGACAGAATATGAATCAAGAAATAGTAGGAGCTTGTAACAAAGGTAATTCAATAATCGTGTGGGACTTTAATCTTCATATAGACTGGACAAATCAAATTGGCAAAGGTAGTCTGGAGGACGAGTTCATGGAATGCATTCGGGACAGTTTCCTAGAACAATACATCATGGAACCAACCAGGGAACAGGCTATTTTGGATCTTGTATTGTGTAATGAGACAGGGTTAATTAGTAAAGGATCGTCTGGGGCAGAGTGATCATAATATGATAGAATTTCACATTAAGTTTGATATTGACTTGTCTAAGTCTAAAATTAGAGTCTTAAACTTAAATAAAGCCAATTACATAGGTATGAGGGGCGAGTTGGCTAAGGTAGATTGGAAAAATAGATTAAAAGGTATGGCGGTAGATAAGCAGTGGCTAGCGTTTAAAGAAATATTTCATAATTCTCAACAAAAATACATTCCATTGAGAAACAAAAACTCCACGGGAAAAGTGATCCAACCATGGCTAACTAAAGAAGTTAAAGATAGCATTAGATTGAAAGAAGAAGCTTATAATGTTGCAACGAATAATAGTAAGCCTGAGGATTGGGAGAGTTTCAGAAACCAGCAAAGGATGACCAAAAAATTGATAAAAAGGGGAAAAATAGAATATGAGAGAAAACTAGTAAGAAATATGAAAGCAGAGGGTAAGTGCTTCTACAAGTATGTAAAAAGGAAGAGAGTAGCAAAAGTAAACGTTGGTCCCTTAGAGGCTGAGACAGGAGAAATTATTATGGGGACTAAGGAAATGGCAGAAATGTTAAACAAATATTTCGTATCTGTCTTCACAGTAGAAGACACAAAAAACATACCGAAAATTATGGGGAACTTAACGTAATTAATATAAGTAGAGAAAAAGTACTAGAGAAGCTAATGGGACTAAAAGCTGATAAATCCCCTGGAGCTGACAGCCTACATCCTATGGTTCTAAAAGTGGTGGCCGAAGAGTTAGTGGATGCATTGGTTTTGATCTTCCAAAATTCCCTAGATTCTAGAACGGTCCCAGCGGATTTAAAGGTCACAAATGTAACACAGCTATTCAAGAAAGGAGGGAGAGAGAACACAGGGAACTATAGGCCAGTTAGCCTGACATCAGTCATCGGGAAAATGCTGGAATCCATTGTTAAGGAAGTGGTATCAGGGCACTTAGAAAATCATATACATGATTAGGCAGAGTCAACATGGTTTTATGAAAGGAAATCGTGTTTGACAAATTTATTAGAGTTTTTTGAGGATGTAACTAGCAGGGTAGATAAAGGGGAACTAGTGGATGTAGTATATTTGGATTTCCAAAAGGCATTTGATAAGGTACCACATAAAAGGTTATTACACAGGATTAGGGCTCATGGGGTTGGGGGTAATATAATAGCATGGATAGAGGATTGGTTAACGGACAGAAAACAGAGAGTAGGGATAAACGGATCTTTTTCAGGTTGGCAGACTGTGACGAGTGGAGTGTCGCAAGGATCAGTGTTGGGGACTCAGCTATTTACAATCTATATTAATGACCTATGCTGATGACACAAAGCTAGGTGGGACAGTAAGCTGTGAGGAGAACACAAAGAGCCTGCAAAGGGATATAGATAGACTAAGTGAGTGGGCAGTAAGGTGGCAGATGGAGTATAATGTCGGGAAATGTGAGGTTAAGAACATAAGAAATAAGAGCAGGAGTAGGCCATATGGTCCCTCGAGCCTGCTCTGCCATTCAATGAGATCATGGCTGATCATTGACCTCAACTCCACTTTCCCACCCGATCTCCATCCCTTGATTCCCCGAGAGTCCAAAAATCTATCTATCTCAGCTTTGAATATACTCAAAGACTCAGCATTCACAGCCCTCTGGGGCACAGAATTCCAAAGATTCACAACCCTCTGAGTGAAGAAATTCCTCCTCATCTCGGTCTTAAATGGAAATTATTATGGGGACTAAGGAAATGGCAGAAATGAGACTATGCACCCTAGTTCTAGACTCTCCAGCCAGGGGAAACAACCTCTCAGCATCTACCCTGTCAATCCCCTTCAGAATCTTGTATGTTTCAATGAGATCACCTCTCATTCTTCTAAACTCCAGAGAGTAAAGGCCCATTCTACACAATCTCTCCTCATAGGACAGCCCTCTCATCCCAGGAATCAATCTAGTGAACCTTCGTTGCACCGCCTCCAAGGCAAGTATATCCTTCCTTAGATAAGAGACCAAAACTGTGCACAGTACTCCAGGTGTGGTCTCACCAAAGCCCTGTACAATTGTAGCAAGACTTCCTTATACTCCAACCCCCTTGCAATAAAGGCCAACATGCCATTTGCCTTCCTTATTGCTTGCTGTACCTGCATGCTAGCTTTCTGTGTTTCTTGCACGAGGACACCCAAATCTCTTTGGACACCAACATTTGAAAGTTTCTCACCATTTAAAAAATATTCTATTTTTCTCTTCTTCCTACCAAAGTGAATAACCTCACATTTCCTTACATTATACTCCATCTGCCACCTTACTGCCCACTCACTTAGTCTATCTATATCCCTTTGCAGACTCTTTGTGTTCTCCTCACAGCTTACTGTCCCACCTAGCTTTGTATCATCAGCAAACTTGAATACATTACACTCGGTCCCTTCAGCTAGGTCATTAATACTTTTGCTACTCTCTTCATTTTTACATACTTGTAGAAGCTCTTACAATCTGCTTTTATATTTCTTGCTAGTTTTCTCTCATTTTCTATTTTTTTCCTTTTTATCAATTTTTTGGTCATCCTTTGCTGGTTTCTGAAACTCTCCCATGTGCAATTTTTATCATATTATGATCACTCTCCCCCAGAGGATCCTTTACTACGAGATTGCTAATTAACCCTGTCTCATTACACAGTGCAAGATCTAAAATAGCCTGTTCCCTGGTTGGATCCATGACATTATGTTGCAGGAATCTGTCCCGAATACATTCCATGAACTCGTCCTCCAGACTACCTTTACCAATTTGATTTGTCCAGTCTATATGAAGATTAAATTCCCCCAAGATTATTGCATTACCTTTGTTGCAAGCTCCTACTATTTCTTGATTAATATTCTGTCCAACGGTACAGCTACTGTTAGGGGGCCTATATACTCCTCCTACCAGTGTTTTCTGCCGCTTGTTATTCCTTATCTCCACCCATACTGATTCTATTTCCTGATCTTCCGAGCCGAGATCCTTTCTCGCTACTGTCCTTATGTCATCCTTTATTATCAGGACTACTCCCCCTCCTTTTCCATTCTGCCTATCTTTTCGAAACGTCAAGTACCCTGGAACATTTAGTTCCCAACCTTGGCCACCTTGCAACCATGTCTCTGTAATGGCTATTAGATCAAAAGGCACTTTGGTAGGAAGAATAGAAAAACAGAATATTTTTTAAATGGTGAGAAACTTTCAAATGTTGGTCTTCAGAGAGATTTGGGTGTCCTTGTGCAAGAAACACAGAAAGCTAACATGCAGATTCCAGGATGGTATGTTGCCTCCCTGGTGCAAGGGTCAAGGATGTCTCGGAGCGGCTGCAGAACATTCTGAAGAGGGAGGGTGAACAGCCAGCTGTCGTGGTGCATGTAGGTACCAACGATATAGGTAAAAAGCGGGAAGAGGTCCTACAAGCAGAATTTAGGGAGCTAGGAGCTAAATTAAAAAGTAGGACCTCTAAGGTAGTAATCTCTGGATTGCTACCAGGGCCACGAGCTAATCAGAATAGAGAGAACAGGATAGTGAGATTGAATACGTGGCTTGAGCAGTGGTGCAGGAGGGAGGGATTCAAATTCCTGAGGCATTGGAACCAGTTCTGGGGGAAGTGGGACCTGTACAAAAGGGACGGTCTGCACTTGGGCAGGACTGGAACCGATGTCCTCGGGGTAATATTTGCTAAAGCAGTTCGGGAGGATTTAAACTAATATGGCAGGGGAAGGGGAACCTATGTAGCGAAACAGGGGGAAGTAATATGCAGTCAGAAACAAATGTTAGAAGGGTGAGAAACAATAGGGGAAGGCCGAGTAAACAAAGGCAAGAAACACAAAGGGCCATACTAAATCATAAGTCTAAAAGGACAAAGGATGTTAATAAAATAAGCCTAAAGGCTCTGTGTCTTAATGCAAGGAGTATCCGTAATAAGGTGGATGAATTGACTGTGCAAATAGATGTTAACGGATACGATGTGATTGGGATTACAGAGACGTGGCTCCAGAACAATCAAGGCTGGGAACTGAACATCCAGGGGTATTCAACATTCAGAAAGGATAGAATAAAAGGAAAAGGGGGTGGGGTAGCATTGCTGGTTAAAGAGGAGATTAATGCAATAGCTAGGAAGGACATCAGCTTGGAGGATGTGGAATCAATATGGGTTGAGCTGCAGAACACCAAAGGGCAGAAAACGTTAGTGGGAGTTGTGTACAGACCTCCAAACAGCAGTGGTGAGGTGGGGGAGGGTATGAAACAGGAAATCAGAGGTGCGTGCAAAAAAGGCACGGCAGTTATCATGGGTGACTTTAATATGCATATAGATTGGGCTACTCAAACTGGAAGCAATACGGTGGAGGAGGATTTCCTGGAGTGTTTAAGGGATGGTTTCCTAAACCAATATGTTGAGGAACCAACTCGAGGGGAGGCCATCCTGGATTGGGTGTTGTGTAATGAGGAAGGACTAATCAGCAATCTTGTGGTACGAGGCCCCCTGGGGAAGAGTGACCATAGTATGGTGGAGTTCTACATTAGGATGGAGAAGGAAACAGTTAAGTCAGAGACCATGGTCCAGAACTTAAATAAGGGCAACTTTGATGGTATGAGGCGTGAATTGGCGAGGTTAAATTGGCAAGCGATATTTAAGGGGCTATCAGTGGAAGGGCAATGGCAGACATTTAGAGATCGCATGGATGAACTACAACAATTGTACATCCCGGTCTGGCGTAAAAATAAAAAAGGGAAGGTGGCTCAACCATGGCTAACAAGGGAAATCAGGGATAGTATTAAAACTAAGGAAGTTGCATACAAATTGGCCAGAAGTAGCAGCAAACCCGGGGACTGGGAGAACTTCAAAACTCAGCAAAGGAGAACGAAGGGTTTGATTAGGGCAGTGAAAATAAAATATGAAAGGAAGCTTGCAGAGAACATTAAAATGGACTGCAAAAGCTTCTATAAATATGTAAAAAGAAAGAGGTTAGTAAAAACAAACGTAGGTCCCCTGCAGTCGGAAACAGGGCAAGTCGTAATGGGGAACAAGGAAATGGCAGATCAATTGAACAAGTACTTTGGTTCGGTGTTTACTGTGGAGGACACACACAACCTGCCGGAAATAAAAGGGGTCAGAGAATCTGGTAAGAGGGAGGAGCTGAGGGAAATCCTTATTAGTCGGGAAAAGGTATTGGGGAAATTGATGGGACTGAAGGCTGAAAAATCCCCGGGGCCTGATGGTCTGCATCCCAGAGTACTTAAGGAGGTGGCCTTGGAAATAGTGGATGCATTGACGATCATTTTCCAACATTCCTTAGACTCTGGATCAGTTCCGATGGAGTGGAGGGTGGCCAATGTAACCCCTCTTTTTAAAAAAGGAGGGAGGGAGAAAGCAGGGAATTATAGACCGGTCAGCCTGACATCGGTCGTGGGTAAAATGATGGAAGCAATTATTAAAGATGTCATAACAGACCATTTGGAAAGTGGCGACATGATAGGTCCAAGTCAGCATGGATTTGTGAAAGGGAAATCATGCTTGACAAATCTTCTGGAATTTTTTGAGGATGTTTCCAATAGGGTGGACAGGGGGGAACCAGTAGATGTGGTGTATTTGGACTTTCAGAAGGCCTTCGACAAGGTCCCACACAAGAGATTGGTGAGCAAAGTTAAAGCACATGGGATTGGGGGTAATGTGTTGACGTGGATTGAGAACTGGTTGGCACACAGGAAACAAAGAGTAGGAGTAAATGGGTACTTTTCAGAATGGCAGGCAGTGACCAGCGGGGTACCGCAGGGTTCGGTGCTGGGACCCCAGCTGTTTACATTATATATTAATGATTTGGACGAAGGGATTAAATGTAATATCTCCAAATTTGCGGATGACACTAAATTGGGAGGCAGTGTGAACAATGAGGAGGATGCTAGGAGGCTACAGAGTGACTTGGACAGGTTGGGTGAATGGGCAAATGTCTGGCAGATGAAGTACAATGTGGATAAATGTGAGGTTATCCACTTTGGTGGTAAAAATAGAGAGGCGGACTATTACCTGAATGGTGGCAGATTAGGGAAAGGGGAGGTGCAACGAGACCTGGGCGTCATGGTACATCAGTCACTGAAGGTGGGAATGCAAGTGCAGCAGGCAGTCAAGAAAGCAAACGGAATGATGGCCTTCATAGTAAGGGGATTTGAGTACAGGAGTAGGGAGGTGATGCTGCAGTTGTACAGGGCCTTGGTGAGGCCACACCTGGAGTATTGTGCGCAGTTTTGGTCTCCTAACTTAAGGAAGGACATTCTTGCTATTGAGGGAGTGCAGCGAAGGTTCACTAGATTGATTCCTGGGATGGCCGGACTGACATATCAAGAAAGATTGGGTCAACTGAACTTGTATCCTCTGGAGTTCAGAAGAATGAGGGGGGATCTTATAGAGACATTTAAAATCCTGACTGGTTTAGACAAATTAGATGCGGGCAGAATGTTCCCAATGTTAGGGAAAACTAGAACCAGGGGTCACAGTCTAAGGATTAAGGGGAAGCCATTTAAGACTGAGCTGAGGAGGAACTTCTTCACCCAGAGAGTGGTGAATCTATGGAATTCTCTTCCACAGAAGGTTGTTGAGGCCAGTTCGCTAAATATATTCAAAAGGGAGTTAGATATAACACTCACAACTAGGGGGATCAAGGGGTATGGCGAGAAAGCAGGAATGGGGTACTGAGGTAGCATGTTCAGCCATGAACGCATTGAATGGCGGTGCAGGCTCGAAGGACCGAATGGTCTACTCCTGTACCTATTTTCTATGTTTCTATGTACAGCAAGCAATAAGGAAGGCTAATGGCATGTTGGCCTTTATTGCACGGGGGTTGGAGTATAAGAGTAAGGGGGGGAAAAATTGGGTCGCGCCCCCCTTGGGGCACTTTTAGCACCCCGAAAAAATTAGCGCCCCCGCGCCCTAAATTCACTGGTAGCGCCCCAAGAGGGAGGCGGGGCGCAACTGGATGTGCTCCGCCTCCCTCTTGGGGCGCTGGGAGTGAATATCGTGGCGTTACATGCCACAATGTCACGGTACTGCAGGCCTTCCTCACCTTATTAAAGGGGAGGGGCCTAGCGCAGCGCGACCCGGGGCCCAGCTGCGCCACCAGGGATCGGAGTGCCGGCAAAAGAGCCCGGCACTCAAGAGAAGTGCCGGTCTCACGGAGCACAGCCAGCACTCCGCGGGGGGGCTGCACAGAAGGCCGGGGACAGCAATGGGGGCAGGTGCTGGCAGGCAGCCAGCAACAAAAATGGCTGCCTGGCACCTCGCCTTTAATTAACCTCGCCCCGGCCTCAGGTAGGCCCCCCTAACCCTGTTGGACATAGCGTCCAGCAGTAAGTCAGGGGGCGCTACCGGGGCGCTGCACATGGCGATGACGTCATCGCTGGCGGCGCAGTGCCGCGGGGTGCTAACGGTTACCGCCGCCGCTAACCTCCCGCTGAATTTCGTGGGAGGCGTTAGCGGCGCCGCGCCCAGGCGCTAGTTGCTTTGTGCCCCGTTAGCGCCCTCTTAGCCGAACTTTTCCCCCAGGGAGTCTTGATACAATTGTACAGTGTCTTGGTGAGATCTCACCTGGAGTACTGTGCACAGTTTTGGTCTCTTTATCTATTGGAGGCGGTGCAATGAAGGTTCACCAGATTGATCCCTGGGATGAGAGGGCTGTCCTATGAGGAGAGATTGAGTAGAATGGGCCTATACTCTCTGGAGTCTGGAAGAATGAGAGGTGATCTCATTGAAACATACAAGATTCTGAAGGGGATAGACAGGGTAGGGGGCATATTCTCAGGATAAGGGGTCAGCCATTTAAGACCGAGATGAGGAGGAATTTCTTCACTCAGAGGTTTGTGAATCGTAGGAATTCTCTGCCCCAGAGGGGTGTGCATGCTGAGTATCTGAGTATATTCAAGGCTGAGATAGATAGATTTTTGGACTCTCGGGGAATCAAGGGATATGGAGATCAGGCAGGAAAGTGGAGTTGAGGTCGATGATCAGCCATGTTCTTATTGAATGGCGGAGCAGGCTCGAGGGGCCATATGGCCTACTCCTGTTCCTATTTCTTATGTTCTTATAGCTCTTTTGAAGAGCTGGCACAGATACAATAGGCTGAATGGCCTTCTTCTGTGCTGTAAGATTCTATGGGGGAGAAATTCATTCGAGCCCAGGAATGGGCGGTAACTTTTGAAAAGTTTGAGAATTAGCGGCAGGCGCTAACGCTTCAGACTGCACTCCGCCATTGCCCTTGTCGCTGCCTATCATCCAGCCAGCCCAGACTGCTGCCGCCCATGCTGAGGTGGTGCAGTCTACAGCCGGGCCTTCCAGGCCCAGAGCTGGTCGAGGGCGTCCTGCAAGGCCATCTGAAGTCTCCCGCACGGACACTCAGCAGCCTTCCACCAGCCGTGCTGCAGCCACTGGGCCAACACTTCATAGGAGCACTAGAGCATGAAAAGGCACAGTAACGAGAGGCATTAAGGGATTGCACAAGGGTGAATAGCTAATATTATTGTAGTAAATATGTGTTCACTGATTATTGATAAATTTATTAATTGGCTTTGGATGATTTTGTGGTGTCTCTCATTTCAGCTTTGTGCTGTGATATGACCTGCGACAGGGATGGAATGATGGGGATGTGGTGAGCAACAGGGATCTGGGGTTTAATTTATTGGAACTGCAGTCTGATGAGGCGGTCACGGACTGCCCTTCTGGGAGGCCGATTGAGTGGCTGCCTCCTCCCTCCTTCCTGTTCCTCCTCCTCCTCCTCCTCCTCTCCTGCTTCCTCCTCCTGAGGTGGTCCCGCAATTCCTGGTGGCAAGGGCTGGGCCCTCATGATGGCCAATTTGTGGAGCATGCAGCAGACCACCACGAAATAGGACACCTGCTCAGCCGAGTACTGGAGGGCTCCTCATGAGCGGTTAAGGCAGCAGAGCCGTTGCTTGAGCACCCTGACGGTCTGCTTGATGATGTTCCTGGTGGCAGCATGGCTCTCGTTATATGAGTGCTGGGCAGGAGTGTTGGGGTTGCGAAGGGGAGTCATGAGCCAGGTGGAGAGCGGATAGCCCTTGTCTCCGACCAGCCAGCTGCGAGCTTTACATGGTGGCTGGAAGAGTGCTGGCACACTGTTCTGGTGCAGGATGAAGGCATCGTGGCTGCTGCCAGGATAGCGGACATTCACATTGAGGAGTCACTGTCTGTGGTCACACACCAACTGCACATTAAGTGAATGGTAGCCTTTGCAGTTACGGAAGATCTCAGGATTGTTATGAGGTGCCCGCAAAGCGATGTGGGTGCAGTCAATGGCGCCCTGCACCATGGGGAATCCTGGCAAAGCCACATGCACGTATGTCCTGCTTCTCTCTGGTGATGGGGAAGGAAATGTAGTCCCTTCTCCCACTGTAGAGAGTCTCTGTGACCTCCCGGATGCAGTGATGTACGGCGAACTGCGAGATCTTCACTATATCTCCTGTTGCAGACTGGAAGGAACCGCTGGTGGATTTGCCTCGCCCCAACGTTACTTCATTAGCGGCCTGTTAGCGCCCACGCCAGGCGCTAACCAACCGAATTTCTCCCCCCAGTTGTACAGGGAAAGTGCACCATTTGCACGCGTGCACACTAGTTGTACTGGAGATGGAGCAGCAGCTGTTTCCACTTGATAAGTCAGACTAATTAACTCCAAGCTCAGGGCACTGCTGCCACATTGTACAAATGTATTGAGAAAAGATTCTATTTGCTCGTAGATTCCAATATCTGGCAGCATATCTTCATAAGACAAAGTCAGACTTGTCATTACATTCTGAAAATTGAACCAAACCTATCGTATCCAATTTGTAAAGTTTACATTTGTTAAAAATGACCTGGCCAGCTGAGTGTTTCCAGCATTTTCTGTTGTTATTTCAGATTTCCAGCATCCGCAGTATTTTGCTATTACATTTGTTAAACCCTGTGGCTCGCACTCTCGCCTCTGAGTTAGAAGGTCGTGGGTTCAAGTCCCATTCCAGATGACTCGAGCACAAAAATCTAGGCTGACACTCCAGTGCAGTGCTGAGGGAGTGCTGCACTGTCGGAGGTGCCGTCTTTCGGATGAGACGTTAAACCGAGGCCCCGTCTGCCCTCTCAGGTGGACATAAAAAATCCCATGGCACTAATTCAAAGACGAGCTGGGGAGTTTCTCCCAGGTGTCCTGGCCAATATTTACCCCTCAATCAACATCACCGAAACAAATTATCTGGTCATTATCACATTGCTGTTTGTGGGAGCTTGCTGTGTGCAAATTGGCTGCTGTGTTTCCCACATTACAACAGTGACTGCACTTCAAAAAAAGTACTTCATTGGCTGTAAAGCGCTTTGGGATGTCAAGTAGTCGTGAAAGGCGCTATATAAATGCAGGTCTTTCTTTTTTTTCTTTTCTTCTCTCCACTGGCTCACTCTGTCTGTGCTTTCTGCCCATTGCTAATACTGAGAGATGTTTTTCTATGTCTATGTGTTTATTTTACATCATATTTTTTACTTGTTGTAGATCAGAATTCAAACTGTGGGCTAGATTTTCCCTACAGTAAATCATAAACCATTATTTTATGGATGAGTCATATCATTCTGAATGTAATTTAATTTCCTCTTGTTTATTGCTGGTTTCGCCAGCCCTGCCTCTCTGTGGGCCTTCATTTATCAGCTTATCTAAACAATGTCAGAGTGATACTTGAGTTTAGAGCTGGAGATGGAATCCTAGGAGATAGCTCGACTGCTCCTGTACCTGCGTGCTCCTGTACCCGCGTGCTCCTGTGCCCACGTGCTCCTATGCCCGCGTGCTCCAGTACCCGCGTGCTCCTGTACCCGCGTGCTCCTGTACCCGCATGCTCCTGTATCCACGTGCTCCAGTGCCCGCGTGCTCCTGTACCCGCATGCTCCTGTATCCACGTGCTCCAGTGCCCGCGTGCTCCTGTACCCGCATGCTCCAGTACCCGCGTGCTCCTGTAACCGCGTGCTCCTGTACCCGCATGCTCCAGTACCCGCGTGCTCCAGTGCCCGCGTGCTCCTGTACCCGCGTGCTCCTGTACCCGCGTGCTCCAGTACCCGCGTGCTCATGTTGGTCATTTTCTTGTTGGGAGCAGTGGCTGTGGGGAGGGAGCAGTGGCCGGGGTGGGGGTTGTGGGGGGGTGCGGTGGGGAGGGACGGTCAGTGGTGCCAGCTGCCTCAGGGCAAATCGATCTTGCAGTGGGGGCCTCAAACAGGCGCTATGCACCTTATTTGAATATGGAAAGACCCTAACGACTGGGCACTGCACGCCGACTTTTGGCTTTACCAATATGGCGGGCGATGCACATCCTGGGTCGTAATGTGTATGCACTTCCTGCTGCCATTGTGGAGACTTAGGAGGCCGTTTAGTGCCCAAAATCGAGCGCTGTGTGGCTGAATCTTTGGGTCCACACCTGAGAATGTGCAGCATTTCCTCGGCACTGCACTGAAGTGTCAGCCTAGATTATGTGCTCAGGTTCTGCAATGAGCTTGAATCTACAACCCTCTAACTCAGGCAAGAGTGCTACCAATGAACTACGCTGACACCACAGCCCCGATATTTATGGGGAGGTGGGGGGGGGCGGGGGAGCGGGGAGGGGCTGTTTTGAGGTCGGGAAACCCAGAAGAACAGGTTTCCGTCAGATCCTGCCGAATTTAATCAGGCAGGACCAGATTAACAAGTTTTGTCTCTGTTTCCCGGCCGCAGCCAGCCAGATTGAGAGACTGTCAGGTGTGTAGGCCTTTGGCACCAGGCTGCAGCAGGGGAGCGGAGAGGAGGGAGGGAGAGATCGGAGGCCGGGGCCGGGGGGGAGATCAGAAGGGTCAGGAGGAGATCAGAATGGTCGGGGTGGAAATCGGAAGGGTCAGGAGGAGATCAGAAGGGTCGGGGTGGAGATCCTTAGTGGCAGGAGGCAGAGGGTGATGGTCGAAGGTTGTTTTTGTGACTGGAAGCCTGTGTCCAGTGGTGCACCGCAGGGATCGGTGCTGGGTCCTTTGCTGTTTGTAGTGTACATTAATGATTTAGATATGAATGTAGGAGGTATGATCAGTAAGTTCGCAGATGACACGAAAATTGGTGGAGTGGTAAATAGCGAGGAGGGAAGCCTCAGGCTACAGGATGATATAGATGGGTTGGTCAGATGGGCAGAACAGTGGCAAATGGAATTTAACCCTGAAAAGTGTGAGGTGATGCATTTTGGGAGGACTAACAAGGCAAGGGAATACACAATGAATGGTAGGACCCTAGGAAGGACAGAGGATCAGAGGGACCTTGGTGTGCATGTACATAGATCCCTGAAGGCAGCAGAACAGGTAGATAAGGTGGTTAAAAAGGCATATGGGATACTTGCCTTCATTAGCCGAGGCATAGAATATAAGAGCAGGGAGGTTATGATGGAGCTGTACAAAACGCTAGTTAGGCCACAGCTGGAATACTGTGTGCAGTTCTGGTCGCCACACTATAGGAGGGATGTGATTGCATTGGAGAGGGTGCAGAGGAGATTCACCAGGATGTTACCTGGGCTGTAGCGCTTCAGCTATGAAGAGAGACTGGACAGGCTGGGGTTGTTTTCCTTAGAGCAGAGAAGGCTGAGGGGGGACCTGATTGAGGTGTACAAAATTATGAGGGGCATAGATAGGGTAGATAGAAAGGAACTTTTCCCCTTAGTAGAGGGGTCAATAACCAGGGGGCATAGTTTCAAGGTAAGGGGCAGGAGGTTTAGAGGGGATTTGAGGAAAAACGTTTTCACCCAGAGGGTGGTTGGAATCTGGAACTCACTGCCTGAAAGGGTGGTAGAGGCAGGAACCCTCACAACATTCAGGAAGCATTTAGATGAGCACTTAAAACGCCATAGCATACAAGGCTACGGACCAAGTGCTGGAAAATGGGATTAGAATAGACAGGGCTTGATGGCCGGCGCGGACACGATGGGCTGAAGGGCCTCTTTCTGTGCTGTATAACTCTATGACTCTATGACTCTATCGGAAGGTTCAGGAGGAGATCGGAAGGGTCAGGAGGAGATCGGAAGGGTTAGGAGGAGATCGGAAGGGTCGGGAGGAGATCGGAAGGGTCAGGAGGAGATCGGAAGGGTCGGGAGGAGATCGGAAGGGTCAGGAGGAGATCGGAAGGGTCGGGAGGAGATCGGAAGGGGCGGGAGGAGATCGGAAGGGGCGGGAGGAGATCGGAAGAGATGGGAGGAGATCGGAAGGGTCGGGGGAGTGCTCAGAAGGGTCAGGAGGAGATCGGAAGGTGCGGGAGGAGATCGGAAGGGGCGGGAGGAGATCGGAAGGGTGGGAGGAGATCGGAAGGGTCGGGAGGAAATCGGAAGGGGTGGGAGGAGATCGGAAGGGTCAGGTGGAAATCGGAAGGGGCGGGAGGAGATCGGAAGGGTCAGGTGGAAATCGGAAGGGGCGGGAGGAGATCGGAAGGGGCGGGAGGAGATCGGAAGGGTCAGGAGGAGATCGGAAGGGTCGGGAGGAGATCGGAAGGGTCGGGAGGAGATCGGAAGGGGTGGGAGGAGATCGGAAGGGTCAGGAGGAGATCGGAAGGGGTGGGAGGAGATCGGAAGGGTCAGGAGGAGATAGGAAGGGGTGGGAGGAGATCGGAAGGGTCAGGTGGAAATCGGAAGGGGTGGGAGGAGATTGGAATAGTCGGGGGCAATGTTTCCGCTAAGGGTGGTGCAGCTGTCTGGAGGTCCAGCGCAGGCCGCTTACCAGCTTTTCAATTGGAGATTTCGCACATGCGCAAAATTTTGAATGGGTCTGCAGCCCGTTAACAGGACCGTGCAGCCAAAAAATGATTAGAGGGATCATTGGTCGGGGGGGGGGGAGATCGGAAGCGTCGGGGGGAAATTGGGGGAGATTGGACGGGTCGGGAAGAAGATTAGAAGGGTCGGGTGGGGGGAGACCGTGGCTCGGGTTGGGGGGTTGGGGAGATCAGATCGTGGGGGGGGGGGGAAACGGCCGATCGCGGAGGACGGGGGGGGGGGGGTGGGGTGTGGAAGGAGGCAGGTTAGCTCGGTGAGCCGGTGGGGGAAGCAGTCCTGCTCCTTCTGGCCCACAAGCAGTGCTGGAAAAGCACTTACCTGCTGGATCCAGCAGTCCTCGCCTCCCTTCAGCTGCCGGGTTTCCTGAGGCCTGGGAAACCCGGCCAGCCAGCGTTAAATTTAAAATGGAGGTAAAATCAGAGGCTCGCAGCCTCATTAAAATATTTAAATGAGCGACCCACCTTCTGAGAGCGGATTGGTCGCCCGTACCCCGTCCAGCCTCTGATAAAACCGGAAGTGGGCGGGTTCGAGGCGGGTTGTGTTCGGGTTTGAGACTTTTAACATTTTTACATTTTAACCAACCCCCCCCCCCCCACAGGTGATTTTAAATTTCCCCTCTCGACTAAAACGTGGTACCAGAGATGCTTGCCACTCATTTCAATCCATTGGATTTGCGGTTCTTCACTGTCATCCCTGCCTTTGTCACCTCCAGACTCGACTATTCCAACGCTCTCCTGGCCGGCCTCCCATCCTACACCCTCCGTAAACTTCAGCCCATCCAAACCTCTGCCGCCATAGCCTATCCCGCACCGTCCCATTTAGGGGTCACCCATTTAAGACAGAGATGAGGAGACATTTTTACTCACAGAGGGTCGTGAGTCTTTGGAACTCTCTTCCTCAGAGGGCGGTGGAAGCAGAGTCTTTGAATATTTTGAAGGCAGAGATAGATAGATTCTTGGTAAGCAAGGGGGTGAAAGGTTATCGGGGGTAGGCGGGAATGTGGAGTAATCGGATCAGCCATGATCTTATTGAATGGCGGAGCAGGCTCGAGGGGCCGAGTGGCCTCCTCCTGCTCCTAATTCGTATGTTCGTATTCACCCATCACCCTATACTCATCGGCTCCCTAAACCTTCTGCCTCTCCATCTCCCTCTCCTTCTTTAAAGCCCCCCTTGAAACCCACCTCTCTGACCAAGCTTATAGTCACCCTAATATCCCCTTCTTTGGCTCAGTGTCGACCTTTTTTTATGCTTCCGTGAGGTTTTTCGACGTTAAAGGCGCTATGAAAACGAAAGCTGTTCTTATTAACTCAGTTTAAGTAATTACCTAGACCTGCGAGTGAAATCCAGACTCAGTAAATGGAGGTTACACAGTCTTGTCTCATAGAGATCGAAGAATACCCCCTTCCCATCCCAATCCTGTGATGAAGATGTGGGTGGGGTGGGGGGAAGGCAATGAAGAAATCTGGTGGGGGGGGGGGATGAGGAAACTAATTCCATTAAACATACTGCAAAGCAAAGAAAGTTATCTTATCTGTGAGGACATTTTAGAGGCACTGTATGCAATGAGAATTGTAAAGCACTATATCTGTAATCTATTCATCACGCTGTGTCACTGCAATATAAAATCTCCGAACTTTTGGCCCCAGATTAACATTTCTGTCAAAGCAGACTTGGCTGGAATTCTCGAGGGTATTTCAAAATGTGATTGCGAATCGGGATTCGAGTGTTACAACACAACAGCTGGCAACCTGCCAACGTAAGCATTGGGAGTCGGAACCAACAATTCATTTCCACACTGGCTAGTCTTCTCTGCCCTCTCTTAGCTTCAGTGTTTACCAATGCGAGGAGGCCCATTTAAGGATGAAAACATACGAGTGATAAGGACTACACTGTACGGACATGGCCCACTGGCTTCAGAGTCCTTTCTCCGCCATTTCAGGAGAGCTGTTAACCTGTCGGCGTCCAAACAGCAACATCACGCAGCGCAACCTCCAGCTGATAAACCGTGTATAAAAAGTAACAGTCGTTCTCCTGCAGCTTTTCTCATTCGTGGTCCAGGAAATGAGCTCGCAAATGGAGCAGTCAGTTGGGCAATGGACCACGGGAAGAGGAACGGAACAACTGGGGGGTGGGGGGGGAGCGCTACACGGGTTCGGGAGCGGGTGAGGTGGGAATGGAGCGGGTTACATCAGGAAGCACTTTTTCACACAAAGCATAGTGGAAATCTGGAACTCTCTTCCACAAAAGGCTGAGGATGCTGGGGGTCAATGGAAATGTTCACGGCTGAGATTGATAGGTTTTTGTTAGGTAAGGGTCTCAAGGGGTATGGAGCAAAGGCGGGTAACTGGAGTTGAGGCACAAATCAGCCATGATCTGAGGTTCGACGGGCTGAATGGCCTACTCTTGTTACTATGTTCCTACATGATGAAGTAGGAAAGGTTTCCTGTTATCTAGAAATTGGGAATGTCCAAGTCCCAGGACCTGAGATAGCTGGAGGAGTTCTTGAGGCTGGGGCCAGAAGCTGAGGTGCTCCTGGAACTGAGGCAGAGAGCAGAGGCGTCTCTAAGGCTGAAGCTGGGAACAGGAGTGGAGATGTTCCTGGGACTGGAGCTGGGGCTGGGAGTGGAGATGTTCCTGGGACTGGAGTTAGGGCTGGGAGTGGAGATGTTCCTGGGACTGGAGTTGGGGCTGGGAGTGGAGATGTTCCTGGGACTGGAGCTGGGGCTGGGAGTGGAGATGTTCCTGGGACTGGAGCTGGGAACAGGAGTGGAGATGTTCCTGGGACTGGAGTTAGGGCTGGGAGTGGAGATGTTCCTGGGACTGGAGCTGGGAACAGGAGTGGAGATGTTCCTGGGACTGGAGTTGGGGCTGGGAGTGGAGGTGTTCCTGGGACTGGAGCTGGGGCTGGGAGTGGAGGTGTTCCTGGGACTGGAGTTGGGGCTGGGAGTGGAGATGTTCCTGGGACTGGAGCTGGGGCTGGGAGTGGAGATGTTCCTGGGACTGGAGTTGGGGCTGGGAGTGAAGATGTTCCTGGGACTGGAGTTGGGGCTGGGAGTGGAGGTGTTCCTGGGACTGGAGCTGGGGCTGGGAGTGGAGGTGTTCCTGGGACTGGAGCTGGGGCTGGGAGTGGAGATGTTCCTGGGACTGGAGTTGGGGCTGGGAGTGGAGATGTTCCTGGGACTGGAGTTGGGGCTGGGAGTGGAGGTGTTCCTGGGACTGGAGTTGGGGCTGGGAGTGGAGGTGTTCCTGGGACTGGAGCTGGGGCTGGGAGTGGAGGTGTTCCTGGGACTGGAGCTGGGGCTGGGAGTGGAGGTGTTCCTGGGACTGGAGCTGGGGCTGGGAGTGAAGATGTTCCTGGGACTGGAGCTGGGGCTGGGAGTGGAGATGTTCCTGGGACTGGAGTTGGGGCTGGGAGTGGAGATGTTCCTGGGACTGGAGTTGGGGCTGGGAGTGGAGGTGTTCCTGGGACTGGAGTTGGGGCTGGGAGTGGAGATGTTCCTAGGGTTGAGGGTGGAAAGGAAGCACCCTCATATATAATGTTTCATTCTCCCCGTGTCTGCGTGGGTTTCCTCCGGGTGCTCCGGTTTCCTCCCACAGTCCAAAAATGTGCGGGTTAGGTTGATTTGGCTATGATAAATTGACCCTTAGTGTTAGGGGGGGGATTAAATATGTGGGGTTATGGGGATAGGATGGGATATGTTAGGGGGAATTAAATACGTGGGGTTACGGGGGTAGGGTGGGATATGTGTACTGTGGGGATTAAAGCAGGGACAGGGTACTGGATTTGGATGATCAGCCATGATCGTATTGAATGGTGGAGCAGGCTCGACGGGCCGAATGGCCTACTCCTGCTCCTAGATTCTATGTTTCTATGTTTCTATGTATTACAAGCTTTCAAATATAGCTAGTTACTTTGGCTCTGAAATTCCTGGGCTGGGGAGGACAAAGATGCAAGGTTTCATGCACTGAGGGAGCTGGATTTTGGGGTGGTGCCCTGATCCATTGGGTTTCTGCCCCATTTCCCCAACATCTGAAATCGCCATGAGGAGTTCGGCCCATTTTCTGTCACCTCCTCGATGTCCTGGCAACAATTTGAGGGCAGATCTGGGGCCCGTTCCCAGACACACTGCTATTAGACCCACTGGATCCTATGCCTGCTGAGAACAGGCATGGATTCTAAATAGGGCCTTCCAAAGACCTCACAGATTTTTATTTGGGCCCAGTAAACAGAACAAATTGGTTGCTAGTTCAAAACTGCCAGTCTAACATTGCACCAGAATTTTCCTGCTAACATTTTTTTATTATTTATCCCTGGAATGTGGGCATCGCTGGAAAGGCCAGCATTTATTGCCCATCCCTAATTGCCCTTGAGAAGGTGGTGGTGAGCCGCCTTCTTGAACCGCTGCAGTCCATGTGGTGAAGGTACTCCCACAGTGCTGTTAGGTCGGGAGTTCCAGAATTTTGACCCAGCGACGATGAAGGATCGGCGATATACTTCCAAGTCAGGATGGTGTGTGTTGTCCTTCTAGGTGGAAGAGTCGCGGGTTCGGGAGGTGCTGCCGAAGAAGCCTTGGCGAGTTGCTGCAGTGCATCTTGCAGATGGTACACACTGCAGACATGGTTCGCCGGTGGTGGAGGGAGTGAATGTTTAAGCTGCTGGATGGGGTGCCAATCAAGCGGGCTGCTTTGTCCTGGATGGTGTCAAGCTTCTTGAGTGTTGTTGCAGCTGCACTTGTCCAGGCAAGTGGAGAGTATTCCATCACACTCCTTACTTGTGCCTTGTAGATGGTGGAAAGGCTTTGGGGATTCAGGAGGTGAGACACTCGCAGCAGAATACCTAGCCTCTGACCTGCTCTTGTTGCCACAGTATTTATGTGGCTGGTCCAGTTAAGTTTCTGGTCAATGGTGACCCCCAGGATGTTGATGGTGGGGGATTTGGCAATGGTAATGCCGCTGAATGTCAAGGGGCGGTGGTTAGACTCTCGCTTGTTGGAGATAATCATTGCCTGGCACTTCTGTGGCGCGAATGTTACCTGCCACTTATCGGCCCAAGCCTGAACGTTGTCCAGGTCTTGTTGTATGTGGGCATGGAATGCTTCATTATCTGAGGAGTTGTGAATGGCACTGAACACTGCAGTCATCAGCGAACATCCCCATTTCTGCCCTTATGTTGGAGGGAAGGTCTTTGATGAAGCAGCTGAAGATGGTTGGGCCTGGGACACTGCCCTGAGGAACTCCTGCAGCGATGTCCTGGGGCTGAGATGATTGACCTTCAATCACCACAATCATCTTCCTTTGTGTTAGGTATGACTCCAGCCAGTGGAGCGTTTTCCCCCCGATTCCCATTAACTTCAATTTTACTAGGGCTCCTTCATGCCACACTCGATCAAATGCTGCCTTGATGTCAAGTGCAGTCACTCTCACCTCACCTCTGGAATTCAGCTCCTAAGATACACGGCTCTCTATTCCATCATTTAAGTCATTTAGAAATATAGTTAGTGAAAAGCTGGAGCCCCAGTACAGATGCACCACTATTCACATCCTGCCAATTTAAGTACATACCCGTTGTCCCTACTCTCTGTCTCCCATCTCCTAACCAATTCCCTACCCATGTCAATAGGTTGCCTCCAATTCCATGCACTCTCATTTTTATTAACGGTCTCTTATGTGGAACCTTATTGAATGCCTTCTGGAAGTTCATATGAATAACATCCATAGACACTCCCTTATCTACCACGTTAGTGACCACCTCAACTAGATTAGTCAGACATGACTTGCCCTTTACAAATCCATGCTGGCTCTCTCTGATCAGCTCATGTTTGTCCAAATACTCAGTCACTCTGTCCCTAATAACAGATTCTAGTAACTTCCCCACAACACACATTAGCCTAGTAGGCCTATCATTTTCTAGTTTCTCTTTCCTACCCTTCTTAAATAATGGATTGAAATTGGTAATTGTCCAATCCAAGGGAACAATTCCTGAATCAAGAGAGTTGTGGAAGATCATGACTAACCCATCTACAATTTCCTCATCTACTTATTTTAATATCTTAGGGTGGAAACCATCAGATCCTGGAGATTTGTCTATCTTTAGTCTCAGTTTTTTCTATTACCATTTTTTACTTATATTAAATCTAGTAAATTCCTCCCCTTGATTTATTTTTGGTTTTCCTCATATCTCTGGCACTTTATCCTCTTCCTCTACTGTGAAGACGGATGCAAAGTAATTATTTAGCAAGTCTGCCATTTCCTTATTTTCAATTACAAAATCACCTGTGTCTATCATTAAGGGGCCCACTTTACTCTTAACCACCCTCTTTCTCTTAATATACTTGTAAAAACCTTTACTGTTGTCCTTAATTTCCTTCGCATTTTTTCTTGTATTCCCTTTTTGCAGCTCTTACTAATTTCTTTGTATTCATTTGCTGTTCTCTATTTCTCTCCCAGTCTGCGGGATCTCTACTGTTCTTTACATTTGTACAAGCCCTTTCTTTTAGTTTTATACTATCTCTAGTTTCTCTTGTTAGCATAGAAGATAGGAGCAGGAGTATGCCATTCGGCCCCTCGAGTCTGCTCCGCCATTTAATGAGATCATGGCTGATCATCCAAATTCAGTACCCTGTCCCTGCTTTTTCCCCATATCCCTTGATCCCTTTAGGCTTAAGAAATATATCTATCTCCTTCTTGAATATATTAAATGAATTGGCCTCAACTGCCTTCTGTGGTAGAGAATTCCACAGGTTCACCACTCTCTGGGTGAAGAAATTCCTCCTCATCTCAGTCCTAAATGGCTTACCCCTTATCCTTAGACTGTGACCCCTGGTTCTGGACTCCCCCGCCATCGGGAACATCCTTCCTGCATCTAGTCTGTCTAGTCCTGTTAGAATTTTCTAAGTTTCAATGAGATCCCCTCTCATTCTTCTAAACTCTAGCGAATATAAGCCTAATCAACCCAATCTCTCTTCATATGTCATTCCTGCCATCCCAGGTATCAGTCTGGTGAATCTTCACTGCACTCCCTCCATGGCAAGAACATCCTTCCTCAGATAAGGCGACCAAAACTGCACACAATACTCAAGGTGTGGTCTCACCAAGGCCCTGTACAACTGCAGCAAGACATCCCTGCTCCTGTATTCGAACGCTCTCGCTATGAAGGCCAACATACCATTTGCCTTCTTGTTGACCAAGGTCACTTAATTACACAAGTAGAGCTCTTGCCCTTTGGGGGTATGTACAGATCACGTATTGCACCAAACACTTCTCTGAATTATATCATCTGTGGTTTTACCCATTAACAGTTTGTCCCAGTTACTGTGGTCAATTTCGCCTTCCCTAAACTTGATACCTTGGTTCGTGACTCGCCCTCCTCCCTCTCAAACCTAATATTGAATTCAGTCATCTTATGGTCAGTGTTAGCTCGGTCTTCCCTCACTGTTAACTAATTCAGGCTCATTACTCGTCACTAAATCTAAGGTGGCCTGTTCTCTTGTTGGTTCAAGAACATACTGGGCCAGAAATTCATCTCTTGTCGGGTGAGTACGCGCTGTGTACTCACCCGTAAGGCCACCTGAAGTGCCGGTTTCCTGCATGCACTGCGCATGCGCGGGAAACCGGAACTTCCGTTCCCCTGAAAGGAGGGGTTCAGAAGTTGAACGCGTGCGCGGGAGAGGCTGCGCGCACGCAGCGAACTTTAGGTTTTTTTTTCAGGTTTCTCCGGGAAGGTAAGTATGAAGAAGCTGCGCTTTTAAAAAGGAGGCACAAGGCCTGTTTTTAACAAGGTAAGTGGTTAATTAATTACAATTTAAAAAATTTTCAACAGGTTTTTCTTTTTTAGATACTTTAAAGAAAGGTAAGTTTATTTTTAGCACCGTTAAAAAGTATAATTAATTTTTTCAAAAATTTAAATTTAAATTTAAATCTATGAATGAAAATGCCCTGTTAGGATTGGCTCTCCATGGCCCACGTGATCCCAGGGGACGCTTCGAACTAACTGCGCCCCTGGGATACACAAGCACTGCGCGCCGGCAGCTGGAGGAGGCCCAGGACCCGAAGTCCTCGTGGGCCCAAAGCACAACTGCAGGCGCGGTAGGCAAGTATGCGCGCGATGCTTGCACCCGCAGGAAGCCGGAGAGCCGAATTTCTGGCCCACTGTTCCAGAAGACTGTCTCGAATACACTCAATAAATTTGCTGCCTTTGGGACTCGAGCTGTTCTGCTTCCCCCAGTCTATGTATTAATGAAAGCCTCCCATTATAACCACTCTGTTTTCACAACGAGCTTCTCTGATCCCCGTATGTACGTATCCCGCTACTTTATCACTGCTAGTGGGAGGTCTGTAAACAACTCCCACTAAAGTCTGTTTTCCTATTCCTCAATTCTACCCAGAGAGTTTGGACTGCCTGCTCACCCTCACTGACATCCCCTCTTTCTAATGCTGTAATAGTGTCTCTTTATCAATATTTGCTACTCCACCTCCTTTTCCAATGTCCCTGTCCTTTCTAAAGACCTTATAACCTGGAATATTTATCTCGCAGTCATGCTCAGCTTGTAGCCGAGTCTCAGTGATGGCCCCTGTGTCATGCCCTTCAAGCTGAATGTGTGCTTCCAATTCACTTGTTCTATTCCTTATGCTGTGTGCATTAGTCTATAGAACTCATATTGTGTAACAAACCCTGGCCTGCCCTTTGACCCTGATGCTGCTTTTCTGCGGAATTTTAACTTATCACGCATCTTGTTTTTCATTACTCCTGTTGTATTTTTTATCAGTTATTTTATTATTAGTTCCTATATTTGTTTCTGAACCTGAAGTATTTATATTAACTTTAACACGATTAATAATCTGGACTTTGCTCTCATCCCTTTGTCATACCTTGAGGCTAATTTCACTTTTATTATTATTTCTGCCTGAGCCCTCCCCCACCCCCTTTATTTGTTTAAAGTCCTTTCTCCAGTCCTAATTGGTGGCTGTGCCAAGACATTGGGTGCTAGTTTTAGCCAGCTCTGGAAAAAGTGCAGCTTTGGCCTGGGAGCACGGGTTTCCCAACGGGAATCCCCCGCTCCCTGCGTTAGGAAGAGGGCGAGCGTGTACAGAAGACCTTTTTTTCCTCCATGTACGTACCCACTCACCGGGGGTTTACAGACCGTTAAGGCCCTGCTTCGACGTTTCTGATCGGCAGTACCTCAGAAGGCTCTTCCCTCAGTCAAACTGCCGTGCCTGAGGCTGCCTTTCTCTTGCAGTGGCGAGGGGGGGGAGGCGGGCCCGTGTCTGAAGGCCCCTCATGTGCAGACATTGGCGGGGAGGGGGGTTTAAAGAAGCACGCTCATTGCCAGTCTGCAGAGAAGGGTTGCCAACCCTCCAGGACTGCCCTGGAAAAAGAAAGACTTGCATATATACAGCGCCTTTCACGACCACCGGACGTCTCCAGGCACTTTACAGCCAATTAAATTATTTTTGAAGTGTAGTCACTGTTGTAATGTGGGAAACGCGGCGGCCAATTTGCGCACAGCAAGCTCCCACAAACAGCAATGTGATAATGACCGGATAATCTGTTGTTTTTTTGTTATGTTGGTTGAGGGATAAATATTGGCCAGGACACCAGGGATAACTCCCCTGCTCTTCTTCGAAATAGTGCCATGGGATCTTTTACGTCCACCTGAGAGCAGACAGGGCCTCGGTTTAATGTCTCATCTGAAAGACGGCACCTCCAACAGTGCAGCACTCACTCAGCACTGCACTGGAGTGTCAGCCTAGATTTATGTGCTCAAGTCCCTGGAGTGGGACTTGGACCCACACCTTCGCACTCAGAGACAAGAGTGCTACCCACTGAGCCACAGCTGACACTGTCTGCAGGAATTGAAGATTAATCTCCTGGACTCTGCCGCAAGCAAATCTGGAAGAAAAATCACGCGTTTTTTTTTCATTTTCTTTTAACTTTTGTTTATTAGCTATAAAAATATTGAAGATGGGGAGAAAAGGCTGCTTTGACCGACAGTCCAGAATCATCCAATCAACTTTCCAACTGGCGTGGGAAGGCGGGGCACTGTGAGGATGGACGTGCTGGGCGACCAATAGCGGGAGCGCGGGGGCGGGGCAGTTGAAGGCAGGAGGTTGCATCACGAATCCTCCAGGAATATATGCAAGCATACTCCGGAGACACAGGAACGGCTGCAACCACTTCCCTCAGCTCACTGGCGCTGGGCACAGGCTGTCAGGCGCTACTGGTCGGTGCTGTAACAGCCCAGTGAGGCTTTGAGAGCAGTGTTCATGCTAAGGTGCACTGAAAGGTCCCACACAGGCCGCTCACCGGCTTTTACATTGTAAATACCGAGCATGCGCAGAAATTTAAAGGGACCGCGCGTTAAAAGAAACAGACCGTGCAGAGCAAAGCACAGCTTACAGGGAACGCTGTGTGGGAGCCCTGAGAGAGCATCATGTACAAAGCTTCGATGGCAGCAGTGCTAGCTGCCAGTCCAGAATCCACCGACGTAAGCTATTCCTGGCATCAGGATGCTGCAGAACTCTCCCAGACTGTCACTATCTCTAGGGTGTTCTGTAGAAGTTCCTGCAACATGTTGCAGATCCAGGTAGTGCAATTATCCATCATCTTAACCATATGAATGGAAAGCCTCGTCACTGCTCCCAAATCAATGCCCCTTTGAAGACTGGGTCTCTGAGATCTGCATCCCTGAGATCCTCAGTCGAGGACAGAGACAGAATTACATAAAATTTACAGCACAGAGACAGGCCATTCGGCCCAACAGGCCCATGTCGGTATTTATGCTCCTCACCAACCTCCTCCTACCTTACTTCATCTCACCCTATTACCATATCTTCTATTCCTTTCTCCCTCATGTGCTTATCTAACTTCCCCTTAAATACATCTATACTATTCGCCTCAACCACTCCCTGTGGTAGCGAGTTCCACATTCTCACCACTCTCTGGGTAAAGAAGTTTCTCCTGAATTCCTTATTGGGTTTATTAGTGACTGTCTTATATTTATGGCCCCTAGTTTTTACTCTCCCACAAATGGAAACATCTTCTCTACGTCTACCCTATCGAACCCCTTCATAATTTTAAAGACCTCTACCAGGTCACCCCTCAGTCTTCTCTATTCTAGAGAAAAGAGTCCCAGCCTGTTCAGTCTTTCCAGATAGCTGTACCCTCTCAGTTCTGGTATCATCTTCATAAATCTTTTTTGCACTTTCTCCAGTGCTTCTTCATCCTTTTTGTAATATGGAGGACAATTTGCTTCTCCCCCTTCATGGAGGAGCAGCACCCACCCCTCCTTCCATATCCAGGTCCTTATGCTCACTAGTGCTCAGTGCCTCACTCCTGACCCACTAACTACCTGCTCTTCCTGAGTGGGTGTCTCTGGGCTGGTGGCTGTGTAGGTATGATGCCATGATGGGCTTGGTGGTGAACTGGCAGGAGGTGAGGCTCTGAATATGCCAGCAGATTCCCATTTGGAAGTGCCTGGGTGGTGATTGGAGAGAACAGCCTCTTCCTGTAATGCACCCCCTGTGCTGTGAAACCCAGAGGAGCTTGTTTAGCTGCACAAACAGTGACACTTGCCCCTCGAAGAAATAACGGCCAGGGGTAAGATCATTGCAAAACTTTAAGAAAGCGCAAAAAGCTGAGACTACCTCGGATGAGCATTTCCCAGCTGTTACCTTCCTTCTCCTGCCACATTTCATCACACTTGCCCTCTCCTGTCCAAGGATGTTCTTGCCATGGAAGGAGTTCAGCGAAGATTCACAAGGCTGATACCTGGGATGGCAGGAATGACATATGAGGAGAGATTGGGTCGATTGGGCTTATACTCGCTGGAGTATAGAAGAATGAGAGGGGATCTCATCGAAACATATAAAATTCTGACAGGTCTGGACAAACTAGATGCAGGAAGAATGTTCCCGATGGTCGGAGAGTCCAGAACCAGGGGTCATAATCTAAGGATAAGGGGTAAGCCATTTAGGACAGAAATGAGGAAGAATTTCTTCACCCAGTGAGTGGTGAACCTGTGGAATTCTCTACCACAGAAGGTAGTTGAGGCCAAGTCATTAAATATATTCAAGAATGAGTTAGATATATTTCTTAAAGCTAAAGGTATCAAGGGATATGGGGAGAAGGCAGGTACAGGGTACTGAGTTTGGATGATCAGCCATGATCTCATCGAATGGCGGAGCAGGCTCGAGGGGCTGAATGGCCTACTCCTGCTCCTATCTTCTATGTCTATTACTAGCTCATGTGGACTAAGATTTTTCTGCGATAGAGCTCCTCCACCAATGGCATTTTGGTGGCGCTGGTTATGGGCCAGCTTTTCCCTCGGAGGGAGTGGAGAGAGTGTTAAAGGCATCTGAGTGCCATGGACTCATGCGTTCCATGATGCTGGGATGTGTCGGTGCATTGTCCCTTTAAATGAAGTGACCTTGAAAGACTAGCAGTAGCCCTAGAGCATAGATGTGTACTGGCATTGTCAGAGGGTAGCACTCTTGTCTCTCTGTTCAAGTCCCACTCCAGATTGAATACATAATCTAGGCTGACACTCCAGTACCGAGGGAGTGCTGCACTCACAGGAGCTGCTGTATTTCAGTCATGTCAAGGCCTGACAAGGCAGGAAATTCCATCTCGGATTCCTGTGCCATTTAACATTTTATCCTCTGAAATGTTTACTAATTCACCACATTTGTGAAGCACACAATGTTCACAAAGATCTCAGATCTTACCACAGGCCTTGATTTGTCCAGAAATCTGAACTACATTTCTAACATATATCCCACTCCAGAGACTTGAGCACAAAATCCAAGCTGATACTCCCAGTGCAGTACTGAGGAGTGCTTTACTATCGGAGAAGCCGTCTTTCGAATGAGACGTTAAACCGAGATCCAGTCTGTCCTCTCAGGTGGATGTAAAAGATCCCATGGCTCTATTTTGAACAAGAGCTGGGGAATTCTCCCTGGTGTCCTGGGGCCAATATTTATACCTCAACTAACATCACTAAAACAAATTATCTGGTCATTATCTGATTGCTGTTTGTGGAATCTTGCTGTGTGCAAATTGGCTGCCGCCTTTCTTACGTTACATAAGAACATAAGAAACAAGAAATAAGAGCAGGAGTCAGCCACACGGCCCCTCGAGCCTGCTCCACCGTACGGCCCCTCGAGCCTGCTCCACCACTCGGCCCCTCGAGCCTGCTCCACCACTCGGCCCCTCGAGCCTGCTCCACCGTACGGCCCCTCGAGCCTGCTCCGCCACTCGGCCCCTCGAGCCTGCTCCGCCACTCGGCCCCTCGAGCCCGCTCCGCCACACGGCCCCTCGAGCCCGCTCCGCCACACGGCCCCTCGAGCCCGCTCCGCCACATGGCCCCTCGAGCCCGCTCCGCCACACGGCCCCTCGAGCCTGCTCCGCCACACGGCCCCTCGAGCCCGCTCCGCCACACGGCCCCTCGAGCCCGCTCCGCCACACGGCCCCTCGAGCCCGCTCCGCCACACGGCCCCTCGAGCCTGCTCCGCCACTCGGCCCCTCGAGCCCGCTCCGCCACACGGCCCCTCGAGCCCGCTCCGCCACACGGCCCCTCGAGCCTGCTCCACCATACAGCCCCTCGAGTCTGCTCCACCATTACAACAGTGACTGCACTTCAAAAAGTACTTCATTGGCTGTAAAGCGCTTTGAGACGTCCTGAGGTTGTGAAAGGCGCTATAGAAATACAAGCCTTTCTTTTATTTTATAGGTGCGTTTGTTTAAATCTTCAATGAAGCAACATTTGGTTAAAAATTCAGATGCTAGGAATAAGAATGGAAGTCAGGCAGAACTGCTTCAGGCAAAAAGTAACAGACTTAAGGAGTACATTGCCGGGAAATGTAATGAAGTGAACAGTGTAAGTGGATTCAAGGATCTTGCTGCAACTGAAGCACGAAAGAGGGGTAATGAAAATATTTCAGAAGCATTACCACAGCCTACTAGCAGCTGGGAAAGATTGTTTACCAACTATCCTTAAGCACAGAGAGGACTGACTAACCAGATGTACTGACTTCAGAAGTACTTCATTTGCTGTGAGGCGCACTGGGACATCCGGAGGGTGTGAAAGGCGCGATATTGAGTTCTTTCTTTTTTTCCTGACCTCAAAGAGACCCAACTTAATTCGCCCCCCCCTTCCTGCGGCAGAAAGTCACGAGTTGCTCGTCAGACGCTTTGCTGTAAAACGCTCTGGGACAGCCTGAGAACGTGAAAGGTGCTGTCGAGATGCAAGTCCTTTCTTTCTTAATGTCAGAAATAAGAACATTCTGCCCTCATTTGAAAGGGAAAGGACAGGTTGATGCGTCAGGAGGAGATACTTCAGCAGGACTCAGTTAGGAAGCTCAGTAAACACACAGCAAAACACCAGCCTCCGCACGGTAAAGGAGTCAGTCACTGGCTTTGTTTCTCTTAGTCTTTAAATCCTAAAGACAACCTTTTTTGCACAAACACTCTCGCTGAAGGAACAGCTCAGTCCCAGGGGGATACACTCAGAATTTACTGAAACAATATTTATCTGAATTGGTGACCCTGAACTGCAACAGGGGGTCAACAAGTATATTTAGCGCAGCAGAGAGGATGTGCTTTATTTTCCAAGGCCACCTGCTCCCTTATCTGTGTCAACTCAGCGAGGGGTGCACGAGTCAAGCTCCTTCACATTGAGGCTGTCTCTGCCAGTGTTTATGGTCTTTCTCAATACCCTGGGGGAGAAATTGGCCAACCCCCGAAAACGGGTGTGGGGATCGTGGTCCGCGATTAACCCGCGCCCGTTTATTGCGGTGCAGGCAGCACGGTAAGTTGGTGCCGCCTGCTGCTTTACATGATTGCTGCGTGCAGCCAGCACTACCCACGCTGTTTATTGGCTGCACGCATCAGCAGGGGGCCCAATGTCGCGAGTGGCCAGCACTACTTAAAGGCAGCCTGCACCTCTTAAAGGGGGTGGTGCATTGTGGCTGCAAGAGGTGGTGAGAGTCATTTGAAATCTAAATTGGTGCTCTGATACTGGGAGCAATGGATGAACATGCGAGAGAGAGAGAGGGCACAGGGGGACAGGAGGCCCTCCAGACACATGCTCAGGAGGCAGTAGGAAGAAATAGCAGCGGAGGAGTGTTGCTCCAAGAACATGGATGCAGTGCAGGAAAAAGTTTAACAATCTCACACGAGTTTTCAAGGTGAGTGAGTTCATCTTCAAATGGCGCATCCTACCAACTGCACCACTAGCCTCATCCACTGCTCAATTCACTATATCCCCATCACCCACCTACTAACAATCTCTATCAATCAGTGCTCAACCCTACAATTCGTCTGCTTTACCTCACCCTCACACACTTAGCACTGTTGCAAGCCTCACACTCACAACTCACAGCTCGCACACAGTGGCAGCTATTCAACCATGACAGACACATCACCCAAACATATTGCAGGACACTCACTGACACACTTCCCGCTTTCTCGCAGGAGAAAGTGACACATAACAGCGGGCAGCAGCAAAGAATTGGAGGAGCGCAAGTACGCCTGCATGTTTTAACCTCCATGGAGGAGACAGTGCTGGCCATCATGGGAAGGGGCATCACAAGGCCATTGCCAGCAGCGGGGCTGAAGCGATCGATGATGAGGGTATCTGTATCGCTAATCCTCCTTCTCTCATTCACTTCTCCCTCAGCCCGCAATCGCTTCTGACTTAGAAGCTGCAGCGGGTGTAAGCATACATTTCTTACTTTCTCCTCTCCCCTCGCCACAACCTAAACCTTGTCCCTTTTTCAGATACCCAAAAACTGGAGCATTCCCAGTTAGTGGAGGAAGAGTAAGAAGACAGTGAAGATGAAAGGACACCATCACTCGATCATACACTCGCAGGCACCAGCTCAGATACTGAGACTGTGCGTATTTTAGAGGCTAGGATGGAGGCGGGATCTGTACGTGGTGAGACACCGGGCACAAGTGCACAGGAGCCAGGGCAGGGGAAAGGATAATGCGGGTGCCAGCTCACCGGAGGGCAAGGTCACACACTAGTTCTGCTGCAGAGGACTCAGATGATGACTTCGATGGGCCAGATTACAGAAGAAGGCTGATGGGTGTATACACCAAAATGCTTGGTGCACTGGAAAGCCTGCGCTCAATGTCAAGGAGCATGGAGGAGTCCAGCACCAACTTGGCACAGGGCTTTGCACGGAGCTTGGAGCCCATCCTCTCCAACATGGAATGAGTGGTCACCTCCATCAGCATCATGTGGAACCCACCATGATGCAGCGTCTGATGGCCGATGTCACAGCCTCCACCAAAGGTCTGAGTGCTGCAGTGGTTCCATGGAGCACAAACCTGCTGTCCCCTCTCAGGATGACAGCATTCCTGCTCCCCTCACTGCCACTCCGCCAGTGCCCTTGCCTGTCATCCAACGAGCCCAGACTGCTGCCACCCAGGTTGAGATGGTGCAGTCTGAAGCCGGGCCTTCTAGGCCCAGAGCAGCTCGAGGTCGCCCTCCAGGGCCATCAGCAGTCTCCTCAATTGGAGGTCAGCAGCCTTCCTCCACCCATGCTGCAGCCACTGGGGTAGCACCTCGTAGGAGCACCAGGAGAGGCAAAGGCACATTGAAGAGGCACAAGGGTGATTAGTTTATTTTTGTAAGATTATGCCATGACTTAATTTATAAATTTGTATTGGAATGTGCATTTTCTGGTGGTTTTTATTTTTGTGTTGTCGGAACGAGGACGATGTGATGGTCAGTGATAGAGGAAAGGTAAGGAGTGTGAGACTGTTGGTGAATGGGGAGGTGTGGTTGAGGTTACTGGTAACGCTCATTAATTATTTGATCACGTAGAGCCTGGGCAGAAAGGGACTGTCTACTTTGTCGGCTCCCTTCCTCTTCCTTTTCCTCCACTTCCTGCTGCACTTCCTCCAATTCCTCCTTCTCTTCCTCCTCCTCCTCTTCCTCACGCTCCTGCACCGCAGCTTCTCGCCTGAGAGGTGGTGGCGAGGGCTGTTCCCTCAGAATGGCCAGGTTGTGCAGCAAGCAGCAAAACACCACAAATCCTGATACCCGCTCAGCTGAGTACTGAAGAGCTCCTCCAGGCAGCAGAAACGTTGCTTGAGGACGCCGATGGTGTGCTCTGTAATGTTCCTGTGACAGCATGGCTCTCATTGCAGGCGTGCTGTGCACGTGTGTGTGGGTTCCGGACCGGAGTCATGAGCCATGTCATCAGTGGATAACCCTTGTCAACAAGTAACCAGCCTTTGACTGCCGTGGTGGGCTAAATACAGCCGGCACAGAGGACTGCCGCAGAATGAAGGAATCATGACTACTGCCAGGATAACGGGCATTGAGCTGCATGATGCGCAGCCTGTGGTCACATACCAACTGCACATTGAGGGAGTGGAATCCCTTTCAGTTCAGGAAAATGGCAGAGCTCACATGAGGCGTGCAGCCAATGGCACGCTACACTATGGGGAAGCCTGCAATCCGAGCAAACCCTTGTGCTCGCACCGCCTGCTTGTCTCTGGCAAGAGGGAATGAGATGAAGCTGTCACTCTGTGTATAGAGAGACTCACTGACCTCCCTTACAGTGCACTGTAAACTGTGAGATGTTGTTTATATCTCCAGCAACAGCCTGGAAGGAGTCAGATGCATAAAAGTTAAGAGCCACGGTCACCTTGACAGCCACTGGCAATGCTGTCCTTGCCCTGCTTTGAGGTTGCACTGGTGGGGCTGCAACAGTTTACAGATTTCAGTCACGACCTCTTTAGTGAAGAGAAGACGTCGCAAGCATTGGTCCTGGCTGAAGTTGCTCCTTAAAGTCCCTTGGCGGATATGGCCTCCTGCTGAGAGCCCTTCTCCCCCTCCTCCTCCTCCCTCTTCCAGCAATTTGTCCTGCTCTGTGTGGCCTCTCTTCATTCTCTCAGTCATGCTCAATTCCCAGAGGAAGCCCTACCAGGCCACCCATGTCTGGTGAAGCAACTTGTTTCAGCACAAGCTTTTAAATCAACAACAAAGTACTTCAGCACCAGCCAGACCAGACCACGCCCTGTAGACTATTCAAACAATAAGCAACTAAAGAAAAGCTCCAAAAACGCATACAATTGCACAAACAGCCAGAAGAAATAATCCAGCAACTAACCTGTAAGTAATTAATGATCCCTTTAAGTTGCGCTGGTGGGGGTCCTTCATACTGTTTAACATTGTGTTCAGCTGTGCGAGGTTTAGACAGGGCATTGGCTGGAGCGTGGCGTTCAAAAATGGCAGCGCTGGCGTCAAATCGGCGTTGCACACTGATTGCCATCGTGATCTGCCTGCGCTGCATGCTGCCGGCGATCGTTAGGTGCGCGCGCTCAAACCCCTTTACCAAGATGCCATCCAGAGCTCTTCCCATCGCAAGTGAGCACGTGCATCTCAGACTGCGTTTTCGAGCGTTAGGAGGCTGCGTAGCACCTATAAAACAGGCGCTTCAGTGGCCAATTTCTTCCCCCGACGAGTGTTTACCGCACTAAAGAGCACAGGCACGCTGTGATGTGCAATAAAATGTGGCCAATGTGTGAACCTGAGGGGGTTACGGGGAATGGACACACCAGAGCTTTCTGTGTACATCACAACATCATCGCACCGCGAGTTAAACTTAACCGAACGTCAGGAGAAGGCCCGCGCTGTCGGCTGCCCGGCAGCAGATCTGAGCCGACTGGCCACGGTAAATAGTGAAGATCCGCTTATAGAACTCCTTGTGGGCCGAGATGAGCAGGAGTGCTACCCCAGGCCTTATAAGGAAGCCTTCAGCCTCCCCAGTCCCGATCGCGGCCCCGATCTTTGGTGTCTCCCCCTCCCCCTTCTGATTGCGACCCGGAGCCTCCCCACTGACTGAATGCTGGGGACCGCCCCGCCCCCCACAGCGCCCCGCAGTCGCTTGTTCTGGCCCCGCCAGCCTGTCAATCTGGTCGGCCGTCGGACGGGAGCCTTCCCAAAAGATCGGCAGGGCCTCCACGTCTACGGCCTTGCCGTATTCTTCGCCCGGTACAGGGCTCCCCGCACCCTCCCGTTAATAGTGTGGTGTCCCCCAGGGATCGGAACTGGGTCCTCAGCCTTTCACTATAATTATCAATGACTTAGACGATGGAATAGAAAGCTGTATATCCAAGCTTGCTGATGACACTAAATTAAGTGGCACGGTAAATACTGTAGATAGAAGCAAAGGGACATCGATAGATTCAGTGAGTGGGCAAAACTGTGGCAGATGGAGTTCAATGTGGGCGAGTGTGAGGTCACCCACTTTGGACTGAAGAAAGATAGATCAAAGTACGTCCTAAATGGTGAGAACATAGTAATGGTAGAGGAGTAGAAGGATTTAGGAGTCCAAGTACATAAATCATTAAATGTCAGTAGACAGGTACAAAAAGCAATCAAAAAGGCTAATGGCATGTTGACCTTTACCTCAATGAGGGCTGGAACACAAATAGGAGGAAGTGAAGCTTCAGTTGTACAGAAACTTGGTCAGACTCCATCGGGAGTCACTGTGTTCAGTTCTGGGCACCGCACCGGAGGAAGGATATATTGGGCTTGGAGGGAGTGCAGCGCCGATTCACCAGAATGATACCGGGGCTAAAAGGATTAAATTATGAGGACCGGTTGTATGGATGAGATTTGTATTCCCCTGAGTGTAGAAGATTAAGGAAGTGATCTAATTGAGGTGTTTAAAGATGATTAAAGGATTTGATAGGTTCCCAAACTTAACTTATTGCGTACCGTGTTCCAGATCTACCAACTGTCCACGGACCCCGACCAGCATACAGGCTTTAGTGTACGATGCTTGGAGGCGAGGGCTCTGTACCTCATCGTCTCTGTGCATCTGTGTTCTCATTGGTACATCTTGAAGTAAATTCACTACCTTATGTAACAAATCCCCACAGAGTTTAAAAAAAATGGAAAGACATCCATTTCTAGCGAGCCTTGCACAAGCACCGGACGTCCCAAAGCGCTTTACAGCAAAAGAAGTACTTTATTTTTTGGAGTGTAGTCACTGTTGTAATGTAGGAAACGAGGCAGCCAATTTGCACACAGCAAGCTCCCACAAACAGCAATGTGATAATGAACAGATAATCTGTTTTTAGTGATATTGAGTGAGGGATAAATATTGGCCCCAGGACACCGGGGGATAACTCCCCTGCTCTTCTTCGAAATAGTGCCATGGAATCATTTATGCCCACCTGAGAGAGCAGACGGGGCCTCGGTTTAACGTCTCATCTGAAAGACAGCACCTCTGACAGTGCAGCACTCCCTCAGCACTGCACTGGGAGTGTCAGCCTAGATCTTGTGCTCAAGTCCCTGGAGTGGGACTTGAACCCACAACCTTCTGACTCAGAGGCGAGTGTGCTATCCACTGAGCAACGGCTAAAGCTTTGTCTGAGTAGCCTTTTATAAAATAAATAAAATAATTAATAAATAAAATCCACCGTTAGACAATTTCTCCCGCGTACCCCCTCAGAGATGTCTCGCGTACTCCCAGGGGTGCGCATAGCACGGATTAGCAACCCCTGTGATAGGGTAGATAGAGAGAAACTATTTCCTCTGGTGGGGGGAGTCCAGAACAAGGGGCATAACCTTCAAATTAGAGCCAGGCCATTCAGGGGTGATGTCAGGAAGTGTTCCCCGCCCGTCAGGGAGCCAAGCCTGTTAAAACTCCACAGCGTTCGGGGAAACCCGGATCCTGACCAGAACTCCTCACCCACCCACCACTTGCAAATCCCACTCCAGTATATACCGGTTATACACGAAGGGAAGTGGAAATCTGGAACTCGCCCAGTGAGGCTGGGGGTCAATTGAAAATTTCAAAACTGAGATTGATAGATTTTTGTTCGGCAAGGGTATTAAGGGTTACAGAACCAAGGCGGGTAAATGGAGTTAAGGTACAGATCAGCCATGATCTCATTGAAAGATGGGACGGGTTCAAGGGGCTGAATGGCCTCCTCCTGTTTCTATGTTGCACATACATACATATATATATATCACACTCTCCTATATACACACACCAATCTGACCTCCTGAGATATTAACCTGTCTTCACAGATTCGGACTGAGCTGCTGTGTATTTGCTGCTTTTACTTCAGATTCACAAGCTCAGCGTTTTTTCCCCCCTTTTCTCAGCACTGATCCCCTCCTGTGCCCCTGAACTACTTTGTTCCACTGAACCGATTCCATAGAACACAGCTGGAGAATCAGCAGGGCTGCGAGAGAACCCTCCTCACCATCTGTCAACCCAGCTCCCCGCTGCCCGCTGCCCGCATGGTGCCAGGAATGTGTGTCTCTGTGTCTATGTGTGCCTGCGTGTGTGTTTGTCTCTCTAATTGTGTGCGTGTCTCTCTATCACTGTGTCTCTATGATTGTGTGCGTGTCTCTGTGTGTCTATCTATCTGTTTATGTCTCTGTGTCTGTTTGGGTGTTTGTGTATGTGGGTCTTTATGTGTCTCTGTGTTTGTCCATGTCTGTGTATATCTTTGTGTATCTCTGGGGGGTATTTTATCCCTTCTCCCGTCTGGTGGGGGGTGGTGGGGGGGGGTTAGGATGGCAGTGGGGTGGTTTCACGCTGCGTTCCCAATGTGTTCCTGCCCCTCTCCACCTTAACTTACCTGAAATCAGGAACGGGAAGGCCGCCCGCCCCAGAGGAACGGGGGCCTAATTTAAATGCCGAAGTCGCGTCCTGATTATGTCATTGGCCATGCATGCCATTTTAACTGCAGGCCCAGGCTGAGGGACAGTGGGCCCAGACTGAGGGACAGTGGGCCCAGGCTGAGCGACAGTGGGCCCAGGCTGAGCGACAGTGGGCCCAGGCTGAGCGACAGTGGGCCCAGGCTGAGGGACAGTGGGCCCAGGCTGAGGGACAGTGGGCCCAGGCTGAGGGACAGTGGGCCCAGGCTGAGCGACAGTGGGCCCAGGCTGAGGGACAGTGGGCTCAGGCTGAGCGACAGTGGGCCCAGGCTGAGCGACAGTGGGCCGAGGCTGAGCGACAGTGGGCCCAGGCTGAGTGACAGTGGGCTCAGGCTGAGCGACAGTGGGCCCAGGCTGAGCGACAGTGGGCCCAGGCTGAGCGACAGTGGGCTCAGGCTGAGCGACAGTGGGCCCAGGCTGAGGGACAGTGGGCCCAGGCTGAGGGACAGTGGGCCCAGGCTGAGCGACAGTGGGCCCAGGTTGAGGGAGCTCCGAGACCGACCCCATTCTGATCCGTTAGATTTAAGATAATTGTCAAATGAACCAAAGGGAAGATGAGGACAGGTTTTTTTACGCAGCGAGTTGTTGTGATCTGGAATGCAGATTCAATAGTAACTTTCAAAAGGTAATTGGATAAATATTTGAAACGGAAAAATTGGCAGGGCTATGGGGAAAGAGCGGGGGAGTGGGACTAATTGAACAGCTCTTCCAAAGAGCCGGTACAGGCATGATGGGCCGAACGGCCTCCTTCTGCGCTGTCTGATTCTATGGTTCTATGAATTTTCTCCAGGGTGTTGCTCACAGCAGTGTTCTGGAGATTCATCTTCAATTCACGGAGATTCCAGGAGAATCCTGGAGGGTTGACGGTCCCACCCAGAATGTGTGAGATTGCAGCTGGTGTGAGCCGTGTAGGGGGTGGTGTGTAGGGGTCAGCCTCACCTCTGACTCAGTGAGCGGTTCGAATCGCTCCCACGCCCCTGGTTCTAGACCTTGGACTTATTTAGGGGTCGTGAAAAAAGGTGCAGTCGACAACAGGTTTGATGAAAGAACTTTGGCTTTTATTCAAGGAAGTAAAACACAACACAAACACTCTTATCACTCTAAAGGTGGGGTACACTTCGGTACAAGCGAGGGAAAAAAAACATTCGAAGAATACTTCACCCCTCCCAATCCCACTTCACTAGCTAGGTTGGACTCTGGAGAACCAGGGATAATGCTCACCAAACGAATCCTTGACAGTTTAGAGTTGGGTTTAGAGTCTTTTGAGTAAAAGGTTTCGTAAGGCCCTTGTTGCCGCGAGGTGTCCGATGGTCACTGAGGCAGTCGCTCTGGTTTCTTCTTGCGTGTTGGTCTGCTTGTGAAGCTGTTGGCCTTCTTTGTTTAACTTCTTGCTGTAACTCTGCCTCTGTTTAAACTGTCTTCTTCCGAGCTGTGGAACTGCCTTCTTGCAGAACTGTGGAAACTGCCTTCTTGCAGAACTGTGGAAACTGCCTTCTGCCTGCTTCTGTAACTGCAGCCCTGACTTCTGTTCAACACAGGCTTTCAATTCTGTTGAACTTGAACTGCTTTACTGGAGAACTTGAACTGTTGTAACTGCTTGATGGGCCTTCAATTATACTAAATTGAAGTGGCCTTGTCAAAACCAAATCAAATCCTGGTCATTGTAAGACCTCGTTAACAGTAACAACTTTACCAAGTGTCAAATGGCTTGCGTCCTGTCGATCTCTTCGGTTGATTACAGGTGATTGGTTTCGTGTTTTGGGTTTCTAGGCTGGACTCGGGTTTTTCTATAGAATGGTCCTGAGCGATTTGAATTATATATGGTTTTGATGGGTCTGTGATAGGTTTTAATGGGGCCTGTGTTTTGAGTGGGGCTGTCTTCTCCCAGGGTCTATTGTCCAAATGTTAATGCTTGCTGGGGCTTGAGTGAGGTCATCCCGATTCCCCAGACAATGCAATTTAACTGCAATACCCAAAACTGCTATTACAGAGGTCGAACCCACCTCCTGTGCAGCCTTTTCTCCCTTACAGGTCCAGACATGTCTTTTAAAATGCCAAAACTTAACAGGAGGAGACCATTTATCCCCTCGAGCCTGTTCCTCCATTCAATGAGATCGTGGCTGATCTGTGACCTAACTCCATATACCCGCCTTTGGCCCATATCCCTTAATACCTTTGGTTAACAAAAAAGCTATCAATCTCCGATATAAAATCAGCAATTGACCCAGCATCAATTGCCGTTTGAGGAAGAGAGTTCCAAACTTTTACCACCCTTTGCGTCAGCAAATAAAGGAAGCCGTGCTTACTCACACACCATTACTAACTCGATATCAGTCTGTAGGTATCAAGGTTCTTGTTGTTAGAGCAAAGAGTGGTTTATATTCTCGATATATGAGGGTTGCAGCTAATCCACGATCAGCTGATAATTTAATATTTATTTATCAACCAAACAGTTTGTCATTAATTTTACAACAGCAATAATCTGGTAGTTGGTTTAGGATGTTCTTTATTGAGCCGATACAAACTGCAGTGGCAGCAATAATAATGTTATTCATTACTTTAAAAAAAAAAGCAGCTCAGGGCAGTAGAAAGGAACAGTCATTGAACAGCGGGATCTTTCTGTGTTTAAATTTTTAATATTCATTCTCGGGATGTGGGCATTGCTGGCAAGTCCAGCATTTATTGTCCATCTCTAGTTGCCCTTGAGAAGGTGGTGGTGAGCCGCCGCCTTGAACCGCTGTAGTCCGTGTGGTGAAGGTACTCCCACAGTGCTGTTAGGGAGGGAGTTCCAGGATTTGATGCCTAGGTCACAGGCGAGTGGTCCATCTGGTTTGCTTCTTCTTCTTTTGCAATGGTTTCGATACGGCTGAATGGCTGGCTGGGCCACTTCAGAGGGCAGTTAAGAATCAACCGTGTTGGTGCGGGACTGGAATCACACATAGACCTTTGGACATTGGAAAACCAGTTGGGTCCTCACTTCACGAAAGAGGCACATAAAAGAAAGACTTGCATTCATAGAACGCTTTTCACAACCTCAAGTTGTCCCAGAACGCTTTACAATGAAGTATTTTTTAAGTGTTGTCACTGTTTTAATGTAGGGAACGCAGCAGCCAATTTGCACACAGCAAGCTCTCAGAAACTGCAATGAGATAAATGACCAGATAATCTGTTTTAGTTACGTTGGTTGCAACGTTCCCTGTGAGCTGCACTTTGTTCTGCACGGCCTGTTTCTTTTAATACGCGGTCTCTTTAAATTTCTGCGCATGTGAAGTGCGCATCTAAAGTGTAAAAGCTGGTGAGCAGCCTGGGCAGAACCTTTCTGATTACTGCGTGGCTGTGCGTGCACATACCTTAGCGGGAGCATTGGTCAGTTGAGCGATAAATATTGGCCAGGACACACAAACTTGGTTTGTAATCTCTTGTGTTTAGAAGGTTGAGGGGGTGGTCTGATCGAGATGTTTAAAAATGGGGTAATTTTGTTGGGTAAGGGTATCAAGGGATACGGAGCAAAGGCGGGTAAATGGAGTTGAGGTCGCAGATCAGCCATGATTTGATTGAATGGCGGAGCAGGCTCGAGGGGCTGAATGGCCTCCTCCTGTTCCTATGTTCCGGCCCCTGCACGCCACACTGTGGCCCACTGTTAAAATCGGGGCTAATCTGTCTGCGGTCCTTATTCAGCTGCTGTGTTCTGACATATTGAGCCTCCATCTCCGGCCAACAGTTTGCCAAATGAATGGTCGTATGACTGCCAGAGACTGGCTCCATCCACTGTATACACATGTAATTACACAAAGGCGGCCCCAACTGTACAACTCGCAGTCTGAGCGCTGTTTATCAATATGTTACTGTGAAATATATACCCGAAGAGATACCACAGTACTCAAATTGCTCAGTCAGCACATTAGCTCAGAGATCTAACGCTAATAATAGAACTCTATCAATTTCTGGAGGCGATATTTCCCGCTGAGTCTGGATATTTACCCTTCAGTTGACGCCTGCCAACTCAGCAAGGTCTATAGTTACAGATAATGAAATAGCTCCCTCCCCTCGCCAATCCTGCATCATAAACCCAAAGGCTGCACAGCCGAGTGACTGATGACCCGCATGCAGGCCACCCCACTGGGAATCATTGCGTTGTGTGTCGTGTTGCCGGTGTCCACCCTCCAGCATTGCCCTGGAGTCTCCAGGAATGAACAGAAAAGAAAAAAAGAAAGACTTGCATTTCTACAGCGCCTTTCACAACCTCAGGACGTCCCAAAGCGCTTTACAGCAGATGAAGTACTTTTTGAAGCGTAGTCACTGTTGTAATGTAGGAAATGCGGCAGACAATTTGCGCACAGCAAGCTCCCACAAACAGCAATGTGTTAATGACCAGATCATCTGTTTCAGTGATGTTGATTGAAGGATAAACATTAGCCACAACACCGGGGAGAACTCCTCTGCTCTTCTTCAATATAGTACCATGGGATCTTTTACATCCACCTGAGAGAGCAATTTAACATCTCATTCGAAAGACGGCACCTCTGACAGTGCAGCACTCCTTCAGCACTGCACTGGAGTGTCAGCCTAGATTTTAGTGCTCAAGTCTCTGGAGTGGGACTTGAACCCACAACCTTCTGACTCAGTGTGCAAGAGCGCTACCCACTGAGCCACGGCTGACACTTCATCTGTAAGATTTCATTTGTACTGTTATGACTGGAGTTAGGCATTCCTGTTACAGCAATCTCACTCTGCTGACTGCTCACTCTGCTGTCATGGAAGCTCCGATGGCTGCCACCTTGGCTCTGGGGGCCAGTGTTGACGAGGGGTTTCAGAGCGTCACCGCACTCCCGCACGCTGTTCTCGTACAGAGCCCCAGCAGCGCTTGGGTGCAGTCCCAGGAGAGTGGCCTTGGCCCCATGGGAGAGGCACCAGTTGTCCTCTCTCAGGATGACAGCATGTCTGCTCTCCTGCCGCCCACTCCGCCAGTGCCCTTGTTAGTGCCACACAGCCATCCCGACCAGACTATCCGGCCCAGGCTGAGATGACACAGTCTGTAGCCGAGCCCTCAAGGCCCAGAGCTGCTCGGGGTCACCCAGCACTGCCATCTGAAGAGTCCTCGATGGAAGCTCAGCAGCCTCCCAGCTCCGAAGCAGCAGGAGAAATCGGATTCCATCTGTAAGGGCTTGGACAAGAGTGACTCATCATTATTTCTGTTAACAACAACAACAACAACTTGTATTTATATAGCACCTTTAACGTAGTAAAACATCCCAAGGAGCATTATCAAACAAAATTTGATACCGAGCCACATAAGGGGATATTAGGGCAGGGTGACCAAAAACTTGGTCAAAGAGGTAGGTTTTAAGGAACGTCTTAAAGGAGGAAAGAGAGGTAGCGAGGCAGAGAGGTTTAGGAGGGAAATTCCAGAGCTTCGGGCCTCGGCAACAGAAGGCACGGCCGCCAATGGTGGAGCGATTAAAATCGGGGATGCTCAAGAGGGCAGAATTGGAGGAGCGCAGAGATCGCGGAGGGTTGTGGGGCTGGAGGAGATTACAGAGATAGGGAGGGGCGAGGCCACGGAGGAATTTGAAAACAAGGATGAGAATTTTAAAATCGAGGCGTTGCTTAACCGGGAGCCAATGTATATCAGCGAGCACAGGGGAGATGGATGAACGGGACTTACTGCGCGTTAGGACACGGGCAGCCGAGTTTTGGATGACCTCAAGTTTACGAATGGTAGAACGTGGGAGGCCGGCCATAATTTTGTTGGAATAGTCAAGTCTGGAGTTAACAAAGGCATGGATGAGGGTTTCAGCAGCAGGTGGAGTCTGGCGATGTTACGGAGGTGGAAATAGGCGATCTTAATGATGGCGCGGATATGTGGTCGGAAGCCCATCTCGGGGTCAAATACGACACCAAGATTGCGAACAGCCTGTTGCAGCCTCAGACAGTTGCCAGGGAGAGGGATGGAGTCGGTGGCTAGGGAATGGAGTTTGTGGCGGGGTCTAAAAACAATGGCTTCGGTCTTCCCAGTATTTAACTGTTACATACAGATGGAATTGAGTTGTTGGATTAACTTTTTGTTCTGGATTTGGTGTTGGGGCTTATATTTGTAGTGAAGTGAGGTCAAGACCCACATGGCTGGACTGCAGGAAGGAAATCAGATGGTTGCAGTAAGGGCGGTGGTGATAAGGATTGTGGGACTGTTGGGGTATTAGGGATGGGAAGGACGGTTCAGGTGAAGCGCTCTTCGATGAGTCGGTCTCTGAGAGCTCCGGCAGCTGGTGGTCGATGCCTCTCCTGCTCTTCCTCGTCCTCCATCTCCAGCTCCTGCTGCTGTATGTCTTGCTGCCCAGGTCCTGGTCAGAACTGGTTCCTCAGTTATGCAGCAAATGGCCACAAATCTGGATACCCGCTCCGGACTGTAGTGCATAGCTCCTCCCGAAAGGTCCAGACAGCGGAAGCCTTGTATGAGCATGCCAGCACTCCCCGCTCAATGACGTTTCGGGTGGCAGCTCTCGTTGTAGGCCAGCTATTGCAGCTGCGCCTGGGTCCTTATGGGGTCATGAGCCAAGTCTGAAGGGGATAGCCCTTGTCGTCCAGTGGGCAGCCTGAAAGCTGACGGTCTGGTTGGAACAGTGACTGCACAGAGGACCGATGAAGATTACGATGGGGCAGACCAATATCAGAAGAGGGTAGGACCCTCATTTGAATATTTTATTTATTGTTTTAAAGAGTGCTGGCGTGCCTACAGAGCAGTCCGATCCAATATGGCGGGATGCTCATTTCCGGCTCGTAATGAGCACATGGTGCCCCACCCGCCATATTGGATGCTTTGGTGCCTGTTTTGCGCCTGAAAAATGGGTGTGGCGCCATTGAATGTCTGCCTCACAACCCGCTATACTAAAATGTTTCTCTTGCTCTCTTATTTCTAACATTTTATCGTATATCCACGCCCTCGTGTTCTAAAACCCTCGACCGCTGGAACACCTGTTTCGATCTGCTCTGTCGTGTCTAATCGCTCCTTGTACCTTTTCATGACCCAGAGCCCTGACCGAGTGCCCAGCAGCCCACCTCTGGACAGTGCCCGTCAGTCACCCGCTTGAAGGGGAACAATTTGCAGGGCTATGGGGAGAGAGCTGAGGAGTGGGACTAATTGGAGAGCTCTTTCGACGAGCCGCACGGCTTCCTCCTGTGCTGGAAGATTCGATGATTCCATGTAGGAGGACAAGCCTTGCACAGCTTTAATCTTAAACACTGGCAGTCGCTATGGCTGTGCAGGGTCAGTGGCTGACTGTGTATCACCAAGCAGTATCAGAGGTCTCTTTCTCCCAGATAAGCAGGTGCACAGTCAGCCACTGACCCTGCACAGCCATGACGACTGCTAGTGTTTAAGATTAAAGCTGTGCATTTTATACTCTTCAGATTTATAATAAGTAACCTTGAAGTCAGATAAGAACAGGCGGCTGTAATCTTTCAGCAAAGAATCTAATCACCAACTCGTGACTTACTGCCGTGGGAAGGGGCCAATTAAGTTGGGTCTCTTTGAGGTCAGAAGGAAGGAAGAAAGTAGGCAATACATCACCTCAGGACGTCCCAAAGCACTACACAGCCAGTGAAGTACTTTTGGAATGTAGTCACTGTTGCAATGTAGGCAAACGCGGCAGCCCACTTGCGCACAGCAAGATTCCACAAGCAAGCAATGAGATAAACGACCAGATCATTTGTTTTTCGTGATGGTGGGTGAGGGGCAAATGTTGGCCAGGTCAAGTTAGATGCAAGGCGACACACCTGGAAATGGGAGATTAAAACCGTGTCAACCCTCTGTGACAACTTGGTCAGGCAGTTATACAGCATTTCAAGGCTTTGTTGATGATTAACCTTGAGGTCTTGCTGATTGACGGGACATGGGAGGATAGGCCAGCTACGGATGGCTGATATTGAGATCTCTGTAATCAGTTATACAGAGCCTTGGTCAGACCCCACCTGGAGTCACTGCGTTCGGTTCTGGGCCCCGCGCCTCAGGAAGGATATATTGGCCTTGGAGGGGGTGCAGCGCAGATTCACCAGAATGATACCCCGGGGCTAAAAGGGTTAAATTATGAGGACAGGTTGCACAGACTAGGTTTGTATTCCCTCGAGTTTAGATGGTTGAGTGGTGAGCTAATCGAGGTCCTTAAATTGTTAAAAGGATTCGATAGGGCAGATACAGAGAGACTAACTTCCTCTGGTGGGGGAATCAAGAACAAGGGGACATAATCTTAAGATTAGAGCTCGGCCGTTCAGGAGGGAAATCATGAAACACTTTTTCACACAAAGGGTAATGGAAATCGAGAACTCTCTCCCCAGATGGCTGTGGATGCTCGGAGGCAATTGGAGGTTTCAAGACTGAGAGTGATAGATTTGTGTTGGGGAAGGGTATCAAGGGATATGGAGCAAAGGCGGGAAAATGGGATTGAGGTGCAGATCAGCCAGGATCTAATTGAATGGCGGAGCAGGCTCGAGGGGCTGAATGGCCTCCTCCATTTCCGAATGTTCCTATATTCCAATGCCCTAATGGCATCATGGTCCTAGCTGGGCAATCGACCAGAAGCTCCCCAACACTCCATGCTGGCCTTAGGTAAGTGGGGATAGCAAGTAATCCAGCTCCAGTTCCCAGCTATGCAAAGTGTATGGGTGTGGAACAGACAGAAGTGAAGTGTACTGGACATTAACAAGCTCTGGGGCATGTTTGCATAACTTAATTCTATCTTTTAAAATATTTATGAAGAATGATTTTTCTGGAATTGCTCAGATTGCCAGAAGTAATACTTCGACTGTATTAAAGTATTTAAATTTGCAAAATTGTTGTCCTGCCAAGATTACACAGGGAGCAGTTTAATCTCTCCTGCCTTCCATCCTATCACAGACCTTCCCTTTTGTTCTTTCCTCCCCTCCCCCCTTTCCCTGACCCTGCACTTGCTTAAAAACCTGTCCCATCTCCAATTTTTTCCAGTTCTGACGAAGGGTCATCGACCTAAATCGTTAACTCTGTTTCTCTCTCCACAGATGCTGCCTGACCTGCTGAGTATTTCCAGCATTTTCTGTTTTTATTTCAGATTTCCAGCATCCGCAGTATTTTGCTTTTGTAATCTGTTTTTGTTATGTTGATTTGAGGGATAAATATTGGCCAGGAAGTGTAGTCACTGTTTTAATGTAGGAAACGCAGCAGCCAATTTGCGCACAGCAAGGTCCCACAAACAGCAATGTGGTGATGACCAGATGATCTGTTCTAGTGATATTGGTTGTGGGATAAATATTGGGCAAGACTGCGGGGAGAACTCCCCTGCTCTTCTTCGAATAGTGCTGTGGGATCTTTTACATCCACCTGAGAGGACAAACAGGGCCTCGGTTTAACGTCTCATCTGGAAGACGGCACCTCTGACAGTGCAGCGCTCCCTCAGTACTGCACTGGAGAGTCAGCCTAGATTCGGTGCTCAAATTAACATAGATGTAAGCGAACAGCTGAGCAGGAACAGTGAGTCCCTTTCCAGTGTGTCTGCGTGCCTGGCTTTCATCATAATAGGCACAAAAGAGAATTAACATCAAAATACAGAAATAAATTGCCTATTAAAGGCTTGTGAAGATTTCCAGTTAAAGGGCTGTCATGGTAAACCTACAATCTTCAGCAAGCTGAAAGAAACTCAGTTCTGAACTCCCACTTAGGATGGGAGTTGGTCAGGTGGAAGATATTACAGAGAAACAGCATTTAAAAACAAATAGAATGAGGGGATGGGAGAGAAACACAACCGGGTACAGGAAAAGAAAGCGCTTAAGTGGATACCAGGAGATTGTGAAGTGATATTAGCAGGAGACGATGGGAGGGTGAATGAGAGAAAGGAGAGCCAGATACTGGACTCTGGCAGAGTGGGATGGGTGTGCCAGTGTTTCCAGGGGTGGAGGGAAGGAGCGGTTGGTGCTCGGTGTGGGACCCCCTCTCCTCAGAACCCATGTTCTCATTAGGCCGCGCAGCGCTCTGGAGTCCCGCGCAGCCAGCTCACTGGCTTTTAAATGGAAAAAACGCGCATGCACAGAATTTTGTACGGGCCGCGCAGCCCGTTAAAGGAGCCGCATGGCCCAATATAAAATTAGAGGACACATTGCTCAGAACACTGCTGCCAGGGTGCTGGGGGTGGGGGCGGGGGGGTGCATCGGCACCCCTGGTGTCTGCCTGCTTTTTTCTCCCAGACTCCTGGGCCACTCGAGCCTACTCCACTTTGCCAGGTTTTCGTGCTTCCCTTTCACCTCCTATCTCCCATCCCTCTAGCAAGTCACACACTCTCTATGTCAATGTATTTTATTTCTCTCATTCTGCCTCCTATTATCTCAGGATAATGTCAGTTCTGCCATTTAACCATCTCCTGTTCTTCACGCAAGCACTTTTACAGGTCAATCTAATTATTTTCTGTGTGTGCGGGAATATGTGTGTGTGTCTGTGTCTCTATGTCTGTGTGTCTGTTGTGTATGTCTGTGTGTGTCTGTTGTGTATGTCTGTGGGTGTCTGATGTGTGTGTGTGTGTGTCTGATGTGTGTGTGTGTGTCTGATGTGTGTGTGTGTGTGTGTCTGATGTGTGTGTGTGTGTGTGTGTGTGTGTGTCTGATGTGTGTGTCTGTCTGTGTGTGTCTGTCTGTGTGTGTGTCTGATGTGTGTGTGTCTGATGTGTGTGTGTGTGTGTCTGATGTGTGTGTGTGTGTGTGTGTGTGTGTGTGTGTGTGTGTCTGTCTGTGTGTGTCTGTCTGTGTGTGTGTGTGTGTCTGATGTGTGTGTGTCTGATGTGTGTGTGTGTCTGATGTGTGTGTGTGTGTGTGTCTGATGTGTGTGTGTGTGTGTCTGATGTGTGTGTGTGTGTGTGTGTCTGATGTGTGTGTGTGTGTGTGTCTGTGTGTGTGTGTCTGTGTGTGTGTCTGATGTGTGTGTGTCTGATGTGTGTGTGTGTGTGTGTCTGATGTGTGTCTGATGTGTGTGTGTGTGTGTCTGATGTGTGTGTGTGTGTGTGTGTCTGATGTGTGTGTGTGTGTGTGTCTGTGTGTGTGTGTCTGTGTGTGTGTCTGATGTGTGTGTGTCTGATGTGTGTGTGTGTGTGTGTCTGATGTGTGTCTGATGTGTGTGTGTGTGTGTCTGATGTGTGTGTGTCTGATGTGTGTGTGTCTGATGTGTGTGTGTGTGTGTCTGATGTGTGTGTGTGTGTGTGTGTCTGATGTGTGTGTGTGTCTGATGTGTGTGTGTGTGTGTGTCTGATGTGTGTGTGTGTGTGTGTCTGATGTGTGTGTGTGTGTGTGTGTCTGATGTGTGTGTGTGTGTGTGTCTGATGTGTGTGTGTGTGTGTGTGTGTGTCTGTGTGTCTGTGTGTGTGTCTGATGTGTGTGTGTCTGATGTGTGTGTGTGTCTGTGTGTGTGTCTGATGTGTGTGTGTCTGATGTGTGTGTGTGTGTGTCTGATGTGTGTGTGTCTGTGTGTGTGTGTGTGTGTGTCTGATGTGTGTGTGTGTGTGTGTCTGATGTGTGTGTGTGTGTGTGTGTGTGTGTGTGTGTGATGTGTGTGTGTGTGTCTGTGTGTGTGTGTGTCTGTGTGTGTGTGTGTGTGTGTGTGTGTGCCTCTGTGTTTGTCTGTGTGTGCGCGTCCATGTCTCTCTGTCTGTGTCTGTGTGTGTGTGTGTGTGTGTGTGTGTCTGCGTGTCTGTCTGTGTTTTTACCTTCCCCTTTCCCTTTTTCCATTCCTCTTCAAACACTGTCCATCTGTAATTTCTCCCAGTTCTGTTGAAGGGTCTGTACCCGAAACGACTGGTCCCTTCTCTCCACAGACACGGGCCGACCTGCTGAGTGTTTGCAGCATTTTCTGTTTTTATCCCCAGTGTATGGTTGGTTGAGTGAATGTCACCTGGTGCCAAGAGCCAGAGACGCCCAGATGTGCCCTCTGGATTGATGCCCAGCCTCAGCCTCTTACCGCAGCAGATACTATCAGCTCTGAGAGCGACAGGCGTGTGTTACTGGAGCAGACAGTGACAGCTTGCTTTGGTGATGTTGGTAGCAGTTTCAGTGCTCAGTCTGACAGTTTTCACCTCCAATAAACACATCAGATCTTTGACTCTCACACAGTAAAAATAATTAAACTATACGTGCAATTTGCCCCTTGATTTACTAAACGAGCACTTTCCATCAATGAAAAAAGATTATCACACGCCAGAAATGAAAACAGGAAATGCAGGAAACACTCAGCAGGTCAGGCAGTGTTCAGAGAGAGAGAGGAACGGAGGCTTTCGGGTCGACAACCTTTCCTCAGAATCGACACCAGAGCCTCAAATGCTGCAATTGGCCAGACTCTCCCGTGGCATTGCTCATTGTAATAGGGATGCTCCCGTGGAATTGCTCATTGTAATAGGGATGCTCCCATGGCATTGCTTACTGTAAGAGTACCTCACCCGTGGCATTGCTCAAAAAGAGGGAATCTCCCATGGCATTGCTCAGTTAGAGGGGCTCTCCCGTGGCATTGCTCATTGTAAGAGGGTCACTCCCATGGCATTGCTCAGTTAGAGGGGCTCTCCCGTGGCATTGCTTATTGTAAGAGGGTCACTCCTGTGGCATTCCTCAGTTAGAGGGACTCTCCCATGGCATTGCTCATTATAAGAGGGACTCTCCTGTGGCATTGCTCAAAAGTGGGTCTCACCCGTGGAATTGCTCATAGTGAGAAATGCCACTGGAGAGTCCCTCTTACAGTGAGAAGGACTCTCCAATGGCATTGCTCAGTTAGAGGGACTCTCCTGTGGCATTGCTCAATGAATGTCAGAGCATGAGGTGTTTTATATGGACAGGAGCATCATAGCACATAGTGCACAGTGTAGTATTCCACTGATAAGGTAGAGCTCTATTTATCCTGCCATGTCTCATTAAGGCCACAATTGCTGCAAATAGGCCAGTTAGAGTCTACTTGCTCATTGATCGGCTCCTCATTTATTCAAGCTGTGATTTTTTTGGTATTTATGAATATGCCATTTGAGACAGACATTTTATGGAGGACACTTTTCAGGTGTGACACTTTGAGGGGTGACAGACGTGCACCAGACCCAAGACATATAGGCAGACAGCGTAAATGTTCTGAGTTGGCATTCTCGACACGGAGCCTTAGTTGATGCTGGGCAGACTGGACCATTGGGCACAGGGGCACCCGATTCTCAGCACTCCAAATGATCGTTCACTCACATCACTGAGAATGCAGCACTCCCTCAGTACGACACAGGAAGGCCAGCTTAGATCTTGAGCGCAACTCTTCGTTATTAACTCACTACCTCCTGACCCAGAGTTGGCCTTTCTACTAACTGACACAGTTAGATGCTGAGAAAATAAAACTCCCTCGATACTTGTCCAACGATGTCTCTAAGCTGAAATGTCAGAACAGGGCCTCTTACTGCACCAGTGTCACATTTTCCCATTCGCCACACCTCCCTGAGTGTCATTGCTGGCTTGGGGCGTATAATGCTGAATCACACCCTCCCGGGGCAGGTACAGCACGGGTTAGACACAGAGTAAAGCTCCCTCTACACTGTCCCATCAAACACTCCCAGGGCAGGTACAGCATGGGTTAGATACAGAGTAAAGCTCCCTCTACACTGTCCCATCAAACACTCCCAGGGCAGGTACAGCATGGGTTAGATACAGAGTAAAGCTCCCTCTACACTGTCCCATCAAACACACCCAGGGCAGGTACAGCATGGGTTAGATACAGAGTAAAGCTCCCTCTACACTGTCCCATCAAACACTCCCAGGGCAGGTACAGCATGGGTTAGATACAGAGTAAAGCTCCCTCTACACTGTCCCATCAAACACTCCCAGGGCAGGTACAGCACGGGTTAGATACAGAGTAAAGCTCCCTCTACACTGACCCATCAAACACTCCCAGGGCAGGTACAGCATGGGTTAGATACAGAGTAAAGCTCCCTCTACACTGTCCCATCAAACACTCCCAGGGCAGGTACAGCACGGGTTAGATACAGAGTAAAGCTCCCTCTACACTGTCCCATCAAACACTCCCAGAGCAGGTACAGCACGGGTTAGATACAGAGTAAAGCTCCCTCTACACTGTCCCATCAAACACTCCCAGGGCAGGTACAGCACGGGGTTAGATACAGAGTAAAGCTCCCTCTACACTGTCCCATGAAACACTCCCAGGGCAGTTTTCTATCTCAGGCCGTGGGTCGAGGGTGCCTGCTTTTAGCTCTATATCAAAAGAATAGAATTTGGATATTAGTTTCAGTCCTGCTATTTTGCATTCTGATAAGTTCATTTCTGGTACTCTGGATATTAAAGGAGGTATCTTTTCAAGAATGTGAGTGTATATGTGTGTGGGTATATGTGTATGTGTGGATGGGTGAGTGTGAGTGAGTGTGTGAGATTGTGAGTGGGAGTGAGTGTGTGAGTGGACAACATTTTCCCTTCACAGAATGAACCTCAGTGCTTTATCGAGCTGCTGCTGTTTGCTTGATGTGGCTCCAGCCTCCTGGGGGGATTCAGTCCCTTGCGTGAGGCACTAAACCTCAGCCCTGTCTGACTGTTAAAAGTCCCGTCGCACTATTGGAAGAGCAGGGAGTTATCGCAAAAAGTCTATGATCAACCAGCACCAAAAACAGATTCAATATTCATCCATCTCACTGCGTTTTGTGGGATCTTGCTGTGCGCAAGTTTGCTGCCACGTTTCCCTGTACAACAGACACCGCACTTTGCTGTGTGTGATGGACCTGGAGATTGTTGTAAATCAGATTATCAATCTCAGAGGGGAGCTGAGTGCCCCCAGGTGGTGAATCTCTGTAAGTGCAGTCCCCAAAATCTTCCAAAACTGCCTTTCCTTGAATCTCATTCCACAGGTCTTCCGAACCTTTCATCGGAATGAAGGCCTGGATCAAACGGTCAGTTAAACTGACATAATCAGCCAGCTTTCCTCAGCTCTGCCTCAGGACCCTCTGCTTTTAAAATAGCTAAAGGAGCAGTTTGAGCAGGAGGAGATTGCCCACCACTCCTGGCTGGCTCGATACCTGGAATATTGCCTGCATCCAACAGGAGAAGTCGGTTGGAGGAGGAGGTCTTTCCGAACTCTGTATCTGATTTGGACTCGGACACTGGTAACTGGGTGAGGGCACGGAACTCCCGCCCCCCAGATAGAGCGCAGTAACACAAAGAGAGCGTAAACACCCAGCCGGACCCTCCCTCCAGCACTTACCCTCCTGCTTTCCACCATCTGTCCGAATGATTTAGCGCCAGGTCTGGATGAGTGAATTGATCATTTCTTGCCATTTCCCTCTCCCTCCTGGTGGGGCTGGGGTGGGTGAAGGATGGGGGTGGGGGAGTGGAGAGGGTGTGAGAGAGGGGCGGGGGGTGGGGAAGGGGTGGGGGGTGGGAGAGGGGTGGGGGGTGGGGGGATGGGGCGTGAGTGGGGGGGGATGGGGCGTGAGTGGGGGGGGATGGGGCGTGAGTGGGGGGGATGGGGCATGAGTGGGGGCGAGGCGAGGTGTGACTTCTGCCGCCACTCAGTTGCGATCCCGTCGCTACTTCAGAGGCCGGCCTGCTTTCTTTGTTCCTGGTGGGCTCCCAATGATAAGAACACCACCCACTGGGAACTTGCAACACGGAGCAGCAAAATCCTAAAGAGCTGCAGCATTTAAAGCAAGGTGACACTTCGAGATGCCTCCCCCTCACTGCTCGGAAGAGCTTCACCATCTAACCAGCTCGACTGAGGAGCGACAGCCAAACCTTCCTTCACCTCCAACAACGCCACCCTCACAGCTCGCCATGATTGTGCCACTTCTCCCATGCATCTTTGTGCACTCCCATAATGCTTTGCTAGTTGCCAGCTCCATCGTGGCATCTGACAGGAATGGCACAGTAGGAGAAAGCAGCCCATAAACCAAGGCAGGGAACTGCACGCCAGGAGGAAGCCTCGAACTGCGGGAGACGGGGAAGTGCGAGGGCTGGTATATCTAATCGTAGCCAGAGAATCACCTGCAACGGCTTCTCTTCCCGCTCCCGCATCGTTACCTCTGGTGTCCTCCAAGGATCTATCCTGGGCCCCCTCCTATTTCTCATCTACATACTGGCCCTTAGCGACATCATCCGAAAACCCAGCGTCAGTTTCCACATGTACGCTGACGACTCCCAGCTCTACCTCACTACCACTTCTCTCAACCCCTCCACGGTCTCTAAATATGTCAGACTACTTGTCTGACATACAGTTCTGGATGAGCAGAAATTTTCTCCAATTAAATATTAGGAAGACCGAAGCCATTGTTTTCGGTCCCCGCCACAAACTACGTTCCCCAGCCACTGACTCCACCCCTCTCCCTAATATCTGTCTGAGGCTGAACCACACTGTTCGCAACCTTGGTGTCATATTTGACCCTGAAATGAGCTTCCGACCACATATCTAACTAAGACCGCCTATTTCCACCTCCGTAATCGCCCGTCTCCGCCCTTGCCTCAGCTCATCCGCTGCTGAAACCCTCAGCCATGCCTTTGTTACCTCTAGACTTGACTATTCCAACGCGCTCCTGGCTGGCCGCCCACATTCTACCCTCCGTAAACTTGAGGTCATCTAAAACTTGCAGCCCGTGTCCTAACTCGCACCAAGTCCCGTTCGCCCATCACCCCTGTGCTCGCTGACCTACATTGGCTCCTGGATAAGCAACGCCTCAATTTCAAAATTCTCATCCTTGTTTTCAAATCCCTCCATGGCCTCGCCCCTCCCTATCTCTGTAATCTTCTCCAGCCCCACAATCCCCCCCCCCCCCGAGATATCTGCGCTCCTCTAATTCTGCCCTCTTGAGCATCCCTGATTATAATCGCTCAATCTTTGGTGGCCGTGCCTTCTGTTGCCTAGGCCCTAAGCTCTGGAATTCCCTGCCCTAAACCTCTCCGCCTCTCTACCTCTCTTTCCTCCTTTAAGACGCTCCTTAATAGATTCCCTCACTGTACCTCCACCTGACGAAGGGGCAGCAGCTCCGAAAGCTCGTAATTTTAAATAAAACTGTTGGACTATAACCTGGTGTGTGCGACTTCTCATTTTTTTACGCTCCTTAAAACCTACCTCTTTGACCAAGCTTTTGGTCACCTGCCCTAATTTCTCCTTATGTGGATCGGTGTCAATTTTTTTGTCTTATAATACTCCTGTGAAGTGCCTTGGGACGTTTTACTATGTTAAAGGCGCTATATAAATACAAGTTGTTGTTGTGTAGGATTTCTTTTCTCTCTTGTTCAGTATACGAAAGGATCAAGCAAGACACTGCCGTTGTTTTCTAACTTTAATGAATTTGATTTCACACATAGACACGTCGGGGGAAAAATTCGGTTGCTTTGCGCCTCCCGTTAGCGCCATAAGAGGGCGCTAATGGGGCGCAAAGCAACTAGCGCCCGGGCGCGGCATCGCCAACACCTCCCGCGAAATTCAGCGGGAGGTTAGCGGTGGTGGTAACCGGTAGCGCCCCGCAGCGCTGTGCCTCCGCCGATGACTTCATCGCCATGCGCAGCACCCAGCTCACGCCCCGGCTGCGATCTTCGGTAGCGCCCCCTGACTTACCGCCGGATGGCTATGTCCGACAGGGTCAGGGGGGCCTACCTGCGGCCGGGGCAGCGCTATTTAAAGGCGAGGTGCTGGGCGGCCATTTTTGTTGCTGGCCGCCTGCCAGCACCTGCCTCCGCTCCCGTCCCCGGCCTCCTTACCTGCCCCGCCCGCGGAGTGCCAGCTGCGCTCCGTGAGCCCGGCATTTCTCTTGAGTGCCGGGCTCTTTTGCCGGCACTCCCAATCCCCGAGGGCCCAGCTGGGGGGAGGAAGGCCTGCAATATTCCCTCGCAGCGCCCCGAGAAGGAGGCGGGGCACTTCCAGTAGTGCCCCGCTTCCCTCTTGGGGAGCTATCGGCGCGGGGGTGCTAATTTTTCCGGGGCGCTAAAAGTAGCACCTCAGTGAAGTTAGCGCCCCAAAGGGGGCGCGACTCCATTTTTCGCCCGTCAGGTTTTACCAGGTGGCTTCTCATACAACCTTTTTCCAGTGAGTACAACTCAAGGCAAAAGATTGATCAAACGCTTTGTCCTTGGGAGAAGAACAAGGTTCCTCTCCGACACTGTCTCGTTCTGATGTCACACGTGGCTCTCTTGAAAACTCTTGCAGAATAAGCGGTTTTTATGTTTTTCCGTTGAAATCTGCTCTGAACATGATACCAGAGTTGCCAATTCTAACACTAAAAAAATTCTTATCAGTCCCTCAGACCTTGTAGCTCACCAAGGTCAGTCTTGCTGACACATTCTACCCTTTGTCTCAACAAATCTGTGTCCTGCCAGTATTGTAGTAAACAAATCCATGATCCTTTGCAGGACATGTCAATTTTGCTCAAGTTGATTGTTCTGTGTTCTTTTAAGAAAAGAAAGACTTGCATTTCTACAGCGCCTTTCACGACCACCGGACGTCTCAAAGCGCTTTACAGCCAATGAAGTATTTTTGAAGTGTGGTCACTGTTGTAATGTGGGAAACGCGGCAGCCAATTTGTGCACAGCAAGATCCCACAAACAGCAATGTGCTAATGACCAGATAATCTGTTTTTGTTATGTTGGTTGAGGGATAAATATTGGCCCAGGACACTGGGGATAACTCCCCTGCTCTTCTTCGAAATAGTGCCATGGGATCTTTTATGTCCAACTGAGAGTGCCGTCTAAAATCTCACCCGAAAGACGGCACCTCCGACAGTGCAGCACTCCCTCAGCACTGCACTGGAGTGTCAACCTAGCTTTATGCGCTTTACCAAGTAATCGAGAGTTTCAAGTTCATTCTTTTAGTCTTCTTTAAAAACAAGTATTGAAAGTCCATATTTAAAAGTCCAATGGGGAGAAATTTGTCCCCTTAGCACTTCCCGTTAGCGGCAGCAGATGGTGCTAACGGGGCGCTAGAGCAGTATTGCCGGGGCGAGGCGAATCCAGTGCCGCACGCCAAATCCTGCCCCCCGCCATTGCGCCGCCAGTAAAGGTATCGCCGGGAACGTCAAAGCCAGGTGGATCGCGACGTCAGTGAGTGTGCAATGCTCACTGACTGCCCGATCTGCAAAATTGATTGTCGCCACCTACCTTAGCGCCTGGAGCAAACAACGACAGGGAGAGCTGGCGTGAAGCACCAGGAAGCCGGCTCCAGGGATGTTATTTAAAGGAATCATCAGTAATGAGTCGCAGCTGTCAGGTTAGTGGAGTTTCAGTGTTTTCTTGTCAGTTTCACATAGTGCAGCAATCTCATTCCGTAATTTCAACGATATTTAGTATCAGGAGTGTTGTGGCAACTAAAAAGTAGCTACATTTATTCTTAAAAAAATCAAACTGCTACACTTGGTTACATTAATGGGCTGTACTGGCAGTCGACCTCGCCCTCCAGGATCTACGGCAGAGGGAGCGCAGGCAGCGAGAAAGGCTGGAACATGTGACCAGAGGGAGGAGGAGGGCCATCAGGGCTCTCAACAGGAGGCCTTACCCTCCGAGGGTCTTCCGAGAGCATTTCTCCTATCTCCAATTAAGCAAGGAGCATTGTATTAGAAGGCTCCACTTCACCAAGGAAGTGAACACAGAACTCTGACAACTCCTGCAACCAGACCTCCAGCCTCAGATCAGGGCGACCACGGCTCTCTCAGTGGCAGTCAAGGTCACCGTCGCCCTCAATTTCTTCGGCAGCAGATCCTTCCAGTCTGTAACAGGAGACATAGCTAACATCTCGCAGTTCGCCGTCTATCGCTGCATCTGGGAGGTCACAGAGGTTCTCTACAGTAGGAGAAGGGACTACATTTCCTTCCCATCACCAGAGAGAAGCAGGACAAGCATACATGCGGCTTTGCCAGGATAGCGGGCTTCCCCATGGTGCAGGGCACCATTGACTGCACCCATGTGGCTTTGCAGGCGCTGCATAACAATCCTGAGATCTTCCATAACCGCAAAGGCTACCACTCACTTAATGTCCAGTTGGTGTGCGACCACAGACAGTGAATCCTCAATGTGAATGTCCGCTATCCTGGCAGCAGCAACGATGCCTTCATCCTGCACCAGATCGGTGTTCCAGCACTCTTCCAGCCACCACATCAAGCTCGCAGCTGGCTGGTCGGATACAAGGGCTATCCGCTCTCCACCTGGCGCGACTTCCCTCCACAACTCCAACACTCCTGCTCAGCACTCATGTAACGAGAGCCATGCTGCCACCAGGAACATCATCAAGCAGACCATCAGAGTGCTCCAGCAACGGTTCTGCTGCCTTGACCACTCGGGAGGAGCCCTCCAGTACTCGGCTGAGCGGGTGTCCCATTTCATGGTGGTCTGCTGCATGCTCCACAACTTGGCCATCATGAGGGCCCAGCCCTTGCCACCAGGGATTGCGGGACCACCTCAGGAGGAGGAAGAGGGAGAGGAGGAGGAGGACGAGGAGGATGACGAGGAAGAGAAACAGGAGCGAGGGAGGAGGCAGCCACTCAATCTGCCTTCTGGAAGGGCGGTCCGAGATCGCCTCATCAGACTGCGGTTCCAATGAACTAAACCCCAGATCACCGTTGCTCATCACATCCCCATTATTCCATTCCCATCGCAGGCCACATCACAGCGTAAAGCTGAAATGAAACACCACAAAAGAATCCAAACTGAATTAATAAATTCAACAAAAATCAGTGAACACATTTACACCAAAAATATTAACTATTCACCCTTGTGCAATCCCTTAGTGCCTCTCATTACTGTGCCTTTGCCTACTCTAGTGCTCCTATGAAGTGTTGGCCCAGTGGCTGCAGCAGGGCTGGTGGAAGGCTGCTGAGTGTCCGTGCGGGAGACTTCAGGTGGCCTTGTGATGCCCTCGACCAGCTCTGGGCCTGGAAGGCCCGGCTGTACACTGCACCACCTCAGCATGGGTGGCAGCAGTCTGGGTTGGCTGGATGGGCAGCGACAAGGGCAATGGCGGAGTGCCAGTGGTGGGAGCAGGAATGCTGTCATCCTGAGAGAGGACAGCAGGTTCCTGCTCCACTGACCCACTGCCATTCCCCCGGGGCAGCACCTCAGCATCCCTAGCAATCTTCTGGAGCACAGATTGCTGGCCTGCTGCGACACCGTGAAAGCCCCGGTCGATGGTGGTAGACCCAGCTACAATGGCAGCAGTCCGAGCTTGCGTAGCATCACGCTGAGACTGTATGAGAGCAGTCTGAGATTGGATACCACCAAGCATAGACTGCAAGACAGCACTAAGACGTTGCGTCGCTTCTGCCTGTGCTGCAATGGAAGCTGCCAGATCGCCCATCACCCGTGGCATTAGGTCTGGGTCGCCATGGTTTCTCTGGGAGTCTACCATCCTTTGCAGACTGGAAATGATGGGCTCCATGGTGCGCGCAGAGCTCTGTGCAATGTTGGAGCGGCCTCTTCCACGCTCCTTACCATTGCCAAGAGGCTCTTGGGCTCCCTTGCCATTGCGCCTATCATCTCCGTGTGCATGCCCATCACCCTTCTTCTAAACGCCTCCCATCAAGGTCCTCATCTGAGTCCTTGCAGCAGAACTTGCCCTCCGGGGAGCTGGCCCCCGAGCTACCCTTTCCCCCTGGCCTTGCTGCAGCCCACTCGTCGCCGGTGCCTCACCCTGTGCGGATCCTGCTACTATACTAACCTCTAAAGAACACGTAGTGCCAGTATCTGAGCTGGTGCCTGCGGGTGAGACATGCAGTGACGCGGTGTGTTCTTCTTCCTCCTCTTCTCCCCCTTGCTCTCTACGGTGCCCTCAGGGACAGGCTGCTCAGGTGCTTGCTGATTATCTGAAAGCATAAAGGCACAAGAGTTGGGTTAAGGTGAGGGGAGGGGGCAGGAAGGGAGAAATGCATGGAGACAGCATGATTAGCTGGAAAGTACGAAAGGCTTGTGGGGTGAGGGGGAGGTGGGATGTGAGAAGGAGTCGGGATGAACATACCGTTGTTGTCCCCAAGGGGGTCAAAGTCGCCAGTGGCCACGGCGCCCACCACCTGGCACCCAATGATCTCCAGCACTCGATTCTCCAGCTCAGACAGTGGTTGGGTGTCGGCTTGTCCCCCACCTGTGCGCTCCTGCTCCCTCCTGTTGTGAGCCACCTTGGCCTGCAAGAGAAAGGATAGTGTGTGTGAGTGAGTGCGGAGCAATGTGATTAGGTGATATGCCTGCCATAGTTTTTTTTTATTCGTTCGTGGGCGTCGCTGGCAACACCAGCATTTATTGCCCATCCATAGAGTAGCTGTCATTGTGTGCAAGGTGTGAGATGTGGGTGAGTGTTGGTAGGTAGAGATTGTTGGTGGGTGAGTGCTGGGAGTGTGGTGCTTTGGGCAGTGTGAAGATTATGGTATGTAGCATTTGTTGAAGCCTTCACTCACCCTGACCACCCGAGTGAGGTCGTTAAATTTCTTCCTGCACTGTTGCGTGGATCCTGGGGACCACAGTGCTGTCCGAGACGTGCTGCGCTACCTCCCTCCACATGGTGCGCAAGACTTGTGGCGAGGGCCTCCTGCCACTTGCCGGGTAGAGCACTGCCCTCCGTCTCTCCACAGCGATAACCAACGCCTCCAATGCTTCAGCCCAGATTCTGCGGGCTCTCTCCCTGGGGCGTGGATCTGCCATGAGCACACCTGGTTCAGTCCTCCGGCTCCTTGTTCTACTTCTGCTTCTGCTGCTGTTTGCTGAGGCAGCTGCACAGCCAGCAATGTTGAGAATGATGTGCTGCAGCATCAATGAACCTTCCCTTTAAGTAGTGAGAAAAGCCTGAGGCAATCATGACTTGCGATTAGACTGCACCTGATATTGGTCCACCCTCTGAGAGTAACGCCAATGAGCCTGGGCTTTAAGACTTGAGTTAGGACTCGAATCATTTTTTTGAGCAGTGAGCACGAATTTTGCATGCAGTTTAAAGCATTAGCGCCTGGCGCTAAATCTCCAACTTTTCGACTGACACCGCCCATTCCTGGGCTATAATGAATTTCCAGCCCCAAAATCCTTCGGTGGTGCCAGCTGCAGGTTGGCTGCAGTGTTTGTGTTCTCTCATCATTCCCGTCAGCATTCTGATGGCACACGACTGATGGTTGAATTTCAACCCTCAATTTTAACCTGAGGTGTGTGTGTGCGCCTGCGCTGGGGCGAGCAGGAAGATCCCAAGACGTGGTGAGCATCAGCCCCTGGTGGCTTTGATTCGTGGGCCTCACTTACACGGCCCGCGTCAGTCTCGTGCCCAAACTTGGCGTGAATGGGATTTCAGACGGCACCTGCCCCCCTGCCCCCCGAGGTCCCGATGCATTGGTCCCCTCCGCTCAGGGAAATGGTTCAGAGGTTAAAATTACAACCCGCGAGATTGCAGTGGCCATTTTGATTGCCCCGGCCCCCAACCCAGATTCCGCCAGTTCGACAAGGTTACAATCGGCCTTTAATCATAAAATCTTACAGTACAGGAGGAGGCCATTCGGCTCATCGTGTCTGTGCCGGCTCTTTCGAAGAGCTCTCCAATTAGTCCCACTCCCCGCTCTTTCCCCACAGCCCTGCAAATGGGCTCTTCCTTTTCAATTATTTATCCAATTCCCTTTTGAATGTTACTACTGAATCTGCTTCCACCGCCCTTTCAGGCAGCGCATTCCAGCTCACAATAACTCGCTGCGTAAATAAAATTCTCCTCCTTGCCCCTCCAGTTCTTTTACCAATTACTTTAAATCTGCGTCCTTTTGGTGACCAACCCTCCTGCCAGTGGAAACAGTTTCTCCTTACTTACTCTATCAAAACCCTTCATGATTGAACACCTTTATTAAATCTCCTCTTAACCTTCTCTGCTCTAAGGAGAACAACCCCAGCTTCTCCAGTCTCTCCACATAACTGAAGTCCCTTATCCCTGGTACCATTCTGGTAAATCTCCTCTTCACCCTCTCCTAAATTGGACACAATGGCCGGAATTTTAATCTGGTGGTGGGTCGGGAGCGGGGGCGGTGCTGGGGTTGGTGGCTAGAAAGCGGTCAGGAAACCCAGGGAAACGGGTTTCCCGCAGGGCCTGATTGACATTTCAAAGCTCTGTTTCTCACCCGCAGCCTGATGGAGAGGCTGGCTGGGGCAGCGAAGAGGGAGGGAGGGATCAGAGGGGGTGGTTGGGGGCCGGAGGAGGATCGGGGCCCAGAGGGGGGAGGTTGGAAAGCCAGGAAGGCAATTGGTGGCTGGAGGGGGCTGGCCGGAAGCCGGAGGGGGGGAATCGGAGGCTTCGGGCGGGGAAGGGTCGGGGGTGTCAAATCCTGGGGGCGCCGAATCGTGGGGGGTGGGTGAGGCAGGAGCGCTGGATCCAGCAGGTATGTGGAAAGGCTCTTACCCCCTGGATCCAGCAGTCCTCGCCTCCCTTTAGCTACCGGGTTCCCCGAGGCCTGAGAAACTCGGCCAGCCAGAGTTAAATTTAAAATGGTGCTTCAGAATGAGGCACGCAGCCTCATTATAATATTTAAATAGATGACCCGCCTCCTGGGAGCGGGTTGGCTGCCTGTCCCGCCTCTGCTAAAGCCGAAAGTGGGCAGGTTGGGGGGTCGGGATTCAGTTTTTTAACTCTTTAACCTCCCACCCGACCCCAACCCACCCATTTTTGGGGGTTAAAATTTCCCCCCAATACTCCAGCTGAGGCCTAACCAGCGATTTACCATAACTTACTTGATAGTGTACCCGACGCCTCTATTGATAAAGCCCAGGATCCTGCGTGTTTTTAAACAGCCTCATCAACTTGTCCTGCCACCCTCGAAGATTTGTGTAAGCGAATCCCCAGGTCTCGCCGTTCCTGCACCTGCTTTAAAATTGTACCATTTTGTTCATACTGGTTCTTTTGTCAATTGTCTGAAAAGGGAAGCTTTTACACCCATGTAGGAGCAAACAGTCTTGAACTACATCCTTTGGGCTGTGGCTCCAGCAGCCCACCTCTGCAGCACTCTGTCAGGCTAGTGTAGTAGTTGGGCCTCAACCTGTTACATCAACACCACCTCTTGCCTTGATTATCTCTTAATGTCTCTCAATGTCTCTTTATCTCTCCTTTTGTTCTTTCATCCCCTCCCCCTTTTCCCAGCTTTATACTTGCTTTAAATCTATTTCATTTCCTGCTTTTTTCCAGTTCTGACGAAAGGTCTTCGACCTGAAACGTTAACTCTGTTTCTCTCTCCACGGATGCTGAGTTTTTCCAGCGTTTTCTGTTGTTATTTCGGATTTCCAGCATCCGCAGTATTTTGCTATTGTAGTAGTTGTTAATGTTCCCTTTAACTATGCAGCCAGTGAGCCGGCTTTTAAATGCAAAAATCGTGCCTTCGCGGCTTCTTAAAGGGGCCGCGCGGCCCCCCCCAAAAAAAATTAGAGGGAACTTTGGTAGCTGTGTACTCATTATCTACTTTGTTTTTAATCTTGTAGATTATCAATAAAATGAGAACATTGCTGAACGCTTTATACTGAAATATCATTGATTGGAACACTGCTGTTTGAGAAGGGCAGGCAAGACATTTATTTTCAAATTGTGAAGTACATTAGTGGACAGAGGAGCCACGTGTCCTCATCACAGTTACAAATACTCCGTCACAGAAGCTTCCTCACAACCTCAGAGTAGCGCAATGACTAGGTGAGCACTCTTTGGTTATTTCACATGTCTCACAGTCCGCAGTACACAGAGTGTGAAAAGTCTGTGCTTTATCTGCAGCATCATTGGAGCAGGCCAGCACGTCGAGTCCTCAATTGCAAAGTTGTTATTCCCGGTGAAAGGGTGGGTATTTCACAGTTACTGAAATACCAGTGATTCGATTCTTGGATCTTCCACTTGCTATCAATAGATCGCTGCACAGTTACCTTCTGCTTCATTCACTGGCTGTGAAAATTATAACTGCTGACCAGAATTCATTCTTCCCTTGGTTTCAAGATGGGATATGTCCCGACTTGCCATGCAATATTTTACAATTACAGAGTATTTACAGCACAGAAACAGGTCATTCGGCCCAACAAGTCCATGATTGTGTTCCACACGAGCCTCCTCTCAACACCTTTTGCATCTCACTTTATCAGCATATCCTTCTGTTGCTTTCTCCCTCATGTGTTTATCTAACTTCTGTGCTATTCATCTCACCCACTCCCTGTGGGAGCGAGTTCCACATTCTCACCACTCTCTGGGTAAAGAGATTTCTCCTGAATTCCCTGTTGGGTTTATTATTGACTGTCTTATACTGATGGCCCCTAGTTCTGGTCTCCCCCACAAGTGGAAACATCTTCTCTACGTCCACCCCATGTTATTAGAGAGTGGAATACTGTACATAGAAACATAGAAGATAGGAGCAGGAGTAGGCCATTCAGCCCCTCGAGCCTGCTCCGCCATTCAATGAGATCATGGCTGATCATCCAAATTCAGTACCCTGTCCCTGCTTTCTCCCCATATCCCTTGATCCCTTTAGCCTTAAGAAATATATCTATCTCCTTCTTGAATATATTTAATGAATTGGCCTCAACTGCCTCTGTGGTAGAGAATTCCACTGGTTCACCACTCTCTGGGTGAAGAAATTCCTCCTCATCTCAGTCCTAAATGGCTTACCCCTTATCCTTAGACTGTGACCTCTGGTTCTGGACTCCCCCGCCATCAGGAACATCCTTCCTGCATCTAGTCTGTCTAGTCCTGTTAGAATTTTATAAGTTTCAATGAGATCCCCTCTCATTCTTCTAAACTCTAGCGAATATAAGCCTAATCGACCCAATCTCTCTTCATACGTTATTCCTGCCATCCCAGGTATCAGTCTGGTAAATCTTCACTGCACTCCCTCCATGGCAAGAACATCCTTCCTCAGATAAGGTGACCAAAACTGCACACAATACTCAAGGTGTGGTCGCACCAAGGCCTTGTACAACTGCAGCAAGACATCCTTGCTCCTGTACTCGAATCCTCTCGCTATGAAGGCCAACATACCATTTGCCTTCTTAACCGCCTGCTGCACCTGCATGCTTGCCTTCAGCGACTGGTGCACAAGGACTCCCAGATCTCGTTGCACTTCCCCTTTTCCCAATCTATTGCCGTTCAGATAATAATCTGTCTTCCTGTTTTTGTCACCAAAGTGGATAACCTCGCATTTATCCGGCGAAGAGACTCGAGGTGTTCGGCGCCTTCCCGGATGCATCTCCTCCACTTGGTGTGGTCTTGGGCCAGGATTCCCAGGTGTCGGTGGGGATGTTGCACTTTTTCAAGGAGGCTTTGAGGGTGTCCTTGAAGTATTTCCTCTGCCCACCTGGGGCTCTCTTGCCGTGTCGGAGCTCCGAGTAGAGCGCTTGCTTTGGGAGTCTCATATCGGGCATGCAGACGATGTGACCCGTCCATCGGAGCTGATCAAGCGTGGTCAAAGCTTCGACGCTGGGGATGTTGGCCTGAGCGAGAACACTGACGTTGGTGCGCCTATCCTGCCAATGGATTTGCAGGATCTTGCGGAGGCAGCGTTGATGGTACCTCTCCAGTGCTTTGAGGTGCCTGCTGTACATGGTCCATGTCTCTGAAGCATACAGGAGGGCGGGTATCACTACTGCTCTGTAGACCATGAGCTTGGTGCTGGGTTTGAGGTCCTGGTCTTCAAACACTCTCTTCCTCAGGCGACCGAAGGCTGCACTGGCACAATGAAGGCAGTGTTGGACTTCGTCATCGATGTCTGCCCTTGTTGACAGGAGGCTCCTGAGGTATGGAAAGTGGTCCATGTTATCCAAGGCCTCGTCATGGATTTTGATAATCGGGGAGCAGTACTGTGTGGCGGGGGCAGGTTGGTAGAGGACCTTTGTCTTACGGATGTTTAGTGTAAGGCCTATGCTCTCGTACGCTTCAGTGAAGGTGTTGACGATGGTTTGGAGTTCGGCCTCAGAATGTGCGCAGACGCAAGCGTCGTCTGCATACTGTAATTTGATGACAGAGGATGGGACAACCTTGGATCTGGACTGGAGGTGGCGGAGGTTGAACAGTTTCCCGTTTGTTCTGTAGATTAGCTCCACTCCAACGGGGAGCTTACTGAGGATGAGATGGAGCATTTCAGCCAGGAAGATCGAGAAGAGCGTTGATGCGATGACACAGCCTTGCTTGACCCCGGTCTGTACGTGAATTGGGTCTGTGGTGGATCCATTGGTCAGGATCACGGCTTGCATGTCGTCGTGAAGCAGGCGGAGGATGGTGACAAACTTTTGAGGGCAGCCGAATTTGAGGAGGACACTCCATAATCCCTCACAGTTGACGGTGTCGAAGGCCTTTGTAGAGGTCAAAGAAGGCCATGTACAGCGGTTGGTGCTGTTCCCTGCATTTCTCTTGTAGTTGATGCGCGGTGAAGATCATGTCCTTTGTGCCCCTTAGTGGGCGGAATCTGCATTGTGACTCTGGGAGGAGCTCTTCAGCCACTGGGAGAAGGCAATTGAGGAGGATTCTTGCGATGACTTTCCCTGTGGCAGACAGCAGGGAGACTCCTCTGTAATTACCGCAATCGGACTTGTCACCTTTCTTGAAGATGGTCACGATTACGGCGTCTCTGAGATCCCCTGGCATGCTCTCCCCCTTCCAAATAAGAGAAATTAGTTCATGTATTCGTGCCAATAGTGCTTCTCCGCCATGCTTTAGCGCCTCGGCGGGGATTCCATCTGCTCCTGAGGCCTTGTTGTTCTTCAGTTGTCGGATGGCCTTTTCAACCTCATGCTGGGCTGGGGTTGTGCTGAGGTGGTGGCGGGTAGCATGCTGCGGGATGGAGTTGAGGACACTCGCGTCGAAGACAGAGTCTCGGTTAAGGAGATCTTCGAAGTGCTCCTTCCAGCAGGAACTGACTGCCTCTCTGTCCTTGATGAGTACCTCTCCGTTCTTGGCCCGCAGTGGGGTAGGACCTTGAGTGCTTGGGCCGTAGGTGGTCTTGACTGCGCTGAAGAATCCACGCACGTCGTGGTTGTCGGCTAGCTGGATCTCCTGCGCTTTCTCCACCCACCATCTGTTCTTTAGGTCGCGAGTTTTTTGTTGGACCTCGGCCTTCAAGCATCTGTAGAGCTGCTTTCTTGCTCTCGAGTGCTGTGGCTGTTTCCAGATCAGGAATGTCTTGCGCTTGCGGCTTATTAGCTCCTGGATCTCCTGGTCATTCTCGTCGAACCAGTCTTGGTGTTTCCTGGTCGAGTGACCGAGCGTCTCTTCACAGGTGCTGATTATGGAGGCCTTGAGTGCAGACCAGGCGCTGTGGACACTCTGGGGTAAAAATTCAGTTGGTTGCGCCTCCCTTTAGCGCCTTAAATGGGCGCTAATGGGGCGTTAAGGCGCTAACGCCCGGGCGCAGCGCTGTTTGCGCCGCTCGAGAACTTAACTTGAGATTGTGCGGCGGCGCTAAAACTTACCGCTGCGACCACCTGCGCGCGCAGATTGTGACGTCATTCCGTGGTGCAACGCCCTTGGGGCGCCCCGGAGCGGAAATTGAGTGGCGCCCCCTGCCTTACCGCCTGGCGCTTCCAACGACCGGAAGACTGGAACGTTATCAATCGGTGTGGGGCTGGGGGGGGCGCTATTTAAAGGGGGCCTCTTCCTGTCTTTTTCTGTGGTCGACATTTATGCACCACTCGTTCTGAGAGAGAGAGAGAGATTCGGAGAGAGAGAGAGAGAGACTTCTACATTGACTCAACGCTTTGTGAGGTAGTTTTGCCTAGTTCATCCTAACTTTGCTGCTACTTTCGTTGCTGTACCTCATTACTTTTCTGGCAAAGAGAATATGGGGGCTGCAATGATTGGGGGCGTCGTCCTGCTCCAGCTCAATCGGAGGATAGTGAGACGCAGACAGAGAGTGGCAATGATGGCCAGACGGAGGAGGGCCATCAGGCGCATGTACAGGAGAGCTTACCCTCCCAGGGTATATCGTGAACAGCTCTCCTACATCCACATGTCCGAGGAGCTGTGTTTGCGAAGGCTGCGATTCAGCAAGGAGGTGGTCACTGAGCTCTGCCACCTGCTGCAGCCAGATCTGCAGCCTCAGCTGAGGTCCAGGACGTCTCTGTCGGTGGCAGTGAAGGTCACAGTGGCTTTGAACTTCTACGCCACTGGCTCATTCCAAGCTGCTGTTGGGGACCTCGCCAATATCTCCCAGTTTGCGGTGCATCGCTGCATCCGGCAGGTCACCAATGCCCTCTTCACAAGGAGACGAGACTTCATCTCCTTCCCTATGACCCCAGACAAGCAGCATGACCGTGCTATGGGCTTTGCGAGGGTAGCGGGCTTCCCCATGGTGCAGGGCGCCATTGACTGCACGCATGTGGCTTTGCGTGCTCCGCGAGAGAATGCAGAGGAGTTCCGGAACAGAAAGGGGTTCCATTCCTTGAATGTGCAGTTGGTCTGTGACCACAGACAGGTGATTCTCGCTGTCAATGCCCACTATCCGGGCAGCTGCCACGATGCTTTCATCCTGCGCCAGAGTACTGTGGCAGAAATTTTCGAGGCACCGCATCAGCCAGTTGTTTGGCTTCTGGGGGACAAGGGGTACGCATTGAACACCTGGCTGATGACACCGCTCCGTGCGCCAAACACCCCTGCTGAGCTGCGGTACCAGGAAAGCCAACAAGCAACCAGGAACATTATTGAGCGCACAATCGGCGTGCTCAAACAACGATTCCGCTGTCTGGACCATTCCGGAGCAGCCCTGCAGTACTCGCCTGAGCAAGTTTCCAAATTCGTAGTGGTGTGCTGCATGTTGCACAACATGGCAATCCTCAGGACGCAGCCAATGCCACCAGGCCTTGCAGCACCACAAGAGGAGGAGGAGGAAGGAGGAGGAACAGGCCGAGGACGATGATCAGCAGCAGCACCAAGGCAGGAGGGCGGCCCACAATGGTCAAACTGCAAGGGCCGTCCGTCAACGACTAATAGCAAGCCGCTTCTAGGGCCCCTGCCAGTGCTACAAACACGAATCAACCCAGCACGCAACCCCTAAGCCGGCCAAGGCACCAATAATTCCAACCACCAGCCATGTATATTTTGAATACAGAAACTTATTTATTGTACAAACTCTGTGTGTGTCAATTCCTCATGACAAACTCATAGAAATAAACACAAAAAAACAGTCAATAACATAACTGGTTCTCACAACCTGGAGATAATGTCCAAAACACTAAACAAAAGTTGGGCCATGAACCTCGGCCTTTAATAAAAAAATGACCAGCATTTTGGCACACCTCCTACTTTTTGCCCTTCGAGGGTGATCTCCTTCCCTTGCGCACTTCCCCCCTTCTAACCCTACTGCTCCTCCGTAATGGGACCTCAGTGGCTGCAGTAAGGCTGGTGGAAGGCTGCTGCTTGTCAGACCCTGACACTGCAGATGCCCCTGAAGGACGGCCTCGACCACTTCTGGGCCTGGAGGGCCCGGCTGCAGACTGCACCAACTCTGCATGGGCGGCAGCAGTCTGTCCTACAGGCGGTGGCAAGTGCAGTGGAGAAGTGACAGTGTTGGCAGCAGGAATGCTGTCATCGTGAGAGAGGACAGCAACTCCCTGCTCGCCCGACACACTGGCACTCCCACGGGGCAGCACTTCAGCATCCGGAGCAATTTGCCGGAGAACAGATTGCTGGCCTGCTGCGGCGCGGTGACAGCCCCGGGGACATGTGCACGAACCATCGAGGATGGCAGCAGTCAGTGCTCGCGTGGCCTCAATCTGAGTCTGCATGAGAGCAGTCTCAGATGGATCCTGGCAGTCAGTGACTGAATTGCAGCAGTAAGCTTTAGTGTGGCATCCGCCTGTGCTACAGCGAAGTGCTCCACACTCCTTGCCAGTGCCTCAATGCATTCGGGCACCCTTCCCACTGCACCCATGAGCTCAGTGTGCATGCCCACCGCCTGGCTGTTCATTTCTGCAATCAGCCGCTCCTCCTCTGCGTCCATTGCATTAGGAGTGTCTGGCATACTCTCCCTCTGGGGAGAAGGCTCCCGTTCTTCCCTCCCCCCCCCATGGCGTGGCTGCAGCCCGCTGGGTCCTGGAACTTCACCATCATCAGCCCCTTCCCCCCTGCTCCCCCGTTCTTCCCTCCCCCCCCAATGGCGTTGCTGCAGCCCGCTGGGTCCTGGAACTTCACCATCATCAGCCCCTTCCCCCCTGCTCCCCTCCGGGGAAGGCGTGTTCCCAGTGTGGCCATGGGCTTCCTCGGGAGAGGGTGGCACTGATGCTCCGGCTTCCTCTTCCTCCTCAGCTGCAGCATCACTCCCAGTGGCAGCTTCAGGGACCATCTCCTCAGCTGGTGAATCACCATCTGAAAGCAGGGAGGTACAAGAGTGGCTTTAGCGTGAGGACAGGGTGGCAGTAAGGGAGGAATAAGTGCAGCGAGTTAGCAAGTTGGATTGAAAGTGTCAAAGGCTGGTATTGTGAGGGACAAGTGGAAGGACAGAGGACAAAAAGGTGATGACCTTACCATTGCTGTCCACAACGGGGTCGGCGTCTCCAGTGGCGACGGGACCGATCACCCGGCTTGCCACAATCCTGTGGACGCGCTCCTCCAGATCGCTGAGGGGTTGCAGCTGAAGCCGCCCTCCACCCGTCCGTTGCTGCTGTCTCCGATTATGAGCCAGCTTAGCCTGCAAGAAAAAGGACAGCATCTGAGTCAATATACAGCCATGGTCTTGCCTGATGTGCCTCCCATAGGTGAATAGCCCTTACAATATGCAGCCATGGTCTTGCCTGATGTGCCTCCCATAGGTGAATAGCCCTTACAATATGCAGCCATGGTCTTGCCTGATGTGCCTCCCATAGGTGAATAGCCCTTACTGTATGCAAAGTGTGGAATGTGTGTGTGTGTTTGATGAAAGGGCCATAGGTGTTGCATGAGTGTTGTGCATTGGGGTTTTAAGACCCTCTGGCCATAGAGTGAGGTTGAGATGGAGGGATGGAGAGGTATTGAGAAAAAGCCACTCACCCTGACGACCCGAGTGAGGTCGTTGAACTTTTTGCGGCACTGGACATGGGTCCTGGGCACCATGCTCCTGGAGGAGACGCTCTGAGCCACCTCCCTCCACACTCTTCTGAACTCGCGTGGCAAAGGCCTCCTGCCACTCTCCGGGAACAGCATGCATCGTCTGCGCTCCACTGCGTCAACCAGAGCATCCAAGGCCCGCTCGGTGAAGCGATGAGCGCGTTCTCTCACCCTCTCCATGCTTGGCAGCAAAATGGATTACAGGTCTCTCCAGGCTGAGATTCAAGGCTGCAATGAGCAGGGTGTGGCTGGGGAGCAAGTGGCCCCCCCCGCTTTAAGAAGTGTCCGGCGCCAGTGTGTCTGTGTTCCCTCGCTAACTGGCAGCAGCTGCGCTGCGCTCGTGCGCTGAGGTAGCGCCTCACTCCTAGGCCTTTGCGCCTTAAGAGAGGTGTGCAGCGCCTAATTTAGCGCTCCACTCACCTCCCGGGGCGGTAAAAGTGAAGTTTCCTGTCAGTGCCGATAATTAGCGCCAGGCGCTAATATTTGCGCGCGGACGATATTTGCGCCCCAAATGGGGCGCGACCTAATTTCTACCCCTCTGTGTCTCTGAATCACTGGGAGTCGTCAGGTTGGTTGTGAGGCGCAGGCTGAATAGGGCTTTCTTAGCAGGGTCTTTGAGTGCTCCAGCGTTGATTTTCCTGCGGCATTGCTTCTGTTGCCGCCGCTGTTTTGGGGCTACGTTGATGGAGATGACAGAGCGGATTAGGTGGTGGTCTGTCCAGCAGTCATCAGCTCCTGTCATGGCGCGGGTGGTGTGGACGTCCTTGCGGTCCCTCGCTCGGACGAAGACGTAGTCCAGCAGATGCCAGTGCTTGGAACAAGGGTGTTGCCATGAAGCCTTGTACTTGTCTCTCTGACGGAACAAGGTGTTGGTTATGACAAGGCCATGCTCTAAGCATTTTGTCAGGAGGAGGGTACCGTTGGAGTTGGCTTTCCCTACCCCCTCTCTGCCGATCACACCTCCCCAGAGGTCTGTGTCTTTTCCAACTCTGGTGTTAAAGTCGCCAAGGAGAATCAACTTGTTGCCCATTGGGACTCGGGACAGGGATTGTTCGAGGCTGGAGTAGAATTCCTCTTTGGTCTCATCTGTGGCTTCCAGTGTTGGGGCGTACGCACTGATGACCGTAGCGCACTGGTTCCGGGCTAGGGTGAGCCGAAGAGTCATGAGGCATTCGTTTATTCCACAAGGGGAGTCTCTGAGACGTTCAACTAGCTCATTTTTTTATGGCGAAGCCTACCCCATGGAGGCGGCGTTCTTCTTCAGGTTTGCCTTTCCAGAAGAAGGTGTAGCCACCGCCTTGCTCCTTGAGCTGGCCTTCCCCTGCCCGCCGGATCTCACTTAGGGCGGCGATGTCAATGTCGAAACGTCTGAGCTCCCGGGCAATGATAGCAGTACGGCGTTCCGGTCTGTCGCTGTTGGGGTTGTCCATGAGGGTCCTGACGTTCCAGGTCCCGAACTTCATTTTAAAGGGTGGAAGATGCCTGTGCGTGAATTCTTTTAACGTGGGGTGGCCGTTGCACACCAGCTACCACACGGGCTTGACAGAGCAAGGTCTTGGTCCAATGGCAAGGGGATCCAAGATGATTGGAGACCAGGCTCTGCTACATCGGCCTAGCACAAACATACTGCTACTGTCCTCCTCCCTCCTTCCCACAGGTCCTCTCTGCCTGGGTTTCATAGGCTGCAGTGTGGTCCTCCCGACCCCGCTGCTGGTCCACGCTGCGCCACTCCTGGGCTTGACCTTGCTGCTGGGCTCGTCCTTGCTGCTCCTCCCTTCCCTGCTCCTGGGCCTCGACCTCGCCCCTGAGCCCGTCCTCGCCCCTGGGCCTCGTCCTCGCCCCTGGGCCTGTCCTCGCCCCTGGGCCTCGTCCTCGCCCCTGGGCCTCGTCCTCGCCCCTGGGCCTCGACCTCGCCCCTGGGCCTCGACCTCGCTCCTGGGCCTCGACCTCGCTCCTGGGCCTCGACCTCGCTCCTGGGTCCCGTCCTCACTCCTGGGCCTTATCCTCGCTTCTGGGCTTCAAACACCCGGTGTAGGCCTGAAGCCCCGAATAAGAGCCCACAGGGCCCATGTTTGCCCCGGTTAGTGACCACCCGGGTGAGCGGGGTCACTGGCCGCCATCTTTTGAAGCCTTGATAACCTCTGTATTACTCCAGGTCTCCTCTCCCGGACTCCCGCTCCCGCTCTCCCCAACTCCCGGTACTGGTGCCAGTGCCCCATGAATCGAAACCCATTTCTCCCAGACCAATCCTTGAGCCACGCATTCAACGCTCTGATTTTACTGACCCTATGCCAATTTGCTCGTGGCTCAGGTAGTAATCCAGAGATTATTACCTTAGTGGTTCTGCTTTTTAATTTAGATCCTAGCTGCTCATACTCCCTCAGCAGAACCTCTTTCTTAGTCTTTCCTATGTGGACCACGACAACTGGATCCTTCCCCTCCCACTCCAAGTTCCTCTCCAGCCCCGAGGAGATGTCCTTAACCCTGGGATCTTAAGCCTGAGATGAGGAGGAATTTCTTCACTCAGAGGGTTGTGAATCTTTGGAATTCTCTACCTCAGAGGACTGTGGATGCTGAGTTGTTGAGTAAATTGAGGGCTGAGATAGACAGATTTTTGGACTCTAGGGGAATCGAGGGATATGGGGATCGGGCGGGAAAGTGGAGTTGAGGTCGATGATCAGCCATGATCTCATTGAATGGCGGAGCAGGCTCGAGGGGCCGAATGGCCGACTCCTGCTCCTAATTCCTATGTTCTTAACTATCATCATGTCCATTGCTGCCGTGCTCCTGTTACAGGACATTACCGTTACAATCACTGAGCAGTGGGATAGCAGACCTCACTCATTAAGGCCCCACCTTCTCATTAAACCAGTGTTATCCAATACATCAGCCACTAGCCAAATGTGGCTAATTGGGAATCTAGATGTGGCTAATTGCATTTCTGATTAGTAAATTTAAAATGAGTGATAGACTCCGTCGCTGGGCATATGATCTTAATCCACATATTTGCATGTTGTGTGCTGCGAACTTTAACCTTTCTGTGCTTTCTTGGTAAAGCAGTAAGACGAAAAGCAGAGCGTGCGTGCATTTTCTGATCACTGTGAGGGTCAATGAATGATGGCAGATGTTTGTTAAGTAAATGTCCACATGTGAAGTACATCTCCCTGCCCTGTGCGAGTGTATGTTAGGTGCTTTCTACTAACATTAGTGCAAGTGGCTGAAATGGCATTGTAGCCACACCTGTGGTGAGTCAGTGATTACTATTGGACAATGCTGACTTTAGGTGATCCCTGACATGAATCTTGTCATTCATGTGGAAATGACTTATGAAGTAATACTGGGCGGCCTGCTGGTGGCGCTGTCCAGGGAGAGTTTAAATACTCGGGCATGGGCCCAGCTTGCTCAGGACATTCTTTAACAGGAACTAGCGAAGGACACAACTAGACCTCCATGTTGAAAAACAGTTGATTAAAGCTTTGTTTAACGCTTAGACCAAGTGCCTAGTAGTTTTCTTATGTCAATCCCCAAGCCTATCAAAGGCAGGAGAGATAGCCCACTCCACTCTGGAACAGTCGGAGCATTCATGGGAAAAGTACCAACAGCCCCTGGAGGCTGCGTTGTGAGGGCCTCCATGACAGATCTTTCTGGAGATACTGTCCACTCAGTGGTTGCAGTCCTGTGGCTGCGTGGCCTTCTCCAGCTCACGGCATTTCACGGTCTCCAGTGATCACCCCGAAAGACAGCACCTCTGACAGTGCAGCACTCTCTCAGTATTGCACTGGAAGTGTCAGCCTGGATTCCATGGCTCAGTGGGTAGCACTCTTGCCTCTGAGTCAGAAGGTTGTGGGTTCAAGTCCCACTCCAGGGACTTGAGCACAAAATCCAGGCTGACACTCCAGTGCAATACTGAGGGAGCGCTGCACTGTCGGAGGTGCCGTCTTTTGGATGAGACATTGGGCCGAAAATTGATCCCGGGACGCGAGAGTACGCACTGCATACTCTCGCGTATTCCCACTCCAATTGCCGGTTTTCTGCATGCCCTGCGCATGCGCTGAAAACCGGCAATTGCTCTTCCGAAAAGGGGGCGGGGCCTGGCTGCATCGCGTGCGCGCTACAGGCTGCGCGCACGCTGTGCACTTCATGCTTTGGACGCGCAGGTAAGTAGGGAAGATTTTGGAAATGTAAAAAGGAGGAGTAAGACCCGCTTTTAAGAAGGTAAGTAGTGAATTAAGTATTTTTTTGAATTTTTTTTTACAGGTATATCTTTTTTATAGACTTTAAAGACAGGTAAGTTTATTTTTATAACTTTTTAAAAGATTTTAAATTTTTTCAAAAATTTAATTTTTTATTTAAAATGGTTAATTTAATTAACTATACTTATTTTATTAATGTGATGGGTTTTTTTTTAAATTTAATTGAGGTTTAGCTGTTATTTTGGGGGGGTGTAAGATTCATAAGTCTCACAGCCATGCTGTGAGACTTATGAATGGAAGATGGTGTGCTGCCATTGGCTCTAACTGAGTCACGTGATCCCACAGCTCGCACGAATTAACTACGCTGCTGGGATACGCAAGCCCAGCACAGCTGATGTCTGGAACATCAATTTCGTGCGAGCTGGATCAGAAAAAGCATAAGCGAGGTGAGACATCGCGGGGAAGGCTTACCCCCGCGGGAACAGAGCGAGATCAATTTCTGGGCCATTAAACCGAGGCTCCATCTGCGCTCTCAGGTGGACGTAAAAGATCCCATGGCACTATTTCGAAGAAGAGCTGGGGAATTCTCCCTGGTGTCCTGGCCAATATTTATCCCTCAATCAACATCACTAAAACAGATTTTCTGGTGATTACCACATTGCTATTTGTGGGAGCTTGCTGTGCGCAAATTGGCTGCTGCATTTCCTACATTTCAACAGCGACTACACTTCATTGTTCATAAAGTGCTTTGGGAGGTCCTGAGGTCATGAAAGGTGCTAGATAAATGCAAATCTTTCTTATTCCAGTCCGGGGGTAGGGTAGGGGTTGTGGGCAGATCAAGGGGTGTATTGGGGGAGTTCCAGGGCCTCCCCAGGAAATTCCTCCCTTTACGCCCTTGAAAGATCTCAGTGGAACTCACGCCAGTTTGACCTGATGTGAGTCCCTTTGAGGCCTTCTCGAGGCCCCAATCCTTCACTAGGGTACGGTCACCAACACCAGAGGGGACCCATCACCTCCTCTAGCTGGACTGGCTCCAGTGGGAGCTGTGTTTCTACTTCAACTCATTTGGGACTCAGGGACTCCACTCTGCCTCAGAAGCAGGGGTCGGCTCAAGCCCTGGCTACACAAACGGCCCCTTCTCTGAGATTTGGTGTGGGGTCTCAAGCCTTGGGCAAAGGGCAGGCAGGGGCTCAACTCCATCCCACTTACACCAGCAGAGTGGAGTCCCAGGAATTTCCAAGGCTATAATGTGGGCCTCAGATTCATGGTAGATACCTACACAACCCACTGGGACATGCTTAGGTGCCCCAACCTCTAGTGCACGTGATACCAGCAGCTCCACAGCGACTTTTCCCAGTGCTAGGGGACTTTGAACTAAACGGGAGATACCCTTTCGTACTGAATGGAGGTGAGGAAGTCATAGGAGGGATGCCTCCGACATCATTTCTTTTTATTCGTTCACAGGATGTGGGTGTCACTGACAAAGCCAGCATTTATTGCCCATCCCTAATTGCCCTCGAGAAGGTGGTGGCGAGCCGCCTTCTTGAACCGCAGCAGTCCGTGCGGTGAAAGTGCTCCCACAGTGCTGTTAGGGAGGGAGTTCCAGGAATTTGACCCAGCGACGATGAAGGGACGGCCGATATACTTCCAAGTCAGGATGGTGTGTGACTTGGAGGGGAACTTGAAAGTGGTGGTGTTCCCATGCGCCTGCTGCCCTTGTCCTTCTAGGTGGTAGAGGCAGAGGCAGAGGCGGGTTTTGGGAGGTGCTGTCAAAAATCATACGTCATATGCGTCTTAATGGGAGAGCGTCCCTTCAGGTGACTGGTTTTCCAGAACGCTGTGTGCTGGTGTCGGCCCATTCCCAGCACTGTGTGGAGAATGCAGCCTGTGGAAGGAGGCCTGTGGAAATAGGCTTCTGGCTAGATCCAGACTGGAGTCTGTCCGTCTGCAAGATAGAATTTGTCAGCCAGTGGTTTGCTGGTGAATGCCAAACTGTTTAAAATGCAGACCTGGAAATGCCACCCCTAACGCGCCGGTACACCCAGGGCAGATAGCAGAGTTTTGTTTTAAACTGGTCTGCACGAGTGGTTGCCAGATCTGGTCAGATGTATTCCTGGAGGGTTCGTCGCACGACCTCCCGTCCGGTCAAACAACCTCTCCAATCATTTTATGGACAGAAGTGGTCCAACAAAGTGGAAAAAGCACACAATTAATTTATTTCCCCCATGATTTTTTTCACCCGAGTTGCCCCGGAGATTAATCTTTAAATCCTGGAGCCTCCTGGGCAATCCTGGAGGGGCTGGTAGCCCTAGAATACACGTCGGCTAAAACAGAAGCTGCAAGAACTGCCGCTAAACATCTCGTATCCGTACACGGATACCGTATATCGCAGCACCCAGGCGGTTCCTGGTCCTGCTTCATTCAATCCTGGATCATTATAAGAAAGACTTGCATTTATATAGCGCCTTTCACAACCACCGGACGTCTCAAAGCGCTTTACAACCAATGAAGTACTTTTTGAAGTGTAGTCACTGTTGTAATGTGGGAAACGCGGCAGCCAATCTGCGCACAGCAAGCTCCCACAAACAGCAATGTGATAATGACCAGATAATCTATTTTTGTTATGTGGATTGAGGGATAAATATTGGCTCCAGGACACCGGGGGCTAACTCCCCTACTCTTCTTCAAAATAGTGCCATGGGATCTTTTACGTCCACCTGAGAGGGCAGACGGGGCCTCGGTTTAACGTCTCATCCGAAAGACGGCACCTCCGACAGTGCAGCACTCCCTCGGCACTGCACTGGGAGCGTCAGCCTAGCTTTATGTGCATTATAAATACAGAGGGGGTGCGACCGTGTACGGTCTCCTCCCACAGAACTAGCTCCGCACATCTATGGATAAGGAGGAAGACGTGTCTCAATCTGATAGAGAAAGTATGACTCAGAGTTCCTTATTGGAATCAGCAGGTGCAGAAACAGCCAACAACATTACTCGACAGCCTTTTGCATCACCATGGCAACTAGCTAGGCCCAGAGGCTGTGCCTGGCCCAGCCTATGTGCTTCCTTGTTCAGTGCAAGGTATCTGGGCAAATCAGATCGCACTGGCTGAGCCTGTTTCAGAAGTGTATGACTGCAACTCAGCAGAAGCTGCCTGAGTTTTGATTCCAAGTTACTGAACTCTCAGGGTCAACAATTCCCTCGGGTTGACTTCCTCCTCGGAGCAGTCACGACCCAGGAGATTGTTGATTTTTTTCTTTTTTCCCCCCCCCCTTCGGTGACGTCTGGGTGTGTCATCCTGTGACGGTGGGACAGCAGGAGCAAGCATTGGAAAAGCTGATCAGGAGCACTGGGTAAGATTCCAGATTTCACAGAGTCCAGGCATTGCTGTCAGCCCCTGGGCCTCCCCAGGACTGGCACTGAGTGGACTTCACAGAGGGTGGGACTCTTGGAAATAAGCTGTGTGTTTAACTAAAAAAAATATATCTAAGTGGTGTTGCTGGGCGAGTAGGAGCGGCACTTTCACATTAACTTTTAAGAAGACAGCCACAAGTCTGGTGCCCCGAACAGCAGGCGCTGTTCTTTGTCCTGCGCTCCTGTTGACCTTCTTTCCTGAATTGAAGGCATTGTCGGAGTGTATCTGGCAAGAGGTTCCTGCAAAACAACCCCAGGAGCCGCCAGCCTCCACCGCCCAACCCTTGCTGTCGGGGCAGTCTGCGCTTGGTCTCCAGTTGTGTAGAAGCGCTGAGCGGTTGCTGGGTCTGGGTCTGGGTCTGGGGCTTCCCTGTTCAAACACACAGAGAAAGCCCTGCACACTCTTGAGTGTGAACAAGCGGCCAGCTCAGATCACTCTCCCGGAGTTTAAAAAAAAGCGCAGAGTCAAAGTGTGTTGAGAAAACCTAAAACCTGTGCAAACGTCTTAGACATTCGGCCCATCGTGCCTGTGCCGGCTCTTTGGTGGAGCTATCCTAATTAGTCCCACTCCCCCCTGCTCTTTCCCCAGAGCCCTGCAAATGTTTTCTTTTCAAGTATTTATCCAATTCCCCTGTTGAAAGTTACTGTTGAATCTGCTTCCACCGCCCTTTTCAGGCAGCGCGTTCCAGATCACAACAACTCGCTGCGTAAAGAAAATTCTCATCTCCCCTTTTTGCTCTTTTGCCAATTATCTTAAAAGTGCCCTCTTAAGAGTGTCTTGTGCTCTCATGTGGTTGTCCTGATGCAAGGGCCTGACTGATGGCGAATGTCGGACAACCTGCCCCGGGGCACAGCGGGGTCTCCATTGGGCAGCGCCATGGCTATCTGACGGCCACAGCATTGTTTGGGAACTTTCATTTCTCAGAAACCGACCTAATCTACTCTTATTGTTACTTCTTCAAAGACTTTTGATCGAGCATAACCTTCCCTTTTGAAATCCATGCTGACTACTCTTTGTTATATTTTCAGTGGCTAGATGTTTTTCTATTACATCTTTGAGCAAAGATTCTGTTATCTCTCCTACCACCAACGTTAAGCTAACTGGTCTGTAGTTCCCTGGACTAATCCTGTTAATATAAACTAAATGAAGGGGGTGCAGGAACAGAGACCTGGGGATTCACAAACACAAATCTTTGAAGATAGCAGGACAAGTTGATAAGGCTTTTGAAAAAGCTTATGGGACCCTGGTCTTTATAAATAGAGAAGTCGCACAACACCAGGTTATAGTCCAACAGTTTTATTTGAAATTACGAGCTTTCGGAGCGCTGCTCCTTCGTCAGGTACAGTGAGGGAATACAAATCAGTTACAAAGCTCTATGTAGACAGAGAACAATGTGTCTGCAGAGATACAATCCGTCAGGGAGGCATTACATCAAAGACACAGCAGAGTACAGCTAAGACAATGAGGTGGGGTCACAGGGGGTCCAACGTGTCAAATGCTGCAGTCTGCAGTTAAGCTTTTTACTTTTTTTTTAAAAACTGGAAATCACATCTGTGAACAAGACAACGACGTCGAGTCACGTCCTGTAGCGTGACATATAAAGAGAGACATGGAGTACAAAAACAAAAAAGTAGGCCATAGCTGGAGTATTGGGTCCATTTCTGGGCACCACACTTTAGGAAGGATGTCAAGGGCTTGGAGAGGATGCAGAGGAGATTGACCAGAATGGTACCAGGGATGAGGGACTTCAGTTATGTGGAGAGACTGGAGAAGCTGGGATTGTTCTCCTTGGAGCAGAGAAGGTTAAGAGGAGATTTAATAAAGGTGTTCACACATGAAGGGTTCTGATAGAGTAAGTAAGGAGAAACTGTTTCCACTGGCAGGAGGGTTGCTAATCAGAGGGCACAGATTTAAGGTATTTGGCAAAGAACCAGAGGGGAGATGAGGAGATATTTTTTATGCAGCAAATTGTTATGATTGGAATGCATTGGCTGAATGGGTGTTGGAAGGACCTTCAATAGTAACTTTCAAAAGGGAATTGGATATATACTTGCGAAGGAAAAAAAAATACAGGGTTATGGGGAAAGATCAGGGGAGTGGGACTAATTGGAGAGCTCTTTCAAAGAGCCGGCACAGACACGATGGGCCGAATGGCCTCCTTCTGTACTGTAAGATTCTATGGGGGAAATATTGAGTAGCGCCCCCTTTGGGGCACTAACTTTGCCGGGGCGCTACTTTTAGTGCCCTGAAAAAATTAGCACCACCGTGGCCGAAATTCACCGGTAGCACGCCAAGAGGGAAGCGGGGCGCTACTGGAAGCGCCCCACCTCCCTCTTGGGGCGCTGCGAGTGAATATCGCGGTGCTACGTGCAGCAGCGCCACGCTCTGCGGCACGTCGCGCCGCAGTACTGCAGGCCTTCCTCCCCTTCTTAAAGGGGCGGGGCCTAGCGCAGTGCGATCCGGGGCCCAGCTGGGCCACCAGGGATTGGAGTGCCGGCAAAAGAGCCCGGCACTCAAGAGAAGTGCCGGGCTCACGGAGTGCAGCTGGCACCCCGCGGGGGGACTGCAGAGGAGGCCGGGGACGGCAGAGGGGGCAGGTGCTGGCAGGCGGCCAGCAACAAAAATGGCCACCCGGCACCTCTCCTTTAATTTGCGCCGCCCCGGCCGCAGGTAGGCCCCCTGACCCCATCAGATATAGCGTCCAGCGGTAAGTCAGGGGGCGCTACCGAAGATCGCGGCCGGGGCGCGAATCGTCGCCGCTAACCTTCCGCTTAATTTCGCGGGAGGTGTTGGTGGCGCTGCGCCCAGGCGCTAGTTACTTTGCGGGAGGGAACGGGAGGCGCAAAGCAACCGAATTTTTAGGCCGATAATTCTATGAGGTAACTAGAAGCATGGTCAAAAAGCTAGGTTTTTGAAGGTGGAGCGATGAGTAGGTTTGGGGAGGGAGTTTCAGAGAGTGAGGCCAGGGCACTCAAAGGCTCTTCCACCCAGAGGACAAGGGGAGGGGAGAGGAGACATTCAAATAGAAAGAAAGCTAGAGCGCAGAAGGATTTTAAATTCAATGCATTCGGGGACAGGGAGCTAGTGTGGGGTAGTGAGGGCAGCAATGATCGGGATGTAGTATGAGTCAGGATATAGGCATCTGAGCTTTGGGCAAAGGGCGATAGCCAATCGACGGCCTGTTTCACACTCTGCCCAAAGGGCGATAGCCAATCGACGGCCTGTTTCACACTCCGCCCAAAGGGCGATAGCCAATCGACGGCCTGTTTCACACTCTGCCCAAAGGGCGATAGCCAATCGACGGCCTGTTTCACACTCCGCCCAAAGGGCGATAGCCAATCGACAGCCTGTTTCACACTCCGCCCAAAGGGCGATAGCCAATCGACGGCCTGTTTCACACTCTGCCCAAAGGGCGATAGCCAATCGACGGCCTGTTTCACACTCCGCCCAAAGGGCGATAGCCAATCGACGGCCTGTTTCACACTCCGCCCAAAGGGCGATAGCCAATCGACAGCCTGTTTCACACTCCGCCCAAAGGGCGATAGCCAATCGACGGCCTGTTTCACACTCTGCCCAAAGGGCGATAGCCAATCGACGGCCTGTTTCACACTCCGCCCAAAGGGCGATAGCCAATCGACGGCCTGTTTCACACTCCGCCCAAAGGGCGATAGCCAATCGACAGCCTGTTTCACACTCCGCCCAAAGGGCGATAGCCAATCGACAGCCTGTTTCACACTCCGCCCAAAGGGCGATAGCCAATCGACAGTCTGTTTCACACTCTGCCCGATCTTCTTCTCCATGGAAAGGAAAATGGGGCAGGGTGTAAAACAAGCTGCCAATTGCAGAGCTCCTGTTCAGCGCCACTGCTCAAGGCACATCTTTATCCACCAACTCTAATTCCCCACCGGGGGGCGGGGGCGGGCGGTGAATTTCTCGGTGCTTCCCCTGCTGTCCTGTTGGAATTTCCACCAGTGAGTAAAGCCCCAAGAAAATTAACCCCCACTGTGTCACCATAGTGTAATTATCAATGAAACAGACCATTAGAAAATAGCAATATTTATAACAAACTAAAGACCTAGATACTAAATAATCTCCCTTACAGTTCCTCCCATTCTTCCTGCATGGTTTGAGGTACAAAATACAATGTTCTGAACAACATTTATACAAATTAAAACTAGTTTCAGAGAGAAACAATTCAGCAGGCTTTACCCACAATGATTGACTAAGCCAACTATTCCATTTGGCTAGAGGGTGGATTTCTGAAGTGGATATGGAGGGCGGGTGGTTGGATTGGAGGCAGAGCGGAAGTTATGCCCACCCACTGCGGAGGTCCTGGACCCCATCAGAAACCCTGCGGCCGGTCTGTGTTGCATATCTTGGATGGGCAGACATGCTTGGGTCGGGCACTTGATGTAGGAAACTCTCGGGTAGGGCTACCTTGGCAGCCAGCTGTGCTGCTTCTTGCAGCTCCAGGTCCTCTGGGTGTTATTAACAGCATGCCCCCTGCCAGCTGACAAAGAGGGCAGCTGTCCTCTGGTTCATTTCATCCAACATGAATCCCAGTGCAGCATCTGTGTGTGTGTGTGTGTGCACATTATGCTGGAATATTGCCGTCTCACTTCCCCTTTCCGTGGGAATGCAACCCTTTAAATGGCTGCTGCAGCCCTTTAGATTCTGCCAGCTCTGTGAGTTCTCCGTCAGTCCACTGTGGACAGGTTAATTGATGCTAAATATGATGCGGAGATGCCGGTGTTGGACTGGGGTGGACAAAAATGAGAAGTCGCACAACACCAGGTTATAGTCCAACAGTTTTATTTGAAATTACAAGCTTTCGGAGCGCTGCTCCTTCGTCAGGTGAAGTCTCGTAATTTCAAATAAAACCGTTGGACTATAACCTGGTGTTGTGCGACTTCTCATTTTTGATGCTAAATATGGGGTGGGAATATCCATGCTTGAATAATCAGCTGTACATCAGAACGTTCCCACCTGAAGTGCACTGCAACAGGGATGTCCTACCCTCATACAACTTTCTGGTGCTTAAACTCTTAACTCCAGGAATTTTACTCGATTAGATCCCCTTCTCTATTGATTTCGATCTAAAAAAAAAAGAGTGTGACCAAGTCCAATCAGCTTCTCCAGGCCTCTTTCTTTGAAGGCTCCTCGCCAACAGAGCTCCCACAAACAGAAATGAAATAATGGCCAATTAAAGAAAGAAAGACTTGCATTTCTGTAGCGTCTTTCACGACCACCAGACGTCTCAAAGCACTTTACAGCCAATGAAGGACTTTTTTGGAGTGTAGTCACTGTTGTAATGTGGGAAACGCGGCAGCCAATTAGTGCACAGCAAGCTCCCACAAACAGCAATGTGATAATGACCAGATAATCTGTTTTTGTTATGTTGATTGAGGGATAAATATTGGCCAAGACACCGGGGATAACTCCCCTGCTCTTCTTCGAAATACAGGAATCCCGCCCCAACCGTGGTTTTGACATACGCGGATTTCAAGTATACACGGTTTCCTCTCTGCGACAACTTTTGCCAACCGCGGCAGTGAATTTTGCGTATACGTGGTTTTTAATTCAGGATTAAGGTAAATAACATGATTTTATTGTGTTATTTGAACATTTATACTGTATTTGCCAACCGCAGTTTTACTAACCACGGGGGTTTTCAGGGACGTTAGGGGGAATTAAATACGTGGGGTTACGGGGGTCGGGTGGGATATGTGTACTGTGGGGATTAAAGCAGGGACAGGGTACTGGATTTGAATGATCAGCCATGATTGTATTGAATGGTGGTGCAGGCTCGACGGGCCGAATGGCCTACTCCTGCTTCCAGATTCTATGTTTCTATGTTTCCCCCGCGGTTGGGGAGGGATTACTGTAGTGGCCGTGGGATCTTTTACGTCCACCTGAGAGCGCAGATGGGGCCTCGGTTTAATGTCTCATTTGAAAGACGGCACCTCCGACAGTGCAGCACTCCCTCAGTACCGCACTGGAGTGTCAGCCTAGCTTTTTGTGCTCAAGTCTCTGGAGTGGGACTTGAACCCACAACCTTCTGACTCAGTCTCACTAAACTAGTTTGGTGGTGTTGGTTGAGGGATAAATAACTGGGACAACTCCCCTGCTCTTCTTCAAATAATGCCATGGGATCTTTTATGTCCACCTGAGAGGGCGGACGGTGCCTCGGTTTTACGTCTCATCCAAAAGACGGCATCTCTGACGGTGCAGCACTCCCTCAGTACAGCACTGCCTAGATTTTGTGATCAAGTCTCTGGAGTGGGACTCAAACCCGCGACCTTCTGACTCAGAGGCAAGAGTGCTACCCACTGAGCCACGGCTGACACTTGGGCTGATAACGGGCGTCCAATCTGATCACCCGTTTTACACTATCACCAAAAGATAAAATGACGCCCACTGAGATTTGAAATATGTTGTGTTGACCCAGGTTAAGATGATGAACGTGATGCCTCTTCTGTTTGGATGCTGGCTGACCCCCCCTCTCCTGGACAAACTTATATCATGTTACCAATGAGCCACAGCTAACACCTCACTACAGATATATAATGCTTAACACTTAGTGTAGGCAAACACTTACTCTTGTGGGGTCATGGGCTGCCCTGGGGGGGCGGCAGGGGATTACCCCAGAAGACTCAGGCCTGTAGTACCAGTGCACTTTACTGAAAACCGAGTGCTAACCTGGAGTTGTTTCACAATTAATTGATCTTTTGCCCTGTAACTATTTCTTCTACAGGCCCGTGGACCCCGGAGGTCTACACGCTGCAATGGAAAGCAGTCCCTTGGAAGGACACAGCCTGGGTCCACTGCCCTGGTTTATGGCCGCAACCCAGATCCTTGGCCTGGCTGCTGTGATCATGACTGGTGTGTGGATGGGTCACTATGAAGGGGGCTTTGCGTGGGATGGAAGTGCCCATGAGTTCAATGTCCACCCTCTCTGTATGGTGATTGGCATGGTCTTCCTCTATGGAGATGGTGAGTACCAGATACATTCTGCATGTTGTGCTTCAGTTTGAAGAATTAAATTTTGTTAAGAGGATTGTGAACCTGATGAAAAATACCCTTCACCTCCCACACTGATGACACCTGTATGTGTACAACACAGTGATTTATATCTGTCTGCACCACAATTCATGATTGTTAATGTATCAATGAATGAAACAGCAAGAAATGCATCTACAATCCTGCCATTTCCCCATTCCAAATATCTATTCAAAGCTAAAGTTCAAGGGTAAATGCACCTAGTCAGGTTCCTCTCTTCAGATCTCAGCCAGGTTGCGCCCGTCTGGATCGCAGTCATGGTTTCTACCCTTAGATCTGTTCGATGTGGCCATCTGCTTTGTACCTAAAACAGCTCAACAAATCAATTTATTTCAAGGGCTCTCTGGCAGAGACCAGCAACACCAACATGACTAGATAATCCAGCCAGTTTTGGAGAATGAAGAGTGTGTTTTTTGGTACAGTGAGTGTGTGGGAGTGCAGGTAGACTGGGAATGCAGAATGTGGACAGGCCTGAACTACTAAATGTAGTGAGTTGGGAATATGGGAAGCAAATAGGCTTGAGTGTGGGAAATGGGTGTGTTAGGAGTGTGGGATTTGGGCGTGCAAGATTTGCGTGGGTTGGGAGTGTAGAACACAGGTGGGTTGGCAGTGGGTTTAGATGGTGTTGGCCACTGAGGTATCAAGCTCATTAAGAATGAGGACACGTTCAGTGACGGAGTCGGTTGGTTGATGCCCCTTCTATCATTCTGGATGGTGCAGGTTGTCATCGCCGACCTCCACCTGTTGCTGATGAACATCCCAGTGAAACACCTGTTGGTTCCACCATTTACCAGGACCTGAATACAATAAAAAAAAATTGGGCTTTTTTAGAAATGGAATTTTATTAAGAGTTACCTCTCTGTGTTGTTTTTAAGCTTTTTTCTGCTGCTCCTAATTCCACTGATCACGGTCGACATGAAAGCAATTCCCCCTAACACAGAGATGTTCAAACAGGGGTCCACTTACTCTGGGTGGCGAGGGGGTCATGAGGAGATCCCAGTGGTCAGTAAGGTCCTCAAGACTTCTGTCCATCCACAGCCGGGTTAGTCTGCATTTAATATCCAAACAGAATGGAGGAAAATCTGCCCCATTAGTCAGGTTTCAAACATTGTGAAGGGAGTACGTCAATTCAATCCGGATAATAGGTTCCAGATGCCTAGAACCAGACTCTAGAACCAGAGCACACAGGCTCAAGCTTAGGAGACGGAAGGTGTAAAGAGGATTTTGTTTTAAACAGGCAGATTTTCCTTTGAAGTAAAAATGGAGCAACAATGGCGCCTCAGATAACAACAGAAAATGCTGGAAACACTCGGCAGGTCAGGTAGCATCGTGGAGAGAGAAACAGAGTTAACATTTCGGGTCGATGACCCTTCGTCAGAACTGGAAAAAGTTAGAGATGTAACAGATTTTTAAGCAAGTGCAGGGGCTGGGAAAGGGAGGTGGGGAGGAAAGAACAAAAGGGAAGGTCTGTGATAGGGTGGAAGGCAGGAGAGATTAAATGACAAAAGGGATGATTCTACAAAGCAAAAGGAAGATGGGAATGAAACAAGTTAAGAAACAAAAGATGACTCGAGATGAGGTGTAAATGGCGATGGCAGAATCATCAACAGCTGCCATGTGAGGGAAAAAAAGGGGAAAAAATATATAGGGTTATAGTCTGAAATTGTTGAACTCGATGTTGAGTCCAGAAGGACTGTGGCGCGCGCCTGTAATCCGGCTGCTCTGAGGCTGTAGGATTGCTTGAGGTCAGGAGTTCTGGGCTGCAGCGGACTATGCCGATCAGACACCCGCATTCAAAAACTTCTCTTCAATGGCTCCTCAATCTAGCTCCAGCAAAGTGGGGGGATGGGCTGGCATTATTTGCAGGAGGGATCCCAGGAGTGTGGCAGTACTTCGAGGGATCCCCAGAGCTGTGTCAATATTTTCAGAGTATCACCCATTACTGAAAACCAACTGTCGCACTGGAGTGAAGACCTGTAAATACTGTCACACTCCTGGGATCTGGGAGCCAATGTTACTCCATTGTTGCTCCAAAGGAAAATCTGCCTCATTAAATCTGAATCCTCTTTGCACCTTCCGTCACCTAAGCTTGAGCCGGTGTGCTTTGGTTCACCCCACCAGTATTGTAGAAATCAAAAATGGGATGGGGAGAGGGGAGGGGGGGGGGGAAGAGGATCTTAAGGTAGAACCCAAAGCACGAGCCTCAATGAGCAAGGTCCTGAAAGGGTGGAACATGATGGGCACTCAGTGGGATTGTGGATTTCTGTACAATCCCCAATTTACCTGATTTGCTAACTTGAGGCTTGCACACCACGCCTGCTTTTTCCAGCTCTCTAAAGTTGGGAGATCCTGATCCCGTCTGGGCCCTAAGCTCTGGAACCCCCTCCCTAAACCTCTCCACCTCTCTCTCTTCCTTTAAGATGCTCCTTAAAACCTACCTCTTTGATCAAGCGTTTGGTCACCTGTCCTAATATCTCCTTATGTGGCTCGGTGTCAAATTTTCATAGAATCATAGAAAGTTACAGCACGGAAGGAGGCCATTTCGGCCCATCGTGTCCGTGCCGGCCAACAAAGAGCTATCCAGCCTAATCCCACTTCCCAGCTCTTGGGCCGTAGCCCTGCAGGTTACAGCATCCCAAGTGCACATCCAAGTACTTTTTAAATGTGGTTAGGGTTTCCGCCTCTACCACCCTTTTCAGGCAGTGAGTTCCAGACCTCCACAACCCTCTGGGTGAAGAAATTTCCCCTCAAATCCCCTCTAAACTTTCCACCAATTACTTGAAATCTGTGCCCCCTGGTTTTTGACCCCTCTGCTAAGGGAAATAGGTCCTTTCTATCCACTTTATCTAGGCCCCTCATAATTTTATACACCTTAATAAGGTCTCTCCTCAGCCTCCTCTGTTCGAAGGAAAACAAACCCAGCCTATCCATAGCTAAGATTCTCTACTCCCGGCAACATCCTTGTAAATCTCCTCTGTACCCTCTCCAGTGCAATCACATCTTTCCTGTAATGTGGTGACCAGAACTGCACGCAGTACTCCAGCTGAGGCCTAACTAGTGTTTTATACAGTTGAAGCATAACCCCCCTGCTCTTGGATTCTATGCCACAGCTAATAAAGGCAAGCATTCCGTATGCCTTCTTAACCACCTTATCTACCTGGCCTGCTACCTTCAGGGATCTGTGGACATGCACTCCAAGGTCCCTTTGTTCCTCTACACTACTCAGTGTCCTACCATTTAATGTGTATTCCCTTTCCTTGTTAGCCCTCCCCAAATGCATTACCTCACACTTGTCCGGATTGAATTCCATTTGCCACTGTTCTGCCCACCTGACCAATTTATTGATATCTTCCTGCAGTCTACAGCTTCCTTCTTCAGTATCAACCACACAGCCGATTTTAGTATCATCTGCAAACTTCTTAATCATACCCCCTATATTCAAGTCCAGATCATTGATATATACCATAAAAAGCAAGGAACCTAGTACTGAGCCCTGCGGAACCCCACTGGAAACAGCCTTCCAGTCACACACACACCCATCAACCATTACCCTCTGCTTCCTGCCTCCGAGCCAGTTTTAAATCCAACTTGACACTTTGCCCTGAATCCCATGGGCTTTTAACTTCGTGACCAGTCTGTCATGTGGAACCTTATCAAAAGCCTTGCTAAAGTCCATATACACTACATCAAACGCGCTACCCTCATCTACCCTCCTTGTTACCTCCTCAAAAAATTCAATCAAGTTTGTCAGACACGACCTTCCCTTAACAAATCCGTGCTGACTATCCTTGATTAATCCGTGTCTTTCTAAATGAAGATTTATCCTGTCCTTCAGAATTCTTTCCAATAATTTTCCCACCACCGAGGTTAGGCTGACTGGCCTGTAATTACTTGGTCTATCCTTTTCTCCCTTTTTAAACAAGGGTGTACCACATTAGCAGTCCTCCGGCACCACACCTGAAGCTAGAGAGGATTGGAAAATGATGGTCAGGGCCTCTGCTATTTCCTCTTTTGTCTGATAACGTCCCTGCGAAGCGCCTTGGGACGTTTTAGTATGTTAAAGGCGCTACACAAATGCAATATGTTGTTGTGAAACAGGAGAGTTGAGAGTTACACGAAGTGCAGCACCTGACACACTCGGTCAATGAAACTGGGCAAGAATGTCCATAAGTAACCTTGGTCAGTACGTGTTGCGACAGAGGGCTGCTCGCTCACGGACAGACACCAACCATCTGGTGAGATAACAGCCACGTTCATGTCATTACTACAATTGGAAGAGACGCACATCCTGTCTCCACCCTGAGACCCCAGGAATAGGGCCTGGTTGTTTATGTGAAGGATTCATTAACCCAGCCCAGAGTTGACACTCTGCCTCGAGGCAGTTGCTTTTAATGAGATTTACAGCTACAAAGTGAATGGCAAATGTGCTCTTGGATGGATCAGTGTGCTGACTGTGAATCGTACACAGACGGTAGGAATGGGAAATCAGATCAGCTTGTGGCCTTGGGCTTGGTGAATTCAATTTTGATCTCTTGGACTATGGAAAGAGGAAGATATTGTGATGTACACTCAGTATAATTGTGCTTTCTCAGTTACAGCCTCAGGACAAACTCAAATCAGATCAGCCCTGACCATTCCACTCACTCAGCCAGTTGACCAGGAGGGGCTCTGTTTGACTTATGAATCCATTCTTCGGAACCCGGCCACATTTGCCGATTGACCCTTTGTGAGCTGACCGCATTCTCTCCACAGTAAAACCCAAATCGATGGCGAAGGTGACGGCACTCTACAAATCCAACCTCCCCTCCCTTTCCCCAACACCTACCTGCCTCACAACACTACTCAAAGAATACAGACTAACACAGTGGACCAAAGCCCTTCACCACAGGCCTTTGATGCTAGTGAAAGTGCCGGGATCTGTCCACCAGGAGCCTCTGACTCTGACACTGACCCCTGCCTCCTGCCAAAGTAGCCGGGGTCAGGAGGAAGTTCCCTCTTCTACACTGCGGGTGAGCGTTATCGCTAAAAGCTAGTGTACAGGTCCAAAAAGTAACCAAAAGAGCTAATGGAATGTTGGCCTTCATCTCAAAGGAGTTGGAATTCTAAATTCAGGAAGTTATGTTTCAGTTGTACAGCGCCTTGGTCAGAGCGAATTTAGAGCACTGCGTTCAGTTCTGGGCACCGCACCCGAGGAAGGATATATTGATCTCGGAGTGGGTGCAGCGCAGATTCACCAGAATGATACCGGGGGCTAAAAGGGATAAATTATGAGGACAGGTTGCATAGACTAGGCTTGTATTCCCTTGAGTTTAGAAGGTGGAGGGGTGAGCTAATCGAGGTGTTTAAAATGATAATGGATTTGATGGAATAGATACAGAGAAACTATTTCCTCTGGTGGGGGGGGAATCCAGAACAAGGAAGCACAGTGTCACAATTAGAGCTAGGCCTTTCAGGAATGAAATGAGGAAGCACTTTTTCCACACAAAGAGTAGTCGAAATCTGGAACTCTCTCCCACAAAAGGCTGTGGATGCTGGGGGAACAATTAAAATTTTCAAGACTGAGATTGCTAGATTTTTGTCGGGTAGGGGCATCAAGGGATATGGATCAAAGGCAGGTAAATGGAGCTAAGGTACAGATCAGTCATGACCTAATAACATGGCGGACCAGGCTCAAGGGGCTGAATGACCTCCTCCCATTCCTATCCTCGTGAACTATAGATACAACCTGGGTGCCCAAGTTGGGGGGGTGGAAAGAGAAAGATGGTATTGCGCGGAGTCCAGGCACTGGCTAGTCCCTGGGAAGCACTGACACATTGTCAACCCTTTATGGAGGAAGCTGATCTCTTTATACATCTTGGTATGTTCTTCAAGGGTTCAGGCCAGGAACTCTAGGTGGGCATAATTTCTGCCAGCTAGTATGCCACCTTTCACCTACCTGGTGTACTGGCCACCTGGCTGATTCCATGCCAAGGCTGTGTCCCCTCAGACGTGGGGGACTATGCTCGAGAGGATCCGCCCCAAACAGCCACCCCCTCTCCCTCCACCAGGAGCTCTGCGATGAGGCTGGGACTTGGGCTGTTGGGGACCCAGCCCAATTCACAGGCCTTCCACCACACTCCTGCCCAACAGAAGACCCAGAGATTTTCAGAGCTGCTCCATCTCTTCAGGGCTTCTCCTTGTGGGTGGGATGGAGGGCGGCAGGATTGTGTCAAGTGGGGTGGAGTGGGATTGGGAGGGGTGGATGGGGTGGGATGGGATTGGGAGGGGAAGAGGAGTGTCTTTGTGACAATCATGGAAGCAATTGAACAAATTAGATTTCGTGACAATCTATAACTACAGAGCCAGCAGTTTCCACACAAGAAATGAGGGGAAATCTCCCCAATCCTTCATTATAAACAGGAGGGACACTGGAATTCGCTGCGGTTCCTGTTATGACGAAGCCTGTACTCCACCATGTTCAGTGGGACAATACTTCAGAGGCTATATTCAGGGCTGGCGTTCAGTTCTCAGCTATTGCTGGTTTACTAGGTCGGCCTGTATGCTCTTAAATCCATTCAAGGCCACTAAAAGTAACAACATTTTAAAAGAAAAGCAGAGCATTGAGGGAGACCAAGGTCAGGCACAGTGTCCTTTGCTCACGGTGTAACATCTTGGTTATTAACCAGACCCCATGTTTCACTCAGAACCTCCTCCTCAAATAAAACCATGAAAATATCACCAGAGCTGCAACAGATGTGGAGCAACCCATCTCACCCTGTCCTGAAGGTTACTGACAACCCAGTGTCTCTCTCTTGCAGCAATCCTGGTGTACAGAGTCTTCAAAAACGAGAGTAAAACCACAGTGAAGATACTCCACGCAGCCATCCACCTGATCGCACTGGTGGCAGCCATTGTTGGTAAGTCTGGGGTGGCAAAGGACAGCGACACTCAGTGTGCAGTGAGAATGGGAGTGTCAACCTGCGGGTGAATGCGTGTGTGCGAGTGTGAGTCCACGTGTGCGAGTGTGAGTCTACGTGTGTGTGCGAGTGTGAGTCCATGTGGGTGTGGGTCAGCATGTATGTGGCTGTGAGTGCACACGTGTGTGGGTGTGTGCGCGCACACGTGTGTGTGTGCACATGCATGGGGTAGATCATTGGGAAGCCAATGGAAATAAAAATTGGGAGAGATGCAAGAGACACAAGGGAGAGAGAGAGCGTGAGTGCGAGGGAGAGACAGCGTATGAGGGAGAGAGAGAGCGCGTGTGAGGGAGAGAGAGAGAGAGCATGACGGAGAGAGAATGTGCGTGTGAATGAGTGACCCTGTCGCTGGGTGGTAAATTAAGGTGTTTTGCTTCTGATTTGGGACTGAAATCCCTCTCACCTGAATGGTGGAAGGGCCTGAATCAAAATTTAGGTTGTGGTGATCGGGATTAGGGACCAAGACAAACATTTTATTGTGACTGGAATCGGCGTGTGATGACCAGTCGGTACGTGATGACAAACGCAGACAGTTTGAGGTGGCACCTGGGCTCCGTGTGTCCTAGGGCTCAGTGTGTGATTGGTGACCAGGAATCGTTGGCTCTGATTGGTGACCGGGAATCGGTGGCTCTGATTGGTGACCGGGGTCGGAGTGTGTGGACTCTGATTGTGTTTTTTTTCTACTCCTAGGTTTGGCCGCTGTGTTTGGTTTTCACTCAGCACAAAATATACCCGATATGTACAGCCTGCACAGCTGGTGTGGCATCATAACCATCATTCTCTTCTGTACACAGGTTAGTCCCCTTCACTGTGCCACTCCTTGCCTTCCAGGGGCAGTCACCCACAGGCACTCCAAGGTAGGGTAGACTCACCTTGAAATCTGGAACTCTCTCGCCCAAAAAGCTGTTGAGGCTGGGGGGTCAATTGAAAAAAATCTGAGACTGTTAGATTTTTTGTTAGGCAAGGGTATTAAGGGATACGGAACCGAAGGCGGGTAGATGGAGTTGAGATACAGATCAGCCATGATCTAATTGAATGGCGGAACAGGCTCGAGGGGCTGACTGACCTCCTCCTCGGCTGCTGACTGGAATCTCCTAATAAACAACAGGCAAAATACCTCAGATCCTGGAAATCTGGGAACAGAAAAAGCTGGAAACACTCAGCAGGTCCGGCAGCATCTGTGGAGAAACAGAAGTCAGTCAGTCAGTTGACGGTTCAGCTCCAAAGACACTTCCTCAGGGACCTGATGACGTCTGGTTTCAGGGCAGCTCCCACATGATGTTGAGCAAACAGAGATCAGAACTTACAAAACAGCCGCACTTGGCAACAAGCTAAAACTAAGCAACCTTGGTAACTAGGAAACGCTCGCTCATTCTCATCACCATAGCAACCACGCTGGCCTTGCTAGCGTGAATGAGCAAACAGCAACAAATCAGATAACTTGAATATATATAGTGAGGAAGGGAGAAACACGCACGGCTCATTGAAGGAGGGTCAGGAGAGGGAACCAAAGTCTCTTAAAGAGAAAGAGGGTAATTTAGGGAGGGAGTTTCTGAAAGTGAAGGTATCCAAATAAGGCCAGAGATTCTGAATAGTCATGAAAATATAATACATGCACTCAAAGAGGGACAAGCAGATAGCTGGAGGAATCCAGAATCTGTTGGCGTACTTCAAATCGACATCTAATGGGAGGGGGCTGACATACGAAGGGATTGGGAGGATGAGATGAGGAGACCGAGATTCCTCATGTACCCTAGAACTACCTGAAGATTCGATTGAAACCAGGTCTGCTCCCTCATCGATTGACACTGAAACTCCTTTGAGATGCTCTTTGTACCGTGCTTGTTATGCTGTGTTGGTATTGGGTTAAAGGTTAAAGTGTCTTTTGTTGGCCCTCCTTTTTACAGTGGGTTATGGGACTGACGTTCTTCCTGTTTCCTGCCACGGCCTATTCTCTCCGAGCCCGTTACCGACCGCTCCACGAGTACTTCGGACTCGGACTATTTATTCTGGCTATCGGGACCTGCCTGCTTGGGATCACAGAGAAGCTGCTCTTCTCCATCAGGTAAGGATCGGTGGGGCACTGGTAGGGTTATAGGATATTCGTAAGGTGCCCGAGCAACGCTCGCTGCTCACATTAAGGGCACAGTGTCCAAATGGGGCAGAAGGTCGCAGGTTTGATCCTCAGTCTGCTCCGCGTTGGCTGATCTCAGCCTGGGTAACAGGGCTCTAGTTAGCCTCAGTTCCCAGGGCCTAGGCAAGGTGGGGTGGAATTACCCAGAATTCCCCTGATGGTTGCCTAGCGACCCTGTGCTGGAGCGTGTGTGCAGGTGGATGTTAGCTGAGGACAGGATTGGGGTCGGCCATGATGCTACCACAGAGTAGCCGCTCCCCAACCCTGTCCAGGATCCCACGTGAAGTACAGCCACTGACGCAGGGTAGAGGAAGCTGCCCGTAGGCCCGCTGTCCGGGAGGCTGCCTGTGGGCCCCATTCTCCAGGAGGAGGCTGCCTGTAGGCCTGCTGTCCATGAGGAGGCTGCCTGTAGGCCCCATTCTCCAGGAGGAGGCTGCCTGTAGGCCCGCTGTCCAGGAGGAGGCTGCCTGTAGGCCCGCTGTCCAGGAGGAGGCTGCCTGTAGGCCCGCTGTCCGGGAGGAGGCTGCCCGTAGGCCCGCTGTCCGGGAGGAGCCAGGCCTTTAAGTGGGCAGGGTAGAAACTGGAAAATTAAATTTTAAAAATGATTCTTTATATGTAAAAACAAAGTCTTGGTTTAGCACAAAATAGGAACCGAGTCTAGTCTGATTGGTTCCGGAGAACCCATGTGACCTTATCATGCTTAAAAGGCAGAGTCAGAGGTGCAATGTCATGTTGTCTCCTCCCCCGCTCCCATTGATGGTCAATAACACACAATCAGGTCTATTTCACCGAAAGATTGGGTTGGCTCGTCCTGGTGTCTGCTTTACTGATCGGGGGTTAGATCAGTTCTTCCAGGTTCTGTTTTTCAGTTTGTAGGTCAGATTAGATTAATTTGCATGTTCTGTTATTTAAGTTCGACTGGTTTTGGGTGTTTGATCCTGTTCAGGTTTCGGTTTTGGGACTCGGACATTGGCAGCCCTTAATAGTGGCCGATGTTCGTTCAAACAATCTCCATCTGTTTCACTGCGAGATTTTCGTGGGGTCCCCCGGACACAGAAGTCTGTGAAAGAGAAGCAAAGATCCGTGACTCTGGGTCTCGGCCCCCTTTACGTTGCCCTGGGATGCCCACTCTAGGGTCTTTACCTGAGAGATACAGGCCAACCATTCCCACAGTTGGGGGACGAGTCACTGTGATTTTGTTTTTTCGTTTTCTTTTTTAAAATGTTGGAGACAGGATAAAATGGCTGTTTGATCAAGCATCACCCAATCGGGTGATTGAGAGCTTGTTTGCCTTCCAATTGGCCGTTCGTAGGTGGAGCCTCGTGGGGACGGGCGTGTCGGGGGGGCGGGGCGGTTGGAGGTCATGTGACCACACCTCCAGGACTACGTCCAACCAGAGTTGGCAACACTGCCAGATGCTGCGGCTCAGATTGCCACGGTTTGTGATTGGTTTAACCCTTTCCCTTGCAGAGACACCTATTCGCAGTTCGCGCCCGAGGGAATCCTGGCGAACGCGCTGGGCCTGGTGCTGGTCGGGTTTGGATTAACAGTCGGTTACATCGTGACGCGCAGCGAGTGGAGGCGGGTCGCAAGCCCCGAGGAGGAGGCCCTTTCCATGCATTTAAAACCTTGACCGAGGGCGACAGCCCCGGCTCACCAGAGGGATCATAAAGGTCAAAATTCAAATCAATAGCGTCAAGTGAACACAAATAACGACCCTGGTGATGCCATGTGAGTGAGTGCGTGTGAAAAGCATGGGGTCCATTGGTGTCTCACTCTGTCACTTTTGGTTAAGAAGGCCTGTGCTGATTTTCTTCTCGAATGCCAAGTTGTCTCATTCCCCGCCAATAGATTGTATCTGGTGTCCATTAGTGGCCGTCTTATCCCAGCAACATGGAAGAAAAAAAAGCTGGATGAATTAAAGGGTAGCGATTAAAAATTTACCCTGGGGGGTCGGATGGCGCAGTGGGCCTCTCACCTCTGCGACCAAATCCAGTCTAGGCTGATGGGCCGATCGTCTGCTGGCGGTAAGGGCCCTCTGTGGAATGAACTTGAGCAGTCTCAGCCCAGCTCCCAATAGTGAGAAGTCGCACAACACCAGGTTATAGTCCAACAGTTTTATTTGAAATCACAAGCTTTCGAAGCTTGTGATTTCAAATAAAACTGTTGGACTATAACCTGGTGTTGTGCGACTTCTCACTTTTGTCCACCCCAGTCCAACACCGGCATCTCCGCATCACAGCTCCCAATAGGCATTGGACCACACTAAGGGGCTCTCTCTCTCGGTCAGGCTGGGGCATGGGGTTAGGCCATAGTAGAGGGAGGTTTACTCTGCTGTACGTGGGCTGTGTGATGTTGGCACTGGATTCCCCAACACCAACATCCCTCACCTTCACGCGCACAAAAATAAATTAAAACTTACACCCGCGGTGTAGACTGGACTTTGAGAATAAGTCCAAATAAATGGGTAAGATTGATTAGTTTCCCATAATTGACCACTTCCGGTCTGCACCAGATGTACTTCATTGACTGTAAAGCGCTTTGGGACGTCCTGAGATTGTGAAAGTCGCTATATAAATGCAGGTCTTCTTTCTTTCAAGAGGCATCATTGCTGAGCTAGATGTTGTCCTCGTTCAATGTCTCGGCACTTTCCAGCAGGGTGGCTAAGCAGCGAGGAGGAGCAGGAACCCTGGCTGATTTCCCCCTCACTAACCGGTGGGGCACGGAGGCCAGTCATACAGGCCCATACTCCCACTACAGCCTGGATCAGCAACCTAAGGAATTGCACCCTCCTGGTCTGTATGGGTCAGTGTCACACCACCCAACCCAAGGAAACCATCGGGTGAGTAAAACAGACAGGGTCTGTGGGGTCCACCCAGCCACCCTGTCCCTGACAGTGGTCAGTCAGACAGGGACAGACTACTCCCTCGCTCACTGGACTGCGCTCTTTGTTTTCCTGATTTGAGCTGACTCACTGTCTAGCCTGTAGGGGTTTTAAAGGCGAGGCCATCACTGTGGTGCCTGATGATCCCTGTCCTCCCAAGGTGTTGTCACTAACTGTCGAACCAATGCCACTCCTAACGTGCCATCACTTCCCCTTCCCTCCACACTCCAGGGGGGTAGAAATCGGTCTGCATCGCGCCCTTTTTTCGGGCGTAAAACGAGCCCAATGCTTCCCAATTTAGCAGTGGGAAGGGCCTGTGTCCAATCTACGCAGGTGTGCGGCCCACTGCTAAATTCGTTGGCGTTCCGGACGGCCGCCTAAAACAGGCGTTAGGCTCCTAATTAACATATCTAAGGGGCCTAACGCCTGTTGAAGGACCCCTGGGCCAGAGTTGTGGGTGCGAGCGCATAATCTAGGCCGACAGTGACCTGTGATGCCGAGGAAGTGCCGCAATTTCAGAGCAGACTTTTGGATAAGACGTTAAAAGAGATCCCATCCGCCTGTTCAGGTGGATATTAAAGATCCCACGGCACCATTTGTGTTCTCCTTGCCAACATTCCTCCCTCAGCCTGCACCACTGAAAACAGACTGGAAAACCTCACTGCTGTTTGTGGGATGTTGCTGTGTGGAAAGAGGCTTTTTTAGTTATTCGTTCTTGAGATGTGGCCATTGCTGGCAAGGCCAGCATTTATTGCCCATCCCGAATTGCCCTTGAGAAGGTGGTGGTGAGCCGCCTTCTTGAACTGCTGCAGTCCGTGTGATGAAGGTACTCCCACAGTGCTGTTAAGGAGGGAGTTCCAGGATTTTGACCCAGCGACGATGAAGGAACGGCGATATATTTCCAAGTCAGGATGGTGTGTAACTTGGAGGTGGTGGTGTTCCCATGTGCCTGATGCCCTTGTCCTTCTAGGTGGTAGAGGTCACGGGTTTGGGAGGTGCTGACAAAGAAGCCTTGGCGAGTTGCTGCAGTGCATCTTGTAGATGGTACACACTGCAGCCACGGGAAGCCGGAGGGAGTGAATGTTTATGGTGGTGGATGGGGTGCCAATCAAGTGGGCTGCTTTGTCCTGGATGGTGTCGAGCTTCTTGAGTGTTGTTGGAGCTGCACTCATCCAAGCAAGTGAAGAATATCCCATCACACTTCTGACTTGTACCTTGTAGATGGTGGAAAGGCTTTGGGGAGTCAGGAGGTGAGACAATCGCTGCAGAATAGCCAGCCTCTGACCGGCTCTTGAAGCCACAGTATTTATGTGGCTGGTCCAGTTAAGTTTCCTTTCAATGGTGACCCCCAGGAGTCTACTACACTCCAAACAATGAGGCACTTTGAGAAGTGATAACAATGGATCTGATTTTCCTGGTCCTGCTCCCTGGGGTTGTTGGAATGGCCGGCGATGGTGAATAGGGAGAAATTGGAACGGGAGTGGAGCGTGCAATCCCTGACGGAGCTTGCCTGACTTTCCGTCTGAGTTCCCCGTATGTGCTGGGCCCTACCGATCCAATAGCCCCAGGGAATTCTATCCCAACGTCTTAAGGTGGTGCAGTTAATAGTTTTCCTTTCTCGCCCTCTTTCTATCCCAGGGCCTCTAGACCTTGGAACTCCTCTCCTCCTTTGGTCTTCCCTCCCTCCTATAATCTCCAGGCTTTCAAAGTCCAGTCTCCACGTCACGCACCACGACTGCGCGATTGGCCTCCTCTCTCCCGCTGGCTGATGCCTGCACTTGAGCCCCTTTCACGAAGTAGCGCTGAACTGTACCAGCTCAGATCCAGGTAGGCCTGTCGACAGGGGTGGGGACCAAAGGCATTATTAGGGAGAAGGTCTGTTTGTGTGGTGATAGTAACCGATTAGTGAGAGAGTATCGAACCGTGCCCTCGGCCCAGTACCAAGCCTCTTCTGGGAGCACAGCCTTTAATCTGCCTTATTTATTTCAATTTCCGTATTAAACGAGAGATTTATTTGTGTTCACTTGACGATTTTATTCAGTGAGGGGTAAATTTAGCCGAACGCCACCCCGCGGGAAAGTGGTATCAACCCGGGTGTAAAATGGGCGTCCAGCTGGCACCTGCCCAGTTCCCACCGTGTGAGTTGGGTTGAAATGAGCCCCAGTGTGATTCAAGGTGCCGCATCAGTGAACTGCAAGTCTCCGATACCTTTTGCTTACACTGCCTTTGTCAAAGGGACATTGCTCAGCGAACGGTTCCTTGTCAGCTTTGAAAATACGTTCCCATAACCCAGCTCGGGTCGCCAACTCTGGTTGGACGTATTCCTGGAGGTTAGCGTCACATGACCTCCCGCCTCGCTCTCAAACCGCCGCCATTGATCACCTGACAAAGCCCTCCTGCGCCGATTGGAAAGCGATCAGACTCTACAGTACCTGAGGGGATGAATGTCGATTGTCACAGAACAGCCTTTTTTCCTATCTCCAATATTTTTATTAAAGCGTTCAAAAATATTTTTTAAAAACCCAATTATTTTTAACGCCCCTGTGATTTTTTTCCCCCTGGGTTGCTCACAGCAGTATCCTGGAGACTCCAGGGCAATCCTGGAGGGTTGGCAACTCGAGAAACCATCTCCTCTTGAAAGCTGTTTTTGTTTTCCATAATGTCCAGTCTCCACGTTCCACTGGGCTTCCTCCAGGGTCAGGGGAGGTGATCCAGACTCTACTCTAAACTCCAGGGCGAGCGGAGCAGCCTGGGTGTAGGGCTTCTATTGTCCTGATCCACCATCTCACTCCGGAACCACAGGCTTTGCGAAGAGAATATGGTTTAGCGTTGACTTTCCGACCCATGTTTGCCACTAGCGAGACCTCACCCTGAACCGCACAAGCTGGGCCCCCATGCTAGTATTGTAGGCTGAAGGATGTTACATGAAGTTTGTCAATTACCAGAGTATCAAGTATTCCGACCAGGGCGGAACAGTGCTGGTGTCAACATATGCTACAGAAACAGAAGGAGACAAAGAGGGAAATCGGCCTCCCACCATCCGTTTGTTTATTTTTCTGTGAATGATTTGCAGCTGGGAATGTGCGTCTGTTGGTCAAATACTTACTTGTGCACTTTGTTCTGTGTAATACTGTTAGGTTATTAAATAAATGTTGCAGCAAAAAACAAATCTATGTACCATGTGCTCCTAACCTGCAGGTTCGGGAGACCCATTTGTTCAGCTGTTCCACTAGAGTTTAGAAGAATGAGAGGGGATCTCATTGAAACTTATAAAATTCTAACAGGACTAGACAGACTAGATGCAGGAAGGATGTTCCCGATGGCGGGGGAATCCAGAACCAGAGGTCACAGTCTAAGGATAAGGGGTAAGCCATTTAGGACTGAGATGAGGAGGAATTTCTTCACCCAGAGAGTGGTGAACCTGTGGAATTTTCTACCACAGAAGGCAGTTGAGGCCAATTCATTAAATATATTCAAGAAGGAGATAGATATATTTCTTAAGGCTAAAGGGATCAAGGGATATGGGGAGAAAGCAGGGACAGGGTACTGAATTTGGATGATCAGCCATGATCGCATTGAATGGCGGAGCAGGCTCGAGGGGCCGAATGGCCTGCTCCTATCTTCTATGCTTCTATGACACAGACTCCAAAGACTCGGTGCTGTCATTTCTCTAACAAGTGAGGTTTAAAATCTGGGGCCTGATGGGATCGGGTCACTAGCGCCGGGAATTTCTATGGGGATTCACCTGCTCAGGCGCCATTAACTTCAAAGGGAGGGAGGGGGAGGCGAGGGCATCAAGGGAACCAAGAATTGAGAAAAAGTTACAAGCGGAAAAATAAATAACATTTTTCAGAAGGCGTGAGGTATTGGGGGTGACGGGCCGAGGGCACAGGGTCAGTGAGGTGCTTGTACAAGAAGGGAGTGATATATAATGAGGCAGGGTGACTGGTTTTGCCTCATTTTCGGGCTGATAGAGTGTGTGGGTATTTGCAAAGTCTAAACTCTAGAATGCAACAGGAGCTGCCACAGATTCCTTGGGGGAAAAAGCAGGTCCCTTTGAAATATCCTGGGGTAAAGTTTTCGCTTTGGGCGCAATCGGCAATCCGGGCGCAAATTGCGCTCAAAATGTTGCTGTTTTTAACGAAGTTCAGTCCTGAACCAACACAATCGGGCAGCGTTTTAGAACATAATTATTTACTTTTTTCCCCTTCCATTAAAAAAACATTCCTTGATATGTTTTGAGTGGTGACCTGGTGCAGTTTGATTAATGCGGCTGAAACTGGGTTCATCACAAAACACAAGCATTTTTAATCAGAGTGTCTAATTCACCACCTGTGTAACTAGATTATAAATAACTGAAAATGACTTAAAAAAATTACAGAACTATTTACTGTTACATTGGTGTACAGTAGTCAGTTTCTTAGTAAATTAAATATATTTTAATATTTTAAAGCTTTTAAAAAGGTGCCAATTAGTGCTCTTGCGCCAAAAAAAGTGCTTAATTTTAAGAGCCTCGTCGAAGGCCCGCAAATGGGCAGAAACTCGCCACGGTGATTAATTCGATTTGGGGGGCGGGGCCGGCTTCCAGCGTGATGTTTTTTAAACCAGCACAAAAGGTCGCAGAAACTCGATTTAGGCTGAACGTAATTTTCCCTTAAAAATTCCGGAAATTTTTAGCCAATTTCAGGTTAATAACCAGCGCAACCGAGCAGAAACTCTACACCCTGTATATCTTCGGGAATAGCCGAATGCAGTTGCCACCTCTATTGTTCGGTATTCGACTCTTACACATGCACCAACCGATCCAATCCTCAGCTTCCAGCTTCCCCGTTACGTGTCCTACCAAACCTCCATACACCATTGGCTGAGGTCACACTACCTGACCATTGCCACCCAGGGACAGACTGCGTTTAGATCTTCTTCTGATGAGCATTAGTTCCTCTGTAGTTCCTCCACACAAATTGAAACAGGAGAAATCTAGTCTTGTACATCTCAGCATATTATGCTTCATATAGCTTCTGGACTTAACATAGGAGCAGGAGTAGGCCCCTCAAGCCCGCTCCGCCATTCGATGAGATCATGGCTGACCATCCAAACTCAGCACACTGTACTTGCCTTCTCCCCATATCCCTTGATACCTTTAGCTTTAAGAAATATATCTAACTCATTCTTGAATACATTTAATGACTTGGCCTCAACTACCTTCTGTGGTAGAGAATTCCACAGGTTCACCACTCTCTGGGTGAAGAAATTCTTCCTCATTTCTGTCCTAAATGGCTTACCCCTTATCCTTAGATTATGACCCCTGGTTCTGGACTCTCCGACCATCGGGAACATTCTTCCTGCATCTAGTTTGTCCAGACCTGTCAGAATTTTATATGTTTCGATGAGATCCCCTCTCATTCTTCTATACTCCAGCGAGTATAAGCCCAATCGACCCAATCTCTCCTCATATGTCATTCCTGCCATCCCAGGTATCAGCCTTGTGAATCTTCGCTGAACTCCTTCCATGGCAAGAACATCCTTCCTCAGATAAGGCAACCAAAACTGCACACAGTACTCAAGGTGTGGTCTCACCAAGGCCCTGTACAACTGCAGCAGGACATCCCTATTCCTATACTCAAACCCTTTCGCTATGAAGGCCAACATACCATTTGCCTTCTTCACCGCCTGCTGCACCTGCATGCTTACCTTCAGCGACTGGTGCACAAGGACACCCAGGTCTCGTTGCACTTCCCCTTCTCCCAATCTATTGCCATTCAGATAATAGTCTGCCTTTCTGTTTTTGAAACCAAAGTGGATAACCTCGCATTTATCCACGTTATATTGCATCTGCCACGCTTCTGCCCACTCACCCAACCTGTCCAAATCATCCTGGAGTTTCTCAGTATCCTCCTCGGAGCACACACGCCCACCCAGCTTTGTGTCATCTGCAAACTTGGAGATACAACATTTAGTTCCCTTATCTAGATCATTAATGTATATTGTGAATAGCTGGGGGTCCAAGGACCGAACCCTGCGGTACCCCACTAGTCACTGCCTGCCACTCGGAAAAAGACCCATTAATTCCTACTCTCTGCTTTCTGTCCGCCAACCAGTTCTCTATCCAAGTCAATACCTTGCCCCCAATCCCATGTGCCTTAACTTTACACGCTAATCTCTTATGCGGGACCTTATCGAAAGCCTTTTGAAAGTCCAAATACACCACATCTACTGGTTCTCCCTTATATATTTTCCCAGTTACATCCTCAAAAAATTCCAGTAGATTAGTCAAGCACGATTTACCTTTTGTAAATCCATGTTGACTTTGTCCGATCCTGTCACTCTTTTTCAAGTGCTCAGCTATTACATCCTTTATAATGGACTCTAGCATTTTCCCCACTACCGATGTCAGGCTTACCGGTCTGTAATTCCCCGCTTTCTCTCTACCACCCTTTTTGAATAGTGGGGTAACATTAGCTACCCTCCAATCCATGGGTACAGTTCCAGATTCCATCGAATGTTGGAAGATGATCAGCAATGCATCTACTATTTCTAGGGCCACTTCCTTAAGTACCCTAGGATGTAGATTATCAGGCCCTGGGGATTTATTGGCCTTCAATCCCGTCGATTTCCCTAACACCATTTCCCTACAAATACTGATTTCTTTCAGTTCCTCCCTTTCATCAGACCCTATGTTCTCCAACATCTCTGGGAGGTTATTTGTGTCCTCCTTTGTGAAGACAGAACCAAAATATGCATTTAATTGGTCTGCCATTTCTTTGTTCCCCATTATAACTTCCCCTGCTTCTGACTGCAAGGGACCTACACTTGATTTCACTAATCTTTTTCTCTTCACATATCTATAAAAGCTCTTACAGTCAGTTTTTATGTTCCCTGCAAGCTTACTTTCATATTCTATTTTCCCCTTCTTAATTAATCCCTTTGTCCTCCTTTGTTGAATCCTAAACTGCTCCCAATCCTCAGGGTTACCGCTTTTTCTGGCCAATTTATATGCCCTCTCCTTGGATCTTATGCTATCCCTAATTTCGCTTGTTAGCCACGGTTGAGTCACCCTTTTTGTTTTATTCTGATGCCACACTGGGATGAACAAATTCTGTAGTTCATCCATGCAGTCTTTGAATGTTTGCCATTGCCTATCCACCGTCAACCCTTTGAGTGACATTCCCCAATCAATCCTACCCAATTCACGCCTCATACCATCGTAGTTTCCTTTATTTAAATTCAGGACCCTAGTCTCTGATTCAACTACTTCACTCTCCATCCTAATGAAGAATTCTATCATATTATGATCACTCTGACCCAAGGGGCCTCATACAACAAGATTGCTAATTAATCCTTTCTCATTACAAAATACCCAGTCTAAGATGGCCTGATCTCTGGTTGGTTCCTCGACATATTGTTCCAGAAAACCATCCCGTAAACATTCTAGGAATTCCTCCTCCACAGTATTTTTACTAATTTGGTTAGCCCAATCTATATGTAAATTAAAGTCACCCATGATGACTGCTGTGCCCTTACTGCATGCTTCTCTAATTTCCCTTTTAATGCCATCCCCAACCTTCGCATTACTGTTTGGAGGTCTATATACCACTCCCACTAACGTTTTCTGCCCCTTGTTATTTCTCAGTTCTACCTATACAGATTCCGCATCATCAGACCTAATATCCTTCCTTTCAATTGTGTTAATCCCCTCTTTAACCAGCAATGCTACCCCACCTCCCTTTCATTTTTGCCTATCTTTCCTAAATATTGAATAACCCTGGATGTTGAGTTCCCAGCCTTGGCCACCCTGGAGCCATTTTTCTGTAATCCCAATCAAATCATATTCATTTACCTCTATTTGCATAGCTAATTCATCTACCTTGTTCCAAATGCTCCTTGCATTAAGACACAAAGCCTTCAGGCTTGTTTTTTTAACGCTCTCAGACCTATATGAATTATTATTTACTGTGACCATGTTTGATTTAAACCGTTGAGTTCTTTGCCTTCTACTTTTGTTTTTCTCCTTCCTGTCTTTTGCATTTATCCTTGTTTCCCTTTCCTCTGTCTCCCTGCTCAGGTTCCCAACCCCCTGCCACTTTAGTTTAAACCCACCCCAACAGCACTAGCAAACACTCCCTCTAGGACATCGGTCCCAGCCCTGCCCAGGTGCAGACCGTCCCGTTTGTACTGGTCCCACCTCCCCCAGAACCGGTTCCAATGTCCAAGGAATTTGAATCCCTCCCCCTTGCACCATTCCTCTAGCCACGTATTCATTTGAAATATCCTCCTATTTCTACTCTGACTAGCACGTGGCACTGGTAGCAATCCTAAGATTACTACCTTTGAGGTCCTATTTTTTAATTTACCTCCTAACTCCCTATATTCTGCTTTTAGGACCTCATCCCATTTTTTACCTATATCGTTGATGCCTATGTGCACCACGACAACTGGCTGTTCGCCCTCCCCCTCCAAAATGTTCTGTAGCCGCTCCGAGACATCCTTGACCCTTGCACCAGGGAGGCAACACACCATCCTGGAGTCTCGTTTGCGGCCGCAGAAACGCCTATCTATTCCCCTTACAATTGAGTCCCGTATCACTATAGCTCTTCCACACTTTTTCCTCCCAGCCTGTGCAGCAGAGCCACCCATGGTGCCAGGAAGTTGGCTGCTGCTGCCTTCCCCTGATAAGTCATCCCCCCCAACAGTATCCAAAGTGGTATATCTGTTTGAGAGGGGGATGGCCACAGGGGACCCTTGCACTACCTGCCTGCACCTCTTACTCTGCCTGGTGGTCACCCATTCACTTCCTGCCTGTACACCCTTTGCCTGCGGTGTGACCAACTCGCTAAACGTGCTATCCACGACGTTATCAGCGTCGCGAATGCTCCAATATGCATCCATCCGCAGCTCCAGCGCTGCAATGCGGTCTATCAGTAGCTGCAGCTGGATACACTTCCCACACACATGGTCATCAGGGACACAGGAAGCATCCCTGATTTCCCACATATAGCAGGAGGAGCATATCACGGGACGGAGCTCTTCTACCATGACTTACCCTTTAATTAATTAATTAATTAAAATTAAATTAAATGAATCCCACCAATTTCACTTCAATTAAATGATATACTCGCCCGCCACAACTGTCTCTGAACTTAGACAACAGTTCGTTGATGCTCCATGCTGACTCCACCCTACCCATGTCACCTCTGACTTTAACTCTGGACTCCCACCTATTTTCTCCTATTCCCCGTTTACTACCAGGATATATGTATCCTAATAATTGCTCCGTCAGCAGGTCTATGTAACTCGAGTTTTCCCTGTGCCCATTCATGTGCGCATTTTGGCTGCCGCTCCGGACCCGAGCCCATCACTTTTTCTCCTCTTTACCCCTCTCTCAACTGTCGCGATGCCTCCTTTCATTTCTCCCCTCTCGGGTACTCTGCCCTCCCAAATCCCTACCCAAATCTTCAGTATTCCTCGAACTTCCTACTCTCCTGCTGCCATCCCAGACTTGACTCCCTCTTAGATAAGCCTACAGCGTGCCTCTCTTGGCATCGTCCGAAGGGCCCATCGAGGCACTCGTCGCTGCCTCCTCACGAGCAGCAACCACAGCTGCCCCATCCTACTCTATCGCCGACCAGCCTGCCCGCTGCTAATCTTGCCAATCTCCTCCCCCTCCAACTCGCCCCTCCCCGTGCTGACCCTGTGGACTCTGCCAGTGGATCAGCTATTACCACCCCTCCCTCCAGAATGTGAACAAGGCCCTTGCCATCCATGAGCTTATTGTGGATGATTGCTTCAATATCATGGCCCTGACGGAAACCTGGCTAAGGGGTGATAACACTTTCCTCCTAAATGAAGACTCTTGCTTTTCACCACTTGCCCCGGCCAGACGGTCACGGTGGTCACACCTTGGTCCGTCCCCCTACTCCTCTGACACTTTCTCCTCCTTTGAGCATCTCACCTTGTTCCACCCCTCGCGCACCTCATTTTTAAATCCTCACATCTTTCTCTAGTTTCTTTCCTATTTCCCCTCCTGCCCTCTCTGAGCTCAGCTTGTCCATGAGACCCACCTCCTGCTCCCTTGACTCTATTCCCACTAAACTGCTGACCACCCAACTTCCCTTCCTGGCTCACATGTTAGCTGATATTGTTAACGGTTCTCTCTCCTCAGGTACTGCCCCCTCTCCTTAAAAAAAACAACCCTTGACCCCTCCGTCCTTGCAAACTACCGCCCCATCTCCAACCTCCCTTTCCTCTCCAAAGTTCTTGAACGTGTTGTCGCCTCCCAAATCCGTGTCCCTTTTTCCCGGAACTCCATGTTTGAATCCCTCCAATCGGGTTTCCGCCTTTGCCACAGTACCGAAACGGCTCTTATCAAAGTCACAAATGAAATCCTATGTGACTGTGACAAAGATAAACTATCCCTCCTCATTCTTCTCCATCTGTCTGCAGCCTTTGACATGGTTGACCACTCCATCCTCCTCTAACGCCTCTCCACCGTCGTCCAGCTGGGTGGGACTGCACGCGCCTGGTTCCATTCTTATCTATCTAATCGTAACCAGAGAATCACCTGCAACAGCTTCTCTTCCCACTCCCGCACCGTCCCCCCTTAGGATCTATCTTTGGCCCCCTCCTATTTCTCATCTACATGTTGCCCCTTGGCGACATCATCCAAAAACACAGCATCAGTTTCCACATGTACGCTGACGACACCCCGCTCTACCTCACCCCTACCTCTCTCGACCCCTCCACTGTCTCTCAATTGTCAAAATGCTTGTCCAACATCCAGTCCTGGATGAGCAGAAATTTCCTCCAACTAAATATTGGGAAGACCGAAGTCATTGTCTTCAGTCCCCGCCACAAACTCAGTTCCCTAGCCACCGACTCCATCCCTCTCCCTGGCATCTGTCTGAGGCTGAACCAGACTGTTCGCAAACTTGGTGCCATTCTTAACCCCAAGATGAGCTTCCGACCACATATCCGCGCCATCACGAAGACCACCTATTTCCACCTGCATAACACCGCCCCGCCTCAGTTCATCTGCTGCTGAAACCCTTATCCATTGCCTTTTTTTAACCTCTAGACTTGACTATTCCAATGAACTTATGGCTGGCCTCCTATGTCCTACCCTACGTAAACTTGAGGTCATCCAAAACTCGGCTGCCTGTGTCCTAACTCGCACCAAGTCCCGTTCACCCATCACCCCTGTGCTCACTGACCTACATTGGTTCCCGGTTAAGCAGCGCCTCGATTTTAAAATTATCATCCTTGTTTTCAAATCCCTCCATGGCCTCGCCCCTTCCTATCTCTGTAATCTCCTTCAACCCCACAACCAATGTTCCCTTTAATATTTTTTTTTGGGTGCGCGGCACCTTTAAGGGGCTGCATGGCCCATTCAAAATACTGCGCATGTGGGTTTATTCCTATTTGAAAGCCCGTGAGCTGGCTCCGCGGGAGTCACAGAGCACTGCGCGGCCATGCAGCCACGCAGCTTAAAGGGAAAACCCTCCGAGACATCTGCGCTCTTCCAATTCTGGCCTCTTGCGCATCCCTAATTTTAATCGCACCGCCATTGGTGGCTGTTCTTTCAGCTGCCAAGGCCCTCAGCTCTGGAATTCCCTCCCTAAACCTCTCTGCATCGCTTCATCTGCCCTAACATCTCCTTTTATGGCTCAGTGTCAAATTTTGTTTTATAAGGCTCCTGTGAAGCGCCTTGGGACGTTTTACTACGTTAAAGGCGCTATATAAATTTTGTTCTTGTTGTTCCCTTCCTGGACTCTCTAAGAATGGGCTTTCTACTGACATCCGTTACCGAAGCCAATCAACTCCCACAGCTACATGGATGATGCTTCTTGCCAGCCGACAAAAAGCAATAATAAGAATAAACTAGACGCACCACCCGGCATCGACCTAGGCACCGGCTTCGGACACGACAACGGCACACCCAGCCCGGTCGACCCTGCAAAGCCCTCCTCACTAACATCTGGGGACTTGTGCCAAATTTGGGAGAGCTGTCCCACAGACTAGTCAAGCAACAGCCTGACATAGTCATACTCACAGAATCATACCTTTCAGCCAATGTCCCAGACTCCTCCATCATCATCCCTGGGTATGTCCTGTCCCACGGGCAGGATAGACCCACCAGGGGTGGCGGCAGAGTGGTATACAGTCGAGCGGGAGTGGCCCTGGGAATCCTCAACATTGACTCCAGACACCATGAAGTCTCATGGCTTCAGGTCGAGCATGGGCAAGGAAAGCTCCTGCTGATTACCACCTACCGCCCACCCTCAGCTGATGAATCAGTACTCCTCCATGTTGAACACCACTTGGAAGAAGCACTAAGAGTAGCAAGGGCACAGAATGTATTCTGAGTGGGGGACTTCAATGTCCATCACCATGAGTGTCTCGGTAACACCACTACTGACTGAGCTGGCCGAGTCCTGAAGGACATAGCTGCCAGACTGGGCCTGCGGCAGGTAGCAAGAGAACCAACATGAGGGAAAAATATACTTGACCTCGTCCTCACCAATCTACCTGTCGCAGATGCATCTGTCCATGACAGCATTGGTAGCAGTGACCACCGCACAGTCCTTGTGGAGACGACATCCCGTCTTCACACTGAGGACACCCTCCATCGTGTTGTGTGGTACTACCACCATGCTAAATGGGATAGATTCAGAACAGATCTAGCAGCTCAAAACTGGGCATCCATGAGGCGCTGTAGGCCATCAGCAGCAGCAGAATTGTATTCCACCACAATCTGTAACCTCATGGCCCGGTATATTCCTCACTCTACCATTACCATCAAGCCAGGGGACCAACCCTGGTTCAATGCAGAGTGTAGAAGAGCACGCCAGGAGCAGCACCTAAACCTAAACCTAAAAATGAGGTGCCAATCTGGGGAAGCTGCAACACAGGACTACATGCATGCTAAACAGTGGAAGCAGCATGTTATAGACAGAGCTAAGTGATCCCACAATCAACAGATCAGATCAAAGCTCTGCAGTCCTGCTACATCCAGTCGTGAATGGTGGTGGACCATTACACAACTAACGGGAGGAGGAGGCTTCATGAATACCCCATCCTCAATGATGGTGGAGCCCAGCACGTGAGAGCAAAAGACAAGGCTGAAGCGTTTGCAACCATCTTCAGCCAGAAATGCCAAGTGGATGATCCATATCGACCTCCTCCTGAGGTCCCACCATCACAGAAGCCAGTTTTCAGCCAATTCGATATCAAGAAACGGCTGAGCCCACTGGATACAGCAAAGGCTATGGGCCCTGACAACATCCCGGCTGTCGTGCTGAAGACTTGTGCTCCAGAACTAGCCACGCCTCTAGCCAAGCTGTTCCAGTACAGCTACAACACTGGCATCTACCCGACAATGTGGAAAACTGCCCAGGTATGGCCTGTCCACAAAAAGCAGAACAAATCCAACCCGGCCAATTACCGCCCCATCAGTCTACTCTCAATCATCAGCAAAGTGATGGAAGGTGTCGTCGACAGTGCTATCAAGCAGCACTTACTCACCAACAATCTTCTCACCGATGCTCAGTTTGGGTTCTACCAGGACCACTCGGCTCCAGACTCATTACAGCCTTAGTCCAAACATGGACAAAAGAGCTGAATTCCAGAGGTGAGGTGAGAGTGACTGCCCTTGATATCAAGGCAGCATTTGACCGAGTGTGGCATCAAGGAGCCCTAGTAAAATTGAAGTCAATGGGAATCAGGGGAAAGACTCTCCACTGGCTGGAGTCCTACCTAGCACAAAGGAAGGTGGTTGTTGGAGGTCAATCATCTCAGCCCCAGGACATCACTGCACGATGTTCCTCAAGGCAGTATCCTTGGCACAATCATCTTCAGCTGCTTCATCAATGACCTTCCCTCCATCATAAGGTCAGAAATGGGGATGTTCGCTGATGATTGCACTGTGTTCAGTTCCATTCGCAGCTCCCTGGATAATGAAGCAGTCCATGCCCGCATGCAGCAAGACCTGGACTACATTCAGGCTTGGGCTGATAAGTGGCAAGTAACATTTGTGCCACACAAGTGCCAGGCAATGAATATCTCCAACAAGTGAGTGTTTAACCACAGCCCCTTGACATTCAATGCATTACCATCACCGACTCCCCCACCATCAACTTCCAGGGGGGTAACAATTGACCAGAAACTTAACTGGACCAGCCACAAATACTGTGGCAACAAGAGCAGGTCAGAGGCTGGTCATTCTGCGGCGAGTGTCTCACCTCCTTACTCCCCAAAGCCTTTCCACCATCTACAAGGCACAAGTCAGGAGTGTGATGGAATACTCTCCACTTCCCTGGATGAGTGCAGCTCCAACAACACTCAAGAAGCTCGACACCATCCAGGACAAAGCAGCCTGCTTGATTGGCACCAAATCCAACACCTTAAACATTCACTCCCTCCACCATCAGTGCACCGTGGCTGCAGTGTGTACCATCTACAAGATGCACTGCAGCAACTCGCCAAGGCTTCCTCAGCAGCACCTCCCAAACCCGTGACCTCTACCCCCTAGATGGACAAGAGCAGCAGGCGCATGGGAACACCATCACCTGCAAGTTCCCCTCCAAGTTACACACCATTCTGACTTGGAAATATATCACCGTTCCTTCATCGTCGCTGGGTCAAAATCCTGGAACTCCCTCCCTAACAGCACTGTGGGAGCACCTTCACCACACGGACTGCAGCGGTTCAAGGCGGCTCACCACCACCTTCTCAAGGGCAATAAATGCTGGCCTTGCCAGCGACGCCCACATCCCATGAACGAAAAAAAAACTTCCTGTAAGCACTCCATTCCCTTTTCCCAGTTTCTCCATCTCCATCCCATCTTCTCTGATGATCCCTACATCTTAAACAGCATCTTATCTTTCCACTCAGTCCTTAATATGGACTTTAACAACTTCAGACCTTAACTGTAACTCCCACTTGTCCTCTGGCAGGAGGTGCTGGCAGAGTGGGATGGGTGGGCTTGAGGATAGGACTCCCCATCAGAGCACTGTTTGGGTGGAGCGGGGGTCAACCCCCTGGTGTCGACCTGGTTTTTGCTTCCACCAGACTCCCGAGCCACTGCAGCCTACTCCCCTTGCCAGTTTTTTGTGGTTCCCCTTTCTACCTGCCCACCCCACCCCCCACTTACCCATCCACCCGACCCCACATACCTTCTGATGTCCCCACTTACCTAGTCACTCGCCCCCCCCACCCCCCACTTAAATGGGGGTGGGGTGTAATTTGGGGCTGTGTATAAATGGGCTGCCATTTGCTATCATCCATTTTGCGAGACCAGCTTCATCCCCACTGTGTTGAGCATTGACCCATTAGACATTAACAGGAGGAGGCCATTCAGCCCCTCGAGCCTGTGCCGTCATTCAATTAGATCATGGCTGATCTATACCAAAATTACCCGCATTAGCTCTACGCCCCTTGATACCCTTACCTAATAACAATCTATCGATCTCAGTCTTGAAAGGTCCAATTGTCCCCCAGCATCCATAGATGGGGGAGAGAATTCCAGACACCCTTTGTGTCCGCTTTCAGACTTCCAGCATCCTTGAACAAAAAGCAGTGACTGTTCAGAGAAGGTTGTCTTCGTTCTTGAGAATTTGCCTTAGTTTGTCAGTCTGAGGCAGTATGAATGTCAGACCCTGTGGTTTTGAGTTGAGGTCCTGGCCATTTAATTCAGAGTGAGGAATTGTTTACATGAGGTTTATCGCTGTACGTTCGATCTGAATTGTGGTTGCGTGTTAACGTTAAGTGATGTTTCAGAAAGTGGCTGAATGGTCATATTTCATCACATCTATTGTCCTTTTCTTTTTCCAAAGTCATTTAAGTGGATTAAAGTGCGGTCAGTCTGCAGATTCTTTACAAACAAAAGTAAAATACTGCAGATGCTGGATGTGAGCGGATATCTTTCCACAGTTACTGTCGCAACGCTCGGTTGTTGGGGTCTCACAACAATAACTTCTGCATGTTTCGGGTCCGAGTGGTTTTCAACAAGATTTAATTTATTGACCAATAACAACTGCTCCACAGTATTACACTAAATGAGAAGCCATCGACACAACCTGGGCTCCCTGTGGACCTCAAGGCGATCAGGCTTGACCTCCGTGGGCTGCCTTCAAGGCTCGGGTGGTCCCCAGAGCTCTAACTTTTGGAGAGAACAGGCTCTATCTTTATACTATTGAGCTGCCCTATGCAGCTCTGTCCTCGTCTCTTATTAATCACCTCGCCTCTCTGCCGACTCTGTGTTGAACACTTCAGATGAGCCCAACCGCGTACTTGTGACTCTCTCATCCTTTTCTCTTGGCTGTACAAGCAGTGTTGTCTCTCTCAGGAGTGCGCAAGACCCTGTTATCTGTGAACCTATTCACTTATGGCCTTGCGTAGTCTTCTTGCTCAAGCAGTTTCCAATCTTATCGGGTTAGCAACCACCTCCCTTATCTCGGTAAATGGTCACCTTTTGACTTTGGGTGTTATAATCCGGAAACCTCAGCATTCTCTGTCTTTTAGCTTTACAAACTGTCTTTGCTCACACACACTGACAAGAGACCGCCCCCCCCCCCCCCCCCCACTGACCTTTGCCCTCTTTCTAAAATGTCTGGAGCAAAGCGAGATGGAATACTTACTATTCTCTTTGGTTTAAACCATATTCGTAAAATATTCTAACACTGGAAATCTGAAATAAAAACAGAAAATGCTGGAAAAACTCAGCAGGCCAGGCAGCAGCTCTGGAGAGAGAAACAGAGTTAACGTTTCAGGTCGATAACCTTTACAGAGAGTAGGTATTAATGGATCATTTTTGGATTGGCAGGCTGTAACTAGTGGGGTACTGCAAGGATCAGTGCTTAGGCCTCAACTATTTACAATCTATATCAATTACTTAGATGAGGGGACCGAGTGTTACGTATCCAAGTTTGTTGATGATACATAGGAATATGAGTAGGCCATTCAGGGAGATCATAGCTGATCTCCAATCTAACTCCATATACCCGCCTTTGGCCCATATCCCTTAATACCTTTGGTTAACAAAAAGCTATCAATCACAGATTTAAAATTTGCAGAAGACAGTTCCAAACTTCTACCACCCTTTGTGCGTAGAAGTGTTTCCTAATTTCACTCCTGAAATGATGCAGAGATGCCAGTGTTGGACTGGGGTGGACAAAAGTGAGAAGTCGCACAACACCAGGTTATAGTCCAACAGTTTTATTTGAAATCACAAGCTTTCGGAGCGGCTGCTCCTTCGTCAGGTGAAGTGACGAAGGAGCAGCAGCACCTGACGAAGGAGCAACGCTCCGAAAGCTTGTGATTTCAAATAAAACTGTTGGACTATAACCTGGTGTTATGCGACTTCTCACTTTTGTTCACTCCTGAAAGGTCTGGCTCTAATTTTTAGACTATGCCCCCTGGTCCTAGACTCCCCAACCATTTGATTGGCACCCCAGCCACCACCTTAAACATTCACTCCTTCCACCACCGGCGTACCGTGGCTGCAGTGTGTACCATCTACAAGATGCACTGCAGCAACTCACCAAGGCTTCTTCGGCAGCACCTCCCAAACCCGCGACCTCTTCCACCTAGAAGGACAAGGGCAGCAGGCACATGGGAACACCACCCCCTCCAAGTCACACACCATCCTGACTTGGAAGTATATCGCCGATCCTTCATTGTCACTGGGTCAAAATCCTGGAACTCCTTCCCTAACAGCACTGTGGGAGCACCTTCACCACACGGACTGCAGCGGTTCAAGAAGACGGCTCACCACCACCTTCTCGAGGGCAATTAGGGATGGCCAATAATTGCTGGCCTTGCCAGCGACGCCCAGATCCCATAAGCGAATTTAAAAAAAGCGGAAATAGTTTCTCTCTATCTACCCTATCTGTTCCCCTTAATATCCTAAAAATTTCGATCAGATCACCCCTTAACCTTCTAAATTCTAGGGAGTACAACCCTAATTTGTGTAATCTCTGCCCTTAACTTAACCCTTGAAGTCCGGGTATCATTCTGGTAAACCTACGCTGCACACCCTCCAAGGCCAATATATCCTTCCTAAGGTGTGGTGCCCAGAACTGCTCACAGTGCTCCAGGTGTGGTTTAACCAGAGTTTTGTATAGCTGCAGCATAACTTCTACCCCCTTGTATTCTAGTCCTCTAGATATAAAGGCCAGCATCCCATTAGCCTTTTTAATTATTTTCTGTAACTGTTCATGACATTTTAATGATCTATGTACCTGGACCCCCAAGTCTCTTTGGACTTCCGCTGTTTTTAGCCTTTCACCATTTAGAAAGTACCCTGTTCTATCCTTTTTAGGTCTAAAGTGGATGACCTCACATTTGCCTACATTGAAATCCATTTGCCACAGTTTTGCCCATTCACTTAATCTATCGATCCACCAACCAATCACCTCCCTGCTGTCCCGAGACGTCACTCCTTGGTTTTTGTTGTTGTTGAAATTGTCGGAGGTTCCGCCTCCTCAGGTGTTGCTACCGCTTACCTACAAAGCTCGGTAGGAAAGTAAGTTATGACGAGGATGCAAAGAGGCTGCAAAGGGATATTGACAGGTTAAGTGAGCGGGCAAGGACATGGCAGATGGAATATAATGTGGAGAAATGTGAAGTTATCCACTTTGGTAAGAAAAATAGAAAAGCAGAGTATTTTTTAAATGGTGAGAGATTGGGAAATGTTGGTGTTCAGAGGGACCTGGGTGTCCTTGTACACGAATCACAGAAAGTTCACATGCAGGTACAGCAAGCAATTAGGAAAGCAAATGATATGTTATCCTTTTTTACAAAAGGATTGGATAAGAGTAAAAGGGGGAAAAATTCAGCTGCTTGCGCCTCCCGTTAGCGCCTTAAGAGGGCGCTAATGGGGCGTAAAGCAGCTAACGCCCGGGCGCAGCGCCGCCCACGCCTCCCGAAAAATTTAGTGGGAGGTTAGCGGCGGCGGCAGCCGGTAGCGCCCTGTGGCGCTGCGCCGCCGGCGATGACGTCATCGCCGTGCGCAGCACCCCGCTCGCGCCCCGGCCGTGATCTTCAGTCGCGCCCCCTGATTTACCGCCAGACGCTATGTCCGACGGGTTCAGGGAGGCGTACGTGCGGCCGGGGCGGCGATATTTAAAGGGGAGGTGGCAGGCGGCCATTTTTGTTGCTGGCCGCCTGCCAGCACCTGCCCCCGGCCCCCGTGAAGCCCCCCCACCGTGAAGTGCCGGCTGCGCTCCAAGAGCCCGGCACTTCTCTTGAGTGCCGGGCTCTTTTGCCGGCACTCCCGATCCCTGGGGGCCCAGCTGGGCCCCGGTTCGCGCTGCGCAGGGTCCCTCCCCTTTAAGAAGGGGAGGAAGGCCTGCAATACCGCGGCGCGACGTGCCGCAGCGCCAGGATATTCACTCGCAGCGCCCCAAGAGGGATGCGGGGTGCTTCCAGTGGCGCCCCGCTTCCCTCTTGGGGCGCAACCACTGAAGTTCCGGCGCGGGGCCGCTAATTTTTTCGGGGCACTAAAAGTCGCGCCCCGGCAAGGTTAGCGCCCCAAATGGGGCGCGACTCAATTTTTACCCCAAAAGGTCTTACTGCCATTATATAGGGCCCTGGTGAGACCACACCTGGAGTATTGTGTACAGTTTTGGTCTCCTTACCTAAGGAAGGATATACTTGTCATAGAGGGAGTGCAACGAAGGTTCACCAGACTGATTCCTGGGATGGGGAGTTTGTCCTATGAGGAGCGATTGAGTAGACTAGGCCTATATTCTCTAGAGTTTAGAAGAATGAGAGGTGATCTCATTGAAACATACAAAATTCTTACAGGGCTTGACAGGGTAGATGCAGGGAGGATGTTTCCCCTGGCTGGGGAGTCTAGAACCAGGGGTCACAGTCTCAGAATAAGGGGTTGGCTATTTAGGACTGAGATGAGGAGAAATTTCTTCACTCAGAGGGTGGTGAATCTTTGGAATTCTGTGGATGCTCAGTCGTTGAGTATATTCAAGACAGAGATCGATAGATGTTTGGATATTAAGGGATTCAAGGGATATGGGGATAGTGCAGGAAAGAGGAGTTGAGGTCGATGATCAGCCATGATCTCATTAAATGGCAGAGCAGGCTCGAGGGGCCGAATGGCCGACTCCTGTTCCTATTTCTTATGTTCTAACAGGAGCGGATAAACTGGAGTTTCTTGCAAGAAAGCGGATATTGTGCCCCTCAAAATGGCTGCTTTCAACCAGAAGATCAAAACCCCATTCACACATCACAGACAAGCCTGCCATTAAAGTCACTACTTGAGCTGCCAACATTACAAGCAGACACATCTCAAAGTCACTGTCGCATTTAACACTGATAGGAGATTTCACTTGCTGTGTGCAATTTAAACGGTTGTCCTGTCTGTGGCGTGTGATTTGGTTTATTGCCTGACTGAAAAACGGCCATCGCAGGAGAACCAAGTGATACAGCTCACCCTGGACCCAAATCCAACTCTGATCTGCTGAGGAGACTCAGTTGTTTAACCTGCGAACCCTGGGCGAGCTTCTTCTTCTTCTTCGGCGGTCCCTCGGAACCGAGGATGACTTGCTTCCACACTAAAAATGAGCTCTCAGGTGGCTGATGAGTCCAATGCGGGACCTACAGTCTCTGTCACAGGTGGGCAGACGGTGGTTGAAGGGGCGGGCGGGTGGGGTGCTTGGGTTAACGTGCGCTCCTTGCGCTTGGCTTCCGCTTGCTCCCGGCGAAGAGACTCGAGGTGTTCAGCGCCTTCCCGGATGCTTCTCCTCCACTTTGTGCGGTCTTGGGCCAGGGATTCCCAGGTGTCAGTGGGGATGTTGCACTTTTTCAAGGAGGCTTTGAGGGTGTTCTTGAAGCGTTTCCTCTGCCCACCTGGGAATCCCTGGGCTCGCAACATTCTTTTCTCTCGCCTTCAGAGGCAACAGGATTCAGCAAACAGTTTCCTGCCATTAGAGGTTTATTTTGGAATCTGAGCACACCAATCGGTACACAGCTGTGAAGAATGAACAGACTTGCGCCTATAGGGGATCTGCCAACTAATGTGGAAAGTCCCACAGAAAGTCTACCCTTTCATCTGAAGAAGGAAACTACAATGAAAGAAAGACTTGCATTTCTATAGCGCCTTTCACAACCTCAGGACTTCCCAAAGTGCTTTACAGCCAATTAAATACTTTTTAAGTGTAATTGCTGTAGTAATGTAGGGAAACACGGCAACCCACCGACCACAACAAGATAATGACCAGAGAATCTGTTTTTGGGTGATTATTGAGGGATAAATATTGGCCAGGACACCGGGTGAACTCCTCCTGCTCTTCTTTGAAATAGTGGCCGTGGGATCTTTTTCATCCACCCGAGGGGGCAGACGGGGTCTCGGTTTAACGTCTCATCCGAAAGACGGCACCTCCGACAGTGCAGCGCTCCCTCAGCACTGCACTGGAGTGTCAGCCTGGATTAAGTCTCTGGAGCGGGGCTTGAAGCCACAATGATGGGAACAAAGTCTGGATTTTAACAAATCACCTCCGCAGCTTCAGTATGGTTTCTGGTGGGTATTTGTTCCTTTGATCTCGGCACTGCTATTGTGCAGTGCCAGGATGTTTACATTAACTGTGTGCATTCTCACAGCGCGGAGCATTGTTTCTCTCTTGATACAAGCAAACAAAGGCTGAGGTTAATGGCTATTTACAGAGAGTGCCATGTTCACCTCAAGCACGTCAGTGTTTGTAGCTGGTTCACATGGCGACCAATTGTATGGCTTCTCATGCTGTTTACTAGCTGACTGATCTACAGCAGCATTCCCCAGCTCAGAGTGTGGAGTCTGCGTGGGAGGAACATGTATTTTGCGGAGAACGATGTCTTTTCTCCTCAAGCACAGAAGCAGGACCCTCAGAGAGTGCAGATAATTCAACAGCAGGTAAGTGAGGCCTGCGGCCCCAGGCTGTGCTGGGAGGAGTACCTGCAGCGTTCTTCCCTTGTGAAGCAAACCTCAAGGAAGAAGGACGTTATGTACACAATGCTAATTACACTTACAGGGCACTTGACAACTTCTCTCTCAAACTGGTGAGCTTGCTTAATGCGAGTTAATAATTCTTTACAATAGTAAAGACGGTCAGCCGTGGCTCAGTGGGTCGCACTCTCGCCTCTGAGTCAGAAGGTCGTGGGTTCAAGTCTTGCTCCAGGGAGTGCTGCACTGCCGGAGGTGCTGTTTTTCGGCTGAGACCTTAAAGCGAGGAACAACAACAGAAAACGCTGGAAAAACTCAGCAGGCCAGGCAACATCCATGGAGAGAGAAACAGAGTTAACGTTTCAGGTCGAAACCCTTCGTCAGAACTGAGAAAAAAGCAGGAAATGAAACAGATAAAAAAGCAAGTGGGAGGCTGGGGGGAGGAATAAAAGAACAAAAGGGGAGGTCTATGGTAAGCAGCGACATTAAGAGATGCTCAAGGCAAGACGAGATGGTAATGGGACAGGTTAAGAAACAAAAGGTGGCTCTGAAGTGTGAAATGCTGGCAGAATGAGAGACAGCTGCTGTGGGGGGAGAGAGAGAAAAAAAAGGGAAAAGGCACAAATGAAAAGGGGGGATAAAATGTATATATATATGGTAGGGGCCGAGGTTATGATCTGAAATTGTTGAACTCGATATTGAGTCCGGAAGGCTGTAAAGTGCCTATCTCAATATCGAGTTCAACAATTTCAGATCATAACCTCGGCCCCTACCATATATATATATACATTTTATCCCCCCTTTTCATTTGTGCCTTTTCCCTTTTTCTCTCTCTCTCCCCCCACGGCAGCTGTCTCTCATTCTGCCAGCATTTCACATTTCACACTTCTGAGCCACCTTTTGTTTCTTAACCTGTGGGAGCTTGCTGTGCGCAAATTGGCGGCCGCATTTCCTACATTACAAGAGTGACTCCACTTCAACGTCATGAGGTGGTGAAAGGCATGCTATTAACGCAAGTCTTTCTTTTGATTTTATACATCACATTCTTTATAGTTATTAACAATTCTAAAATGTTTCTGTCTTTCAATTTCCCAGCCCCTTCTCTCCTGATAACACCAACTCTCGCTGGGGGACCATCCCACAGGTGGCCTGCTACCTCTCCCAAATGGCCATTCTTCATGTGTAAGGCTAGTCACCGGCCTATTCAGCCATGGGGGGAGGGAAGGCACGAGCCGAACACAATCCGGTCATCACTCGATCTCCACATACATGAACCGTTTCCAGTCACTCCTCTGGGCAGGAACCCTGGCCGGTTTTCTCCCCTTCCCTAAGCCAAGGGCCACTACGGAAAGTTATAGCATCCTTCCTGCACTCTGGGTGAGCTCCGCTAAGTCAGCGCAGAACTGGGATTGAACCCCGGGACCTTCTGTTTGACTCCACACTGAGCAATGAGCCATCATAGTGGGGTCGCTATTTTTAATAGCTTGTTCTCTCCAGGTGTCGAAGTTTTGACTTCCGAGTAAGACTCTTTAAACAATATCATCAAAGAAGGCTTTATTATTTACTTTACTTGCAAGGAGAGTGCAACCATAGCCTAATAGCTACGACGACAGACTGAAGAATCACAGAAAATGGAAGATCTTATACACTGAAAACACAAGCTTCCCATATCACATGACATGTTGTTTAAGGTAAGCTAAGTTACGAGTTAAAAGAACATAAGAAATGCCTTACAATGAGACTAGCTAATCTCTACAAAATGGAGTCTATCTATCTGTTCTTCTCCTTCTACCAAGGCCAAGGCACCTGGCTGTTTACTTCACTAGCCCTTGGTTATCTCAAGTTGATTAGAAGAAGCCTGTTATGTTCTGTACAATGCAAAACAACATAGTCTGCAAGTTTAAATTCATCTTCATGAGAAACATAACAACGGATTCTTGCTTTCCAAACAAGTCAGAGTCGGCCATTTTGTATTTTTGTTTGTCTCAAGGAAGCCATTTTGTCCGAGACAAAAAACTGCACTTCCACACAGGCCACAAACCAGTTATGGCCTCCCACTAAAGTAACCTGGGGCCCGGGTAACAGTGGGCCCGAGGCCCGGAACTAACTTTCCCTCTATCCTGGGGGCAGTACCCAGCATCTTAACACCAACCTGGTCGAGATTGGAAACTCGGCAGTGGGGCAGGGGAGTTGCCCGTGTCCCACCTCTCCACGGTGCCATCAGTTGCATCTCCACCTTTGTGCCATCCATCAGGGGTCGCTCCATTTCGCCTGGCATGTCTCACTGAGGCAGGGCGATATTCTGCACCCTCCACCCACAGATGCAGCTTAGAATTCACGCGTCCAAGTATCGAGTGCAGCTTGATAGCATTTCCACGTTTTAAATACGGATTCTGCTCAATCACAGCTCCACTTGGCCAAATGTTATTCGTTTGGCCCCTTCTATCGCTTGTGGAACAACACTTGAAAAGGTTTCAGGTTTTCACTTTTGCGTGAAATACCAACAACACAGGAAGGTTCCTAAAGCCTCAGCCCACTATTATGCGCCAGTGAGCTAAAGTGGAACTGAAGATGGGATCGCTCAGGGCCGACTCCTTTCCCAGTTTAAAGAAGACAGGATGGAGCTTCGGGACAGAATTAACTCAGGTTTACTTTTTTCTCCTCAATTCTCCCATCTCCACTTCGCTTTGTCTATAACAGAGTTAAAATTCACATCACCTGTAAGGACTCTGCTTCTTTTATAGTTTACACCTTCTTTCTATCTTTGTCCCTCTATATGAGGCTTCTCTGCTCTGGAGGTTGCTGATCAGGGTTATCCATTCCTTCTGGACTCTGTGCAGGTGGAGTGTGCCTACCCCCGAGGCTACTCTTGCCCCTGCCCATTCCATCACCTCCTCCAGACAGTAAGGTCCTCAACAACCTTCCTTGTGCCTCACAGATAACTTAATGTTTCTGCGGCTCCGGAACCTAGCTACGTCCAGTTTTCCTACTCCTGTCCCCCAAGGACCCATTTTGTGTCCACACGCTGCCACCACCCTCACACGGAGTACTGGGGCTTTCAGCTCAAAGCCACTTCAATCTTACCATTGCCCGGAAACTCGGTGATAAAACCTGTCTTTTGCAGTTGCTGTTCTCTGTTTATCTTCTGATTTTCGACTGCCCAGGGAGACAATTTTATCAACTTCCTCTCCACCCATAGTGTCCCACCCATCTTGACCATCTCCAGCCCCTCTCCTTTACGCGTCCCTTCTTCCATCCTACTTGGGAAGCTAATTGTAAACTTTAAATTTATAGAAGACACTAAAATAGTGACTGCGGACACAGGTAGCAATTTTCAGAAAAATATTCTTCATTAAACAAAAGATTTTTAACTGATTTCCACCGCGTGTTTTTTTTGTTCAGTTCACAGTCTGAGATATGATGGGATGGATCGCTGCTCCCTGCTGTCTCATACTGCTTTCTGGAATTTTTCCGCTCACTTTTAATAATTACTGTAATTGGTGCTTTTGATTGCTTAATCTTAGAGTATAAAAAAACATTCTTTCCTTTTCATGAATGGGGATTATAAAATCAGTCAAATCACACTCACCAAAGCATTGGCCCAACACTGGCTCATCGCCTCCACCAAGTGGATGGATTGTGTGTTGCTGTGCAGCAGAATTATTAAATCGTTCACACAAAGAGGTAGAATTCATCTTGGACAGCAACGCAAAGCAGACAATAGAGAATTGGCAGCTCAATTTGTACTCCTTGAGCTCAATAGAAAATAAAATCAGTGTGAAACAGGCTGTCGATTGGCTATCGCCCGTCGGGCAGAGTGTAACACAGGCTGTCGATTGGCTATCGCCCATCGGGCAGAGTGTAACACAGGCTGTCGATTGGCTATCGCACGTCAGGCAGAGTGTAAAACAGGCTGTCGATTGGCTATCGCCTGTCGGGCAGAGTGTAAAACAGGCTGTCGATTGGCTATCGGCCATTGGGCAGAGTGTAACACAGGCTGTCGATTGGCTATCGCCCGTCGGGCAGAGTGTAACACAGGCTGTCGATTGGCTATCGCCCGTCGGGCAGAGTGTAACACAGGCTGTCGATTGGCTATCGCCCGTCGGGCAGAGTGTAAAACAGGCTGTCGATTGGCTATCGCCCGTCGGGCAGAGTGTAACACAGGCTGTCGATTGGCTATCGCCCGTCGGGCAGAGTGTAAAACAGGCTGTCGATTGGCTATCGCCCATCGGGCGGAGTGTAAAACAGGCTGTCGATTGGCTATCGCCCAAGACCAATTTCTACCCAAAGTTCTGTAACATACACCATCGCCCGACCAAAAAAACCTGCCCAAACTCCTTGTTATTTTCCACCCTAAGACCAGAGGCAGTGAGGTGTGATGCTCAGGCTGTGATGTCAGCACGCGCACCGCGTACAGGTGACACGCTGGGGTCATGGAGGTCATGGTCTCGGTGCAGTCATTTGTATAAACAAAATGATTTTCAGCACCGGCTCGTTTTGTGATTGTGTTGGTCATAATCCTAGAATGCCACTCGGCATCATACCTGTGTTTCCTGCCCAACATGGCATTGTACAATGTGTCGGTCACACCTAAAGGAAGACTTGCATTTAAATAACATCTTTCACGACCTCGGGATGTCCCAAAGTGATTTATAGCCAGCCAATGAAGTACTTCTGAAGTGTGGCAACTGTTGCCATGCAGGAAACAGCAGCAGCCAATTTGCACACCGCAAGATTCTACAAATGAGATAAAGACCAGATAATCTATTTTTAGCGATGCTGGCTGAGGGATAAAGATTAGCCAGGACACCGGGGAGGAAAGGTTCTCAGTTGGGGAAAGGCCGATTTTACTAAGCTGAGATGTGATTTAACAAATACGATAACTCTGTTTCTTTCTCCACTTTTGCTGCCTGACCTGCTGAGTTTTTCCAGCGTTTTCTGTTGTTATTTTGTGATTTAACAAAAGTGGGCTGGAAACAGCTACTTGAAGGTAAATCAGTGTCAGAGCAGTGGGAAGCATTCAAGGAGATGATAGTGAGTGTTCAGAGCAAATATGTTCCCTTAAAGAAAAAGGGTGGGACTCCCAAATCGAGAGCCCCCTGGATGTCATGGGACATACAGGGTAGGATAAGGGAAAAAAGGGACGCTTATGTCAGATACCGAGAGCTAAATACTGCAGAAAGCCTAGAGGAGTATAGAAAGTGCAGGGGTGAAGTTAAAGCAAAGAGAGGGCATGAAAAAATATTGGCAAGTAAAACTCAAAGATGTTTTATAAATACATAAAGAGCAAGAGGATAACTAAAGAAAGAGTAGGGCCTATTAGAGACCAAAAAGGTAACCTGTGTGTGGAGGCGGAAGACGTGGGTATGGTTCTTAATGAATACTTTGCGTCTGTCTTCACAAAAGAGAGGGATGATGCAGACATTGTAGTTAAGGAGGAGGAGCCTGAAATATTGGATGAGATAAACATAGTGAGAGAGGAAATTTTGAGGGGTTTAGCATCTTTGAAAGTAGATAAATCGCCAGGCCCGGCTGAAATGTATCCCAGGCTAAGAGAAGCAAGGGAGGAAATAGTGGAGCCTCTGACCATCATTTTTCAATCCTCTCTGGCTACAGGTGTGGTGCCAGAGGACTAGAGGACTGCTAACGTTGTGCCATTGTTTAAAAAGGGAGAAAGGGATAGACCGAGTAATTACAGGCCAGTCAGCCTAACCTCGGTGGTTGGCAAATTATTGGAAAAACTTCTGAGGGACAGTATTTTTGTGGTGTACATCAATGATTTAGACTTCAATGTAGGGGGCATGATTAAGAAGTTTGCAGATGATACAAAAATTGGCCGTGTGGTTGATAGTGAGGAAGGAAGTTGTAGACTGCAGGAAGATATCAATGGACTGGTCAGGTGGGCAGAAACGTGGCAAATGGAATTCAATCTGGAGAAGTGTGAGGTAATGCATTTGGGGAGGGCTAACAAGGCAAGGGAATACACAATAAATGGTAAGTGTAGAGGAACAGAGGGACCTTGGAGTGCATGTCCACAGATCCCTGAAGTTAGCAGGGCAGGTAGATAGGGTGGTTAAGAAGGCATACGGGATACATTCCTTTATTAGCTGAGGTATAGAATACAAGAGCAGAGAGGTTATGCTTGAACTGTATAAAACACTAGTTAGGCCACACAGCTAGAGTACTGTGTACAGTTCTGGTCACCACATTACAGGAAGATGGGATTGCACTAGAGAGGGTACAGAGGAGATTTACGAGGATGTTGCCAGGACTGGAGAATTTTAAGCTGTGAGGGAAGATTGGATAGGCTGGGGTTGTTTTCTTTGGAACAGAGGAGGCTAAAGGAGACTTAATTGAGGTGTATAAAATTTTGAGGGCCATAGATAGAGTGGATAGGAAGGACCAATTTCCCTTAGCAGAGAGGTCAATAACTAGATTTAAAGTAATTGATAGAAGGATTAGAGGGGAATTGAGGAGAAATCATTTCACCCAGAGGGTGGTGGGGATCTGGAACTCACTGCCTGAAAGGGTAGTAGAGGCAAAAACCCTCATCGCATTTAAAAAGTACTTGGGTATGCACTTGAAGGGCCGTAACCTACAAGGCTACGGACTAAGAGCTGGAAAGTGGGATTAAGCTGGATAGCTCTTTTTCGGCCGGCACAGACACGATGGGCTGAATGACCTACGTCTGTGCCCTAAATATCTATGATCCCCTGCAAATGGGGCCTCGGCTTAACGTCTTATCCAAAAGACGGCACCTCCGACAGTGCGGCACTTCCTCAGTACTGCACTGGAGTGTCAGCCTGGATAATGAACTCAAATTGCTGGAGTGGGACCTGAACCCACAACCTCCTGTCCCAGAGGTGAAGTACTAGCCACTGAGCCACGGCTGACACCTGGGAGAGAAATCTATGTCAGTGGTTCGTCGAGAGAGCATTCGTTTATCCAACCACAAACACAGGAATCTTTATCCAAGTGCATGAGCCAACTACCTGACAGAGCAAGAGATGTGGAATAGTCATTGTACTGGACAGCAAAATAGGGTTCAGCTGTCAGGTATGTTGCTGGAGAGGAAAGGTCAGTAGGTGCCCTGGGCTAAATGATCTTTTCCCATTCATAAACATTCCCTGTGCCAACAAACTTCTGATGGACGTGTGACATAGTTTCACCTCAATCGCAAAGCCACGCTGCATGTCCGAGCTGGATGTCCACGACAAGCCTGGACTCTGAAGGCTCCTTTCCCGCAATCCCTGGCTTCATTCACATCCCCCTCAACGTGATTGTAAACTTTCTCCGTTCCTGCAGGTTCCCCAACAGCCGACGACTATAATCCAGCAACTCTCCGGACTGCAGCATCCTCAAGTTCCACCAGTCAGGAATGGGCATGTGAAGGAAGGTAAGATCCCCTTTTCTGCAGGGACTAACTCACACTCGCAGTAATAACCAGGGACTAACTCACACTCAATGCACAGAGTTGTCATAAATGAAGTGCATCGTAAACAGAGTGTAAAGTTGAGAATTTGGTGAGAGTGGGAATTCAGTATTGCTTTTGCCTCCAATATTTGTAGTGGTTTATGTAAGCTTAAGACAGTAAGGGCTAGAAATTCATTATAGCCCAGGAATGGACGGTATAATTAGAAAAGTTGGAGAATTAGCGCCAGACGCTAATGCTTTAGACTGCACGCAAAATTCATGCTCACTGCTCAAAGAAATGATTGGAGTGTTAATTCAAGTCTTTAAGCCCAAACTCATTGGTGTTACACGCAAAGGGTGGACCAATATCAGGTGCAGTCTAAGCGCAAGTCATGATTGCCACAGGCTTTTTCCAGTTCTTAAAGGGGAGGTTCATTGATGCTGCAGCATCTCATTCTCAGCATTGCTGGCTGTGCAGCTGCCTCAGCAAGCAGCAGCAGGACAAGGAGAAGGAGCTGGAGGACTGAAGCAGCTAGACTCATGGTAGATCCATGCCTCAGGCAGAGAGCCTGCAGATTCAGCGATCAAGCATTGGAGGAGTTGGTGTTCGCTGTGGAGAGAGAGAGAGGGCGGTGCTCTACCCGACAAGAGCCAGGAGGCCCTCGCCGCAAGTCTTCCATGTGGAGGGAGGTAGCGCAGCACATCTCGGGCAGCACTGTGGTCCCCAGGACCCACACACAGTGCAGGAAGAAATTTAACAACCTCACCCGGGTGGTCAGGCTGAGTGAATGCTTCAACAAATGATACTTGCCACCATCTGAACCACAGTCTGCACACACTGCCCAAAGCACCACACCCCCCAGCACTCACCCACCAACAATCTCTACCTACCAACACTCACACCCACACCTTGCACACAATGACAGCTATTCAACTATGGCAGGCACATCACCCAAACACATTGCTCCACACTCACTCATACACTTTCCTTTCTCTTGCAGGCCAAGGTGGCTCACAACAGGAGGGAGCAGGAGTGCACAGGCGGGGGACAAGCCGACACCCAACTATTGTCTGCGCTGGAGAATCGAGTGCTGCAGATTATTGGGCGGCAGGTGGTGGGCTCCGTGGCCACCAGCGATGTTGACCCTGCTGGGGACAACAACGGTATGTTCATCCCGACTCCTCCTTCTCACTTCCCCCTCACCCCACAAGTGTTTCACACTTTCCAGCTAATCATGCTGCATGCATGCATTTCTCCCTTCCTGCCCCCTCCCCTCACCTTAACCTGAATCTTTCAGATAATGAGCAAGCACCCGAGCAGCCTGTCCCTGAGGGCACCATTGAGAGCGAGGCGGGAGAAGAGGAGGAGGAAGAACACACTGCTTCACTGCATGTCTCACCCACAGACACCAGCTCAGATACTGGCACTACGTGTTCTTTAGAGGCTAGTATAATAGTGGGATCTGCACAGGGTGATGCACCGGGAATGAGTGGGCTGCAGCAAGGCTGGGGGAAAGGGTAGCTCTGGGGCCAGTTCCCCGGAGGGCAAGTTCTGCTGCACAGGACTCAGATGAGGATCTCGATGGGGAGGCATTTAGAAGAAGGGTGATGGGCATGCACACGGAGATGATAGGTGCAATGGCAAGGGTGCCCGAGCGCCTCTTGGCAATGGTAAGGAGCGTGGAGGAGTCCACCTCCAACACTGCACAGAGCTCTGTGCACATCATGGAGCCCATCATTTCCAGTCTGCAAAGGATGGTAGACTCCCAGAGAGGCCGTGGCGACCCAGAACTGATACCGCGGGTGATGGGCGATCTGGCAGCTTCCATTGCAGCACAGGCGGAAGCGACGCAACGTCTTAGTGCTGTCTTGCAGTCTATGCTTGGTGGCATCCAATCTCAGGCTGCTCTCATGCAGTCTCAGGTTGATGCCACTCAAGCTCTGACTGCTGCAATCGTGGCTGGGTCTACCACCATCGACCGGGGCTTTCACGGTGTTGCAGCAGGCCAGCAATCTGTGCTCCAGAAGATTGCTAGGGATGCTGAGGTGCTGCCCCGGGGGAGAGGCAGTGAGTCAGTGGAGCAGGAACCTGCTGTCCTCTCTCAGGATGACAACATTCCTGCTCCCACCACTGGTACTCCGCCATTGCCCTTGTCGCTGCCGTCATCCAGCCAGCCCAGACTGCTGCCGTCCATGCTGAGGTGGTGCAGTCTATAGCCAGGCCTTCCAGGCCCAGAGCTGGTCGATGGCGTCCTGCAAGGCCATCTGAAGTCTCCTGCACGGACACTCAGCAGCCTTCCACCCGCCCTGCTGCAGCCACTGGGCCAATACTTCATAGGAGCACTAGAGTAGGCAAAGGCACAGTAACGAGAGGCACTAAGGGATTGCACAAGGGTGAATAGTTAATATTTTTGGTGTAAATGTGTTCACTGATTTTTGATAAATTTATTAATTCAGTTTGGATTCTTTTGTGGTGTGTCTCATAGAAACATAGAAACATAGAATCTAGGAGCAGGAGTAGGCCATTCAGCCCGTCGAGCCTGCTCCACCATTCAACACGATCATGGCTGATCATCCAAATCCAGTACCCTATCCCTGCTTCAATCCCCACAGTACACACATCCCACCCTACCCCCGTAACCCCACGTATTTAATTCCCCCTAACATATCCCATCCTATCCCCACATATTTAATCCCCCCTAACACTAAGGGTCAATTTATCATAGCCAAATCAACCTAACCCGCACATTTTTGGACTGTGGGAGGAAACCGGAGCACCCGGAGGAAACCCACGCAGACACGGGGAGAATGTGCAAACTCCACACAGACAGTCACCCGAGGTCAGATTCGAACCCGGGTCCCTGGCGCTGTGAGGCACCAGTGCTAACCACTATGCCACCGTGTTGTCTCATTTCAGCTTTGCACTGTGATATGGCCTGAGACAGGGATGGAATGATAGGGTTGTGGTGAGCAATGGGGATTTGGAGTTTAATTCATTCAAACCGCAGTCTGATGAGGTGGTCACGGACCGCCCCTCCGGAATGCCGATTGAGTGGCTGCCTCCTCCCTCGCTCCTGTTTCTCCTCCTCTTCGTCCTCCTCCTCCTGAGGTGGTCCTGCAATCCCTGGTGGCAAGGGCTGGGCCCTCATGATGGCCAAGTTGTGGAGCATGCAGCAGACCACCACGAAATGGGACACCTGCTCAGCCGGGTACTGGAGGGCTCCTCCCGAGCGGTCAAGGCAGCGGAACCATTGCTGGAGCACTCTGATGGTCTGCTCGATGATGTTCCTGGTGGCAGCATGGCTCTCGTTATATGAGTGCTGGGCAGGAGTGTTGTGGTTGCGGAGGGGAGTCAGGGTGGAGAGCAGATAGCCCTGGTCTCCGACCAGCCAGCCGTGAGCTTGATGTGGTGGCTGGAAGAGTGCTGGCGCAGGATGAAGGCATCGTGGCTGCTGCCAGGATAGCGGGCATTCACATTGAGGATTCGCTGTCTGTGGTCGCACACCAACTGGACATTAAGTGAGTGGTAGCCTTTGCGGTTATGGAAGATATCAGGATTGTTATGAGGTGCCCGCAAAGCCATGTTGGTGCAGTTAATGGCGCCCTGCACCATGGGGAATCTTGCTATCCTGGCAAAGCCACATGCATGCACTTCCTGCTTCTCTCTGGTGATGGGGAAGGAAATGTAGTCCCTTCTCCTACTGTAGAGAGCCTCTGACCTCCCGGATGCAGCAATGGACGGAGAACTGTGAGATGTTAGCTATGTCTCCTGTTGCAGACTGGAAGGATCTGCTGGCGAAGAAATTGAGGGCGACAGTGACCTTGACTGTCACTGGGAGAGCCGTGGTCACCCTGCTCTGAGGCTGGAGGTCTGGTTGCAGGAGGTGGCAGAGTTCTGTAACCACCTCCTTGGTGAAGCAGAGCCTTCTAATACACTGCTCCTCGCTTAATTGAAGGTAGGAGAAGTGCTCTCGGAATACCCTCGGAGGGTAAGGCCTCCTGTTGAGAGCCCTGATGGCCCTCCTCCTCCCTCTGGCCACATGTTCCAATCTTTCTCGCTGCCTTCGCTCCCTCTGTCGTAGATCCTGGAGGGCGAGGTCAACTGCCAGTACAGCCCATTAATGTAACCAAGTGTAGCAGTTTGATTTTTTAAAGAATAAATGTAACTACTTTTTAGTTGCCACAACACCCCTGATACTAAATAATTTTGAAATTACAGAATGAGACTGTTGCACTGTGTGAAACTGACAAGAAAGCACTGAAACTTCACAAACCTACAGCTGCGACTCATTACTTATGATCCCTTTAAATAACGTCCCCGGAGCCAGCTTCCTGTTGCTCCATGCCAGCTCACCCTGTCGCTGTTTACTCCAGGTGCTAAGTTAGGTGGCGACAATCAATTTCGCAGATCGGGCGGCCAGTGAGCGTTGCACACTCACTGACGTCACGCTCCACCTGGCGTTGAGGCTCCGGCGATAACCGGTAGCTGCGGGATTTGGCGTGTGGCACGGGATTTGCTTCGCCCCAGCGATAATACTCTAACGCCCCGTTAGCGCCATCTGCTGGTGCTAACAGGAGGCGCTAATGGTACCGAACTTTTCCCCCTAAGTATTTAAAATGTTGTCCAGTGTTTTAGTGCATAGTGCTTACAACAGAATGAAAAGTAGATATAAATAATACAGACTAGGATATGGCAGAGCAGATTGTGTGTCTGGACTGCAGTATGTGGGAGTTTGTGGACAGCGAGACTGTCCCGAGCGACCACTTACATAGTAGCTAGCTGTCTCCATCTCGAGTCTCTCTGGCTCAGAGTCATTGAGCTGGAGTGTGAGTTGGAGACATGAGAGGGGGAGGAGTATCTGGACAGTTTGCTCCAGACCTTGGTCACACCTCGTAGAGGTGTGCAGGATCAGAATGGGGTTGGTGTGACCGATTGTGTACAGAGTAAGGGGAACCCAGGTGAGATAGAGAATGACGATCCGCAGAAACTGATCCTATCCAACAGGTACAATGTACTTGCTACCGATGAGGATAAGAATAAAGACTGTCGGAAGGACAGCCAGAATGCGTACCATGGCACCTTGGAGCAGGAGGCTGTCCTAAGGGAGGAGGAGGAGGAGGGGAAACGTAATGCGGTAGTTGTAGGGGATTCAATAATTAGGGGGACAGATAGCATCCTTTGTAAGCAGGATTCAGAGTCCCACATGGTATGTTGCCTCCCTGGTGCCCCTGAGGGACATCTCAATCTGGCTTGAAAGGATATTGGAGAGGGAGGGGGAGGATCCAGTCATTGTGGTCCATGTTGGGACCAACAACATAGGAAAGAGTCACCAAGAGGTCCTGTTTGGGGAGTACCAGGAGCTAGGAGCTAAATTAAAGAACAGGACCTCAATGGTTATAATCTCTGGATTATTACCCGAGCCACGTGCAAATTGGTGTAGAGATAAGCTGATTAGGGAAGTAAACACATGGCTGAAGGAATGGTGAGGGACGGGCTCCACCTGGACCAGGCTGGGACCTGGGTCCTAGCAGAAAGGATAAATAGGGCGGTCACGAGTACTTTAAACTAGTAACTGGGGGGCGGGGGAAGGGCTCAGGTGGACAAGGTAGTATAAATAATAGTTCTAAAACAAATGAAAGGGAAGAGAGTAGAGTAATCGTCAATAATTGTGCTTTAGGCACGACAGGCAAAGGGAAAACTAAAAGATGTCGAGTAATTAAATCAGGAGAGAGAAATAAGAAATGTGTGGGTAAAACATTCGAGCAGAAGGACAGGTTAGTTGATGTGTTTCTTCCCTCAGACCTGGTGGAGCTGATGATGATACAGAACGCACAGATGCACCAAGTGATCATGAACAACATCACCATGGCAGCATTCACGAGCTTCGGTTACAGCGCGCAGCCAAAGCCCGCCGTGCAGGTCAGAGGTCAATCACTTTCACCTCAAGCTGAAAATCCAGCGTGTGCTGGAGGTCAGGGGTCATTGCTTTTTGCAACGGGTATTGGGGCAGCAAGATGGTCTGAAACGCGGCAAATGTCCCGTGTCCCAGTCATGACCCATACTGCAGCCGTGGCTCAGTGGGTAGTGACATGAATCTGTCATTCATGAAAGAAAGACTTATGAAATAATGATGAGTGGCCTGCGGGTGGCGCTGTCCAGGGAGAGTATAAATACTCGGGCATGGGCCCAGCTTGCGCAGGACATTCTTAACAGGAACTAGTGAAGGACACAACTAGACCTCCATGTTGTAAAACAGTTGATTAAAGCTTTGTTTAACGCTTAGACCAAGTGCCTAGTAGTTTCCTTACGTCAGGTAACACTCTCACCTCTGAGCCAGGTTGTCCCACTCCAGAGACCTGAGCACATAATCTCGGCTGACACTGTAGTGCTGAGGGAGGTGCTGTCTTTTGGATGAGACGTTAATGCGAGGCCCCGTCTCGGGTAGATGTAAAAGATCCCATGCCACTAATTCGAAGAGCAGGGGAATTCTCCCGTGTCCTGACCAATATTTACCCCTCAACCAACATCACTTAAAAACAGATTATCTGGTCATTATCACATTGCTGTTTGCGGGACCTTGCTGTTGCAAGTTGGCTGCCACCATGGCAGCAATACAATAATGACCAGATAATCTGTTTTAGTGATCTTTTATGTCCACCTGAGGGAGCAGAGAGGGCCTCAGTTTAGCATCTCATCCAAAAGACGGCACCTCTGACAGTGCAGCACTCCCTCAGCACTGCACTGGAGTGTCAGCCTGGATTATGGAGCAGGGCTTGAACTCACGACCTTCTGACTCAGAGGCGAGACTGCTACGACTGAGGCACAACGTGCTGGGAGCTCCCCCGTCCCACAATATTAAAATTAAGTGTACCGGTTGTGTTACTGGACTAATAATCCAGAGAACAAGAGTTCAAATCCCACCAATGCAGTCTGAGAATTCAAATTCAATTTAAAAAAAAGGGAACTAAAAAGCTGGTATCAGTGAAAGTGACCATGAAACTGTCGGATTGTCAGAGAAACCCATCTGGTTCACTCATGTCCTTTGGGGAAGGAAGCCTACCGTCCTTACCCGGTCTGGCCTAGATGTGACTCCCGTCCCACGCAAACGTGGTTAACTCTTAACTGCCCCCTGAAGTGACCCAGCAAGACACTCAGTTGTATTAAAAATCGCTACAACTGCAGCGGTTCAAGAAGGAGGCCCACCACCATCTAAGCGTAAGAAGGGATGGGCAATAAATGCCAGCCTCGTCAGCGACGCCCATATGACGAAGGAGCAGCGCTCCGAAAGCTTGTGATTTCAAATAAAGCTGTTGGACTATAACCTGTGCGACTTCTCATACAAGGAGAATTATTATTATTTTTTTTTAAAGTTGACCCAGCAAGTGAGACGAGGTCACGCTTGGTCACACTGGCACACAGGAGGAGGGCAGTCCAGTGCATGTCCAGCAGTAAAACCCATCACAGAGGAAAGTCTAGCTAGCTGGGGTCAGTCAACAGTAACAGTCAGACTGGAGAGCTGAGCTCACTTATATTGCAGGAAGGTGAAAGCTTGGGAGAATGAAGTGGGTTGTTGGAAGAAATGTTCATCGCGGAGGATTTTAGAATACCAGTGCAAAGCGCCCAGGTATTTGGCAATGAGGTTCTGGAACTTTCTAAAACGTAAACTGAACGTAAAAAGTATGTTTTGAATAGAAAAAAATTAAATGTCTGGTTTTAAGTTCACGCCTGTGTTTCATGGTGAAGTGGCGTTTAGTTATAAAGGGTTAGTGATTTTTGATGATCACCAAAACAAATTTGACAACTCAAACCAAGGCCTTGCCCACGATGAGGTGTCGGACCCCCAGAGCACGGTTCACCAGCAGGCCTGCGATTTTCTAATCCGTGCCTGGTCCTTCACCACGGGTGAGGCATCTAAAAATCTAATCTTCTAATCCCCGCCGTCCGCTGTTTGAGTTAATGGAAGGTGTGACCCCTGACTAAGGGCTTCAGCCATCTGGGCCTTGAGCTCTGGAATTCCCACTGACCTCCATTGATCCCAGTCCGCCAACATCTCCATTTAAAAAATCTCATCCTCGCGTTCAAATCCATCCACGGCCTCGCTCCTTGTATCTCTAAACCTCCTCCAGCCCGACAACCCTCCGAGAACTCTGCATTCCTCCAATTCTGGCCTCTTGTGCATCCCCCACTGCATTCGCTCCACCATTGGCAGCCGTGCCTTCAGCCATCTAGGCCCGAAGCTATGGAATTCCCTCCCTAAACCTCTCCACCACTCTCTCCTCCTTCGTGACCATCCTTAAAACCTACCCTTTTGACCAAGCATTTGATAACCTGTCCCAATATCTCCTTACAATAGCAAAATACTGCGGCTGCTGGAAATCCGAAATAACAGAAAACGCTGGAAAAACTCAGCAGGCCAGGCAGCATCCCTGGAGAGAGAAACAGAGTTAACGTTTCAGGTCGAAGACCTTTTGTTCTGACGAAAGGTCTTCGACCTGAAACGTTAACTCTGTTTCTCTCTCCACGGATGCTGCCTGGCCTGCTGAGTTTTTCCAGCGTTTTCTGTTGTTATTTCCAATATCTCATGTGGCTTGGTGTCAGTTTTTATTACCCACCTGTGAAGTGCCTTTGGATGTTTTCCTATGTTGTTGCTTTGTTGTTGAGTTAGTCTGATGACGGCGTATTCCATGTTATTTTCGTGGCCAACACCAGCAGCCATTGGAAACACCTTGGTTTAAAATTCCCACTATTACAATTGTTTTTTTTAATCTAGTGCTTTGGAACCTACAACGTGTTGTAAAAAAAGACCTTGGGTTTAAGAAACCAGCCTGAGTCTGTGTCGTCTTTCACTTGTGCTTAGAACCCAGTGTCCATCAGATTGGAAGAGAGCGAGCCGGATACTGTTTATCACCATCACTACGAGCCTTGGCCGTATCCTGCGTACCCCTCATGGCCCACACTGCCACCCCAGCCCCAGGCCCAACCTCAGACACATCACATGATGAGACTACTGCAAGAGAATCTGCAGCCAACGGTACGGCACATCAATGGAGACGCCCCTCCGAGTTCCCGGAGAGAGATGTAAGCACTTTGAGTGTACAAGGGGCTGCATAGCAACCTCACTTGCTGCAATCATCAGTAGGAGAAGCTGGAGATCATGGAGTATCCCAAATCCGGAGGCTTGGGGGTTCCAGGGATAATGTTGGGATTTGGGATCAGTGGCTTCAGTAAGACAGTCCATCAGCAGCTTCGTGGGCAAGTGCCACCTGGCCAGGAAGGCCCCAGGTTGGATCCCTGCTCTGTGCTACATTAGCTGACCTCAGCTTGGGTGCTACCATTGATCTGTACACCTGTGGGATAGGAAGGAGAAATGTGTCAGCACTCCCATATGGGATGTGGGAGTGTGTCTGGGGGAGCATACGAGGGAGGGAGATAGAAGGAAAGGTGTCCAGTCCGTAGAACCATAAATGCTTACAGCACTGAAGGAGGCCATTCAGCCCATTATGCCTGTACCAGCTCTTTGCTAAAGAATTCCAAGGAAAATGGATAGATAGCCCATCAGCAATCACTGTCTAGACATGGATAAGAATAGCCACTTGGACAAGGCACCATAGGACTGCCAAGAGTGTGGAATATACACTAGTGCGAGTCACAAAGGAGACAAGGGGAGAATACAGAGCGAAGAGGGAAGCAAAAGGAAGATATTTGAAGTGTTTATGTATTTGCTGAGCTGTTTCTGTTGGTTTGTCAGCTATTGAGATGATGCTGCTCGTTCCTAAACCCGTCACTGCATTTGGGAAAATGTCATTGCATTGCTTTGCTTATACGCGAGGTCATCACCACAAAACTAGGGGCCAGGTCTTCCTGTTTCCGGCACATGTCCAGATTGTTAACGGAGGATGACGGCCGGAACCTCTCCTTCCAGGTCCAGCCCGGGGCCTGTCAGCTAGGCTGCTGGGGCTTTGGGGGAAATAGCTGCCCTCACTGGTGCCTGCCCCCCCAGGCCCACTATTCTCTTCTGGCTGCGAGCAGGCGGGCTGCTCCAGGTTGAGGTGTGCAGCAGCACAGCCTTCAGAAGGACAGCCCGCATGGACATGGCGCCCCCCCCCAAACATGGGCAGACCCTCCCCCCCCCCCCCAAAACATGGGCAAGAGGTACCCTCCCCCCCCCTCCCAAAACATGGGCAAGGGGTACCCTCCCTCCCCCAACATTGGCAAGGGGTACCCTCTCTTCCCCCCCCCAAACATGGGCAAGGGGTACCCTCCCTCCCCCCCCCCCCCCAACATGGGCAAGGGGTCTGTAGGCAGAATCGGCCAGACCCGTTCACCGTTTGTGTCCAAGGTTTCCAGCTGCTGTTGCTCTCTGAATCTATAACGAGTCTGAGTGAAGCCACTTCCAGTGGAATATCACATTCTGTTTGACCTGCCAGTCATTTGAGTACCATGTGACAACCCATTTAATTTCTGGTCAGCCAAGGCACTCAATCTCATCCCTGCCGTGCTTTATCCCATCATGTCCTATTGTCGGCTGGTGAAGGGCAGTTTCCTAACTCCGTGCTCCCGGTTGGGCCTATTTTAATCGGACCAATAGCAGTGGCACTGAGTTGCCCAGGTGTCACCTGACAGAGGTCAGCACCACACGTGCCCCTTTCGAAGGCACCATTAATACAATCTAATACCTGGTCCAATTAAACCTAGAGGCTTAAAATAAAGCAATAAAGTCCCATTTCGGCAAAAGCAAAGGAGCCTTACACAACTAAATCACGGTAGTACTGCAGGTGTCAGTGTCTATCCGACACTGTTCATTGCGGTGCCCACCAGTCGCAGAAGGGCTCAAGCCGTACCGGTGGACACCGCGCGCGCTACCTCTCTGGGGCCGCCCGGGCACGGACAAGACCGTGGAAGAGAGGCAGGCAGCCAGAGCGACCACGCCCTCAGGCCATGCTCATTCCCTGCCCACCAGGAGTGTATACTGGAATCTACTCTGATGTACAGGGCCCTGTTCTGTCCTCAAACACGACAGGCGTTCTGCATCAGCAACGTGCCACGAACCACAAATGGAACGACTAATCGATCTATTTTCTCAGGGCACCGGGACAGCTCCCTGTTCTTTGAATAGCACCATGGGAGAATGTCAGCCCAGATGGAGCAGAAACATCTCTCTCTGTAACCATGGGAACAGTCTTAAGTATGGACACTGGGGGAAAAACACAATTTATTTTAATCTGCTCCCATCATCAATTGTATATTTTTCCACACTCCAAAACGACATACTTTAGACTACTTCACCCTCAAACAAAATAATTAGATCCTAAAATATAAAATGTTTCCATTTCAATTCAATGATAAGACATCAAGTAAAACCAGTAACTGGGTCTTGGGACTGCAAATTTGAGCTCCCCACTTGGCCAATAGCAACTGTTCAAAACGTACACCTAGGCAAACCCCCCGTCACTCTATACTTCAAATTTCACCCAACCTGTCTTCCCTAGACCCTCAGCAGTGGATATACTTCATGGCCCCATGAGATAGAGCTGGTTAAACCGGGCCATGGCCCCGTGAGATAGAGCTGGTTAAACCGGGCCATGGCCCCATGAGATAGAGCTGGTTAAACCGGGCCATGGCCCCATGAGATAGAGCTGGTTAAACCAGGCCATGGCCCCATGAGATAGAGCTGGTTAAACCGGGCCATGGCCCCATGAGATAGAGCTGGTTAAACCGGGCCATGGCCCCATGAGATAGAGCTGGTTAAACCGGGCCATGGCCCCATGAGATAGAGCTGGTTAAACCAGGCCATGAATAAAAGGCCAGTCAGGTGCTTTAGTCGCTAAAACTTGTCGCCTTTAACCGGACGCTGTTGGCTTGTTGCCTCCTAGTAAAGCCGTGCCTCCACCCCCACCGCCAAGTGCCACAGGGACAGTCGGTGCCGACGTTCGTCCAGCCTCAGGTGAGCTGCAACAGCAGGAATTATCTTGTGTTCCTGCCTAGTCCCTCCTATGTATTCTTCCTTGCTCTCACTGTGTTGAAAAAGACTATCGCCTCCTTTAACTCTATCTTCCTCCCCCAACATTCACAGGTCTTGAAAAGATCTTCGGGCCTCTAAAATCCCAAGCTTGGCATGACCTAAACACTACTACATAATTTATCCTGTCTCCTTTCACTCTGGAGGTCTCCTGCACGGTGGGGCTTTCCCTTCACCTTGATTGTTCCGATTTTAAGTATAAAATGTCCAATTCCTCTGTTTTTTCCCCAAGGGCTACATATCTGAGCAGTATCTTCTTCTTTTTAATTCTCTCTCTCCCTCCTATTCTCAGTTCCCTAAATCCTGTCTCAAACATCCCAAAGACCAGAACCGGAGTAAGAATTCTTGGGGCCCCAAGATCCATTAAAGTACAATCATGTAGTAAAATGCATGATGAGATCGGGCCATAGCACATTTCACACTGCATCAATAATAAGGCGAATCATATGTCAAACGAAACACATTTGCACAGGATGCTTAGTGGGGGCCTCATATGACTGGGGCTCCTGGGCATGGCCCCCACACAGCGGTGATGAGCTGTGGATCGAGGAACAAAGGCTTGTGGAGCTGAGGGTCAGAGGTAAGGAGGAGGCAGCCTGCAGGCAGACCCAGAGTTACATTGAGTACCGCTGACCAACAATATGTGAATAGGGGCCAGTCAGCTACTGGCAAAGACTGGCTGAGGAGGTGAACACAGGAACATAGGAACAGGAGGCCATTCTACCCCTCGAGTCTGCTCCGCCATTCAATTAGTTCATGGCTGATCTGTACAACTCCATTTACTCGCCTTTGATCCATAATCTGTTGATAACCAACAAAAATTTCTCAGTCTTGAAAATTTCAATTGACCCCAAGCATCCACAACTTTTTGGTAGAAGCGAATTCCAGATTTCCACTACTCTTTGCGCGAAGTGCTTCCTGACTAGGAGCTACGCAAGATTAGGGCTCATGGGGTTCGGGGTAATATATTAGCATGGATAGAGGATTAGTTAATGGACAGATAACAGAGGCCATTCTACCCCTCGAGTCTGCTCCGCCATTCAATTAGTTCATGGCTGATCTGTACAACTCCATTTACTCGCCTTTGATCCATAATCTGTTGATAACCAACAAAAATTTCTCAGTCTTGAAAATTTCAATTGACCCCAAGCATCCACAACTTTTTGGTAGAAGCGAATTCCAGATTTCCACTACTCTTTGCGCGAAGTGCTTCCTGACTAGGAGCTACGCAAGATTAGGGCTCATGGGGTTCGGGGTAATATATTAGCATGGATAGAGGATTAGTTAATGGACAGATAACAGAGAGTAGAGATAAATGAGCCATTTTCCAGTTGGCAGGCTGTAATTAGTGGGGTGCCGCAAGGATCAGTGCTTGGGCCCCAGCTATTCACAATCTATAACAATGGCCCAGAAATTAAAGACGGAGCCTTCCTGCGGGAGTAAGGCTTCCCCGCGATATCTCACTGCACGCCTGCCTTTTCCTTCCGAGCTCACACGAACTTTAGTTTCAAGGCTGCAGCTGTGCAGTGTGTGCGTATCCCACAGACTCAGTTAATTCGTGCGAGCTGTGGGATCACGTGATTCAGTTAGAGCCAATGGCAGCACACCATCTTTCATTCATAGTTTTGACAGCAAGGGCTGTCAAAGCTATGAATCTATACCCCCCCCAAAAGAACAGCTAAACCTCAATTAAATTTAAAAAAAAACCCATCACATTAATAAAATAAGTATAGTTAAATAAATTAACCACTTTAAACAAAAAATTAAATTTTTGAAAAAATTTAAAATCTTTTTAAAAGTTATAAAAATAAACTTACCTTTCTTTAAAGTCTCTAAAAAAGATAAACCTGTTGAAAAAAATTTAAAATAATACTTAATTAACTACTTACCTTGTTAAAAGAGGGTCTTACGCCTCCTTTCTTTATGTGCAAAATCTTCCATGCTTACCTGCGCGTTCAAAGCACTAAGTGCACTGCGTGCGCGCAGCCTGTAGCGCGCACGCGGTTCACTTAGGAACCGCCCCCTTTTGAGTTCACCAAGTGCCGGTTTTCAGCGCATGCAGAAAACCAGCAATTGGAGACAGAATACGCGAGAGTACACAGTGCGTACTCTCGCGTACTAAGACTAATTTTTGGGCCAATGACTTAGATGAAGGGTCCAAGTGCAATGTATCCAAGTTTACTGAGGATACAAAGCTAGGTGGGAAAGTGAGCTGTGAGGAGAACACAAAGAACCTGCAAAGGGATATAGACAGGTTAAGTGAGTGGGCAATAAGGTGGCAGATGGAGTATAAAGTGGGGGAATGTGAGGTTATTCACTTTGGTAGGAATAGAAACACAGAATATTTTTTAAATGGTGAGAAACTATTAAGTGTTGGTGTTCAAAGAGGTTTAGGTGTCCTCGCACAGGAAGCACAAAGATAGCATGCAGGTACAGCAAGCAATAAGGAAAGCAAATGGCATGTTGGCCTTTATTGCAAGGGGTTGGAGTATAAGAGTAAGGAAGTCTCACTACAATTGTACAGGGCTTTGGTGAGACCACATTTGGAGTACTGTGCACAGTTTAAGTCTCCTTATCTGAGAAAAGACATACTTGCCTTGGAGGCGGTGCAATGGAGGTTCACTAGATTGATCCCTGTGATGAGAGGTCTGTCCTATGAGGAGAGATTGAGCCTATACGCTCTGGAGTTTAGAAGAATGAGGTGTAATCTGATTGAAACATAAGATTCTGCGAGGGATTGACAGGGTAGATGCTGAGAGGTTGTTTGCCCTGGCTGTAGGGTCTAGAACTAGCGGGCATAGTCTCAGGATAAGGGGTCGGCCATTTAAGACTGAGATGAGAAGAAATTTCTTCATTGAGGGTTGTGAATCTTTGGAATTCTCTCAAAGGACTGTGGATGCTGAGTCGTTGAGTATATTCAAGGCTGAGATCGATAGATTTTTGGACTCTAGAGGAATCAAGGGATATGGGGATCAGGCGGGAAAGTGGAGTTGAGGTCGAAGATCAGCCATATGGCCTGCTCCTAATTCTTACGATATGTTCTGACATCATCCCTGAATGGCCTAGCTCTAATTTTAAGATTGTGGCCCCTTGTTCTGGATTCCCCGGCAGAGGAAATAGTTTCTCTGAAGTGGAGGGGGGCAGGGAGATCAGGTTCAATCACTCTGCTTTATTCATTCTTAATGTTTATACAGATTACGCAGGACAGTCATGTTAATTTGATTTTATATTTAAATGATAGGACAGATATGACAGGGGCTTACAGCTCTACAACCCTCCGAGAACTACGCTCCTGAAACTCTGGCCTCTTGTGCATCTCCCACGTGCCTTCAGCTGCCTAGGCCCTATGCTCTGAAATTCCCTCCCTAAACCTCTTCTCCTTTAAGACCCTCCTGAAAACTCAGCTCTTTGACCAAGCTTTTGGTCACCTGTCCTAATGTCTCCTTCTTTGGCTCGGTGTCAGTTTTTGTCTGTTAACGATGCTGTGAAGCGCCTTGGGATGTTTTACTTTGTTAAAGGCACTACGTAAATGCGAGTTGTTGTAAATCTCCAGTGAAAGGAGAGATAGACAGTGCAGTGTATTTTCCAATCAGGCTTATCCAACTCTTCCCAATTTCCAAGAGTTTCGGACTCAACATTGAGTTCAACAATTTCAGATCATAACCTCTGCCCCCATTGTTTCTGACGGTAGCTGTTGTTGATTATTCTGATAATCCCATTTACACTTCATCTAGAATCATCTTTTGTTTCTTAACTTGTCCCATTACCATCTCCTTTTACTTTGCACCATCATCCCTTTTGTCATTTAATCTCTCCTGCCTTCCATCCTATCACAGACCTTCCCTTTTGTTCTTTTCCTCCCCTCCCCCCCTTTTCCTGCCCCTGCACTTGCTTAAAACCTGTTACATCTCCCACATTTTCCAGTCTTACGAAAGGTCATCGACCTGAAACGTTAACTCGGTTTCTCTCTCCACAGATGCTGCCTGAGCTGCTGAGTGTTTCCAGCATTTTCTGTTTTTATTCCAAAAGTTACTTGCTTTGAAAGTAACAGATGATGTGTTTTTTATTCTGCAGAGTATTACGATGTGGCTGATGGCCAGATGTGATGAGCCCCATCCTCTCTCAAACCACATGCCTGGCTCATTAACTGGAGAGACCGCAAAGCCTGGGCGCCTGCAGCTAATGAAATGAGACTCTGTAAATGTAATAAATGTGCACTTGGCTGGACCTGTCGAGACCTTTGCAGTTGCTCTGATGGTCACAGGCACGTACATGGAGCTCTGCTGACCAACCCGATTTCTTTGTTGGTTAGACGGAAAAACCAAGAGCACTAGCGATGCGAATCGAAAAACAGAACAGGATAGAAATGGTAAACATTTCCAACAAGCCCCCTAAGTTAAAACATTATCCTGTCTTTTGAACAGCAGATTGACCTGCTGGGTATTTCCTGATTTCACTGTTGCTTGTTTGGATTTTAAGAGTATTTACATAGAATATACGGCACAGAAACAGACCATTCAGCCCAACCATCCATGCCGGCGTTTATGCTCCACTTGCACCTCCTCCCATCGTTCCTCATCCAACTCTATCAGCCTAACCCTCCATTTCCTTCTCGCTCGTATGTTTATCTAGCTTCCCCTTAACTGCTATTCACCTCAACCACTCCCTGTGGTAGCGGGTTCCACATTCTCACCACTCTCTGGGTAAAGAAGTTTCTTCTGAATTCCCTATTTGATTTCTTGGTGACTCTCTTATATTGATGGCCTCTAGTTTTGCTCTTCCCCACAAGTGGAAACATTCTCTCTGTATCCACTCCATCAAAACCTTTCATAATTTTAAAGACCTCTATTAGGTCACCCCTCAGCCTTCTTTTTTCAAGAGAAAAGTGACCCAGCCTGTTCATCCTTTCCTGATATGTATACCCTCGCAGTTCTGGTATCATCCTTGTAAATCTTCTCTGCACCCTCTCCAGTGCCTCTATATCCTTTTTATAATTTGGTGACCAGAACTGTACGCAATACTCCAAGTGTGGTCTAACCAAGGTTCGATACAAGTTTAGCATAACTTCTCAATTCAATCCCTTTAGAAATAAACCCTAGTGCCTGGTTTGCTTTTTTTATGGCCTTGTTAACCTGTGTCGCTACTTTGTGATTTGTACTCCGAGATCCCTTTGTTCCTCTACCCTATTTAGATTCTTATTTTCCAAGTAATTTGTGACCTCCTTATTTTCTTACCAAAATGAAATACCTCACACTTATCTATGTTTAAATTCATTTGCTAATTATATGCCCATTCTGTAAGTTTACCAATGTCTTCTTGTAATTTGTTGCAGTCCTCCTCAGTGTTGACTATCCCTCTCAATTTATTGTCGTCCGCAAATTTATAAATTGTGCTTTTGATTCCAAAGTCTAAATCGTTAATATAAATTGTTAACAGTGGTCCCAGCACTGACCCTTGTGGGACCCCACTTCCCACCTTCTGCCACTGTGAATAGCTACCCTTTACCCCTACTCTCTGCTTTGTCTTCAAGCCAGCCAGCTATCCATTCTGCTACTTGCCCCCTGACTCCCTTTCTCTGCCCTTATTCATTACTCTATTGTGTGGCGCCTTATCGAAGGCCTTTTGGAAATCTAGATAAATTACATCTACAAAATTACCCTGGTCTACTCTCTCTTTTACCTCTTCAAAAAATTCAATAACGTTGGTCAAGCAAGCCATGTTGACTATTTATTATATTTTTGGTTTGCAGGTGTTTTTCGATTGAAATTCCATTATTTTTCCTACTACCACTGTTAAGCTGTCTGGTCTGTAGTTCCCTGGACATGTTCTATCCCCCTTCCTAAATACAGGTATAACATGAGCTATCCGCCAGTCCTCTGGCACTACAAGACGACATTTATTTTAGGGCGGCCCGATATTTTCAGTTTGTAAATCAGAATCAGACACCTGCTCACTCGTCCTGGGGATATTGTTAGATTTTTTAAATCTCCCACCGTGTAACTCGTGGGTAATCGAGGGACTGCTGCATGGTTTTACTGGTTAGCTGAAAAGCTGGCCTGTCCCTTTAAAGCTGCTGCTCAGACACTTCCGCTGGGGAAGGCAGCCCAAACATCTTGCAGTCAATTAGAGGTTAATTATCGTTCAAATTTCCCTAGATTGCTACCTCATGTCAAGGTCAGGAAAAACTGGCTCTCTATCTGTTTAAAACACCAACCAATCACAACTGAATGAAGTGTGATGTCTGGAGTGCGATAGCCTCGACATTTGTAGGTGGTATATTTTTCAAATGAGATGTTCAGCCTCTCGGGTGGATATAAAAGATCCCATGGCACTAATTCGAAGAGGAGCTGGGGAGATTTCCTGGGTGTCCTGGCCAATATTTATCCCTCAACCAACATCACTAAAATAAATTACCTGGTCATTTTTCTCACTGCGGTTTGTGGAACCTTGCTGTGCGCAAATTGGCTGCCATATTTCTTACATTATAACAGTGACTGCACTTCATTGGATGTAAAGCCATTTGGGATGTCCTGAGATTGTGAAAGGCGATATAAATGCAAGTTGAAAATCAGTTCTGTTCAAATGGGTAGACACCGCGCAGCGCGACAATAAACCGGACAGTCTCGTGAGGTCTTGGGTTCAAATCCTAAATCTCTGAGTTAGCTTCGCAGGTGGGGCAGCATGAGTGGCGATACCAAGTGGCTTCTTGTGATAACATGGGCCAAATATTTATCCCTCAGCCAAAACAGATTATCTTGTCGTCTCTCACTGCTGTTTGTGGGATCTTGCTGTGCGTAAATTGGCTGCTGTGTTTCCTACATTACAACAGTCACTACTCTTCAAAATTACTTCATTCATGGCGTCCCGAGGTTGTGAAATGCACTATAAAAAGTAAATTTGTTCTTTATTTGCTTCCAATAGATCCAGAGGTCAATTAGAAGCTAATTGTTGCCGGTGGAGAGAGGGGGGCTTTGTTTGGTGGGGTGGGGGGGGGGGGGCGAGGGTGAAGGAGGGCCAGGGTTCCCATTGGCCCTTATCCGGTGGCCCTAGCTGGAAAGTGCGTTGGTCTTGATGCAATGCAAGAAAAAGAGCAGACTTGGCTCCAACTCCCCCTACAAAGACCAATGCCACCGAGCTTACACAGGGATGGTCACATGAGCAAGCAACATCTGTAGAACCATCGACCCCGATCAGCAGCCAGCACCGCCAGGAGAACACGCGGCAATAATTGGGGAACGAACCCCAGGCTGCTGAATACAATTGGTGTTGTTCCCGTGATTAAATGGAGCGAGTGGCGATCACGGTATGCACTCAGCTGCCATCGTCCCATGTGGCATCCAGGAAATGTACTGTTGACAGCTCAGCAGGGCTGAGTTTTAGAACTGGACCGATGATGATTGGAGGAATTTCTGTTATAATTTGGCAAATTGTGCGCCTTCATTTCCGGTAGCCGTGTCGAGTATTTGTAACGGCCCCTTCTCTTTCCCAGGGATCCCTTCAAGCATCTTCCCTGTGATTGCTGTCGCACTGATGGGCCTGGAGTTCCCTGGCTCTGATTTGTCCCCGTTTTTGAAAATAGGAACTACATGAGCTAGCTGAAGATAGGGGCAAGGGGCTCACAGAGCACCTGTCCCATCTCTTTAATCAGTCCCATCAATTTTGAGCTTTCCTAATCTATCCAAGATAACATTACTGTCGGGGGTGGGTGGAGTGGATCGTCTCCGCAGGTGGGACAGGGTGAGGGAGGTGGAGGTGGTGAGCGTGAGGAGGGTGAGGGAGGGGGAGGTGAGGGTGAGGGAGGGGGAGGTGGTGAGGGTGAGGGTGAGGGAGGGGGAGGTGGGGGTGAGGGAGGGGGAGGTGGGGGTGAGGGAGGGGGAGGTGGGGGTGAGGGAGGGGGAGGTGGGGGTGAGGGAGGGGGAGGTGGGGGTGAGGGAGGGGCGGGTGGGGGTGAGGGAGGGGGAAGTGGGGGTGAGGTGAGGGAGGTGGAGGTGAGGAGGGGGAGGTGGAGGTGAGGAGGGGGAGGTGAGGGAGGGGGAGGTGGGGGTGAGGTGAGGGAGGTGGGGGGGAGGTGAGGAGGGGGAGGTGGGGGTGAGGGAGGGGGAGGTGGGGGTGAGGTGAGGGAGGTGGGGGGGAGGTGAGGGAGGTGGAGGTGAGGAGAGGGAGGTGGAGGTGAGGAGGGGGAGGTGGGGGTGAGGGTGAGGGAGGGGGAGAGGTGAGGGAGGTGGGGGAGGTGGGGGGGAGGTGGAGGTGAGGGAGGAGGAGGTGGAGGTGAGGGAGGGGGAGGTGGGGGGGAGGTGAGGGAGGTGGGGATGAGGGGTGGGGTTGAGGGAGGGGGAGGGAGGGTGAGGTGAGGGTGAGGTGAGGGGGGAGGGAGGGTGAGGTGAGGGGGGGAGGAAGGGGGAGGTGAGGGGGGGAGGAAGGGGGAGGTGAGGGGGAGGTGGGGGTGAAGGGAGGGGGGAGGTGGAGGGGAGGTGGGGCTGAGGGGAGTGGGGGGAGGGGGAGAGGGGAGGGAAGAGGGGAGGTGGGAGGGGGAGGGGAGGGGAGGGGGAGAGGGGAGGTGGGAGGGGGGGTGAGGGGAGGTGGGAGGGGGAGGGGGGCTGAGGGAGGGGAAGGTGGGGGGGCTGAGGGGAGGTGGGGGGGAGGGGGGAGGTGGAGCTGCAAAGGGTCCATGTCCTGGCACTGTGGACGATATTAACCATGTTCGGACAGAATTTCACACCAGCGACAGGCCCCAAAACCTCCCTTGGGAGTCGGCACCTCACAACTTGAGCAGTCTCTCGGAAATCTCTTCGCACCATTCCACTCTGCGCGGAGGGGTTTCCTGTATGGGCTGCTCCTGCACACTCTCACTTCATCTGCCATCTAGACACACCATGGCATTCCATCCTGCCGTCTGGAGGGCTCTCTACGCGGGAGTCCTCCCCTTTCCATTGGGGATCTGGCATGGAATGCGTCACAAATGACATCCCATGTGACTGCGACAGTGGTAAACTATCTCTTCTCATCCTTCTCCACCTGTCTGCAGCCCGACCACATCAGCCTCCTCCAATCCCTCTCCTCCGTCACCCAGCTGGGTGGGACTGCACTCGCCTGGTTCCATTCTCATCTATCCAGTCATAGCCAGAAAATCATCTGCAATAGTTTCTCTTCCCGCTCTCGCAGTTACCTCTGGTGTCCCCCAAGGATCTATCCTTGGCCCCCCCTCCTATTTCTCATCTACATGCTGCCCCTCGACGACACCATCCAAAAATACAGCGTCAGGTTCCACATGTACGCTGATGACACCCAGCTCTACCTCACCACCACTTCTCTCGACCCCTCCACGGTCTCTAAATTGTCAGACTGCTTCTCCGACACCCAATACTGGATGAGCAGAAATTTCCTCCAACTAAATATTGGGAAGATCAAAGCCATTGTCTTCGGTCCCCGCCACAAATTCCATCCCTCTCCCTGGCATCTGTCTGAGGCTGAACCAGACAGTTCGCAACCTTGGTGTCATAGTTGACCCCGAGCTGAGCTTCTGACCACACATCCGCTCCATCACTAAGACCGCCTATTGCCACCTCTAACATCGCCTGTCTCCGCCCCTGCCTCAGCTAATCTGCTGCTGAAACCCTCATCCATGCCTTTGTTACCTCTAGACCGGTCGATTCCAATGCACTCCTGGCCGGCCTCCCATCTCCCACCCTCCATAAACTAAAGCTCATCCAAATCTTGGCTGCCCGTGTCCTAACTCGCACCAAGTCCCGTTCACCCATCACCCCTGTGCTCGCTGACCTACATTCGCTCCTGGTTGAGCAACGCCTCGATTTTAAAATTCTCATCCTTTTCAAATCCCTCCATGGCCTGGCCCCTCCTTATTTCTGTAACCTCCTCCAGCCCTACAACCCTCCGAGATATCTGCGATCCTTCAATTTTGTCCTTTGCTCATCCCCGATTTTAATTTCTCCACCATCAGTGGCCGTGCCTTCAGCTGCGGAGGCCTGAACTCTGGAATTCCCTCCCTAAACCTCTCCACCTCTCTAAGCCTCTCTCCTCCTTTACAGCGCTCCTTAAAATCTACGACTTGGACCAAGCTGTGTCATCTGTCCTAATATCTCCTATGTGGCTCGGTTTGATTATCGCTCCTGCAAAGTGCCTTGGGACGTTTTACTATGTTAAAGGCGCTATATAAATACAAGTTGTTGTAGTTGCACAGAGCAGTCCCCTGCAATAGGATTTTAAGTAGATTCAGGCTGCCTGTAATTTCTTTGGCCTGGAGGAGTCCGTGTTCCATGTATACGTTGAGTGTGAGAGGTTGCAGCCCCATTTCCATTATTTGAAGGGGCTGCTCCTCAACCTTTGGCTGCACTTCAGTCCCACGCTCCAGACCTTTGGTCACCCGGTGCAGGGGCGGGGCGGGGTGGGTGGACAGATTGGGGGACCTCCTCGTAGGATGGCTTCTGGGCCTGGCCAAGGTGGCCATTAACAGGTCCAGGCAGCGGATGGTCAAGGGGGTCATTCGGCACGCTTGAGGCCTTCCGCGACCAGTGGGCACTGGAGCGCTTCATCACCCCCCAAAATAGAATTTTGATTTAATTTGTTAAGTTTTCGTTAATTTTGGTTTAAGTTGCAGTTTTATTAGTTGTGAAGGGGCCGCATGAAAAATTCAGCACTTGTAACTTGGCGCACTGAGCTGTAGGTGCTGAGGGAAGTCTCTCTGTCGCTGAGTTTGGTGCGAGAGGAAGAGGTGCAATATCTGTTTCCATAGTAACTCATGTCCAGGTGTCTGAGCTGTGGGTCTGGGAACAAGTAGTTGGTGGATGGTGAGAGGGATGTTGCTGGATGCGGAGGTCGGAGAATTGTTTGAGGACTGCAAACTGGGAGAGAAGAGAAAGACCAAAGGGAGCAAAGTGCTTGCTTCCTTGTTGGCTCTCTCATTGGAGAGGGCAGGAGAGCAAGAGGGAAAGACAAAATTTACATCTACAACAGAAATAACGTCGACTTGGAAGGAGGGAGAGGGAGACCAACTCTTCTGCAACAAAAGATGGGTGTTTGACACACTTTCTCATTAAGACTGTTACCTGTAGGTGTGAAGGAATAAGCCATATAACCTATTCAGAAAAATACACTATCTTATGAAAGAATTCTGGCCTTATTAAAACATGACATACTGGGTTTGGAAATTTAGAAACCTGTCTATGAAATAGCTATGAAAGCATTCTGGCTATTGAGATAAGACAGTTGTTGAACCTGGATAAATAATCTTATTGAAACAGAAGGTGAAGGGCTCCGACAAGCTGACATTTTGGGAACAGAACAATGGTTCACCCTGGATAAGGTGTTCTAATTAAAACTTCGTAAAGATGGCACATAAGATAAGGAACATCTGCCCTCATAAAGATGACAAAATAAGGAGCACCTGCCCTTCACACCGTTTTTATATGGTCAACCCAGAACGCCTGGAGATGAGACAAGATTCTGGCTGATGTGGCAGTAAGAGTTGCAGAGGGCGGCAGAAAGATGAATAGAGATAATTAACTTGCATCAGCAGAAAACCTTAAAGGAAATACCACTGGAAAAGGGTATAAATATTGAACACTCAAATGGGATATCAGACTCGCTTTAATTGGGCAAAACGATTCTCGGCTTCAGAGGCGGCTCTGCAGTCTACCACTCTTTGGGGTAAAAATTAGGTCGCGCCCCATTTGGGGCGCAAATATCGTCTGGACGCAAATATTAGCGCCTGGCGCTAATTATCGGCACTGACTGGAAACTTCACTTTTACCGCCCCGGGAGGTGAGTGGAGCGCTAAATCAGGCGCTGCACACCTGTCTTAAGGCGCAAAGGCCAAGGAGTGAGGCGCTACCTCAGAGCGCTGGTGAAGCTCATGTAATGTCAGTCAGCAATGGAACACACACACAATGGCACGGGCCAGTTCTTAAAGGGGATGGTTAATCTTGCTTTCCATCCACATCCTGTTCATTGCAGCCTTGAATCTCGGCCTGGAGAGACTTGCACATCAAATGTGCTGGAAAGAACAATGGAGAGTACCAGGCAAAGAGCTCAGAGTGCAGCTCCCACAGTCTCTGCTAAATCGATACAAGGAATGGCAAATCAAAATGAACCTGCAAAGTGCTGCTCAGTACCCAAAACTCCTTCACACAACGTTGAATCTCTCCAGAAGTCTCTCCCTCTCTCTCTCAGAATGCGTAGTTCAAAAATGCCACCAACAATAAAAGACAGGAAGAGGCCCCCTTTAAATAGCACCCCCCCCCAGCCCCACAGCGATTGATAGCGTTCCAGTCTTCTGGTCGTTGGATGCGCCAGGCGGTAAGGCAGGGGGCGCCACTCAATTTCCGCTCCGGGGCGCCACAAGGGCGTTGCACCATGGAATGACGTCACAATCTGCGCGCGCAGGTGGTCGCAGCGGTAAAGTTTAGCGCCGCCGCACAATGTCAAGTTAAGTTCCCGAGCGGTGCAAACATCGCTGCGCCCGGGCGTTAGCGGCTTTGCGTCCCATTAGTGCCCTCTTAAGGCGCTAACGGGAGGCGCAACCAACTGAATTTTTACCCCTTTGTACCTCAGGGATCAAAGGTATTTGATATTGATGGATATCCTGTATAAGAGAACTTTAAGAACTGTAATACTGTAGCAAAGTTAAGATTTAAAAGTAAGATTCTCTGTTAAAAAGATAGTATTTTTTTCTTTTTAGAACTGTTAATGTTGCGATTGACTGATTCACCAACTGTAAATTGCATGTCGGTTCTTTTAATAAATCTCTATATATTGTTAGAATTGTCTCCCATAAGTCTTCTGTATCAAAAACTCATGAACTCAATCTCTGTACACTCTGTGGTGGAGAGTTTTCCGGACCCTCATAATATCCGGGACGTTACAGTCTAGCTAATCTTATTGGGCCAGAAATTCGGCTCTCCGGCTTCCCGCGGGTGCAAGGATCGCGCGCGTACTTACCTAGCGCGCCTGCCGTTGTGCTTCGGGCCCATGAGGACTTTGGCTCCTGGGCCTCCTGCAGCTGCCGGTGCGCAGTGCTTGCATATCCCAGGGGCGCAGTTAGTTCAAAGCGTCCCCTGGGATCACGTGGGCCATGGAGAGGGAATCTCCATTCATAGATTTTGACAGGAAGACCTGTCAAATCTAAGAATAGAGATCAGCCCCAAAACCTCACTAAAACTTCAAATAAATTTAAAAAAAAAATCACATTTTTAAAATAACTATAAATTACATAAATTAACTACTTTAAACAAAAATTTAAATTTAAAAAAAAATTACACTTTTTAACGGTGCTAAAAATAAACTTACCTTTCTTTAAAGTATGTAAAAAAGATAAACCTGTTGGAAAAAATGTTTAAATTGTACTTAATTCACCACTTACCTTGTTAAAAGCAGGCCTTGCACCTCCTTTTTTCCTGCGCAGCTTCTCCGTACTTACCCTCACGGAGAAACCTGAAAAAAAAAACAAAGTTCGCTGCGTGCGACCTCTGAACCCCTTCCTTCACTGGAAGAGGATTCCAGCAATCCCGACGAACCAACCCCACGTCCAGGGAGAGTGTTTAGACCTCTGGCTGCCATCCCCACACATAGGGATGTAGATGACCAACTCACTCAAGCTGAAGAACTCCTGAAAATCGATCTCTGGTAATTGGGCTAGTGGAATGTATTACGGAACAATTGATGGCCAGGGGCGAACACCCCAAAGCGAGGAAAGATCCTCCCGCTAGAAGGAAAGAACACGATAAAAGCATGTCAAATACGGGTGCAAGGAAAAGATGGGCGAAGCGCAAAGCCATCTTTAGAGCAACTCAACTGCTCTACAAATCAAATAGGCGCCAACTTGCCGCCAGATCATGGGGGCGCCTTCGGCACTAACTTGCCCTCTACCCAGAGAGGAGCTAGAAAAACATTTTCGAGAAAAGCTCTCGAAACCCAACAATAAGGCGAATTTAAACAAATTCGCACGATACAATGGTCGGTTTGACGATGGGTCGTTAATGAAACCAATAGAAGAAGAGAAGGTAACCAATGCCATTAAAGAGACTGATGAAGGGAGTGCGGCTGGACTAGATGGCTTAAAGATGGCTGATATACGAGACATCCACGATGAGGATGAAACAAGGTTACCACGCCTCTTCTCTCTATGGTTGAAGTCAAGCTCGATCCCGGAGTCACTGAAAAAGAGTCGAACCGTCTTGATTCCTAAGTGCGAGGATCAAGAACGCCTGAAAGACATAGACAACTGGTGCCCAATCACCATCGGTCCAATGCTGCTACGCCTATTCACTAAGATTATGGCGAAACGACTAAGTGAAACTGTCGAAATTAACCCTAGACAGAAGGGGTTCTTAGCAGCAACTCCAGGCTGCAATGAGAATATTGCAGTGCTGGAGAACATAATAAAGGGAACAAAGAATAAGAGAAAGGACCTCGCAGTTGTCTTCGTTGATCTGGCAAAAGCGTTCGACTCGGTTGGGCACAAGCTATTATTGAAAGCATTACAGGGAATGAGTCTGGCCAGAGACTTCATTGCGTTGGTTGAGGATCTGTACGCCAACAATACAACAGTGGTCGAAGGGAACAGAACTAAGACCACGGCAATAGACATTAAGAGAGGGGTCAAGCAAGGCGACCCACTCTCACCGATTTTATTCAACATTGCCTTGGATCCGCTGGTGTGCTCCTTGGAGAATGCTAACTCAGGGGTCCCCTTACCCATGGACAGAAGAATCAACTGTTCTGCTTTGGCCTTCGCAGACGACATTGCCCTTCTGAGTGATTCACACGTAGGGATGGAACGAAACCTGAAAGGTTGATTTGGCTATGATAAATTGACCCTTAGTGTTAGGGGGGGATTAAATAAGTGGGGTTATGGGGATAGGATGGGATATGTTAGGGGGAATTAAATATGTGGGGTTACGGGGGTAGGGTGGGATATGTGTACTGTGGGGATTAAAGCAGGGACAGGGTACTGGATTTGGATGATCAGCCATGATCGTATTGAATGGTGGAGCAGGCTCGACGGGCCGAATGGCCTACTCCTGCTCCTAGATTCTATGTTTCTATGTTTACTCCAGACCTTTTGTGACCATACAGGTCTAACGATTAATATCAATAAGACCAAAGGCTTCCACTTTACGACAAAAGGGAAGACCTTCCTGTACAATCATAGCAAAGCCTGGATGCTCAGAGATACACCCGTGGCATACATCCCCCCAGGAGAAACCAAGAAATACCTGGGTGCCCGAATCGACCCATGGGCAGGCGTGACAGAAGGAGACTGGATAGAGAAGCTCCAGACATGAAGTGATGGCCTAAGGGCAGCGGCTCTCCGACCCATGCAAAAGGAAGAGATACTGAAAACACATGTCGTCCCAAGGTTGTACTTCCACTTGATCCTTTCCGAAGTGTCGCAGAACACACTTGTAAAACTGGACCAAATAATCCGCAACTCCACAAAAGAGTTCCTACACCTGCCACCCCACACTACTGATGGTATCCTATACTGCAGCAGCAGGAATGGAGGGCTCGGTATGCCCAAACTTGAAGTGCAAATCCCATCCGCAATAATTCGAAAACGTGAAGCAATGAACATGTCAAAAGACGTAGTGATAAAGGCATCCTTCCAATACCGTGGCGAGAATAATAGTGAAAAGATCAGAGGTTGGCGACAGCTCAAAATCCTCGAGGAAATTGAGGACTTCCTAAAGAGCAACCCGGTGGAAGGAGTCTCTACGCACAGCCTCATGGGTAACATACCCAGATTGGGAAACCGAGCCCCTGCCAGAATAAAACCAGTGAATCAGTATGCAGCATGGAGGGAGTGGGAATTCAAAAAGTGGACTGAACTGAAAAGTCAAGGTGTTGGTATCACATACTACAAAAATGACAAGATCTCTACCACATGGATCAAGTCGTCAGTTCAAATTAAATCGTCTCGCATTATTAATAACCTCCTGTTACGATGCAACCTGTACCCCACACGGTCAACCCTGACAAGAGGAAGACCGAACACAATAAAAACATGTCGGAGATGCGAGGCTCCAGTAGAAACCCTTGCACACATTTCTGGCTGGTGCCCATTTGTCAAGAACATGCGAATAAAACGCCACAATAAGATTGCTGACCAAGTACGCCTATATGTTGCCAAATACGGGTGGACATCATACCAAGGGCCAAGATTGATGTCATCAGATGGCTCTCTTTGGAAGCCTGACCTCATATTCAGGAAAAACGGACAGATTGCAGTGGTTGACGTCACCGTCCGGTATGAGAACAACGATAAGGCGCTCGAAAAGGCATGGGCAGAAAAACAGATGAAGTATAAACATCTTGTAGGGGAAATAAAGGAATTGACGGGAGGCCTCGCGCCTACATTTTTTGGCTTTGTAATGGGAGCAAGAGGAAAATGGCTGGAGCACAATAATACACTGATGGACTTCCTCGGCATTAAAAGATACAAATCTTTCTCCCAACAAATCTCAAGACTTATGATATCGTTGTCGCTTGAGCTCCTACAAATATTCAGCATACAAAGAACAAAGAGCCTAGCTTGTGCTAGTGCTGAGATACCGACCCTTGGTGTCAGGGTAGAGTGCTCCGACCTGTGGTGATGCGTAGGACACAGGGTTAATAGGGAATTTGTAGTTAGTTAATAGTTTAAAATTTGATAGCGGGTTACAGTAGAAAATAAAAAATAAAAATAACGCATCAAATGATGAATTGGAGTAACTAACCATTGGTACTCGGATCACGATGCAGGAAAGTACCAAAAGCAAATTTGCTTAACACACGGCGCCCAGTTCACGCTTCCCTTCGCTTGGAACAAAACGAATGATAACTAGGAAGAGCAGACACAATACAGTTGTGACCCAAATGACTCCTGTCATTCCCTGCCTCGACATAACAACGTCATGACTTGACCATAAGGCTGTGGTACTGATAGAGGTTTTCGCACGTCGACGAGCGACGCAAAGACTCAGAAAAGGCACTCTTTGGAGTGTAATCAAATAGCCAAATGCCTCGTCATCTAATTAGTGACGCGCATGAATGGATGAACGAGATTCCCACTGTCCCTACCTACTATCTAGCGAAACCACAGCCAAGGGAATGGGCTTGGCAGAATCAGCGGGGAAAGAAGACCCTGTTGAGCTTGACTCTAGTCTGGCACTGTGAAGAGACATGAGAGGTGTAGAATAAGTGGGAGGCCTCGGCCGCCGATGAAATACCACTACTCTTATCGTTTTTTCACTTACCCGGTGAGGCGGGGAGGCGAGCCCCGACGGGCTCTCGCTTCTGGTCGGAAGCGCCCGGCTCCGTGGACAGTGGCAGGTGGGGAGTTTGACTGGGGCGGTACACCTGTCACACTGTAACACTTTCGTTGGGTCTACGGGTGAGACCCGTGGAGACCCGAATTTCTGGCCCAAAAGCACTATCTGGAGGACGGTAACATTCTCGGGTTGTTCCTTTCCTTTAGGGAGAGATAGCCTGGACCTTTAGACCCAATTAAACGTCTTTAGGATTTGGCTACCTCAAACTTTAGTTGAAAGTGAACGTCTGAGAAATACCCCTGATCCGGGGTAGCCCTAAAGGGGCTAAGACTAGTAAACATCCCTTCATAGGTGGGGGGGGATAAAAGAAGCCAGACCCCGGAAGATCATGGTGTGTGTGTGTGTTCTTGCAAATAAACTAGACCACACACACTGAAACACTCCTCCCCCCATTGCCTGGCCCGGGACAGCGAGAGTTGCCTGGGTGAAGTTTCCTTTAAATCCCATCAAGACGACCTGGTGGAGGATTGTGCCTGGGCTGTTCCAGCCGTCCTGGGTGAAGACATCTTCTCCCCTCACCAGAACATCAACATAATAGACTTTATACATCATTGGAGAGTGCACCCTTGCAGGCTGACGTAATAAAGACTCACTACGCACTTGAACATAAAGCAAGGCTTTAATCAACTTGTAACAAAACATGGAGGTCTAGTTAGCAGTCACTAGCTTCCAGTTTCCAGATTGTCTCTGCCCAAGGTGGGCCCATGCCTGAGTATTTATACTCCCTGGACGGCGCCCCAGCTGGCCGCCCAGTAGTACTTCCTGAGTTGTTACTTGCGATTTATGACACAGTCTCCCTCCCTCTCTCTGAGAAGCAACCTCTCCTAATTTTTTGAAAATTTATTTTCCTAGTTTAATATTAACAGAGGGGTGAAAGCCCCTTTCCCATCTTTACAACAAAGGGAGAGGTGGGTTTTCCTTTGAAATCCCCTTTGCTCAAACAAAAAACTAGGTCTCAATCATTTTTAACATCAGGCCCAAGACTTGGGGTGAGTGCAGTCCTTAAAATAACAACCCTTCAATGGTGACTCCGTCTTCGCTGGTGGCGGGGCCAGCAAGGGCGTGCGCGGTCTTGCTGCCCCATCATCATTCACACTTATAACCAGAAAATTGTGTGTGAAGAGCTACACTCACCCCAACGACTATCAGGGAGCGCATTAAAGCCACGGCTGGGGTTGTCGGCCCTCGTAGCCACCTCGAAAATGTAAAGGAAGGCTGTGTTCTTCCTGAGGTCTGAGCGGCCCTTACTAAGGGGCTCACGGTGGGCGGGACCTTCCTGCTGGTGGATCCTCTTGAGGCCACCGTGCAGCGAATTGTTATATCAAATGTCCCGCCCTTTATCCCCTTGAGTTTCTCCTCCCCCCACCTCCGTCAACTGGGGGAGGTGAGGTCGGGGAGAAGGCCCATCCCGCTCGGCTTCGGCGAAACCAATCTCCATCACGTCTTCTCCTTCAGGCGCCAGCTTTTTATTCAGCACGCGCGGGAGGAGGACAAGGAGGGTGCTTTCTCTGTACACCATCAAGGGACAGCCTACCGCCTCTTCTGGACATCGGACGGTGTGCGGTGCCACGCCTGTAAGGAGGTGGGGCACGTACGTAAAAACTGGCCCGCCTCCCAGGCAGCTAAAACAGCCAAAGCGGCAGAGGCCACCGCCACCATCCCGCTCGCGCGTCTGAATCAGCAGTTGCACGGGCGACGTCTGATGCCAATGTCATCGCAGGCTCCGGGGAGGGAGGGCGTCCGTGCGGAAGGAAGGCGTAAGGAATGAAGAAAAACCTTGGTGAGTTTCTTGGATAACCCGTACAGGCCCAAACCCGCGCTCATCCCTGACCCCGCACCAGTGACCCTGAACGCGAAAGATCCCAGTCCCAAGCCGGCGACCGTGCCCGCTCTTGTGGGCGATTTACAGCCCGTGGTTGGGCTCTGGCCTCGGAGAGAGAAGCAGAAGGAGGGTGCGGAGGTGGAGGTGGAGTTGCCGGCCTCAGCAGACATGGGGGTCTCCCTACCTCTGCGTCCGTCCAGAATAGGAGGAGGCCCTGCTCCTTGGAAGTGGAGGAAGACCCTGAAAAGGGAGGTCTCTCCGTGGAAGAGGAGTCGGTGCCTGTTGCGGGACCCGCAGCCCCCACCAGCACAACTTGAGCCGGCGGGGGAGGGGAGGACCCCCTTTCTCAATCTCGGACTTTGGTGCCAGGTGTACTGGTGGAACTGGAGATGGAGTTGATCCCCGTGTCGCTGTACAGCCTGGTTCCTGAGGTGGAGGGGGACCCTGAACCGCTGCCTCCTGACCCCCCCCCCCTCCACCCTGGAGGAGCCATCGATCCTGGAGTGGGATTGGGAGAGGTCGGACCGGCTGGTGAGGTTAAGCCGTTCGCTGTACCGTGCGGTGGGCGGATCGGCCACCGTCACCAGCTCGGCGGAGGGCACCGGGGACGATTTGAAGTCCATTGCCAGTGAGGCGGTGGATGCCCTGTGACCCCTACCAGGAATTTCTGGTCAGTTGCCTCGATTGTCGCGATAAAATCCAGCTGGCCCTCGACAAATGGTGGGAGCTGGCGCTGCTCATCAGGTCCGTCCTCTTAAGATGCTGAGCGTGAGCGTGGGCAAGGGCGTGCACCGTGAGCGGCGCGGGCTCAAGACGTTCCTCACTGGGCTGCTGAGGGCAACGTGCGACTCCGCTCCCTCCCCACAGGAGGGCAGGTAGAGGTTGCACTATGCTCGTGTCATGAAGATAACCATAGCCAGCCTCAACATCAACAAAAGCAGAGAGGGGCGCCGCAGATTTATTAACTTCTCTCTCCTTAAGGAAGGGAAGTATGCGGTGTGCTTCCTGCAGGAAACCCACACCGTTCCGGGAGACGAAGCCACGTGACTCCTGGAATGGCAAGGAGGGGTCTGCATGAGCCACCTTTTCTTGCAGGGTGGCTATCTTGCTGACCCCACATTTTCAGCCGGAGATCCTGGGGGATCAAGGAGCCTGTGCCAGGCCACTTGCACCATCTCACTGTTTACCTGGGGGACGTGCGGCTCCACCTAGTGAATGTGTACGCTCCCCAGACCGGTGACCACTCTTTTAGGCTCCATCGACGCCGGCGAGCTCATTAACCTGGGGTGGTGGGGCGGGGATTTCAACTGCACCCTCGAGGAGAGGGACTGCGCCGGTGCCTTGCACAGCCTGGCTTCAATGGGGAACTTGAGGGACTTGGTTGGGTCCTTTGACTTGGTGGGCGCATGGCGAAATCTCCGTCCCGACTCCAGCGCCTTCACTCGCAGGAGGTCTGGAGGAGGAAGGTCCAGAATCGACCGCCTTTCTCTTTCCCGGGCGTATGTCTCCCATGTCCAAGATGCGCTCGGCCCTGACTCCACGGGCTGTGTCGAGCAGGCTCAGACTGTCAAAGCTCACCCCATTCGGACGACATTTCTCATTGGTGTGCAAGGCCCCTAAACCTCCCCGCCCGCTCACAACTGGAGCCATCTCTCTTAAATCCCCTCCGTGCCATTCCACTTCACGTGGAAGGATTTCTTGTATGGGCGGCTCCTACACACTCCACTCCATCACCCTCGTTTCCCAGCCAGACACACCCTGGTGTTCCATCTTACCGTTCAGCGGGTGCTTGGGGGGTCCCCAGTGGAGGGCTCGCTAAGCGGGAGTCCTCCCTGTTTCTTTGGGCATCTAGTGGGGCGAGTGTTGCGTGGAGCAGTCGTGTGCAATAGGTTTTTAAATAGATTCATGTGCTCCCCAAGCTGCCAGCAATTTTTGCGATCTGGAGCAGTGTCTCTTCCACGTTTACACAGGACCCCAAGGTCCTCCAGTTGCAGAGTCTACCCCATCTGCACCTCCAGGCCCATTGACCTCCAACAAGTGCAGAAACTTGATGAGCACATCCTGCAAACCATCAGTGTGATCCAGTCTACCCCCTTTGCTTGGACTTTCCTCCAGTCCCACATCTACGTTGACTGTACGCCGGGGGTTTTGTTTTATGGTCAGGTGTGGTTGATTCCAAATGTTTTACGTAATCAGTTCCTGTATCAGGTGCGGGATGCCCCAACAGTGGGAGATCAGTAACATTAGTGCCTAATACAGGTCACAGCGGCTCTTTTTCTGAGGATGTCACCCATTTTTGCGCTAATTGTTTGATTTGTTGAACCCAGATCCCAATACCAAGAAAGCTTTCCTGCAACACACTCGTCCCACTGCCGGGCAGATTGATTGTGGGTCCCCTCCCGCAACAAAGGTTATACCCTAGTGATGGTGGACACTTTCTCCAAATAGGGGGAAGCTTTCCCTGTGTCTCCCATCACCTGTACAAGCGATGGTGAAAGCCTGAATTACAGGCCATTACCGACTAACCGTACGTCTCCACCCTACATTAGTCCCGCTGAGGCGGCAATCGCGATCTACGTTAACAAACACATTAAACCGGTCCAATGGGATGTAGGACAGGTATTCGACACAACAGGCCCGCTCTCCCCACGATACCGTGGACCGTTCCAATTATGGACAAAGCAAGGCCACTGGTTTATAAGGTGCAGGTATGGCTAAAGCAAGCTAAATGTTTCCATGTCAACCAGTTGAAACTTTTTACCCTCTGACCCAGCTTCCGCCGTGCGCTCCCTCCACATCTGGGGCAATCCACCCTCTGGCTCTTCAGCCGCCCAGCTGGGGAGACCCGGATCAGGATCAGCCAGCAGCGCGGGATCAACAAGGCACAAGTAAGGAGTGTGATGGAATACTCTCCACTTGCCTGGATGAGTGCAGCTCCAACAACACTCAAGAAGCTCGACACCATCCAGGACAAAGCAGCCCGCTTGATTGGCACCCGATCCACCACCTTAAACATTCACTCCCTCCACCACCGGCGCACCGTGGCTGCAGTGTGTACCATCTACAAGATGCACTGCAGCAACTCGCCAAGGCTTCTTCGACAGCACCTCCCAAACCCGCAACCTCTTCCGCCTAGAAGGACAAGGGCAGCAGGTGCGTGGGAACACCACCACTCCAAGTTCCCCTCCAAGTCACACACCATCCTGAATTAGAAATATATAGCCGTTCCTTCTTCGTCGCTGGGTCAAAATCCTGGAACTCCCTCCCTAACAGCACTGTGGGAGCACCTTCACCACATGGACTGCAGCGGTTAAAGGCGACGACTCATCACCACCTTCTCGAGGGCAACTAGGGATGGGCAATAAATGCTGGCCTTGCCAGTGATGCCCACATCCCAGGAACAATTTAAAAAAACACACGATTTGTCAGACCCTGTGGGCGGAATCCACCTCAGGTATACCTGGTCCAACTCAAACTACAGAGAGGCCATGTCGGCCATAGAATCACAGACTCTTACAGCACAGAAGGAGGCCATTGGGCCCATCGTGCCTGTGCTCTTTGGTAGAGCTATCCAATTAGTTCCATTCCTCTTTTCATCCCCGAGCCCAGCAAACCCACCACCCCTTCAGACAGTGCATTCCAGGTCACAACAACACACCGTCATTTCCTCAGATCGCCTCTGGTTCCTTTGCCAATCACTTTAAATCTGTGTCCTCTGGTCACTGATCCTCCTGCCACTGGAAACAGTTTCTCCTTATTTACTGGATCAAAATCGTTCATAATTTTAAACACCATCAAATCTCCTTTTAATCTTCTCTTGTTCTGTGGGGATTAACACTGCTTCCTCAGTCTCCCCACATAACTGAAGTCCTTCAGTTTGGGTTGTGAGCCCCAGACCAGCTCCAAGAAACAGATGTGAAAGAAATGACTTGTGCTTTATTCACTGATGGCTTCTGCCTCAGCTCCTCTGCTGCTGAAACCCTCATCCATACTGTGCTCCCTCCAGACTCGACGATTCCACTGCTCTCCTGGCCGGCCTCCCACCTCCCAGCCTCTAAACTTCAGCTCATCCAAAATTCTGCTGCCCGTATCCTAACTCTCAGGAAGTCCCGTTCACACTTCGCTCCTGTGCTCGCTGACCTACATTGGCTCCTGCCCCGGCAACGCTTCAGATTGAAAATTCTCATCCTGGTGTTCAAATCCCTCCATGACCTCACCCCTCCCCATCTCACCAACCTCCTCCAGTCCTACAACCTTCCGAGAACTTTACGTTCCTCCTATTCTGGCCTCTTGTGCATCTCAGACTTCCGACGCTCTACCATTGATGGCCTGCCTTCAGCGATCTAGGCCCCAAAGCTCTGGAATTCCTCCCCCGCACCTCTCTTCCTTAAAACCTACCTCTTTGTTCGAGCTTTTGGTCACCTGCCTCAATATCTCCTTATGTGTCTCGGTGTGAAATTTTGTTTTATAACATTCCTGTGAAGCACCTTGGGATGTTTTACTACATTAAAAGCGCTATATAAATGCAAGTTGTTGTTGTTCCACTGCGTCTCAACCAGACAGTGTCCCCCATTGGATCTGGAACCTGAAAGTGGAACAACAGCCACTTCAGTCTCAGGCACTCTGATAATGATGTCCACAGGCCCACCTTGTGGAACGCGATACAGTGGGCTACGCAAGGACGTGCCACGATGGAATCCATCAGGGGATTTTATGATGTGACACTCAGTCAAGGTCACGCAATGCGACGCCAAATCCAAAGACAATATTATGGACGTAGAAACCTGACCACAGGACCATGTATTTAGGACTAGGTGACTGCAAGCAAACACGGTGGAGTAGGTGCAATAATCGGAGTATTTAGAACAGGTTTGTCGGTCTGGAATAGAGTGGATGTGGAAACTACTGAGCAACGTGCCATTTATTATGAAACTGGTGTGGCCAATTAGGGAGTCGTGGGACTAGCACAGGAAGCGAGATACACTGTGTATAATATGAATGATAGAGCTAAATTGGTTGATCGTGATAATCTATGCTGAGGATCACAGAAAGTAGGACAAGCAGCGATTTGTATAGAGTGAGGAGCCTATGAACTCGTGTATTGACCAGACACTAAGGGGGAGAAATTCATTATAGCCCAGGAGTGGCTGCTAACTTTGAAAAAGTTTGAGAATTAGCGCCAGGCACCAATGAATCTCGCTGCATGCAAAATTCAGTGTCATCATTCAAAGAAAGGATTGGAGCGCTAAATCAAGCGCTAACGGCCTGGCTCAGTGGCGTTAGACTCGAAGTGCTGACCAATATCAGGTGTAGTCTAATTGCAAGTCATCATTGCTACAGGCTCTTTCCAGTTCTTAAAGGGGAGGTTCATTGATGCTGCAGAACCTCATTCTCAGCATTGCTGCCTGTGAACCTGTGTCAGCCAGCAGGAGAGAGGAGAGTGGTGGTCTCTTTCTGTGACCAGGAGGAGGAGCCAGAGACAGATTGCAGACCACCACTGCTACTACTACTGAGGTGCCGAGAGAGAGAGGATAGGAGAGGAGAAAGACAAAAAGACCAACAACAACATCTGAAGGGAGGCATTTCCATTACTGCCTCCCCAATTGGCCTTCATGTCAGGAGAGGGAAGTGTAGGATTTGGCCGGTGCCAACATCAGTGGGTGCATGTGCCTGAAGGATTTTTGGACTTTAAAATGGATATGTACCCTTTTAAAATGGAGTTTGGACTTTAAAAAGGACTGACTGTTGGTTTCTGTGAAGATAGCAGGAACTGTCTGTCTTTTGGGTTGACATGGGACCAGTCTCAATGCTGACGTCATGAAAGGCAGGGGCCTTTTCATATTCGAACTTGTGAGATTTGTGGAAAAAAACCTTTTGTCCATGGAGCCGGGATGTCTGGATGGACAATGAGGTTTGCAGGCCAAAAGTAACACCTCTGGACTCTTTCAATGAAGGAGCAGTCAAGAACTTAAACAGTTGGCACTTCGAGAACTGCTCATCTACAATAATGGCCTACAATTGTTTTCATCAAGATGACCAATCCAGGACAGAGACGTCACCAGGAAGACCAACTAGCGTCTCTGTGACCATGGTAACCAGGAATCACCCAGCCAGTTTTATGTATTATACGGGGTATAAATATGCTGAACTTTGGGGGATTCAGGGCTTGCTTTTCTCGACCATCTGGGTCGGGGGTTCTCTTTGTAGCCCCGCGTCCGTCAACTCTCCAGGAATGTCCGAAGTGAGCGGGCCTCATCGCATGCCTCTGTTAGGCACGGTTTTGTCTCTGGAGTTGAACGGACCCGGGACCGTGTGAATCAACGACAAGGGCTGGTAATTATATCCAGCATACACCTCGAGAAATCCCCAGGACCGCCCGCGTTTGGCTGCTGAGGAACTGCAAGCATCCAAGACGCAGGCTAACACGTGTGTGTGTGTGAGGAGGCTTCCAAGTGTGGGTTCTGACCAATCCGGGAGAGGGGTTTAGTTAGAAGGGTTTTTCCATTATCTAGGCTTAGATTCTGGGAAGGGGTTGGTTCGGCGTAACCAACAGGGTGGGTATTTTAGTCTAAGGTTATAAGCTAGTGTCCACGGTCACCTACTCACTCGGCCGTAGGTGAGAGGAGTAGGGATTGTCGTTTTGAGTGTGTAATAAAAGGAATCGATCTTTGACCAACCTGAACCGTTTCGTTTTGTCTGAATCATTTATAATCTATCCATAGTAACTCCTTGGGTCCGAACTTGGGGGTTGTGGGGCTTGTGGTTCGCGGTATAATTCGGAAGACCAACCGGGTGGCATCCGGTCACGGCCGGGTTACACAGTAATCCCGCTGGGGACGCTGCGTATCGGGCATAGGAGAAGACCTATCTGGCCTTGGTCTCTCTCTCTGTGTGGGATTACCCGCTAATCGACGGGCTAGGCAGGGACTATTGGCAAAAGCTCCTGCCGTCCAAGGGAAACAACCCAAACCGGGGAGTTTTTAATGCACGGGTCGACTCAAGGGAGAGTCACAGAAACACGGGGCACGCAAAAACACCCTACAGGAGAAAAGACCAACATCCATCATCTGTTTGGAAGGAGGGAGAGCCATCTTTCAACATCTACAGGTGGGTGTTTTTGGTGCACTGTCCCAGAGACTTTTTATTATAGGTGGGGGGCAGGAAAGAAGAAAGGAAGAAGGCCGGAACATCGAGGGGTGTGTGTGGCTCTTGTAAAAAACTAGGCCACACACACCACTAATAAACACCCCTCCCCCATTGCCTGACCTGCGACACAGCTGGAGCTGCCGAGGTGAAGTCTACAATTTAATTCACTGGATTGAACATCGTTAAGACCTGGTGGAGGACTGAGCCTGGGCATCTCCAGCTTTTCCCAGGTGAAGACATCTTCACTCCCCACCAGAAGACCATCATATCAAAGACTATTAATTTACATTGGAGAGTGCACCCCTGCGAGCACCCACCCACCATCCTGAGTGGCGACCCCGCCCCTGCGGCCTCCCTCCTTCCCACCCCCTCTCTCTCTAAGAGGCACCTCATTACTTTATTATTAATCGCCTATTTGAGCAGAGGGGAGATGGCCCCTCTCCCATTCAATCAATAAGGGGAGAGGTGTGCCTTCAATTTTAACAGCTCCCTCTGCTCAAGGAAAAAAAAAACCCACCAAGGCCAACTTTTGACCACATTTGAATATTGTGTGCAGTTCTGGTCACCTCACTATAGGAAGGACGTGGAAGCATTGGAAAGAGTGCAAAGGAGATTTACCAGGATGCTGCCTGGTTTGGGGGGGAGGTCTTATGAGGAAAGATTGAGGGAGTTGGGGCTTTTCTCTTTAGAGCGGAGGAGGATGAGAGGCGACTTAATAGAGGTTTATAAGATGATGAGGGGGATAGATAGAGTGGATGTTCAGAGACTACTTCCTCGGGTAGAGGCAGCTGTTACAAGGGGGCATAACTATAAGGTGCATGGGGGGAGATATAGAAGGGATGTCCGAGGTAGATTCTTTACTCAGAGAGTGGTTGGGGTGTGGAATGGACTGCCTGCTGTGATAGTGGAGTCGGATACTTTAGGAACTTTCAAGCGGTTATTGGATAAGCACATGGAGCACACCAGAGTGATAGGGAGTGTGATAGCTTGATCTTGGTCTCGGACAATGCTCGGCACAACATCGAGGGCCGAAGGGCCTGTACTGTTCTATGTTTCTATGTTACTATCATCAGGCCTGTGACTTGGGGTGAGTGTAGCCCTTTCGTAAAACACCCAGTTATGGCGAACACATCATCGCCGGTGGCGGGGTCAGCAAGGAAGTACGCGGGTGTGGCAGCCATAGCCACAGCTACTCCCGCTGCCCCGTCACCATTTAGGCTTATAACTAAGAAGCATGGGGTGAAGAACTTTACTCACCCCAGTATGACCATTGAGGCGTGCGTGAAAGCCATGGCTGGGGTTGTCGGCCCTTCAGCCAGCGTAGCGGCCTCAAAAATGTACGGGAAGGCTGTGTTCTTCCTGGGGTCGGAGCGGGCAGTGTCCCTGGCCATCACGAAGGGGCTCACCGTGGGCGGGACCTTCCTGCCAGTGGACCCTCTAGAGGCTGCCGGGGAAAGGGTTGTCATATCTAACGTCCCGCTCTTTGTTCCGGGTGAGCTCCTCCTCCCCCACCTACGTCAACTGGGGGAGGTGAGGTCGGGGATTACGCCGATCCCACTCGGCTTCAGGGAAGCCAGCCTCCGGCATCAGCTTTTCATCCAGCTGGTGCGGGAGGAGGACACAGAGAGAGCCTTTATGGTGCACCACGAGGGGACAGCCTACCACATCTCCTGGACGTCGGACGGTGTGCGGTGCCACGCCTGTAAGGAGGTGGGGCACATAAGGAAAAACTGCCCCGCCTCCCAGGCCGCCAGAATATCTCGTGCGGCCGAGGCTGGCGCCGCCGCCGCTCCTCACCCCGATCCTGTCCGCGCGTCAAAATCAACCAGATGCGCGGTCGATGTCGGAGGCCAACGCCATCACGGCCTCCGGCGGGGGGGAGGGAGAGCGTCCGAGCGGAAGGAAGGCGCAGAGGAAAACAAAACACCTCGAGGCGGGTCCCCTCGGTGGTCCATCTATTTCCATGCCCGCGCTCATAGTGGATCCCGTGGCGGTGTATGTGAGCGCGGAGGACCCCGTGCCCAAGCCTGTGACCGCAACCGCCACTGTGGAAGAACTATGACCTGCGGCCGGGCTCGGGCCGAAGAAACCAACTCGTAAGGAGGGAGCGGAGGCCGAGGCCTCGGCAAACATGGAGGTCTCCCAAACTCCGCATCCCTCCGGACTGAAAAGGCGGCGCGGCTCCCTGGAAGAGGAGGACGACCACGAGGAGGGGGGTCCCTCGGTACAAGGGGAGTCATCGCCTGCCGAGGGTGCTGCGCCCCCCCACCCCCCACCGTCACCATCGCGAGCAATTGGCAGCAGTCGCCTGTCCCTCGGGAGGGTGAGACAGATGTATCTGTCCAGCCGGTGCCTCCTGGGGATGGGGAAGAGACCCTGCCCATGGGGGTGGGGGGCCACGGAAGAAATAAATGTAATAGCCGGACCGTTACTCCTCGCCGGGTCGGGTGTCCTGGGGCGGGCGAGGCCGAGCTCGCCCAATGCAGTCAAGACATCTCCCAGGATCTGCTCGACCTGTACGAGGATTTTAATCAGAATCCCCAGTCCGCTGGCTGGTGGCGGGGAAGGGGAGGTCCCCTGACTCCGTCTCTGACGTTGACGCCGGGCGTGTTGGAGGAACTGGGAATTGTTTTCTCCCCGGTTTCTCCATGCGCTCCAGCGCCTGAGGACCCTGAACTGCCACCTGACCCGGCGCCCCAGAGGAGCCCAGGGAGGACTCCTCTGCCGTTGATCCTGGGGGTGGGATCAGGACAGAGCCGCTCGCTGCACCCTGTGCGACGGACGGGTCGGCCGCTGGTGACGACCTCCTGGAGGAGGACGGGGAGTCAGTGGAGGGCACTGGGGACGATTTGGACTCCATCGCCAGCGAGGCGGTGGATGCCCTCGTGCCCCTCACCGAGTCTCCCCTCATCCCCGTTACGGAACTCCGGCACTTTATGGCCACGTGCCGGGGTCGCTACAATAAAATCCGGCTGGCCCTCGACAGGTGGTCGGAGCTGGCGCTGCTCATCGGGTCCGTCCGCGCCGCCGTTAAAATCATGGGCGCGGACAAGGGCGTGAGCCCGCTCGAGCTGCGTCGGCTCAGAACGTTCCTCACTGGGCTGCTGTGGGAGTGGCGGTTGGCGAGTGACAGCTCTCCCTCCCCCAGTTAGGTGTAGGTAGAGGTTGCACTATGCTCTTGTCATGAAGATAACCATAGCCAGCCTCAACGTCAACGGCAGCAGGGAGGCGTGCCGTAGATTTAATAACTTCTCGGTCCTTCGGGAAGGGAGGTATGCAGTGTGCTTTGTAAGATTCTCAAAATTCACAGATCCCCCAAAACTCGAAGACAAACCCTAAGGAAAAAGACTTTGACTCTTTTTCTAACTATTTCAGGGTGGTGAAGTGCATTGGGCCTAACCGAAGGACATTTTAGAGCAATAACCAAGATTTGGTATTTTAAAAGACATGTCTGGACTTGTAAGGAAGAAAAGGCTGAAAAGGAAGGTGGGTCAACCTCTGTAAAGGCAGTTTGGATATTGGAGCTAATGGAAACTGTCTGGGGAACCGCATGACCTCGCTTGGAGTTAAATCGGCCCCTATCAGACATTAACATCCTAACAATAAACCCGAGGAAAAACAGTCTCCACCCAAATTTACAGGACCCATCCAAACATGCATAAGGCAGATCACTTTGACCCACTCTATAGAAATCCCAGGCCCAGTCAAGAAACTCAAAACCTGGGAACAATCAACTACAATTAAGCAGCAGATCGACAGGATGGAGCCATCCCGAAACCACTTCACACGTTAACAAACAAGTTACCGTTGACGAGCCTGCCAAAATCTAACAATGACTGGGACCTGATTTGGCGCGCAGATAAGGAAGCTTCAATTAGTATAATTGAAGGCCCGTTCTCAACCTGGAAGAGAAGAAGAAAGAATACACATTTCCCGGACGCATTCACCGAAACACAGTTCTCCAGTACAACCGTTCAACGTGTCCAACGAGGAGGCCAACAGCTCCAGAAGTAGGCCGACACGTGGAAGAAACCAGAGCGACCGCCTCAGTGACCATCGGACACCTCGTGGCAACAAGGGCCTCACGAAACCAACCAACCGAACATCACCACCAATATTGGGCCACCGCGACCAAAGAAAACCAACTCGGAGAAAAACCGAAGATCCGCAAAGTTTCCACTCTACAATCTACTCCTGACTCACCCCTGGGTAAGATTTTACCCAAAAGACTCTAAACCCTACTTCTAACCAAAGAAAAGTGGGTATTCACCTGATAGATCCAATACGCACCCTATCGCATCAGCGGACTCGCGAAGACTGACCAGATACGCAGTTGAAGTCCTCTACCGCTTACGGGGTACGGCAGACACCAACCGGCATAAATAGCGAACCCCAAAACCGCGAACCAGCTCAACTGTCAAGGATTCGTTTGGTGAGCCTTATCCCTGGTTCTCCAGAGTCCAACCTAGCTAGTAAAGTGGGATTGGGAGGGGTGAGGTAGTCTTCCAATGTCATTTCCCTCGTATGTACCGAAGTGTTCCCCATTTTATTAGAGTGTTAAGATTGTTGTGTTGTATTTTACTTTCTTGAATAAAGATCAAAGTTCTTGCACCAAGACCAGTTATCTGCTGCACTTTTGTCACAACCCCCAAATAAGTCCAAGGTCTAGAACCAAAGGATTGGGAGCGATTCGAACCGCTCAAAAGTCAGAGGTGAAGCTGACACATCCATCCGCTCCAGCTTCCTGCAAGAAACCCACACCGTTCCGGGAGATGAGGCCACGTGTCTCCTGGAGTGGCGAGGAGGGTTCAGCATGAGTCACCTCGCCAACAATTCCAGCGGGGTGGCTATCTTGCTGGCCCCACATTTTCAGCCGGAGATCTTGGGGGTCAAGGAGCATGTGCCGGGCTGCTTGCTCCAGGTCACAGTTCGCCTGGGGGGCGTGCCGCTCCATTTAGTGAACATGTACGCCCCCCAGACCGGTGCGCAGCAAGTGCGCTTCTTTGAAGAAGTGTCCGCTCTTCTGGGCTCCGTCGACGTCAGCGAGTGCGTCATCCTCGGGGGGGATTTTAATTGCACCCTCGAGGCGAGGGACCATTCAGGTACCCCGCGAAGCCCGGCGGCGACGGTGAAGTTGAGGGACCTGGTCGGGTCCCTCGACTTGGTGGACGTCTAGCGGAATCTCCATCCCGACTCCAGCGCCTTCACTTGGGTGAGGTCTGGAGGAGGAAGATCCAGAATCGACCGCCCTTACATTTCCTGGGCGTACATCTCCTGCGTTCCGGCGGCTTCCATGCGGCCGGTGCCGTGCACGGATCACCACCTGGTGTGGGTGGAGCTCGCTCCGTTGCGCGCGCTGGGGGGGTGGGGGGGTCCGTGTACTGGCATTTTAACAACCTCCTGCTGGAAGATGAGCGGTTCCGGGATTCGTTTCACCGGTTCTAGGCCGACTGGAGAAGGAAGCAGGGGGGCTTCCCCTCCTTGAGGCTATGGTGGGACGTGGGCAAGGCTCACGTCCGTCTCTTCTGTCAGGAGTACGCGAGGGGGTCGACCAAGAGGCGGGAGGCCCGGGTCGGGCGGTTGGAGAGGGAGGTGCTCGACCTGGAGTCCCGTCTCGGTCAAGTCGTCAAAGACCCGGCCCTGCGGAAGGAGTACGAAGAGAAGAAGGGCGCGCTGAAGGACCTGCAGCTGGTCGGGTCCCGAGGCGCGTACGTGAGGTCGCGGATCCAGTTCCTCCGGGAACTGAACCGCGGCTCCCCCTTCTTCTACTCGCTGGAAAAAAGACGGGGAGTCCATAAGCAGCTTTTGGGGCTGCTGGCCGACGACGGATCTCTGGTCTCGGATCCGGAGGGGAATCAGCGCGGAGACCCGAGCCTATTACGGGGCTCTGTTCTCTCCGGACCTGTACAGCGAGGATGCGCGCAGAGTTTTGTGGGAGGACCTGCTGAAGGTCGGCCCGGAGGGCGCCGAAAATTTGGACGCTCCGCTAAGCTTGGCGGAGCTGACCGGCGCCCTCGGCCAGCTCTTGAGGGGCAAGTCCCCGGGGCTGGATGGGCTGACCGTGGAGTTCAACAGGGCATTCTGGGACGTCTTGGGGGGCGACTACGCGTGGGTCCTCGGGGAAAGTCTGGCGACCGGGGAGATGCCCCTCTCTTGGTGCAGGGCGGTCATTGTCCTGCTGCCCAAGAAGGGTGATCTCTGCCTACTAAAAAACTGGCGCCCGGATTATAAAATTTTTGCCAGGGCCATGTCTGCCCGCTTGGCACCGTGCTGGTCCACATGATCCACCCTGAACAGTCCTACACGGTCCCGGGCTGGAGCATTCACGACAACATCCATCTGGTCCGGGACCTGGTCCACCATTCCCAGAGGGCTGGTCTGTCGGCCGCCTTCCTTTCCCTGGATCAGGAGAAGGTGTTTGACAGGGTGGATCATGAGTATCTTTTTGGAACTCTGCGCGCATTCGGGTTCGGGACGCATTTCGTCGCCCGGATCCGACTTCTGTACGCCGCCGCGGAGTGTCTGATTAAAGTTAACAGGTCTTTGATGGCGCCCCTTCGCTTCGGGAGGGGGCTACGTCAGGGATGCCCCATGTCTGGTCAGTTATACGCCGTTTGCGTGGAGCCTTTCCTGCGCCTCTTGCGGAAGAGGTTGACGGGACTGGCTCTGCAAGGGCCGGGCGTGGAGGTCGTCCTCTCGGCTTACGCCGATGACGTGCTCCTCATGGTCACGGATCCCGTCGACTTGCGGAGGATGCCAGCAGATTTACTCGGACGCATTCTCCGCCAAGATCAACTGGGAGAAATGTTCTGGACTCCTGGTGGGTCAGTGGCGGGTGGATGCCCTGCCGGAGGAGTTCAGGCCCTTCGCCTGGAGCACCACGCACAGCCTCTACTTGGGAGTCTACCTTAGCCCTGCCGAGGATGCCTGGCCGGCGAACTGGCAAGAGCTGGAGGCCAAAGTCACCACTCACCTAGGATGCTGGACAGGACTGCTCCGAGTGTTGTCCTACAGGGGTCGAGCGCTGGTCATAAACCAGCTGGTGGCCGCCATGTTGTGGTACCGGTTGGTCACTTTGATCCCTCCCCCTGCGTTTGTCGCCATGATACAGAAGAAGCTCATCGACTTCTTCTGGGACGAAAGGAAGCACTGGGTCTCTGCCACGGTTCTGAGTCTCCCGCTTAGGGAGGGCAGTCAGGCGCTGGTGTGCCTTCGCACCCAGGCTGCGACTTTCCGTCTTCGGACCCTGCAGAGATACCTGTACGATGAGAATCCTCCTCGATGGTGTGCGCTGGCCACGTATTTCTTCCGCCAGCAGCATGGCCTCAACTATGACACGCAGCTCCTGTTTGTGAAATTGGGCCGTACACGTGCCTACCTGTGGGAGCTGCCTGTCTCCCAGGAACTGCTGTGTGTCTGGAACAATGTCGCCTCCAGGCGGAGTTCTCCCCCATCAGGAGTGGCGGCTGTCCTTCCGGAGCCACTGCTCAGGAATCCGCACCTCCACGACCGCGGGTTTTGATGGCGCCGGAGGAGTTGGCGCAGTGCCTGTCCTGGGCCAACGTCTGGCTCGCAGCCAAAGCCATCGAGTCGCTGAAAATGGCACTGGGCCCCGACTCCACTAGGTGTATCGAGGAGGCTCAAGCACGTGGGGCGATCCCTGTCCGAACTGACCCCTGTTCGGACGGAATTCCTCATCGGCGCGCGGCCCCGAAACCCCTCCCAGGAACCGGCACCTCACAACTTGAGCCGTCTCGGGGAAATGCCCTCCGTGCCTTTTCGTTCTGCACGGACTGCTCCTGCATATTCTCCACTTTGCCATCTTCGTCTGCCATCTGGACACGCCCATTTTGCTGTCCGGCGGAGGCGGGGTTCCCCAATGGAGGGCTCTCTATGCGGGAGTCCGCCCTTTTTCTATTGGGGACTTGGCCTGGAGGGTGTTGCACGGAGCAGTCCCGTGCAATCAGCTTTTAAGTAGGTTCACAGACTCCCAGGCCGCCTGTCTTTTCTGCGGCCTGGAGGTGTCCGTGTTCCACGTATACACCGAATGTGAGAGGTTGCAGCCCCTCTTTCATTATTTGAAGGGGCTGCTCCTCGATTTTTGGTTGCACTTCAGTCCCACGCTCCTGATCTACGGTCACCCGGTGCGGAGGGGAGCGGGCAGGTAGGAGGACCTCCTCGTAGGACTGCTCCTGGGCCTGGCGAAAATAGCCATTAACAGGTCCAGGCAGCGGGCGGTCGAGGGGGTCGTTCGGCCCGATTGCCTGCCTCCCTTCTGCGGCCATGTTCGCGCCCGGGTGGCCCTGGAGATGGAGCACGCGGTGTCCGCCAGCACACTTGAGGCCTTCCGAGACCGGTGGGCACCGCGGGGACTGGAGTGCATCATCACCCCAGCCAATCAAATTTTTATTTAATTTGTTAAGGTTCTTTTAAAGTTTTATTAAGTTACAGTCCATTTGGTTAATCACCCAACTGAGAAGAGTACACTGTGTATAATATGAATGATAGAGCTAAATTGTTTGATCGTGATAATCTATGCTGAGGATCACAGAAAGTAGGAGAAGCAGCGATTTGTATAGAGTGAGGAGCCTATGAATTCGTGTATTGACCAGACACTAAGGGGGAGAAATTCATTATAGCCCAGGAATGGGCGCTAACTTTGAAAAAGTTTGAGATTTAGCGCCAAGCGCCAATGAATCTCGCTGCACGCAAAATTCAGTGTCATCGTTCAAAGAAAGGATGGGAGCGCTAAATCAAGCGCTAACGGCCTAGCTCAGTGGCGTTAGACTCGAAGCGCTGACCAATATCAGGTGTAGCCTAATCGCAAGTCATCATTGCCACAGGCTCTTTCCAGTTCTTAAAGGGGAGGTTCATTGATGCTGCAGAACCTCATTCTCAGCATTGCTGCCTGTGAACCTGTGTCAGCCAGCAGGAGCAGGTCAAGCCCAAGGAGCCAGACGACTCGACAAGCTGTACTCATGGCAGATCCATGCCCCAGGGAGAGAGCCCGCAGATTTTCGGACCAAGCATTGGAGGAGTTGGTGTCCACTGTACCCGGCAAGTGGCAGGAGGCCCTGGCCGCAAGTCTTCCGCGCCATGTGGAGGGAGGTAGCCCATCAGGTCTCAGGCAGCACTGTGGTCCCCAGGACCCACACACAATGCAGGAAGAAATTTAACAACCTCACTCAGGTGGTCAGGGTGAGTGAATGCTTCAACAAATGCTACGTACCACCATCTGAACCACAGTCTTCACACACTGCCCAAAGCACCACATCCCCAGCACTTACCTACCAACACTCACACCTTGCACACAATCACAGCCATTCAACTATGGCAGGAATATCACCCAAACACATTGCTCCACACTCACTCACACACTTTCCTTTCTCTTGCAGGCCAAGGTGGCTCACAACAGGAGGGAGCAGGAGTGCACAGGTGGGGGACAAGCTGACACCTAACCACTGCCTGAGCTGGAAGTTAGAGTGCTGGAGATTATTGGGAGCCATGGCCACCAGCAACATTGACCCCCTTGAGGACAACGGTATGTTCATCCCGACGACTCCTTCTCACTTCCCCCTCACCCCACAAGCCTTTCGTACTTTCCAGCTAATCATGCTGTCTCCATGCATTTCTCCCTTCCTGCCCCCTCCCCTCCCCTCCCTCACCTTAACCCAACTCTTGTGCCTTTATGCTTTCAGAGAATGAGCAAGCACTGGAGCAGCCTGTCCCTGAGGGCACAGTTGACAGTCATGCGGCAGAAGAGGATGAGGAAGAAAACACCGCGCGACTGCATGACTCACCCGCAGACACCAGCACTACGCGTTCTTTAGAGGCTAGTATAGTAGCGGGATCTGCACAGGGTGAGGCACCGGGGATGAGCGGGCTGCAGCAAGGCCAGGGGAAAGGGTAGCTCGGGGGCCAGCTCCCCGGAGGGAGAGTTCTGCTGTACAGGACTCAGATGAGGACCTCAATGGGGAGGCCTTTAGAAGAAGAGTGATGGGCATGCACACGGAGTGGATAGGTGCAATAGCAAGGGTGCCCAAGAGCCTGTCGGCAATGGTAAGGAGCATGGAGGTGTCCTCCATTGCACAGAGCTCTGCGCATACCATGGAGCTCATCATTTCCAGTCTGGAAAGGATGAGAGACTCCCAGGGAGACCGTGGCGACCCAGACCTGATGCCGCGTGATGGGCCGATCTGACAGCTTCCATTGCAGCACAGGCGGAAGCGACGCAATGACTTAGTGCGGTAATGGAGTCTCAGCTTAATGCCACGCAAGCTGTGACTGCTGCCATTATGGCTGGGTGTACCACCGTCGATCAGGGCTTTCATGGTGTCGCAGCAATCTGTGCTGCAACAGATTGATAAGGATGCTGAGGTGCTGCCCCGGGGGAGCGTCAGTGGAGCAGGAACCTGCTGTCCTCTCTCAGGATGACAGCATTCCTGCTCCCACCGCTGCCACTCCACCATTGCCCTTGTTGCTGCCTGTCATCCAGCCAGCCCAGACTGCTGCCGCCCATGCTGAGGTGGTGCAGTCTACAGCTGGGCCTTCCAGGCTCAGAGCTGGTCGAGGGCATCCTGCAAGGCCATCTGTAGTCTCCCGCACGGACACTCAGTGGCCTTCCACCAGCCCTGCTGCAGCCACTGGGCCAACACTTCGTAGGAGCACTAGAGTAGGCAAAGGCACAGTAACAAGAGGCACGAAGGGATTACACAAGGGTGAATAGGTAATAATGTTGTTGTAAAGCTGTTTTCATTGATTATCTGAAGTGAATTTATAAATTTATCAATAATCTTGTACTGTCTCTCATTTCAGCTGTGCGCTGTGATATGGCCTGAGACAGGGATGGAATGATAGGGATGTGGTGAGCAACGGGGATTTGGAGTTTATTTCATTCAAACCGCAGTCTGATGAGGTGGTCACGGACCACCCATCCGGAAGGCCGATTGAGTGGCTGCCTCCTCCCTCGCTCCTGTTCCTCCTCCCTCGCTCCTGTTCCTCCTCCTGAGGTGGTCCCTCAATCCATGATGGCCAAGTTGTGGAGAATGCAGCAGACCACCACGAAATGGGACACCTGCTCCGGCGAGTACTGGAGGGCTTCTCCCGAGCGGTCAAAGAGCGGAACCGTTGCTCGAGCACCCCGATGGTCTGCTTGATGTTGCTGGTGGCAGCATGGCTCTCATTATAGGAGTGCTGGGCAGGAGTGTTGGGGTCGCAGAGGGGAGTCATGAGCCAGGTGGAGAGCAGATAGCCCTCGTCTCTGACCAGCCAGCCGCGAGCTTCATGTGGTGGCTGGAAGAGTGCTGGCACACCGGTCTGGCACGGGATGAAGGCATCATGGCTGCTGCCAGGATAGCGGGCATTCACAATGAGTATTCGTTGTCTGTGGTCGCACACCTATTGGACATTAAGTGAATGGAAACCTTTGCGGTTACGGAAGATCTCAGGATTGTTATGCGGTGCCCACAAAGCCACGTGGGTGCAGTCAATGTCACCCTGCACCATGGGGAAGCCCGTTATCCTGGCAAAGCCACATGCACATTCATCCTGCTTCTCTCTGGTGATGGGGAAGGAAATGTAGTCCCTTCTCCTACTGTAGAGAGCCCCTATGACCTCCCGAATGCAGCGATGGACGGTGAACTGCGAGATGTTAGCTATGTCTCCTGTTGCAGACTGGAAGGATCTGCTGGTGAAGAAATTGAGGGCGACTGGTGATCTTGACTGTCACAGAGAGGCGTGGTCACCTTGATCTGAGGCTGGAGGTCTGGTTGCAGGAGGTGGCAGAGTTCAGTGACCACCTCCTTGCTGAAACAGAGCCTTCTAATACACTGCTCCTCGCTTAATTGGAGGTAGGTGAATTGCTGTCGGAATACCCTCGGAGGATAAGGTCTCCTGTTTTGAGCCCTAGTGGCCCTCCTCCTCCCTCTGGCCACATGTTCCAGTCTTTCTCGCTGCCTGCACTCCCCTCTGCCGCAGATCCTGGAGGGAGAGGTCGACTGCCAGTACAGCCCCATTAATGTAAGAAAGTGCAGCACTCTGACATTTTGAGAGAATAAATGGAACTAATTTTTAGAAGCCGCAACACTCGGAGACTAAACAACCTTTGAATGACTGACTGAATTCCACTCTTGAACTATCTCAAGCTGACAAGGAAGCAGTGAACCAGCACTAACCTGACAGCTGCAACTCATGATCCCTTTAAGCAGCGCCCCTGGAGCCGGCATCGCCTTCTTGACGCCTCCTCTCCCTGTCGCTGTCGGGACCAGGTGCTAAGGGCAGGGGGGCGATACTCAATTTGGCAGGTCGGACACCCAGTGAGATTTGCACGCTCGCTGACATCACGATCTGCCTGGCGCTGAAGTGCCCGGTGCAAACTCGTAGTGGCGGCGCTAGGGGGTGGGCGAATTTGGTGTGCGCCGCTGGATTCACCGCGCCATGGCGCTACGGGGGAGAGGAGCTGCATTTGGTGTGCAACGCTGGATTCGCCTTGCCACAGCGCTACTGCCTCAGCGTCCCATTAGCACCCCCGCGCTAAGGTACCGAATTTCTCCCCCTCGGATTCCTCATGCACGGGGAGGTGCCAGATGTTCTGAGAGACTCTGTTCTTACCCGATGGTACTCGAGCACAGATAAGAAATCGAAAACAGTGGTACCATCAGTCTTAACAATCTGAAAAATGGGCTACATCACTATCCACCCAATGGGCCAAACGACAGCCCCATTCTCTTTTGTCGATTAACGTGTGGCACAGAGGGCGTCCAGTCTGGATTGTTGCTGGAGGCAAGGGATGCCTAGGTGTGATCTTTGACCTATGGGCCCCTTCTCAAGGGCAATAAATTCTGACCTCATCAGTGAAACCCACATCCCATGAATGAATTAAAAAAAAATGCGAGTTGCCCTCTGTAAATGTACTAATGACTCCACTGCCTGCCAAAATCGATTGCCAAGGTGGAAGGGTAATAGAAATAAGGTAACCTATAATGTGGATGGCCAATATTGCATGGCGATAAATGAACAGATAATTGAATATCAAGGCCTTAAATGGCTAACCATACCTAATTTCTGTTTCATGCCCCACTTTCCCACTGTAATGGATTTCCATGTTGTCACCCGTCCCTACTCAATGCGGAGAAAGTTACGAGTACCCAATTCGGTACATCCAATCCTGCATCCCAGATTTTATAACTGCTATATAAACATTAGAAAATTACAGCACGGGCAGTGTTTCAGGACTGCAGAATGTGGGAGTTTCCAGACAGCGAGACTGTCCAGGATTGCCACGTCAACAGGAAATGTCACAGCCACTCAGAATTGTTGAAAATAAGGAAATGGCAGACATGTTAAAATAATTACTTTGCATCTGTCTTCACAGTAGAGGGAAAGGATAAAGTACCAGAGATACGAGGAAAAATAAATCAAGAGGAGGAACTTACTACAAGTCAAAAACAGTAATGGAGAAAACAATGAGACTGAAGATTGAGAAATCTCCAGGGTCTGATGGTTTCCACCCCAGGGTATTAAAAGTGAGTAAATTGCAGATGCTTTAGTCATTATCTTCCAAAACTCTCTTGATTCAGGAATTGTCCCCTTGGATTGGAAAATTGCGAATGTCACTCCATGATTTAAAGAAGAGTGGGATGTTGGACATCCTGGAGAGATACATGTTGGACATCCTGGAGAGATACATGTTGGACAACTTGGGGAGTTAAGGGTTAACAGTCAAACTTCTTTGTATTTTGCAGCAACAGGCTTTCCAATATAAACAGTATGGCTTTGAAGTGTTGAGAGTAAGGCATAGCTTGTCTTCTGATGCAAAATGTGCTTGTGATGTCAGCCATGAGTGATTAAAGTGTAACTTTAGGGTAATAAAACATAGCTAGGAGGTATCCATTAGCTGTACTACAGAAAGATGACAGTTGATAAAGCCAATTCTTCAAAGTGTTTAAGGACCGTTAGATCAGGAAGTCTTGTTTAAGGGAAGTAGCCTTGGAGTAAACAACTACAAGTGTTTACATGAATAGACGGTCTTCAATAGGATATAAAGATACGTCAGGCAGTCTTATGCATGATATTTTCCTTTGATGTAGGCAAAATATGGCACAAATAAAGGAGCATGGTTTTCAGCATTTCTTTGGCGGGCTCGAAAGATACAGAAACCGAAAATCCACTCTCTATACACAGTTAAGCTGATCACCTATACTGTGCATCAACACAGTCTGTTCCGTATACTACACTATCGAAGTGTCTCATGCTTACTCAAAACATGTTGTTGTGAACCAGAGGAGGAAGGAGGTTGACTGCTAACATTTGGTGCTGTGAACTTGTCCAACGAATACGCGGGCGGTGAGTATGATTCAATATCGATAGTGGATATAACTAGCTCCTGAGACTCACCATCTAGGAAATAGGATGGAATCAGACCAAATAGTCGGTGTCTCGATCAAGTTGGTGCCTTTGAAAATTTCTGACTGGATTAAAAGTATGGAGGGACCTTATAGTTTTTCCAAAGTCATTTTAAACGGGAGCTGGGAGGAGATTGCGCGGGCACTGGAGAGTTTGGGCTGGATTTTGATACTGGGGCGGGTTGGGGTCGTGTCATCCGCTTTTCGTGTTATCCACCCGACTGCAATTGGATGTGGGAGATTGATGCGATTTTCACCTAATTGGGCAATTGAGTTCCAGCATGTGGGAACCTATGAACCAATTAATGTTTTCAGTCTGAAAGTCGCCTCTGATGATGTCATCATTGCTGCATTGAAGGTCTGCAAAGACTGCCTGGCCTTTGCTGTGAGAGGACCTGGATGCAAAATGAGCAGCAGCAGCCCTAAGTCTGCTGAGAGAGAGTGTGAGAGAGAGTGAGACAGAGAGAGAGAGAGATCCAGCCAAATAACAAGGGTTAAAATCACAAAGGCCTTTCAAAATGGCATTATAGAGCCAATTTAGTGCTTGTTAAGGGCCTTAACAACCTATCCCATCTCTTAAAGGTGGTACGCAGTCGGGACCAGCAGACACGATTTCATGAAAATTGCATGGAGGCGGACTTGTGCCCGCCCGCCAGTTTTCGCAATTTTAACCCCACACACCCGCCTCCACGGGTCAATGAAAATCCAGTCCTGTGTGTCTGCAAAGACAAGAAGATAGTAGACAGAAAATGTTCCTATTTCAGCAGAAATGAAAGGAAGGAGACAGAGAACATACCTATTGCAAGGGTTTTGTCTGTGAATAGGCGCCTTGTGGAGGAAGTATGCTCAGACGCAGGCTGAATACAGGGTCTTGAAGGCAGAAAGAGAAACTTAGAGGAGTGTGATACAGTCAGGGTCCACGCCGGGCAAGCTACTAATCCCTTCCTGGCTCGTCACAATGCTGTGGTGCGAATGCGTGGCAAGGGAGAGGAATTGGAAGACAAAGTGCGCAGTTTAGAAGTTGAGATGGACAGACTACAAATAGAAAAGGAACCGGAAAAAGTGTGCCTACATAAACAGAAACAATAGCAGAAACAAAGACAGTGGCCTTGGGCTAAAGAAAGAGCAGTCTAAGGTGTCGCTCATTAATTCGTAGAAGGAAGCCGTGGATGAGAAACTGATGCAGAAACAGTTAGATGAGAGCAATGGGAAAAGTTTGCTCTGAAGTACTTAAAGTTTCTGTAGGAATGGGCTGCCTCAGAACTGATGAGATGTTCAGTGAAAAGCTAAAATGTGGGTTTTGTAAGCATGATCTAAAGGGATGTGGAATGGGAGTTGCAATGTTGAGAGAGGTAGTTACAGCAGTTCCAAAGCATGAACTGAGAAAAGGATAGTGACTCTTGACTGAATCTTTAGCGTTCCCTTCACCCTTTACTCCATGTCTTGCACCCCTCCCACATACCAGAAAAATGTATTAATTGTGCAGGAGGTAACAGGCTTGGGTGAGGAAATGGACTGTGAGCTTGAGATTTTGAATCAGTACAGAATGGGATTCAGAAGAAAACATCAGAAATTAAAAATTGGTTGAAGTGTAAAGGATAAAATAGTCTATGATAGAATAAAGGAGAAGAGGGAAGATCATGGGGGAAAAATTCGGTTGATTTGCGCCGCTCATTAGCGCCAAGCAACTAGCGCCTGGGCGCGGCGCCAACGCCTCCCGCAAAATTCAGTGGGAGGTGGCGGTAACCATTAGCGCTGCACCTCCGGCGATGACGTCATCGCCGTGCGTAGCGCCCCCTGACTTACCACCGGACACTATGTCCAACGGGGTCAGGGGGGCCTACCTGCGGCTGGGGTGGCGCAAATTAAAGGGGAGGTGCCGGGCCGCCTGCCAGCACCTGCCCCCTCTGCAGCCCCCCCACGGGATGCTGGCTACACTCCGTGAGCCCGGCACTTCTCAAGTGCCGGGCTCTTTTGCTGGCACTCCGGTCCCTGGTGGCCCAACCAGTGAATTTTGGGCACGAGGACGCCAACACCGGCGAAGTTAGCGCCCCAAAGGGGGGGGCGACCCAATTTTGCCCCCATGACTCTTTTCTACTGTTCTACAGAAGTTTTTTGTTCTCAGTGTGATGTTAATGTCTCTTTACAAAGCATGTGTGAATGTTACTATATCACTGGCAGTGGTTCCTTCCTCTTTTTCAAGATGTATTGTGTTTAAGATATTGGTCTGAATCAAATTGGAGTTAAAGGTTAACTTACCTATTAAATTGTGAAAACCAGACTTCTACTGTGACCACAGTGAAATTCTGCTGGTTTTAAATTGTGTGAAAGTCTCTAGTTCCAGACATACAACTATCACATGAATGATTGGCATTTTTGAATTTCTGACCAATGTCAAGTACTCAATGATTTGAAGTGATTCTAATAGTTTAATCATCTTGGTACTGGAATGTGTGACCAGAGAGGAAAAAAGGGTACAGTAGCATAGTGGTTATGTTACTGGGTTAGTAATCCAGAGGCCTGGACTAATGATCCAGAGAGGTGAGTTCAAATCCCACCACAGCAGCTGGGGAATTTAAATTCAGTTAATTAAATAAATCTGGAATAAAAAGTTTGTATCAGTAATGATGACCAGGAAACTACTGGATTAAAGAAAAGGAAGATTTGTATTTCTATAGCGCCTTTCACGACCACCGAACGTCTCAAAGTGGAGAGTATTCCATCAGACTCCTGACTTATACCTTGTAGATGGTTGAAAGGCTTTGAGGAGTCAGGAGGTGAGATACTTGCCGCAGAATACATAGCCTCTGACCTGCTCTTGTTGCCACAGTACTTGTGGCGGGTCCAGAAGTTTCTGGTTAATGGTGACCCCCCAGGTAGGGGATTCAGCAATGGCGATGCCATTGAATATCAAAGGGCGGTGGTTAGACTCTCTCTTGTTGGAGATAGTTGTGGGAACAAGGGTTCACACTCTGTTTCTCACTCTATGGATGCTGCCTGACCTGAGTGTTTCCAGCATTTTCTGTTATTTCAAGGGTTCACACTACCTGAGTATCTCGCTACTCTTTCTACGCAGACTGCTTCATTATCTGAGGAGTTGCAAATGGCACTGAACACTGCGATCATCAGCAAACATCCCCACTTCTGACCCTATGATGGAGGAAAGACCATTGATGAAGCAGCTGAAGATGGTTGGGCCTAGGACACTGCCCTGAGGAACTCCTGCAGCGATGTCCTGGGATGAGATGATTGACCTTCAATCACCACAACCATCTTCCTTTGTGCTAGGTATGACTCCAGCCAGTAGAGAGTTTTCCCCGTGACCTCAATTTTACTAGGGCTCCTTGATGCCACACTCGGTCAAATGCTGCCTTGATGTCAAGGGCAGTCACTCTCACCTCACCTCTGGAATTCAGCTCCTTTGTCTATGTTTGGACCAAGGCTGTAATGAGGTCGGGAGCACAGTGGTCCTGGTGGAACCTATACTGAGCATCAGTGAGAAGATTATTGGTGAGTAAGTGCCGCTTGATAGCACTGTCGACGACACTTTCCATGACTTTGCTGATGATTGAGAGTAGACTGCTGAGGCAGTAATTGGCCGGATTGGATTTGTCCTGCTTTTTGTGGACAGGACATAGCTGGGCAATTTTCTACATTGTCAGGTAGATTGCCAGTGTTGTAGCTGTACTGGAACAGCTTAGCTAGAGGTATAGCTAGTTTTGGAGCACAAGTCTTCAGCACAACAGCCGGGATGTTGTTGGCGCACATAGCTTTTGCTGTATCCAGTGCATGCGGATATCATGGAATAAATTGAATTGGCTGAAGACTGGCTTCTGTGATGGTGGGGACTTCGGGAGGAGGCAGAGATGGATCATCCACTTGGCACTTCTGGCTGAAGACGGTTGCGAATGCTTCAGCCTTGTCTTTTGCATTTGCGTGGTGGGCTCCGCCATCATTGAGAATGGAGATGTTCTTGGAGCCTCCTCCTCCCGTCAGTTGTTTAATTGTCCACTACCATTCACGACTGGATGTGGCAGGACTGCAGAGCTTTGATCTGATCCGTTGGTTGTGGGATCACTTAGCCCTGTTTCAGCTGTTTAGCAAGTTTGTAGTCCTGTGTTGTAGCTTCATCAGGTTGGCATTTCATTTTTAGGTATGCCTGGTTCTGCAGCCAATGAAGTACTTTGAGTGTAGTCACTGTTGTATTGTTGTAAAAACCCGTCTGGTTCATTAATGTCCTTCAGGGAAGGAAATCTGCCGTCCTTACCTGGTCTGGCCGATATGTGACTCCAGACCCACAGTATACTGCTTTGTAGCGATTTGGTACAACTGAGTGACTTGCTAGGACATTTCAGAGGGCAGTTAAGAGTCAACCAAAGTGCTAAGAATGAAACCAAATGGACCACACAGCATCGACCTCGGTACCGGAAACGACAACGGCACAGTCACCCTGTAAAGTCCTCCTCACTAACATCTGGGGACTTGTGCCAAAATTGGGGGAGCTGTCCCACAGACTAGTCAAGCAACAGCCTGACATGGCCATACTCACAGAATCATACCTTTCAGCCAATGTCCCAGAATTCTCCATCACCATCCTTGGGTATGTCCTGTCTCACTGGCAGGACAGACCCACCAGAGGTGACGACCGTGGTATAGTCAGGAGGGAGTAACCCTGGGAGTCCTTAACTTAGACTCTGGACCTTATGAAGTCTTATGGCATCAAACATGGTCAAGGAAACCTGCTGATTACCATCTGCCGCCCTCCCTCAGTTGATGAATCAGTACTCATCCATGTTGAACACTACTTGGAAGAAGCACTGATAGTAGGAAGGCCATAGAACATACTCTGGGTGGGGGACTTCAATGTCCATCACCAAGAGTAGGGCTCGGTCAGTAGTGGTGCTACCGAGCCAAAGAACATAGCTGCCAGACTGGGCCTGTGGCAGGTGGCGAGAGAACCAAGAGGGGAAAAATCTACTTGACCTCGTCCTGACCAATCTACCTGTCGCAGATGCCTCTGCCCATGACAGTATTAGTAGGAGTGACCCCTGCACAGTCATTGTGGAGACGAAGTCCCGTCTTCACCCTGAGGACACTCCATTGTGTCCTGTTGCACTACCACCGTGCTAAAAGGAATAGATTCAGAACAGATCTAGCAACTCAAAACTGGGCATCCATGAGGCGCTGTGGGCCATCAGCAGCAGCAGAATTGTGTTCCACCACAATCTGTAACCTCATGGCCCGGCATATCCCTCACTCTACCAATACCATCAAGTCAGGAAACCAACCCTGGTTCAATGAGGAGTGTAGAAGAGCATGCCAGGAGCAGCACCAGGCATACCTAAAAATTAAATGCCAACCTGATGAAGCTACAACACAGGACTACAAACTTGCTAAACAGCTGAAACAGGGCTAAGTGATCTCACAACCAACGGATCAGATCAAAGTTCTGCAGTCCTGCCACATCCAGTCATGAATGGTGGTGGACAATTAAACAACTGACGGGAGGAGGAGGCTCCAAGAACATCCCCATCCACAATGATGGCGGAGCCCACCACGCAAATGCAAAAGACAAGGCTGAAGCATTCGCAACCGTCTTCAGCCAGAAGTGCCAAGTGGATGATCCATCTCTGCCTCCTCCCGAAGTCCCCACCATCACAGAAGCCAGTCTTCAGCCAATTCAATTTATTCCATGATATCCGCGTGCACTGGATACAGCAAAAGCTATGTGCGCCAACAACATCCCGGCTGTTGTGCTGAAGACTTGTGCTCCAGAACTAGCTATACCTCTAGCTAAGCTGTTCCAGTACAGCTACAACACTGGCAATCTACCTGACAATGTAGAAAATTGCCCAGCTATGTCCTGTCCACAAAAAGCAGACAAATCCAATCCGGCCAATTACTGCCCCAGCAGTCTACTCTCAATCATCAGCAAAGTCATGGAAAGTGTCGTCGACAGTGCTATCAAGCGACACTTACTCACCAATAATCTTCTCACTGATGCTCAGTATAGGTTCCGCCAGGACAACTCTGCTCCTGACCTCATTACAGCCTTGGTCCAAACATAGACAAAGGAGCTGAATTCCAGAGGTGAGGTGAGAGTGACTGCCCTCGACATCAAGGCAGCATTTGACCGAGTGTGGCATCAAGGAGCCCTAGTAAAATTGAGGTCACAGGGAAAACTCTCTACTGGCTGGAGTCATACCTAGCACAAAGGAAGATGGTTGTGGTGATTGAAGGTCAATCATCTCATCCCAGGACATCGCTGCAGGAGTTCCTCAGGGCAGTGTCCTAGGCCCAACCATCTTCAGCTGCTTCATCAATGGTCTTCCCTCCATCATAGGGTCAGAAGTGGGGATGTTTGCTGATGATCGCAGTGTTCAGTGCCATTTGCAACTCCTCAGATAATGAAGCAGTCTGCGTAGAAACAGTAGCGAGGTACTCAGGTAGTGTGAACCCTTGAAATAACAACAGAAAATGCTGGAAACACTCAGGTCAGGCAGCATCCATAGAGTGAGAAACAGAGTGTGAACCCTTGTTCCCACAACTATCTCCAAGAGAGAGTCTAACCACCACCCCTTGATATTCAATGGCATTACCATTGCTGAATCCCCTACCTGTGGGTCACCATTAACCAGAAACTTCTGGACCCGCCACAAATAGTGTGGCAGCAAGAGCAGGTCAGAGGCTGTGTATTCTATGGCAAGTGTCTCACCTCCTGACTCCCCAAAGCCTTTTGACCATCTACAAGGCAGAAGTCAGGAGTGTGATGGAATACTCTCCACTTGCCGCTCCAATAACACTCAAGAAGCTCGACACCATCCAGGACAAAGCAGCCCGCTAGATTGGCACCCCATCCACCACCTTAAACATTCACTCCCTCCACCACTGGCATACCGTGGCTGTAGTGTGTACCATCTACAAGATGCACTGCAGCAACTCGCCAAGGCTTCTTCGGCAGCACCTCCCAAACCCACGACCTCTACCACCTAGAAGGACAAGGGCAGCATGGGAACACCACCACCTCCAAGTTCCCCTCCAAGTCACACACCATCCTGACTTGTAAATATATTGTCGTTCCTACATCGTCACTGGATCAAAATCCTGGAACTCCCTCCCTAACAGCACTGTGGGAGTACCTTCACCACACGGACTGCAGCGGTTCAAGAAAGCGGCTCACCGCCACCTTCTCGAGGGCAATTAGGGATGGACAATAAATGCTGGACTTGCCAGCGATGCCCGCATCCCATGAACGAATAAAAAAGAGAAATGATACTGCTGTGTGTGTAATAATGATCTAAAGAAATCTTGTAGTTGGATTGTACTCCAGAATTGTTTCACAGAATGTTTGAAGTGGGATTGCCAATGAGTTCTGCTGTTTAATAGATTTTTAATGCCTAGGGTGGATAAAAAATTTGCTAACATTTTTGTGCCTTCATGGCTCACGGTTTGAATAATGGAAATAAGAGTAGCTGAAATTTATTTCTGTACTGAATTAATCAGGATCTTTTTAAGTTAAGGGGCAAAGACTTTGCAAAAGTAAGTTGTTTTTTTATTTGGTGCAAGTTTTTTTTTTTAAGTTTAATTGAAAGCTCGGAGAAGTTGTGTGACACAAGCTGGCATTGATTATCTGGGTTTGTCTTCTTTTTGAAATGCAAGAAGTTAACTCTTTCCACAAGCAGCTGGGTGTTTTTTTTTTCTTTATAGTATCAGATTAACTCTAATTCTCTAAGCAACAAATTTTGCATTGCTGAATGTAAACATTTTGGGCATTATTAGATTTTAAGTTTCTTAATTTGAATGGATATTTCCCCACAGTGACAGAAGGGAATCAGGAATTGATGAATTAATCCATTGTCTTCCAAGGAAAGTCACAATGGACTTTGTTTTTTCTTTTAAGCGGAGGACTATATGAGCGTTGATGGTGCAGGATTACCGAGTGTCTTCAAAGCATTAGAGAGTAAGCTTTGCCAGGAAAGTGCACTGGGAGCTCCAGCAATGTTCAGAATTTAAGTTCTTATCTGCAGACATCGATGGATCTTGAATGTCGCAGCCTGTGACAAAATTGGACTTAAGACTTTAAATCCAACCACTGCAAAGGCAAAGGGCTCGATTTTACCGGTCGATGCGGCTTGGGGGCGGGACAGCCCCCAACTCACAGATGTGATTTTGTCTCAATTGGCCTTGTTAAGCCTGCCCTGCGGGCTTGCCGGCCAATTAAGGGGAAGCCGATGTCAGATGACGTCAGTTGATGACGCGTCATTGCCGGTTTTCTTAAAGGGGCCACACACAATTTTTTTTGACAGCTGATTTTTCAGTGTTTGACAGCATTGAGGTGCTGCAAACACTGACAATCACTTTATAAAGGTGAGCCCTTGCAACCAGGCTCTCCAGTGACTCCCTTCTTAGGCTAGAACAGATGGCAGCTGCAGGTGAGGTTACGGTTACAGAAGTGATCTGTCACTGGTGAGAGAGGTTCTCCCAATGAGGTGGGACTACACACACAATCCAAAACTTGTCACCTACAGAAAAGTCTAAATACATTAAAAATGATTTTCCCAACATTTTCTTACCTCTGGATCCTTCACACCACTTCTGCAGCCGTCATCAATGCACAAACATTACAGTAGACCCACAGCACGCCACACTTACCTGGCGTGGTATCCGGACATCGGGAAGCCCGCAGTAGACCTGTCAAAATTGCAAATAACTGCTTGTTAACAGGTAGTTAAGAGGCTAAGTGCCTATAATCTTCTTCCTGCCACTAGGTGTTGGGTCCATGCACAAATTGGGGGCCCGACACCTGGGAAGATTATCTGGAGGTGGGTCGACAGCGGGTTTCCGACGCCGTCAATCTTTGCGATTTTGCCGGATGTCCCGCTTCCAAACCCGCCCCGAGCGCCGGCAAAATTCCCCCCAAAGTGTTCAGAATCGTTTCTTAGCCTACACCTTGCTCGAACGTGTAAGCTAAGACTTGCATCCAAACACAATTGCAATTACTTTTGTCTCCTTTGTAAAACCACAAAGACTGGGCATAATTTGTTTGTGAAATTAAAATTGATTAGACAAATTGATTTGAGTTGATGTTCAAGCACTCGAGAGAGGGAAATTTAACAAAGTTAAGGGGTAATCAGATTTTATTTTTGAGAAGGACCAGTGCACGTGGTTCCTGTCCAACACTATGAAGAACAAAGGCTTTATTTTTTTTCGGGGGGGTGGGGGGGGGGGTGGCGGGGTCTGTTGTATTAAAGGTAACCAACATCCCTCATCTTGCAGACTGAATTGCTCTCTGGAATTGGCATAATTTTGAAATGATATAATGTTGTGCCCGAGTCCATCCTGAGAAATAAAAAGGTCTAAGAAGAGGCTAAGTGGAATGAAGAATAACGCATTGATATCTTGGATTGATTTGAGAACTTTGCTAAATGGTAATGATCATATTGTATTGGAGAGTTTCTCTAGAGCTCATGAATGGGATGAAATGGTAATGTAATGTAATGTGTAAAATTGAAGGAGGGGATTTCGGATATAAGATAGAAACAAGGATATTCCACCACCAAATGAGAATTTTTCTAAAATCATTTTCCTTGGTATTTATGGGTGAATTTTTGAAACCTGAACAGGGGTTAGGAAAAGATGTCTAAAAGCATCCCTGAGTAACAAATCACATGGTCATGATATCTGAAAAGATTTAAATTGGTATCGATGTATATTCTATTAAAAAATCAGGAAGTGGAGATGTTTGTGTCTTTGCCCATACTGAACAATGAGGAATATGTATTTGATAGCCTGGTCACTACCCCAGACATTGGGACCATGCAGGGGGAAGATGTGAAAAGACCTCCGATCTTTTGATAAGATAACTTAAATGCCGAGGAATGGCTTGTATCTGATGTCAAGTGTGGTATGATATTGGGATCAAAAGTGTTATGTTGCGCATGAGGCAACGAACATGAGGAATGCATGGTGAAGATGTACTGAAGAACGGGTCGCAAACATGCTCAGTTACTTGATAAATGCATGACATGAAATGGTTAATGCGGCTCAGGAAAGTGAGCCAACTTTTAATCAAGGCACTGACGTGTATGCTCCATAGCGAAACGGACTTTTTAAATGGAGCAATATAGATTTAAACACACTGGTACCTATCAGAGGGATTGAAATAAAAGTAGAGAGACATAGAATTTAGATTTTAGGCCAGAACTTTTACCTTTCCAACGTGCTGGCAGCGGGAAGCCCAGGATCGTGTGGGGAACCCGAAAGTTGAATCGGCACATTTTGCAGTAGCTTTTTAACAAAGCCACTGCATTTGCATCTGACTTCCAGGTTTCCCGACCAATTCGCGGAAGTGGGCATGATGATTCGGCAGAGTCAACATGGTTTTATAAAAGGGAAATCCTGTTTGACAAATCTGTTAGAGTTTTTTGAAGATGTAACTAGTAGGATGGATAAGGGGGAGCCAGTGGATGTAGTGTATTTGGATTTTCAAAAAGCATTTGATAAGGTGCCACACAAGAGGTTATTATACCAAATTAGGACTCACGGGATTGGGGGTAATATACTAGCATGAATTGAGGATTGGTTAACGGACAGAAAAGAGTAGCAGCAATAAACGGGATTTTTTCGGGTTGGCAGGCTGTAACTAGCGGGGTACCGCAAGGATCAGTGCTTGGGCCTCAGCTATTTACAATCTATATTAATGACTTAGATGAAGGGACTGAGTGTAACGTATCCAGGTTTGCTGATCATACAAAGTTAGGTGGGAAAGTAAGCTGTGAGGAGGATGCAAAGAGGCTGCAGAGAGATATAGACAGGTTGACTGTATTCCATTTGCCATGTTCTTGCCCACTCAATGTGAGGAAGTGTGAAGTTGTCCACTTTGGCAGGAAAAATAGAAAAGCAGAATATTTTTTGAATGGAGAGAGACTGGGAAATGTTGGTGTTCAGAGGTACCTGGGTGTGTTTGTACATGAATCACAGAAAGTTAACATGCAGGTACAGCAAGCAATTAGGAAAGCAAATGGTATGTTAGCTTTTGTTACAAAGGGATTAGAGTACAAGAGTAAAGAAGTCTTACTGCAATTAGACTGCAAGAGTGAGAGGTGATCTCATTGAAACATAGAAAATTCTTACAGGGCTTGACTGGGTTAATGCTGAGAAAATGGCCGTGATTTCGCCAATTGGGCGGGAGAGTTCGATGGCGGGCCGCGAGCCCGTTGCTGTCTTCATCCTGCTGCAAAAGATGATTTTATTGTAATGGGCCTTGTTAAGCCCACCCTGCGCGTTACCCGGCCCAATTAAAAGGTACAGGTCTGGTTGTGAAGGAAATAGCCATATTCCAAGAAATACATCATCCTATAAACAGATTTGATAAAACATGACAAACTGGGGTTAAAAATCTAAAAGCCTCAGCGACACAAGCCGTAAAACAGAAATACAGGCTTATGAGATAAGATCAGTTGTTAACAAAGTTGTAAACATCACAAGCTTTGAAATGGGAAATGCTTGTAAATACAAAAACATGGCCCTATTGAAACAGCAGGCTGGAGGTTCCTCTATGTCTGAACATTGGAACCAACACAATGGAATGACCCAAGTAAAGTGTCGAAATTTAACACTTTGAACAGGTGCACAGAACATTAAAAAAACCAAGTGCCTTTGGAAAAAATGACATCAAGTAAAAGAAATACCTGCCGTAAAATAGTTTTATGTTAAACTTAGAAACAGGAGACATGATTCTTAATACAACCAATTGAAGTAAATAAGAAATGCATGGAACACCCAAGATGAAGTGTTTACAAGTTGTAAAAGGTGCAAATAGGAAGCCTTTGAAAATATAATATCAATAGATGACACCAAGCAATTACATTGTGTTTGTATTGAAAATGGAATAGTTAGGAGACATGACGTCTGGCTTACAAGTAGTTAAGTGATATTAGAAATTCAAGAGAAAGACTTCCTAAGAATAGCATCAAATAGATAAATCGATAATAACCATTTTATGATAAGTTTTTGAACACCTAAAGGTAGAGACACAAGTCTGGTTGCAACAGTTGAATTGACAGTAAAGAATAGAAAACAATTCAATAGAGTATCACTAGGGACAATTAGCTTACATCAGCAGAATACTTCAAAGAAAATACCACTAAAAGAGTATAAAAATAAGAGCTTTTCAGATGAAAAGTCAGAAGTCGCTGGGAGGGCAAGCGATTCTCAACTTCACAGGCACGCTCTAAGTTTTTAATTCTGAGTCTCGGGTAATCAAGGTATTTGATTTTGGTGGATATTCTGGATTAAGAAATAAATAAGTGTGGAAATGTAACGAAGTTAAGATTTGAGAATAAGGATCTCTGAGAATAAGAAAATGTAAGCTATTTGTATTTTGAACTATTAAAGTCGCGATTGACTTATCAGCTGTTAACTGAATGTCGGTTCTTTAATAAATCTATATATTTTTAGAATTGTCTCAGAGTATTTCTGTATAAACTCGCGAACTCAATTTCTGTATACTCAAAGGAGTTGCAGAATTCTGGGGGTATTCCGGACCCTCATAATATCCGGAAGGTTACAGTCTAGTTAAACTTATTAAAAGTGCTATCCGGAGGACGGTAACATCGTCACGTCATTCCTTTCCTTCAGGGAGAGGTAGTCTGATCTTTAGACCCAATTCAGCGTCTTATAGAATTCGGCTTTCTTTAACTTTAGTTGAAGGTGAACGTCTGGGGAATACGCCTGATCTGGGGTAGCCCGAAAAGGGCTAGGACTTGTAATTATCCCTTCATAGTGACGTCAGCGCTGACACGTTTGGTGCCAGTATATTTAAAGGGGCCATGGCCCCATTTGTTCTCACTTCTGATTTGTAAACTTTAGCGTGCCGACAGTCCTTCATTGTGTGGAAGATAATTCTCAGAGGCAGAGAGCTACTCCTTGCTTCTGCGATGACTCCTTCCATGTGCTTGTGGAGGGAGTCAGAGCACGTAGGGAGGTTCTCTTCCCTGCCAGTGGGTGGAAGAGCCCGTCGCAGGAGACCAAGGCAGCCTGGCTGCAGATTGCTGAGGAGGTTACGAGGTCAGTGGTGATGCGGACCTGGGTGCAGTGCCACAAGCGCTTCAATGATCTTCTAAGATCGGGAAAACTGAATATAAAGCCACACTTACCTTTATGCTGCTGTGCTGTCATCACATCCCCATCACTCTGCCTTCCCAACCCTACTCCTGCACATCCTTACTCAATACAACATCCCCTGCACCTTCACCCATCCCTCTCTATCTATCTACATTATCACATCCCCATCTTACTAAGCACCCCTCACACTGACTCTCATCCTATGCAATGATACCAACCAACAACACACAAGGAAGCAACTTGGTATTGCCACCCCACTCCATCATAGTCTCCCTCTAAAGATCGAACCCATCCATTCCTTACACTCATTCCATCACTCTCACTCAACCTTCTGCTCGTTGCAGGAAAAGGGAACCCACAATAAGAGGGAGAGAACGGGAGGAAGCCCTCAATCATGGCAATTCTGACGAGTGCAGTGGAGGCAGCCCTGGACATTAGTGGAGTGGTGGACCAGCCAGAAGTGGGGACGGAGAGAGGGGCTCATCAGAACAACCTGGTGACAGAATCCGTTTCCATACACCTACATGTCATTCATCAGTCACTCAAATGGGGGCTGATGTCAAGAGAAATTGAATGCTCATCATGTGCATAATGGTATCTGGTGCCTCACACAGCACAGGTGAGCAAGAGCAGATGGTGGAGACAAGGACAGCAGTGGAGTGTCCTCGTCGGAGGGCACAGGATGGCCACCTACATGGAGGACCTAATGCGCCAGTCGCATGAGCACACGGTTTCCATTCAAAATAGATGAGCATCTATGGAGGAGAGAATCCAGAGGCTCATAGATGTCCTTTGTAGGAGGGATATCGGTGTAGACGTGGGTCCTAATGCTCCTACTGATGTACAGCAAAGTGCTCTCCAGCTACTTTCGAGCAGAGAAGTGCGGGTAGCCCATGAGAGGGATGATGTCGAGAGGGGACATGGAAGTGGGGGCTCCTCTCCAAGCGCTCACACTTCTCCCCCCCTTGCCAACCCCTCGGTCAGAGCCCCAGATACCTCCCGAACAGCGATGGCAGAGTCTGCACCTGCACAGTCGCAGGAGGAGCAGACTTTGGTGGGGTCATCAGTGGCTCCAAGACCCTGAGGACGAACGCCAAAGGTGTCTAAGCAGGTGCAGCAGGCTGCCTCTACCTCTGTTGAAGCCACAGGGGTAGTGCCATGTAGCAGCACTTGGAAAAGAAAGGTGCCACACAAATAGAGTCATGGGTGTTTTCTTAAATGTTATTGTCAAGTTTATGTTCAATTAATTTCTTGTATTAAATCATTTATTTTGGAAACTTTGCGGTCCTTGCCAAATGTGTGCGTACAATTGGAAGTGGCAGAGTGAACGGTCAGGGCTAATTTAAGCTCCAACAATGGAGGTGTCAGTGAAAAGAATGGACTGGTCATTGAAGGGATGCTTTATGGTGTTGCTGTGGGGTGATGCCAACCTGCCTACACATGTGCCAGCCACATGGTGTGTTGCGTAAAGTTAACTAAATCTGGCCATTCCTGGCCTCACGGGCAGCAATGTGGTCGCATACTGGTGGCATTTTGACCTCATGCTCCTCCTCCAAAGAGGCTGTGCGCTCTGTGCCTTGCTCCTCATGCAGTGCTAATCCTCGCTGCTGCGCTATGTTGTGCAGGACGCAGCAGACTACGATGATTCTGGAGACCCTGGCTAGTGTGTACTGAAGGGCTCTAACAGATCTGTCCAGGCATCTGAAGCGCATTTTGAGCATGCCTATTGTCTGCTCTATGACACTTCTGGTGGAGATGTGGCTTTGATTGTAAGGTTCCTCAGCCTCGTTTGTTGTCTCCTCAAAAGGTGTCATGAGCCACGTCTTCAGTGGATAGCCCTTGTCTCCAAGCAGCCAGCAAGACTGTTTGGAGGTGTGAAGAGCTGAGGGAGGGTGGACTGGCGTAGGACGTAAGAGTCATGCAGCTGCCAGGAATTTGGCGCACACATGCATGATGATCTTCCTATGGTTGCAGACCAGCTGCACATTGAGGGAGTGGAAACCCTTGCGGTTGACAAAGACTGCTGGGTGATGATGGGGTGCCCTGATGGCCACGTGTGCGGTTGATGACGCCCTGCACCCATGGAAAGCAAGCCAGAGCCGCCAAGCGGAATGCACACTCAGCAACACTGGCTTCATCAGTGGCAAAGTTGATATAATTGGTGGACTTGTCAAAGAGGGCATCGGTGATCTGTGTGATGCATCTGTGGGCGGCCGACTGAGATGCCACAAATGTCTGCTGCAGATCCCTGGAAGGAGCCGGAGGTGAAGAAGTTGAGGGCGATGGTGACTTTGACAGCCACTGGTAAGGCATGGCCACCCGCTCCTCTGGGCTGCAGGTCTTGCTCAAGCAATCTGCAAATGTCTGCGACAACCTGGCGCGATAGCCTGAGCCTCCTTTGGCACTGCTGCTCAGTCATGTTGAGGAAGCTCATCCTCTGCCTGTAAACCCTGTGTTGGGGTTATCGCCTCCGGCGCAGTGCACCCCTGTGCTGATGTCCTGTGCAGCACCACGTGATTGAGAAGGTTGGCACTGCTGGTGTGCCTTGTTCTGCTGGTATTGCGGCTGATCGTGGGCAGATTCTGAGGACCAAGGTGAGACAATATAAACCGTACCCATTCTGGTGTAATAGATGGCAAGTGAAGTTGAGATGACAGAAGTGATCTGTCAATGGTGAGAGAGGTTGTTTCAATGAGGTGACACTGGATAGAGAGTTTGCTCCAAACACTTGCAACCTGCATAAAGCTCAATCTGTCTTCCAAATGCAGTAAGCAACAGCTTCTGAGATTGGAAAGTGAACAGCTGTGAGATGGGAGCTTTTATAGCACATTTGCAGCTGTCAAGTAATGAGATGATTCCGTGCTGACTCAACTCCCGACCTGCTGACTTGACGTGATCCCCGAGCAGCGTGGACCCCGTGGGCGACCTCGTAAAATGGTACGGTGAGCTCAAAATACTGATTAATGGGCTGTTAACAAGGTCATAATGACCTGAATTGCCTCCCCCACCACTGCGTGTCGGGTCTGTTCAGCGCTGATAGACCAGACATTTGGGAAAGGCGTGTGGCAGCGGGTTCCTGACCGGCAGTCAAAATTTTTTTTCCCCCATCCTACCCGCCACCGAACATGTCCGCTGACCCCCCAAAAAATTCCCCCCAAAGTGTCGCCTGGCTAGGGAATCTAGAACATGGGGTCGGCCATTTAAGACCAAGATGAGGAGAAATTTCTTCACTCAGAGGGTTGTGACTCTTTGGAATTCTCTACCCCAGAGGGGTGTGGAGGCTCAGTCGTTGAGTATATTCAAGACAGAGGTCGATAAATTTTTGGGAACTAAGGGAATTAAGGGATATGGGGATAGTGTGGGAAGGTGGAATTGAGGTAGAAGATCAGCCATGATCTTATTGAATGGCGGAGCAGGCTCAAGGGGCCAAATGGCCTACTCCTGGCTCCTAAATCTTATGACATCACGCATGTTGTGATAGTTACTAGCAGTGTGGAGAGAGTGGCTTCCGAGGTTGCAGAAAAGACTTGCAAACTGCTGACAGCTAAATCTGTGCACAAAATGGAGTCAGCAAGGTCCTTTCCCTTAGGCAAGTAAGCAGGTGTCATGTGGGAGTATTTATTTGGATTTCAATGCTCTCCATTAATGACCTCGCACAATGGCCACTGAGCTTCCACCTCCCGTTGACAGACGAGGTTCCTGAGCTGCGTGATTCCTGTGGTCATCCAGTAAAAATTCTAAATCTCTGGCTAAAAACCCCGTTAAGGGTCTCACAACAAGCACTTAATTACCTCGATTAGGTCGCCCGCCTCTGCCGTTCGGGTCCGTGGCGTGCTAGGAAATGTGAGGTAGCGGGACGACGTGGGCATCGGTGACCTGCGTGATGCACCTGTGGCGGCCGACTGCGAGATGCCACAAATGTCTGCTGCAGATTCCTGGAAGGAGCCTGAGGCGAAGAAATTGAGGGCAATGGTGACTTTGACAGCCACTAGTAAGGCGTGTCCACCCTGCTCCTCTGGAGGTGAAGGACATGAAACAGTTAACCTCAATGTACAGAGGGAATGAGTTACCTGAAACCCTGATTCATGATCGGTTTGGAGAACATTAACAACTGGACAATGCCACAAGTTGACTGCAATTATGAACGACGATCAGTTCCTGACAAGAATGGAAGGAGCATTAACACCTGAACAATGCTACGAGCTAAGCGCCCATCACCGTAAGGGGAATCACGTCATCTTTCTGCTGTGTAAACAGCAGGGGAGGAGATAAGGAGTTGTCCCTGACCTTGTTGTTCCAATCTCCTGAGCCATGCAGAACTGCAGGATAACGAGATGTGAAGACTGACATGAATCTTGTCATTCATGTGGAAATGACACAAGTAGTAATACTGGGTGGCCTGCTGGTGGCGCTGTCCAGGGAGAGTATAAATACTCGGGCATGGGCCCAGCTTGCTCAGGACATTCCTTAACAGGAACTAGAGAAGGACACAACTAGATCTCCATGTTGGAAAACAGTTGATTAAAGCTTTGTTTAACGCTTAGACCAAGTGTCTAGTAGTTTTCTTACGTCAAAGACCAGCATTCCAGCCGGCTGTTAACTGAATCTACGCCTGAGGCCCAGGTGTGTGTGATAGCATGACTGGGACACTAAGAAAGGACAACATCGGAGCGCGGGCACTGCAGTCAGGTGAAGGAGGACGGAGATCGGTCATCTCTGGATCCAGGCCTACAATCAACACCGGTAACGACCAGCCGCGGGTGATTGTAAGTTTCAGTCAGATCAGAACTGGTTTGTAATAATTAAGTTTCAGTCAAATCAATCATAAAGGGGTTTGTACTGTGGTTTTGTTGGTTTAATAAACTAACGAATTTAAGGTTGAGCCAAAACCTGTTTGTTGCGTGTATTCTGTTCTTGTAATTTCGGGGTCCAAGAAATATTGTAAGGAGGAAGGGAACGGAACCCCTTACAGATTTTGGCGACCGTGGCAGGACCCTAAGGTCTAGAACAGAATGACGAATAAGGTCAAGGGCAAGAAACCCTCGATGGAGGATAGGATATCCTCATAGGTGTGTAGCAAAGTAAACATTTCTGAGCCATGGGTGCAAGAAATGATGCACTCTGAAAATCCACAGGAGAAGGCGGCAGAGTGGACAAGTAGTAGCGACCATAAAAGAGAGGGGAAAAGCGATTTGGCTACTGTGTTTACAAAAACAAAACCCGATCCTCATGGAGAGGGTAAAGCAGCTAGAAGAAGTAAAAAGGGAATTGGAGAGTAAGGCAAGTGACAGAGAAGCTGTGGTGAATCAGGTGATGAAAGACAGGAAAGGAACGTGACGGAAGAAACAGCACGAAATACGATAGAGTACTTGCAATGTCAGGTTACAGAATGTAAGAGGCAGTGTCAGGCTCATCGCGAGGAAAATGTCAGGAATCTAGAGAGTGCTGACAAGGCAGAGGGACAATTAAAGGATATCAAGGTGGCATATAGAGCAGCCCAAAGTCAGGGATATGAAGGGGCCGATCACTGGCCCTGTAACGAGAATATTCATAAACTGACACCAGCATTATCCGGAGCCAGAGGTAATGGTTTGTCTCATGGCACCGGGAGAAGTTGGGGAAGGCTGGGGTGAGGAGGGAAAGGAGCCCGACGATGGGACCCAGTATAGCGAACAGCCCGGCACGGGGGTTCTGGGGGCCGATTTCATGTTGGCCCACCATGTGATCGTGGATATGAAAAACGACAACTGTCTCTGGGGGGCAGTTGATTCGGATAAATTAGAGGAGATTTGAGTCATTCCCAAGGATGAAAAGGTTAAAGGCGGTGCATGTACAATGAAACCAAAGGGAAGCTATGACTTGGAATAATTGGTCCGTAGCGTCCCGGCAAGGTATCAAGCGTATGTGCGAGGTAACATCGCCATGTTCGCTACTCACAGACATGACTGTGGAAGGGTAACGGGGGGTAGAGGTGAAGGTACACGGGGACCCAATGTTGCGATGTCAGAAACAGTACAGTTTTCCCCAGGAGCCAGAGAAGGACTTGGAAACTGCATTAAACTCCCTGGTGGATCAAGGTGTACTGCGAACAATAGTGAATTCACCCCTTTGGCCAGTTAAGAAACCTGATCAGTCATGGAGAGCCACAGTGGACTACCGGGTCCTCAATAAAAATATCCCAGCCTGCGCGCCCACTGTAGCAGCAATAGCAGATCTAATAGGAAGTATTCGCGTGGAGGCAGCAACATTCACCGTACTCGATATAGCAAACGGGTTTTGGTCTATCCATGTGAGACGGAAGGATCAGTATAAGTTCACCTTTACGTTCAAGGGACACCAATATACGTGGATGTGTCTCCCACAAGGGTTTCACAACAGTCCCTCGATCTTTCACCAGTGTATGGCCGATGCGTTAAAGGGTTTTAGTCAGCTCAACCAGCTGATCCAATACGTGGACAACCTGTTATTTTCTGAAGGTGCAGAAGATCACGGCCCACTACTGGGTGAACTATTGGGGTTATTAAAAGAGGCAGGCTTTAAGGTGAACCCCAAGAGAGCTCAAATTGGACAGGGGGGGAAGTGCAATTTCTAGGATTGACGATTAGGGCAGGAGAAAGGGTTATAGATGAGGCGAAAAGAAGGGCGGTTCAGGAACTACCCGCCCCGAAGGATGTATCTGGGGCAAGGTCCTTTCTGGGAATAACAGGGTACTGCAGCCCCTTTGCTTAGGCTCCTTAGGAAAGGAGTAGAGTGGGAACAGGATGAAGGTTGTCAGGAGGCATTCACCCGCCTAAAGGGAGACCTACAAACCGCGCCCGCGTTAGGAGCAATAAATGGAAATCAGGACTTTTACCTGGAGGTAGCAGCTACTGGGGATAGTTTGAGTGCAGTGGTACCCCAAGAGCGACACGGCAAGCTGAGACCAGTGGCCTACGCCTCTGGGTCCTGACAGATGTAGAAAGGGGCTACTCGAATTGGGAACGACATCTCCTGGCGGCCTATTGGGCCGTCAAACGTTTTCAGTTATTCACGGGGTCACCCTTGGTGACCCTATTGACCTGCCACACCCCGACACAAATGTTATTGGACGGTAGAATGAAAGATGGGACAGTAATCAGCAGTCGTGTTGCCCGTTGGACGTTGTTGCTCTCCCAGATGAACCCGAGGGTGGAGAGACTGGTGGAACCAAAGCTAGCCCTGAATATGATCTACCCAGGGACAGACCATGTGTGTTTAGTAGGAGTGTGGGATGTAGATATGGGATTCCGGGCCGGGGAACACCCGACAGGGAGAGATATTTATGTGGATGGGCCCAGTTCAATGGCAAATGGAGAACGAAGGACAGGGTGTGGGATTTATGACCCAGAGACCGGAACAGAGAGGGCCATAAAACTCCCTAACACACTGAGCGTACAACAGGCCGAACTGGCAGCTGTAACCTACGTAGTGACACACCCCAATGAATTCCCAACCCCCTACACCATATGCTCAGACTTTATGTTCACCTGCAATTCCTGCACTGAATATCTGGCGATATGGGCTAGGCGAGGATTGAAGTCCTCAGACGGGAGACCCTCTGTTGGAAACTATCTTGGGCGTTACAGGCAATAACCAAGGGGATTATTACATTCAGAAGGTGAAGGTGCATTCACAAACAAAGCCTAAATGGGAAGGCAACCGGCAGGCCGATGAATTGGCAAAAAGAGCGGCCAGGGAAGGAATACTTTGGGACCCGCACCAATCTGGACAAATCATGGCCATAAAGGTAGGGAGGGTCCACAGGAGGTAAATTTGCCCCCAGATCTGAAACAGGTTCAAATGCAAGATACGGTTTAAAAGCAATAATTAGGAAAAGGGAAGAAGGGGAGCCAATTGAGGGACCCTTTGGAGCAGCAGACGTAGTGGTTAAAGAGGGGATGCTGTTTAAGGGAGAAAGGTGGATCGTGCCTGTACAATGCCAGGAAGAATTCATGCAATTCGCTCATGGGGGTCCGGGAGCTGGACACCCAGGACCAGAAACGACCTGGAAGAAAGTGGAGGAGGTGGGGTGGTGGCCCTATCTCAGGGGGGATGTAAAGGAGTATTGTGATAACTGCTTAGTGTGCGCCGCGAATAATCCAGACCCCCACCGAAGGAAGGTTCCATTGGGACACACTGGGAGGGTAGCGGGACTGTGGTGGTTGTTGTCCCGAATTCACTGTATCTATTGAGCTAGTAATAAGTAGTCAGCTCAACAGTTCAACAATTATGGTTCTTAGTTCAGAGTGTCAAATGTCGGTCGGACTCTAAGTTGCATACATTCAGTACTTTATTGGTTAACAAGTTGTTTGAATAACTTACAAGGAAAATGACACAGGGCTCACTTCCCATGTGTGCTAGCTTAAAACAATATTACCCGTTTGAAAGTTGATCAGCCTTCGCGCTGGTGTCCTACAACAAGTCCCAGACTTGTGGCTCCTCCCTTCTCGAGTGTGATTCCCAGGTTCTCGCTGCTAAACTAGCTCTTGGCTCCCTTCTTTTATATCTCTATTTTTACTACCTATGTGCTGTGTGCAGATTCAGCCATTTTGTCTGAGATGTGTCCATCCTTAGCCAATCGGTATACTTGGTCATTTAGGGAATTCCAGAGGTCCCTTATTATGTGATTTGCGACTGCTCATCCGTTAGACTAGATTGTCACCCTTACCTTGAGTTAATTATTGTCGTAGACTCGATCATCCTGCAAGCTTGTCATCTCTTGCAGGCCTGTTAACTATGTTATTTGAGCAGCCCTAGGCCCCCAGCTTCAAGGTTTTGTTTATTTGAGATCTCACTGAGGCTGCAGTTTTCGCAGTCCTCGACCATTTTTTTTTTAAAAAGGCAACCATTTTACACAATTCACCAGTTCATATTTCTACACGGTCTACACAAATAGACTTCATTGGGCTGGTGTTGGTGGATATCTTCTCCAAGTGGGTGGAGGCCTTCCCTTGTAGAGCAGCTACAGCATTAACCACTGCTAGGATCCTGGGGAGGGAAGTGTTCTCCCGATGGGGGCTGCCTCAAAAAGTGGAATCAGATCAGGGAAGTCATTTCACTGGACGGGTTATGCAGACCACCCTGAAACTTCTAGGGGTACAGGGAAAATGGCATGTGGCCCATAACCCACTATCATCGGGTATAGTAGAGAGAATGAACCGTACCATAAAAGAGAGACTTAGGAAGGAGATAGGAGGGGACCCAAGGAGATGAGATGAGGTCCTGCCCCTAGTCCTAATGAACATCAGGGCCAACCTCTCCAAAAGTACAGGATACTCCCCACGAGTTGATGACCGGAAAGGCAATGAGGACTCCGACTCATGTGTTGGTACCAATCCTGACCGAAACCCAGACTAAGGAGGTCACCCGGGACAGATTTGAGAGATCTCTACATGATACTCTGAGGAAAGTGCATTGGGAGGCAGCTAACAACAGGGGAAGACAGCACCAAAAGAACAAAATGCTGCGGAACCATGGAAAGCGCAGGAGTGGAAAATAGGGGACCGGGTCATGGTCAGAAATTATGCAAGAGTAGGGGCATTCGAACCATTTGTATAAAAGACCATATAGTATAGTGGATAAGGCAAGCTCTATGGTATATGCGGTACAACTGCCAAAACGGATAAAATGGTTCCACATTAACCAGTGTAAACTCTATGATCCCGAAGACAGGAGAACAAAACAGACCAAGACCCAGGGAGCAATCATGAGTTTAATCAGCGTAAGCCTTCCTCCCATGTTGTGGGATAATGAAGATGACCCAGAGGGCGGGGCGGTAAGAAGGAGTAGTCAGACACCTTGATCCAGGGTGCCCTGGACGCCTCCTCATACACCAACCCCGAGCCGCAAGAGGCCCAAACCTCGGGGAAAGGGAATGCGTTAATTGTAGCGTACAGTGTAAATATGTATATAACCTCTCACAGAGCAGTGCTAGCTCCTATTTTTCTTTTGTAGAAGTGAGTCGAACCAAGGACGCAGGATGAAGTGCACACTGTGGCTGGGCGTGTTGGTGATCCTGATTGGAGCAGGACAGGGAGATCGAGGGGACATCAAGATGTCTTTTATTTCCGGGTGTGCGGGAGGAGCCAGGCCCACCATAACATAAGGGGGTACAACACGGGGTAGTTACATACTTCCATGAGGGAAATTGGTTGGGGTCAAATTCCACCAAGTATTCCAATCACACCGGTTACAAATTTGGGGAAGTATCGGTGCCCTGCCTGAAATAAAATATCACAGCCAGTAAGGTACGGGTGAAAGAGGGCAGACGAGTTTGCCTAGAATGTCGAGGGAGCACCTCCGTGAGCTGGTGGTGGTGGTTACGAAAGACAGACGAGAGTAAAGGTGACGCATCCACGGATTGGGAGAAATTGGGGAACGACTCGCACAGGCGAATTATGGGAACTAAGGAAGGAGTGAAATTGTGTTGGGATAAGTGGAGGAAGGAGGAGCTTGTGTGTGTGTAGGTGGATCGGGGCGTAAATGCCAAGAATGGGTGACCATTGCTTTTAAACGACACTGGCAAGACTTCGGGTCCGGAACGGATTGGAGCCAGGGTTTAGACTATTGTGTGGTCCCAAATCCTCCAAATACCATCAATGCCACCAAACTGGTCGCGCACAAAAGGAAGCCCCTACCAATAACCCCAAAGACCCGAGATAAAGAAGTTAAGTGCCCCATAATGACACCTAGGAATGGGTTGGTGCTGATTCCAACAGGGAAAGTGTTGTATCATGACATGCATTATAAGGTAGCATCTGTCATTCTTAATTTAACAAAGTTACAATTGCTCAGGTGGTGCCCACCAGAAACAGAAAAATTGTATGAGAAACAGTTAAAGGAGATGTTCCGGCAATTTTATGAGCGAATTATGGGGACTAAAGTCGGGAGCATTTATTTAAACCAGTTAACGACAGTCACATGGGCAGGGGCAGATGGAAGAGGGGATTGATCAATGACGCGGCCATGGTGTTTAATACGGGAACGTCACTGGTCAATAGTATGGATGATGCCCAGCTGCAAATACAGGTGAATATCCTACGGGACCAGCTAAAGAAAATACTGGGGGAGGGTAATAATAGAGGGGCAAGAATTGCGGGAAGACCAAGTAATGACCATTCACCTAAAGGAAATAATAGCTGAGTTGGAGACTCACGCCCAGACCATAAATAACCTAATTAAGGAGGACCGAAATGCGTCAGACTGGGCCACCCAAAATGACGTGTGTGTCATGTACGGCGGCTGGTTGTTAAACGAGGGGTGTAGTAATCTAGAGGATTTGGAACAAGGCCACGTACCGTCATGGATTAACAACAGGCACCTAAAGGCTATAAGTACATATGACAACCTTATGAATCCATGTCAGCTACGGTCGGCCTTCAAGGCATACCCAGTTCCAATCAACTGTGGTCAGTATAACCAAACTATAATGGGGCTAGTTCTCAGGATGCCAGCGATGGGTCAGTCACAATGGCCAGTACCAGTGTACCGGGCCATTCGAGATGGTGTATATGTGAGGCATCATCGGGCCCCTCCGTATGTGGTTAAGTGGAGGAACTCCATGACCAGCACTAATCTGGAGGGATGCCAGGGAAGAGGTGCACATGTGGTGTTGTGTCCATACCATCTGAATCTTTTCGACCGACCGGTATGTGGGTTTGAATCTGGAGGCAGACAGCCCATCAACTGTACTATAGAGGTGATAGCTCAGAGCCATGTTCCGCCCCAGGTTGCATACGAGGGTAACGGAACCTACTGCGTCACCACTAGTGCAAGCCGGTATAGGGTACACAATGATACCTGGTGCCCAGTGCGTGACTCTTTCCTTCAGACCCCAGATAGAAGTTCAAGTAGCACAGGAAAGGATAATCACTATCTCGGATCACATCCCAGTAAATCTCAGTGAGCGGTACTCCGAACCTCCAGGAATACATATCCCATTTTGGATAGGATATCCCGCCCTTACCCGAACATTTGACTAAACTGGTAAAGGACGTAGAGCTTTCCCAAAAACATTATTATACACTACAACAGAGAAATAGGAAAGCGAGGGATAAGATCGAAGAAATAGCTATCCCACCTTGGTGGGATATTGGGCTCAATATGGAGGTTCCTCCTTGGATTCAAGTCACGTCACATGTGTTAGTGATTGTGCAATTGATTATTGTGCTGTATTTGTTGATATTGTCATGTAAGCTGAAAAGAAAGGCTAAAAGGGTATTCAGGATGATGGAACTGTAAGATCTTAACGATCTCTGAGTTCTTGGACAAGACACCAATAGGCAGCAGCCAGTATGTTTGAGCAATAGATCAAGATTTATTAAGCATACAGCGTAATATACTTAATATTAGGCGATAGTTTTAACGAGTAGCTCGCAGCCATAGGTCTCTGGAACCTCTCGGACACAGATGATGTCGTCTTAAGTCTGTTCCTTTGTCCTCGCAGTACGTCTGTGTAAAGTTGTTCTTGAGTATTGAGGTTTTAACCCTTTTCTTATCAAAAGTTGGTTTGGCCAGTGTCCATATATGGTCTTTAACAAAATCACCTTTTTTAACTGGTTCTAATGGCCAAAATACCATTGTCACACAGACTAAAGTAGCATCCCGCCTTTCCAGTATTTTTCCACCAGCTTTGCCATGTTCAGTGTTATCTTGTTTATAGTTTTTCACCCCATTGGAGTTTACTTTATTTCTTTCATTTCTAGCTTCCCTGGTACAAGACCTTTATACCAAGGGCCCATATCAGCGCTCTTTCACTAGTCTTGAGGTATCCAAACTATCTACATAGGTAGAGGATCCATTAGCTATAGTATAGAAAGATAACAGTTGATAAAGTCTGTTCTTCAAAGGGTTTATGAACAGTTAGTTCAGGAAGTCTTGTTTAAGAGAAGTAGTATTGGGATAAACAAATACAAGTGTTTACATGAAGTGTCTATTTTCAAAGGATTTGGGAATATATGTCATGCAGTCTTATCTATGACATTTACCTTTGATATAGGCAAAATATGATGTATAAAAGGAGCATGGTTTTCAATAGTAATTCAGAGGACTCGAAAGATACAGAAACCAAAAAAGCCACTTTCTTTGCACAGTTAGGCTGATCACCTGTACTGTGCATCAATAAAGTCTGTTCCGTACACTACACCATGAAGCGTCTCCTGCTTACTCGAAACATGTTGTTGTGAACCAGAGGAGGAAGGAGGTTGACTGCTAACAAGGAGATCTGTAGAGGTCATCTCCTTGAGGAAAAAAGCTTTAACAAGCAATGCCATAGTAGTTGCTGAAACAACCGATCCTCAGATCGAGATGATGATAATGAACCCTTAAATCAAAACATGACAATGAGCAATCACCATGAAAAAAGACCCATTAAAGGGCAACAAGGAACAAAGGGATCGATATAACCTACCTATGGAAGCAGAAAAACTACAAGACACTATCGATAAAGAAAGTAGAGCGCTAACGGTAGGACTCATAGAATCAATAATGAAAAAAACAAGACAAGACATGACAACAAAAGGATTAATGGGAACTTTCAAAACTCAGGCTCACTGAAAAAATACGCCAGAAAAAAAAGCAGAGTATAAAAGAACTCAACTATTATTCAATAAAGATAGGAAAAAATTGGCAAGACAAATTATGGGAGGACCCGTTCAAATAAAATGTCCTTTAACAAAAACGAGGAACTTGAAACATGCTATAGGAACAAGCTTTGAAAACCTAACAAAGCAGCAGATAATACCGATCGAATGGAAGCAATAAGCGGGGCAGAGATAAAATCAACCCTGGATGGAAACACAGCAGATCCAGACGGCACATCCGTAGAAGACCAGAAGGAACTGGATGGAAGCGATTCCACTCTATTACCTAGACTCTACTCCTTATGGCTATAAACAGTAACAATCCCAGGCAGAGGGAAAGAAGCTGTACAATACTCATCCCAGAAACAGAGGATACCGAACTCCTTAAAAATATTGATAATTGGAGGCCTGTAACAATTGGTCCAATGCTGCTCAGGCTTTTTATCAAAATATAACAAAACGACTGGCCATTGCGATCAGTTTAAACCCCAGACAAAAGGGCTTTATAGTGGCAATGTAGGGTGCAATGAAAGCACAGCCATTCTCAATATCACGAAGGGAGCAAAAAGCAACAGGAAAGAACTTGCAGTGGTCTTCGTCGACCAAGCCAAGGCCTTCGACTCCGTAGGCCATAAAATGAAATCAAAAGGCCTGGCCAGGACGGGTCTAAATAAAAAGTTCATCAAATTGATCGACAACATGTAGACCAACACGACAACCACAATCGAAGGAGACCGGGAAAAAACTGAACCAATAAATCAAAAAAAGGGTTCAAACATAGCCATGGATCCTGTACACTGCTCATTAGAGAGCTAGCTCAGGTGTATGGCTGGAACCAAACCGATCCACACAATGTACGGCTTTAGCATTCGCAGGTGACCTTGCAATCATAAGTGATTCTCACGCAGGAACGATTAAAGACCTATCCATTTTAGAGTCATTCTGGAAAACAAACTGGGTTAGAAATTGATCAATAAGACTGCCGGGTTCTACATGATATCAAAAAAGACCTTCCTATATAATCAAGGAAAGAGATGGACCATAAATATCAAAGAATTGGAATTCATCAGCCTAAATTGATCGGGTCAGGCGGCCTCTGTGGAGAGAGAAAGAGTTAACGTTTCAGGTCAATGACCCTTACATCTCTAACAGGTTGTAAGCAAGTAGAGGAGCTGGGAAAGTGGGGTGAAAGAGAACAAAAGGGAAGGTCTCTGATAGGCTGAAAGGCAGGAGGGATTAAATGACAAAAGGGACGATGGCGCAAGGCAAAAGGAAATTGTAATGGGGCAAGTAAAGAAACAAAAGATGGGTCCAGGAGGTGTAAATGCGATTATCAGAATCATCAGCAACAGCTGCCATCCGAAAAAATGGGGGTAGAGTTTATGATCTGATCTTCAGCTGAGGAGAGATTTCCAGCATCCGTAGGGTATTGCTTTTGTAGCCCGAATTGTTCCCATGGGCTGTAATAATGGAAGAGAAATGGCCAGAGAAACTATCTAAATTGATACAGATTCTCAAAGAAGCAGAACTTAATCCAATACAGAAGACAGATTCTGAAAACTAATGATACCATGATTATACTACCATATAATTCTTGAAGTTTCACAGCATACATCAATAAATTTGGACAGACTAGTCAAAAATCAGTTTTGCACCTCCCCAGCGATATTTCCGATGGGACATTACACTCAAGAACCAGGGATGGGGATCTGAGCATACCCAAATTAGAATCCTAATACCATCTGCGATAAGACTGTCAGCTGTGGCTCAGTGAGTAGCACTCTAGGTGGGAGGGGCTAGAAGTGAGCAGGTGCTGCTGGTTGCCTGATTACTGTAGGGAGTTGGAGTGAGCTTGTAAAAAGTTGGTGGTGGGTTTTTTTTGGCCCATAAACAGCAGCCAAATGGCTGCTGTGGCGACCAAAGCCGAATGTTGGGTTTGAGGTGACGGTCAGTGTCCGAGAAGAGGTGGAAAGACTTTTACTCAGTTTGAAGGTTGGTGATAAGTTCTTGGAGGTATCTTTGCTATATTCGGAAGAGATGGTGGTCTCATTCTTAAACTTGTTGGTTTATATTGAGGACGATGTGCTAATCAAAAAGTTGGGGTCATGGGACATTAAAATTTGCTCGGCAGTAAAGAGGAGATACTATCCAGGAACACGGGTAGCAGATGGAACCCGTTACGTAAAGGTGCGGTTCCCAGAGGGGGTGACGTCATTACCGTACAGCATGAAATTTGAGACAATGGAAGGAGTGCAGTACTTCTGAGTACTGCATGATAACCAAGTGAAGGTTTGTTATTATTGTCTTGGACACGACCATCTTGTAAGAAACTGTCCAGAATTGTACTGCTTTAATTGCGGCGAGTCTGGACACATCGCTCGGAGCTGCAAGGTGGAGAGCTGTGGGGTGTGTCACAAAGGCCCCACCCGCTGTGAGTGTGAGGCAGAAGGAAGCTCTATGAGTGACGAGGAGATGGGAGAAGGAGCAGGATGTGAGAGTGGAATGGCCGGAGGAGCGAAGCAGATGGAGAACACAGCTGGTGAATGGAAGGAGAAAAGAGCGCAGGAAGAGGCAGACAAGTGCGGCGCAGAGAACAGGATGGAGATGGTGGAAAACACACCAAGTATAGTGGAAAAGGACAAAGACAGCAGAGGGCAGCATGGGTCGAGGGCAGAGTCGAGCCATAATACTGTTCAGCTCTCCCTAAAGAATCTGGTGTCCGCAGGGGGAGAGGAGGTGGGAGCGGGGTGCATGGTAAATGTAAGCACTCCAAAGAAAGATGGGGAGTCGGGCATCTTGGTGAGCAGGAGGGGGCAAGACAAGGAGAGGGTGCAAGAGGCAGGAGCCTTAAAGGGGCAGCAGGACAGGAGCAGTGAGACAATGACGCCAGAAGGGAGCAATATTAGTGCGCCATTGTCCCAGAGAGAGAAGGATCAGGGAGCAAGGGATGATGAGGCCAAGGGAGCGGCACTGTTGGAGAAACCGCGATAGCAGGAAGACTCTCTATGGGAGATAATGGGCTCGATTTTGCCAGTGTGGGTGGGCTGGGGCGTGTCAGGTGGGATTCGTGTCAGGACCCCGACTCCGAAGTGAAGTGTTGAAAAATTGCGATTTTCCCCTAATTAGGCAGTTGATTTCCAGCGTGTGGGAACCCCTGGCCCAAATAGTGTTTTCATACAGAAAGTCGCCTCCGATGACATCATCAGTGCTGCTGGATTTAAGGCCTGCAAGCAGCCTTGCTTAAGACTTTAAACGCTTTGGACATTGTACGAAGGACTTAATTTACCGACCATGTCCAACAGCAAGCAAAAGTGTGCACCTCGCTTCGATGAGCCCTCCCTCCAAGCTCTGGTGGAGGGAGCAAGATCTAATAAGGAGGTGCTCTTCCCTTCCTCAGGGAGGAAGAAGCCTCCCCAGCAAACCAAGGCTGTGTGGGTCCAGGTCGCCCAGGAGGTCAACTCCTTATCCATAACCCGCAGAACCTGGCTCCAGTGCAGGAAGAGGTTTCATGACCTTCTACGCACTGCAAAAGTGAGTATGACTTTCCCTTCACCCTCAATCTGATCCCCATTGCCTCTCCTCACCAGCACTCCGCTTTAGTAACCTCTTCCTCCACATCCCACTTGACACTGACATCCATGCACCCTTACCCATTCCCTCTCCCTCTATGGTCACATTCACCTTACTATTCAATTATGCAGCCCTCACTCCCTATCAATGTCATGCTATGAAAACAACTTACAACATACAGGGAGGACCCTTGGTCTTGCCACCTCACTCCATCTTTGTCTCCTTCTAAGCATCTATGCTATGGATTCTCTACACTCACTCCTTCAATCTCACTCAAACTCCTCTTGTCTCCCTCATTACAGGAAGAGAGCGCTCACAATAAAAGGGAAAGAGCCAGGACAGGAGGAGGGACACCTTCAGTAGCCCAGCTCACCCCCTGGGAGGATGCGGTCCTGGAGATCGTGGGAGTGGAGGATGATACGCAAGTGGGGGACGGACAGACGGGTGCATCACAGCAAGCTGGTGACAGAATAGTGTTCCATCTCTCTCATTGACATTGCATGAGTCGCTGATAATGAATCTAAAGCTCTAACAGATGGATTTATGATCATCTGCAATATGCAATGTGCATGTAACCTTGGCATCACATCTCGGACTATTTCCTTTACTTCCCCACAGGACCATCGCAAGCACCCGTCCCCACTAGCCAGGAGGAAGAGCCTGAGCATCCAGACTCCTCAGAGGAAGCTGCAACCTCTGAGGGCGCAGCGTCATCAGAATTCAGCGCACCCAGCACCAGCACAGAGACTCACACCTTGGTGGGACCCTTGGGACATAGAGTAGTGTTGTCACCTGGTGTATCACAGCTCACAAGTGAGCATCAGGAGATGGTGGAGACAGGGACAGCAGAGAGTCCTAGTCGGAGGGCGCAGGACTCTGCCAGCTCGGCTCAGCTGCATGTTGAACCTCTGCCTCTGGGTCCATCCACAAGATCAGCGGTGCTGGAACTCCAGGAAGAGGTGCAGGAGTCTCTGGCAGGTTTTGTCTCCAGCGTCACTGCGAGTGTGGAGCGACTGGAGGAGTCCATTGCGAACATGAGCAGAGCCTTTGTGGAGTCATTGGCGCATGAACGCATCACCACGGAAAGGATGGCAACAGTAGACGAGAGGATGGCAACAGTAGGGGTCAGGCTGGTGTCGGGAGCGACGAGACCGGAGGTCCTGTGTGTATTTGAACTCACTTTCGCAGGCTTTTCATTTACAGGCATACCAATCTCAGACCGGCGGCGGTGTTCCAGAGCCACGTCATGATTCAAAACGTGACGCGGGCAGGAGGGAGCAGCTGATTGGGTGAGTATGGCTAGGTAAGTATTTATACTACTCTCTAGTTTGACAGTTAAGGTTCATAGTTAATAAAGTTTAGAAGGTCTTAATTTTGTGGATATAGTTTCTAGTGCTAGTAACCAAGGGCCCTTGAGTATATCATTTAATTGAGTGTAATTGGTGGTATTGATTTGATTTAATTTAAGTTCAATTAATTAAAGGGTAAGTCATGACAGGACAGCCCAGCCCTGTTTTATGCTCCTCCTGCTCGATGTGGGAAATCAGGGACCCTTCCGGTGTCCCTGACAACCATGTGTGCGGGACGTGTATCCAGCTGCAGCTACTGACAGACTGCATTGCGGCGCTGGAGCTGCGGATGGATGCGTATTGGAGCATTCGCGATGCTGAGAACCTCGTGGATAGCACGTTTAGAGAGTTGGTCACACCACAGGCAGGAAGTAAATGGGTGACCACCAGGCAGAGTAAGATGTGCAGGCAGGTAGTGCAGGGGTCCCCTGTGGACATCCCCCTCTCAAACAGATATACCACTTTGAATACTGTTGAGGGGGATGACTTATCAGGAGAAGGCAGCAGCAGCCAACTTCCTGGCACCATGGGTGGCTCTGCTGCACAGGCTGGGAGGAAAAAGAGTGGAAGAGCTATAGTGATATGGGACTCAATTGTAAGGGGAATAGATAGGTGTTTCTGCGGCCGCAACAGAGACTCCAGGATGGTGTGTTGCCTCCCTGGTGCAAGGGTCAAGGACGTCTCGGAGCGGCTACAGAACATTTTGGAGGGGGAGGGCGAACAGCCAGCTGTCGTGGTGCACATAGGCACCAACGATATAGGTAAAAAAGGGGATGAGGTCCTAAAAGCAGAATATAGGGAGTTAGGAGGTAAATTAAAAAATAGGACCTCAAAAGGTAGTAATCTCAGGATTGCTACCAGTGCCATGTGCTAGTCAGAGTAGAAATAGGAGGATATTTCAAATGAATACGTGGCTAGAGGAATGGTGCAAGGGGGAGGGATTCAAATTCCTGGGACATTGGAACCGGTTCTGGGGGAGGTGGGACCAGTACAAACCGGACGGTCTGCACCTGGGCAGGGCCGGGACCGCTGTCCTAGGGGGAGTGTTTGCTAGTGCTGTTGGGGAGGGTTTAAACTAAAGTGGCAGGGGGTTGGGCACCTGAGCAGGGAGACAGAGGAAAGCGTGTCAGGAAGGGACAGAAGGTATGGAGTAAAAGGTAAAGTGTTAAAAAAGGAAAAAGCAGGAACTAAGTGTCACAAAACATATGTGAAAGTTCTTTATCTGAATGCACGTAGCATTCGTAACAAAATGGACGAGTTAACGGCACAAATAACTACGTATGGGTATGATCTTGTGGCCATTACAGAAACATGGCTGCAGGGTGACAACGACTGGGAATTAAATATGCCAGGGTATTTAACAATCAGGAAGGACAGGCAGGAAGGAAGGGGAGGTGGGGTGGCTATGTTAATAAAGGATGGAATCACTGTAATACAGAGAAATGATATTGAGTCAAAGGATCAGGATAATGAAACAGTTTGGGTGGAGATAAGGAATAAGAAGGGGAAAAAACACTAGTGGGAGTAGTATATAGGCCTCCTAATAGTTGCAACTCTGCTGGAAGAAGTATTAATCAGGAAATAGTTGTGGCATGTAATAAGGGAACAGCTATAATTATGGGGGATTTTAACTATCATATTAACTGGACAAATCAAATTGGGCAGGGCAGCCTTGAGGAAGAGTTTATTGAGTGTATTAGGGATGGATTTCTTGAGCAGTATGTAACTGATCCTACAAGGGGGCAAGCAACCTTGGACCTGGTCCTGTGTAATGAGTCAGGATTAATTAATAATGTCCTAGTTAAGGATCCCCTTGGAATGAGTGACCATAACATGGTTGAATTCCATATCCAATTAAAGGGTGAGAAGGTTGGTTCTCAAACAAGCGTACTGAGCTTGAATAAAGGAGACTATGATGGTATGAGAGCGGAATTGATTAAAGTGGACTGGCAAAATAGATTAAAGGGTAAGACGGTACATGAGCAGTGGTGGTGTTCATTTAAGGAGTTATTTTACAACTTTCAAAAGAAATATATTCCACTGAGGAAAAAAGGGTGTAAAAGAAATGACAGCCATCCGTGGCTAAGTAAAGAAATTAAGGATAGTATCCGACTAAAAACAAGGACGTATAAGGTAGCCAAACTTAGTGGGAGGATAGAAGATTGTCTTCAAAAGACAGCAAAAAGTAACTAAAGGATTGATTAAGAAAGGGAAGATAGATTATGAAAATAAATTAGCAAAAAATATAAAAACAGATAGCAAGAGTTTCTATAGTTATATAAAAAGAAAAAGGGTGGCTAAGGCAAACATAGGTCCCTTAGAGGATGAGACCGGGAAATTAATGGTGGGAAACATGGAGATGGCAAAAATGCTGAACAAATATTTTGTTTCAGTCTTTACGGTAGAGGACACTAAGAATATCCCAACACTGGACAAACAGGGGGCTCTAGCGGGGGGAGGAGCTCAATACGATTAAAATCACTAAGGAATTGGTACTCAGTAAAATAATGGGACTCAAGGCGGATAAATCCCCTGGACCTGGTGGCTTACATCCTAGGGTCTTGAGCGAAGTGGCAGTAGGGATTGTGGATGCTTTGGTAATAATTTTCCAAAATTCCCTGGACTCAGCAAAGGTCCCGGCAGATTGGAAAACTGCTAATGTAACACCCTTATTTAAAAAGGGTCGTAGGCAGAAGGCTGGAAATTATAGACCAGTTAGCCTAACATCTGTGGTGGGTAAAATTTTGGAGTCTATTATTAAGGAGACAGTAACGGAACATTTAGATAAACATAATTTAATAGGACAAAGTCAGCATGGCTTTATGAAGGTGAAGTCATGTCTGACAAATTTGCTTGAGTTCTTTGAGGACATAACGTACAGGGTGGATAAAGGGGAACAAGTTGACGTAGTGTATTTAGACTTCCAGAAGGCATTCGACAAGGTGCCACATAAAAGATTATTGCTCAAGATAAAAAAATCACTGGATTGGGGGGAATATTCTGGCATGGGTGGAGGACAGGAAGCAGAGAGTTGGGATAAATGGTTCATTCTCGGACTGGCAACCAGTAGCCAGTGGTGTTCCGCAGGGGTCGGTGCTGAGTCCCCAACTCTTTACAATCTATATTAACGATTTGGAGGAGGGGACCGAGTGTAACATATCAAAGTTTGCAGATGATACAAAGATGGGAGGGAAAGTAGAAAGTGAGGAGGACATAAAAAACCTACAAGGGGATATAGACAGGCTGGGGTGAGTGGGCGGAGATTTGGCAGATGCAATACAATATTGGAAAATGTAAGGTTATGCACTTTGGCAGGAAAAAATCAGAGAGCAAGTTATTATCTTAATGGCGAGAAACTGGAAAGTACTGCAGTACAAAGGGATCTGGGGGTCCTAGTGCAAGAAAATCAAAAAGTTAGTATGCAGGTGCAGCAGGTGATCAAGAAAGCCAATGGAATGTTGGCTTTTATTGCTAGGGGGATAGATTATAAAAACAGGGAGGTATTGCTGCAGTTATATAAGGTATTGGTGAGACCGCACCTGGAATACTGCATACAGTTTTGGTGTCCATACTTAAGAAGAAAAGACATACTTGCTCTCGAGGCAGTACAAAGTAGGTTCACTCGGTTAATCCCGGGGATGAGGGGGTGGACATATGAGGAGAGGTTGAGTAGATTGGGACTCCACTCATTGGAGTTCAGAAGAATGAGAGGCGATCTTATTGAAACATATAAGATTGTGAAGGGGCTTGATCGGGTGGATGCGGTAAGGATGTTCCCAAGGATGGGTGAAACAAGAACTAGGGGGCATAATCTTAGAATAAGGGGCTGCTCTTTCAAAACTGAGATGAGGAGAAACTTCTTCACTCAGAGGGTAGTAGGTCTGTGGAATTTGCTGCCCCAGGAAGCTGTGGAAGCTACATCATTAATTAAATTTAAAACAGAAATAGACAGTTTCCTAGAAGTAAAGGGAATTAGGGGTTACGGGGAGCGGGCAGGAAATTGGACATGAGGCGGAGTTCGGATCGGTCAAGGCCCTGTGGGTGGCGGAGCGGGCCCAGGGGCTGAGTGGCCGGGTCCTGCTCCTACTTCTTGTGTTCTTTAGATTTGAGGTTAGGATCAGATCAGCCATGATCTTATAGAATGGCGGAGCAGGCTCGAGGGGCCGATTGACCTACTCCTGCTCCTATTTCTTATGTTCTTATGTAGATGAGAGGATGGCTGCGGCCATGGAGGAGATAAGTCGCCAGAGTGCAGAAAACATGGTGAGTGTTCAGAATAGAATGACATCTCTGGAGGAGCGATGGTCATCTAATGAACAGAGAAACCAGATCTTCATGGAAGTCCTTCTGAGTAGGACTTCAGTGCAGATACGGGTCCCCATGGCCCCCTGATGTGCAGCAAGGTGCTCTCAATCCACTTGCAAGCGCTGAGGTGGACCTGACCCATGAGAGGGATGATGGTGGCAGAGAACAAGGAGGTGGGGGCTCCTCTCCAAGCGCTCACACTTCCATGCCACTGACAAGTCCTCGGTCAGAGCCCCACTAGAGTCCGCACCCAACTGAGATCGGCGTCTCAACCCCTGCACAGCCGCAGGAGCAGCAGACTGTTGCCGAGCCCTCACAGGTTCGCAACCCCAGAGGATGCCCGCCAAAGGTGTCGAGACAGGAGCAGCAACAAATTAAGCAGGGGGCCTCCACCTCTGCTGAAGCCACAGGGGAAGCACCATGTAGGAGCACGCGTAAGAGAAAGATACTGCACAAATAGTCAGAAGGGTAGTCACTTGGGTGAAATTTGATGTTTAATGTAAAAAAGCCATCAGATGTTAAGTGTAAATAAAAACTCTGATGGCTACTGCTGCAGTTGTGGCGTCTGTCATTTCGCTAATGGGACTTCCACAATGAGGCCTTAGGATAACTTGCAATTGTCAGTATGGTGGTCAAATTGTTAGGGATCCGCTGGTCTGGGCCATTGTCGAAGCTCTGGTAAGAAGCTGCGAGGCAAAAGTGCTTGATTGTCTAGGCTAAGCAAATCTGGCCAAGATGAGTGCGTTCCTTGCATTCCGGGCAGCTATGGTCTTGCGTACTGCTGCCGCTGGTTGATGCGCCTCTGCAAGATGAACGTTTTCACTCTCCTCCTCATCTGAGGAAGATATGTGAGGAGCCACTTGGTCCTCAGGAATCTGCAGGCCACGACGCTGTGCCATGTTGTGAAGTGCACAGCAAGCCACGACGATTCTGGAGACCCTGGCTGCTGAGTACTGCAGGGCTCCACCTGATCTATCAAGGCAGCTGAACCGTATCTTCAGCAAGCCGATTGTTTGCTCAATTATGGATCTGGTGGAAATGTGACTGTAGTTGTAGCTCTCCTCAGCTTCATTGGATGGCCTCCTGAATGGTGTCATTAGCCATGTCTTCAGGGCATAGCCCTTGTCTCCAAGTAGCCATCCGTGAAGTTGGTCTGGCAGACTGAATAGTGGAGGCACACTAGACTGGTGCAGGATGAAGGAGTCATGGCAACTGCCAGGGTACTTGGCGCAAACATGCAAAATTTCCTTCTTGTGGTCACACACCAGCTGCACGTTGAGAGAGTGGAAGCCCTTGCGGTTGACAAAAATACCTGGATTGTGATGGGGTGCCTTAAGGGCCACATGTGTGCACTCAACAATACCCTGCCAGATTGTCAAACCCAACCGCCCGCGCAGTTACACTGGCTTGATCCTTGGAGAAATGGATGTGATTGTGCGCGATGGCAAAGAGGGCATCGGTTACCTGCGTGATGCAAGTGTGTGCGACCGCCTGGGAGACGCCGCAGATGTCTGCTGCTGATCCCTGGAATGAGCCTGAAGCAAAAAAGTTGAGTGCGGTGGTGACTTTGATGGCCACTGGTAAGGGGTGTCCACCCGTTCCTCTGGGCTCCAGGTCTTGCTGCACCATTGCGCAGATGTCACCCACTATCTCTCGCGAATTTCGTAGCCGCCTTTGGCACTGCTGCTCAGTCATGTTGAGGTAGCTGATCCTCTGTCTGTAGACCCTGTTTTGGGGGTATCTCCTGCGCTGACGTGCTTCCATGCGCTGGCGCCCTCTGGCCTGTGCAGCTTCAGGCGGGTGAGCAGCAGCTTGGCTCTCCTGCTGTTGGTCATGGTTCTGCGGCTGGTGTTCATCCTCATCTGATGTCCAGGAGGAAAGGAAATAAATGGTTCCCATGCTTCTGGTATATGCCTCAGTTGAGGAAGCGCTCAATGAAGGTGGCGAGAGGGGTTTCCCAGGAGGTCACACTGGAGATGGGTGTCAGGCTCTAAACTTCCACAGCAATGGTTATGCCTGTTAAAAATTCCCCCAGACCTGAGACAGCAAAGTTCTGCCACCTGCAAATGATGATTGGTGAAAACTCCTTTTTAATGGTGGAGCTGCAGCTGATAGTCAGCAATCCAATTCTGCTACCGCCAGGTTTCACTGTCGTGTTTCAGAGGAGGCGTGCAGTACGTGGGAAAAGTGTTAAAATCAGAAAGGCCTCTCAAAATGGGATTATAGAGGCAATTAAGTGGTTGTTAAGGGCCTATCCCGACTCCTGGAGGTGGGACGGAGACGGGATCAGAAACGCCATTTTTTGCGATTTTAACATCCAACACTCCTCCATTCCCGCCTCCTCGGGCCTGGCAAAATCGAGCCCTATGACTATGACTCTAAGAAAAGTCAGACGCAAGGGGGATAGTGGGTAATCGATTAATGGAGGAGCTGCGCGAGGAAAGACAGGAGAAACGCGCACAGGAGGAAACCTCCCGTAACACCGGGGAGTACCTGCAGTGCCAGGTCACCGAGGCCAAGCTCAATCAGCAGGCTGTAAGGGAGGAGAACGCCCGCTTAACGGGTAAAGTTGACGGGCTAGAGTAGGCAGCTTAGAGACATAAAGGCAGCCTACAGGGTAGCCAGGAGCAGGGGGTACGAGGATTTAAACCACGGCCCCTGCGAGGAAAGGATAAAAGGTCTGACCCAAGCCCTGTCCAAAGCCAGAGGTATGGTTTGCTTAACAACCCCGGGGGGAAGCTCAGGTGGACTGGGAAGAGGAAAGACGGGGGTCTGAGGACTGGTTCTGGGATAGGAAATTCCGACTGGTGCCGGAAGCACCACTGAGGCCAATGTATCCTCTGCGGCAGCAAAAGTACGGTCCACCCGCACCAAACGGTGCTCAGGGCCCGCTGCAGAGCGATTACCTGGTCCCGTTTACCACCCCACAAATGCAGGCTATGATAGCAAGCATGCCCAAATTAAGAAAAGAAGGGGACCCCTCCGTTCACTTCATGGAAGTGGAGCAAATTGGGGGGATCACTGGGTGTAGTGAGGACAAAACTCACAGGCTGTTATTATTTTCCCTGGATGGAAAATTGTACCAGGCCCTGTCCGCAGCCACCAAGCTGGGGCAGGGAACCCCGGCAGGTTTAAAGGAGGAAATCCTGAGAGCCATGGGACATACCCAGGGTAGTCCGTTCTCCCGAGTGGAGAGAACGCGGCAGCTGGCTGGCGAAGCCCCACAGGCTTTCGCAGACAGGCTATGGCCCGTATACGAAAAGGCCACGGGTAGGATACTAGACAGGTTACAGCTGCAAGGGGGCCCCAGGAATCATTGGCTCAGAACCCTCGTGGCAAACAGTTTGCCACGAATAAGGGCAAAAGCAGAAGCCTGGTTTGACTCCGAGGACCTCGCGAATACGGAGGCCGACGTGCTCCGTAAGATGAACCTGGCCTTTAAAACCGGTTCAGATGAGGAGGTCAAACCCATTAAAGGCAAGGTACATGAGAGAAAGGCCAGTGAGGGTAGCAGGGAGGAATGGCGTCAGGAAGGGGTTAGTGCAGAAAAGGCAAGGACATGTTTCGGGTGTGGGAAGACGGGACACTGGAGGCGAGAGTGCCCGACCCAGAGAAAGGGGCAAGGCCGAGGGGATCCTCCGGTGCAAAAGGCACAGTCTGTCAAGGTGAAGGGGGCGACCGGGGAACCGTTTGACGTTCTGGTGGCTGCCCTTCGGACGGTTTTTGTGCATGGGAAAGGGAGGGTAGACGCTGCCGCGAGCAGTGTGATCCTGATCGCTCCCGTATGCCCAACACCCTGACTACAGCGCGCCCAGCCCGAGTACCTGTGTCCGCTCACGTACGATGAGTGCGGCAGACCTTGTGTGAAGATGGGGGTGGAGACGGTACATGGGAATTACTTGGTGGACACCGGGGCCTCGAGCACGGTGATCCCTTCAAGGGACCCGACCAACTCACCCTGGTCTAGCAGGATCCCATTCAGTATCGTGGGGTTCACAGGGAATGAGCAGGCGGGGGCAATGTCCAAACCTTTGGCCATAGATTTAGGATCCCTCCACACCAAGTGGAAATGCGTCCTAATAAAGTGGGAACAGCCAGGGTCAGGAGTCCTGGGGGCCGACTTTATGTTCGCCAACCGAGTGAGTGTGGATTGAAGGAACCACTGCCTGGGGGGGGGGGGGGGCAGCGGATTCAGATAAAGCCAAGGAGGTGCTAGTGATCCTAAGGACGGGGAAGGAAGGGGTAGTGTGTGTACTATGAAGCACAAGAGGAGTTACGACCTGGAGCGATTGGTCAGTAACACCCCAGCCAAGTATCAGGCGAACGTGAGAGACAACCTCGCATCGTTCGCCACGCACAAACACGACTGTGGCCGGGTGACGGGAGTAGAAGTCCGAGTACATGGGGACCCCATGTCACGGCCACAAAAGCAGTATAATTTCCCCCGAGAGGGAGAAGCCAACTTGGAAATGGCACTGGGATCCCTGGTAGAACAGGAGGTGTTGAGGCCGATAGCCACCCACATGAACTCACCACTCTGGCCGGTTAGGAAACCCGACCAGTCGTGGAGGGCCACCGTGGACTATCGGGTGCTCAATAAAAACATCCCAGCCTGCGCGCCCACAGTCGCGGCTGTTGCTGACCTCATAGGGAGCATTCCAGCGACCGCAACCACTTTTACGGTGCTGGATATCTCCAATGGGTTTGGCCAATTCCTCTAAAAAGGGAAGACCAATACAAGTTTGCCTTTACTTTTAAAGGGCAACAATACACCTGGACATGTCTTCCCCAGGGTTTTCATAACAGCCCTTCCATATTCCAGTGTATGGAGGATGCCTGAAAGGGTTTTAGCCGACCTCAGCAGCTAATACAGTATGTGGACGACTTGCTTTTGTTCTCCGCCGAGGGGGAGGAGCATGGGCTTATAAAACAGGCTTTGAAGTGCAATTTTACACTGAGTGCGGTTTGAACAGAGTACTGCGAGTTGGGTGAGTCAGGGAGTTAGGAGAGGAGTGGAAGGAGGTGCTCCCTTGCTTCACCTTTGCTTTGTTAGAGAGACACAGGTTGCGAGATTCTCAGCTCAGCTCGGTGCTGTGTGAACGGGACCGAGTGCAGTTTGCTGAGAAGAGGAGAGAAAAGGAGAAGGAGCCACGAAGGGCAGAGTGGAGACCCTTTCCACCTCCACCACGCCTGCAGCTGCAGCTACTACCATTACTACTGCTGAGGTGCCAGAAGGGAGAGAGGGGAGGAGAGGAGAGGAGAGAGAGGAGACCAGCAACAACAACAGAGGGAAGCCTTTCCATCACTGCCTCCCCAACTGGTCTCCATTACGAGAGAGGCGAGAACAAACCCAAGACTAACATCTGCTTGGAAGGAGGGAGAGTGAGCAATCCAGAACAACATCTAGAGGTGGGTGTTAAAAAGGGCACTCTCCAAAAGACTTTGGGGTAAAAATTCAGTTGGTTGCGCCTCCCGTTAGCGCCTTAAGAGGGCGCTAATGGGACGCAAAGCCGCTAGTGCCCGGGCGCAGCGATGTTTGCGCCACTCGGGAACTTAACTAGACATTGTGCGGCGGCGCTAAACTTTACCGCCGCGACCACCTGCGCGCGCAGATTGTGACGTCATTCCATCGTGCAACGCGCTTGTGGCGCCCCGGAGCGGAAATTGAGTGGCGCCCCCTGCCTTACCGCCTGGCGCATCCAACGACCGGAAGACTGGAACGTTATCAATCGCTGTGGGGCTGGGGGGGGCGCTATTTAAAGGGGGCCTCTTCCTGTCTTTTTCTGTGGTTGATATTTTTGCACCACTCATTCTGAGAGAGAGAGAGAGAGAGAGAGATTCGGAGAGAGAGAAAGAGAGACTTCTGCATTGAGTCAACGCTTTGTGAGGTAGTTTTGCCTACTGATCCTAACTTCGCTGGTACTTTGGTTGCTGTCCTTCATAACATTGCTTGCAAAGAGACTATGGGGGCTGCACTGATTGGGGGCGTCGTCCTGCTCCAGCTGAATCGGAGGACACAGAGACGCAGAGAGAGAGTGGCAATGATGGCCAGACGGAGGAGGGTCAACAGGCGTATGTACAGGAGAGCTTACCCTCCCAGGGTATATCGTGAACAGCTCTCCTACATTCATATGTCTGAGGAGCTGTGTTTGTGAAGGCTGCGATTCAGCAAGGAGGTGGTCACTGAGCTCTGCCACCTGCTGCAGCCAGATCTGCAGCCTCAACTGAGGTCCAGGACGTCTCTGTCGGTGGCAGTGAAGGTCACAGTGGCTCTCAACTTCTATGCTACTGGCTCATTTCAAGCTGCTGCTGGGGACCTCGCCAATATCTCCCAGTTCGCGGTGCATTGCTGCATCCGGCAGGTCACAAATGCCCTCTTTAAAAGGAGACGAGAGTTCATCTCTTTCCCCATGACCCCAGACAAGCAGCGTGACCGCGCTCTGGGCTTTGCGAGGATAGCGGGCTTCCCCATGGTGCAGGGCGCCATTGACTGCACGCATGTGGCTTTGCGTGCTCCACATGAGAATGCCGAGGAATTCCGGAACAGAAAGGGGTTCCATTCCTTGAATGTTCAGTTGGTCTGTGACCACAGACAGCTGATACTCTCTGTCAATGCCCACTATCCTGGCAGCTGCCACGATGCTTTCATCCTGCGCCAGACTACTGTGGCAGAACTTTGAGGCACTGCATCAGCCAGTTGGTTGGCTTCTCGGGGACAAGGGGTATCCATTGAGCACCTGGCTGATGACACCGCTCCGTACGCCCAACACCCCTGCTGAGCTGCGGTACAATGAGAGCCATCAAGCTACCAGGAACATCATTGAGCGCAGAATCGGCGTGCTGAAGCAACGGTTCCGCTGTCTCGACCATTCTGGAGGAGCCCTGCAGTACTCGCCTGAGCGAGTATCCAACTTCGTAGTTGTGTGCTGCATGTTGCATAACATGGCAATCGTCAGGACCCAGCCAATGCCACCAGGCCTTGGAGCACCACCAGAGGAGGAGGAGGAAGAGGACGAGGAGGATAATCATCAGCAGCACCAAGGCGGGAGGGCGGCCCACAATGGTGAAACTGCAAGGGCCGTCCGTCAACGGCTGATAGCAAGCCGCTTCTAGGGCCCCTGCTGTGGACATGGCTTCTGCCATTGCTAACAACATCAATGAACCCGGCACGCAACCCCTAAGCCGGTCAAGGCACCAATGATTTCAAACACCAAACATGTATATTTTGAATACAAAAACTTATTTATTTTACAAACTCTGTGTGTGTCATTTCCTCATGACAAACTCATAGAAATAAACACAAAAAAAGTCATTAACATAACTGGTTCTCACAACCTGGAGATAATGTCCAAAACACTAGACAAAAGTTGGACCACGAACCTCGACCTTTAATAAAAAAATGACCAGCATTTTGTCACACCTCCTACTTTTTGCCCTTCGAGGGTGATCTCCTTCCCTTGCGCACTTCCCCCCTTCTAACCCTACTGCTCCTCCGTAATGGGACCTCAGTGGCTGCAGCAAGGCTGGTGGAAGGCTGCAGATTGTCAGACCCTGACACTGCAGATGCCCCTGAAGGACGGCTTCGACCAGATCTGGGCCTGGAGGGCCCGGCTGCAGACTGCACCAACTCTGCATGGGCGGCAGCAGTCTGTCCTACAGGCGGTGGCAAGTGCAGTGGAGAAGTGACAGTGTTGGCAGCAGGAATGCTGTCATCGTGAGAGAGGACAGCAACTCCCTGCTCGCCCGACACACTGGCACTCCCACGGGGCAGCACTTCAGCATCCGGAGCAATCTGCTGGAGCACAGATTGCTGGCCTGCTGCGGCGCGGTGAGAGCCCCGGGGACATGTGAACGAACCATTGAGGTTGGCAGCAGTCAGTGCTCGCGTGGCCTCAATCTGAGTCTGCATGAGAGCAGTCAGAGATGGGATCACGGCAGTCAGTGACTGAATTGCAGCACTAAGCTTTAGTGTGGCATCCGCCTGTGCAACAGCGAAGCGCTCCACACTCCTTGCCAGTGACTCAATGCATTCGGGCACCCTTCCCACTGCACCCATGAGCTCAGTGTGCATGCCCACCGCCTGGGTGTTCATTTCTGCGATCAGCCGCTCCTCCTCTGCGTCCATTGCAGTAGGAGTCTCTGGCATACTCTCCCTCTGGGGAGAAGGCCCCCGTTCTTCCCTACCCCCATGGCATTGCTGCAGCCCGCTGGGTCCTGGAGCTTCACCCTCATCAGACCCTTCCCCCCTGCTCCCCTCCAGGGAAGGCGTGTTCCCAGTGTGGGCATGGGCTTCCTCAGGAGAGGGTGGCACTGATGCTCCGGCTTCCTCTTCCTCCTCGACTACAGCTTCACTCCCACTGGCAGCTTCAGGGCCCGTCTCCTCAGCTGGTGAATCACCATCTGAAAGCAGGGAGGTACAAGAGTGGCTTTAGCGTGAGGACAGGGTGGCAGTAAGGGAGGAATAAGTGCAGCGAGTTAGCAAGTTGGATTGAAAGTGTCAAAGGCTGGTGTTGTGAGGGACAAGTGGAAGACAGAGGACTAAAAGGTGATGACCTTACCATTGCTGTCCAGAACGGGGTCGGCGTCTCCAGTGGCGACGGGACCGATCACCCGGCTTGCCACAATCCTGTGGACGCGTTCCTCAAGATCGCTGAGGGGTTGCAGCTGAGGCCGCCCTCCACCTGTCCGTTGCTGCTGTCTCCTATTATGCGCCAGCTTGGCCTGCAAGAAAAAGGACAGCATCTGAGTAAATATACAGACATGGTCTTGCCTGATGTGCCTCCCATAGGTGAATAGCCCTTACTGTATGCAGCCATGGTCAAGCCTGATGTGCCTCCCATAGGTGAATAGCCCTTACTGTATGAAAAGTGTGGAATGTGTGTGTGTGTTTCATGAAAGGGCCATAGGTGTTGGATGAGTGTTGTGCATTGGGGTTTTAAGACCCTCTGGCCATAGAGTGAGATTGAGATGGAGGGATGGAGAGGTACTGAGAAAAAGCCACTCACCCTGACGACCCGAGTGAGGTCGTTGAACTTTTTGCGGCATTGAACATGGGTCCTGGCCACCATGCTCCTGGAGGAGACGCTCTGAGCCACCTCCCTCCACACTCTTCTGAACTCGCGTGGCAAAGGCCTCCTGCCACTCTCAGGGAAGAGTATACATCTTCTGAGCTCCACCGCGCCAACCAGAGCATCCAAGGCCCGCTCGGTGAAGCGCTGAGCTCGTTCTCTCACCCTCTCCATCCTTGGCAGCAAAATGGATTCACAGGTCTCTCCAGGCCGAGATTCAAGGCTGCAATGAGCAGGGTGTGGCTGGGGAGCAAGTTGCCCACCCCGCTTTAAGAACTGGCCGGCGCCAGTGTGTCTGTGTCCCCTCGCTAACTGGCAGCACCTGCGCTGCGCTCGCGCGCTGAGTTAGCACCTCACTGCTCGGCCTTTGCGCCTTAAGACAGGTGTGCAGCGCCTGATTTAGCGCTCCACTCACCTCCCGGGGCAGTAAAAGTGAAGTTTCCAGTCAGTGGCGATAATTAGCGCCAGGCGCTAATTTTTGCGTCCAGACGATATTTGCGCCCCAAACGGGGCGCGACCTAATTTTTCCCCCTTTGTCTTTGAGGTGGGGGGAGGAAAGAAGAAGGAGAAGACCGGGACAACAAGGGGTGTGTGTGAGTGTGTGTGGCTCTTGCTAATAACTAGGCCACACACACCATCAACAAGCACCCCTTGCCTATTGCTTCACCTGGGACAGCTGGAGCTGCCCAGGCAAAGTCATCAATCTATTTTCCCATCTAGAACATCGTTAAGACCTGGTGGTGGACTGAGCCTGGGCATCTCCAGCTTTATTTTTTCCCAGGTGAAGACATCTTCTGTAGAATTCGCAATTATCGCGATTTCATTTTAATAAGGAGAAAACACAAAGTTTCGTTCAAAACAGCTTTTATTTCAGCGGAATGCTGTCAGGTTTAAATTGGACACTAGCAGCCTGTAAAATGGCCGCCGCACCTCGTGACAGAACATTCTAGACTTTTCGGCAGGCAGACAAGATGGCGTTCCAATAAACATTTTTGCAAGATCGATAACGATTCAGCACAGTGAAGACAATACACAGGACATTATGGGTTTACAGTATAAACATCGATACTGGAATCGGTCTCCCAGGTACAAAGGAAAGCCATCAAGGGCCCATCCAAAGGACATTAGTATGTAAACTCCCAACGGCTCTACGATGAGAGAGCCGTTAGCAGGTAGTTATACAGGACACTTGGAAGCCCCAAACCCCTCCAGGGGGAACACCGACCGATTTAACAATGGGAGAAATATTAACAGGTACTCAAACATTCAGGAGTAGCCCCGAAACCCATTAAGGACAGAGATCACCCATACAGGACATTTTTGGGCGCCAAACCTTAAACAAAAGAATGGACATTGTAGTTGGGCGGGAAACGGAAGAACTGTGCACTATAATTGCAGGCCCAAACCGTCCATTCGCTCTCTCGCTCTCTTGCTCTTGACTCTTGCCGCTTGCTGCTGTTATCATCGTGGCTGCTCCTGTGTTTTATCCGGTCGATTCGTAACCTCGTGGCTGCTCCTGGGTAAAAGACTGTTGCAAAGACCTATGTTGGTAGCTGGCAGCGGAACCGAAGGCCCGGGATGAGATGAGATGAGATGAGATGAGATGAGAGGAGAAGAGAAGAAGACCTTATCCATCGCCACGGTCAGTAAATCCCGACCGCGCCTGTAGGTCGATCAGCCAAGTCTTCTCGACAGGAAGTTTTCTTCTTTAACAAGACATATTGCATCAATGATAACTGGACTGTGCAAACACATCGTATCAGTGATATTGACAACGGTGCTCCACGATTAAACTTTGAAGCCCACCAACAGAGGTCTTCACTACAGCGGACGGTCCAGCCGACTGACCGAGCAGCAGAAGCAGTAAACAAGTGGGACCAGGAGATCTCCTGACCAACACGTGGGTGCTGCGGTGAAAAACATCCGATCAGCTATTCGGGATTTCTCCGAGTTATTACGAGTGGTGAGCATGAGTCTCGGGATCCTACGAAGCTAGTTTTAGGATAGACATTAATAGGGGAGGGTTTTAAAGATTAAGGATATTTGTAATGTGTGCCCTATTTACGTTGTGCTGGTCGTTCCTCGTTTCCCTAAGAGTGATTATAACTGTTTGTAAGATTGTACTGTCATTAATCTGTGCATATGACATGTATTTCATAATTTTCAGTATCATGCAATAAAGATTTTCCATTTCGTACCGTTCAAACCAAGTCTACATGAGTTTTATCTCCATCACTGCTCTCGCATCTAAGTCCAGTGTCTAGAACCGTAAGGGAGAGTGATTCGAACCACTCACAGGGGTGTCTAGTGTTCCCAGACTGGCTGGAGACCAGGCCTAGACCCGCACTGACATACAGGCTGCACAGAGCCGCGTGAACCTCACAGGTTACGAGACACGCAGGGTCAGGAGAGTATCCCTTACACTTCTCCCCCCACCAGAAGACCATCAACAAGGACTTTATTTAACATCGGAGAGTGCCCCCCCCGCTGGAAGCACCCACCCACCCACTATCCTGAGTGGCGAACAGGCCCCTGCGGCCTCCCTCCTTCCCACCCCCTCTCTCTCTCTGCCTCTCTCTCTCTACCGAGGCACCTCATCCTTTATTAATTACCCAATTGAGCAGAGGGGAGAAGGCCACTCTCCCAATTCCGATCATCCAAGGGAGAGGTGTGCCTTCATTTTTAAAACAACCCCCTCTGCTCGGGGAAAAGACAAAAAAAAAACCAAGGCCATTTAAACATCACCCGGCCTGTGACTTGGGGTGAGTGTGGCCCTTTATACCACCTCAGTATGGCGAGCACATCTTCGCCGGCGACGGGGCCAGCAAAGTCGTACGCGGGTGTGGCAGCCACGGCCACAGCTGGTCCCGCTGCTTCTGCTGCCCCGTCGCCTTTCAGGCTATTGACCAAAAAGCTGGGGGTGAAGAGCTACACTCACCCCAACATGACCATAGAGGCTTGCGTCAAAGCCATGGCTGGGATAGTCGGCCCCTCAACCATCGTTGCGGCCTCTAAAATGTACGGTAAGGCTGTGTTCTTCCTGGGGTCGGAACGGGCGGTGTCCCTGGCTGTCACCGAGGGGCTCACCGTGGGTGGGACCTTCCTGCCGGTGGATCCGCTCGAGGCCACCGCGCAGCGACTCATATTATCAAATGTCCTGCCCTTTGTTCCGGTTGAGCTCCTCCTCCCCCACCTACGTCAACTGGGGGAGGTGAGGTCGGGGATTAATCCGATCCCGCTCGGCTGTAGGAAAGCCAGCCTCCGGCACGTCTTCTCCTTCCGGCGCCAGCTGTTTATCCAGCTGGTGCGGGAGGAGGACACGGAAGGCGCATTTAGCGTCCAACACGAGGGGACCGCCTACCGCGTCTTCTGGACGTCGGACGGTGTGCGGTGCCACGCCTGTAAGGAGGTGGGGCACATAAGAACTGCCCCGCCTCCAAGGCCGCCAAAACATCTGAGGCGGCCAAGGCTGGCCGCCGCCGCTCCTCCCCCTGTTTCTGTCCGCGCGTCCGCCACACCTGATGCGTGGTCGATGCCGTCGGTCAACGCTGTCGCGGCCTCCGGCAGAGGGGAGGAGGAGCGTCCGTTTGGAAGGAAGGCGCGGAGGAAAAGCAAACACCTTCAGGCGGGTCCCCTCGACATACATGACGACTTACCCCCCCCCATACCTTGCGCGGGAGGCGGCGGTGCTCGAGAATGCGAGGGGCCTCGTGCCCGGGCCTGCGGCCGCAACCGCCAAGGCGACAAAATAGAGACCTGCGGCCGTTACCGGGCCCGGGACCCCCGAGCAGACCGATCGACGGGGGGAGCGGAGGTGGAGGCCTCGGTATGCATGGAGGTCTCCCAACCTTCGTGTCCCTCCGCACTGAAAAGGAGGCGCAACGCCCTGGATGAGGAGGAGGAACAGGGTCCCCCCTCGCAAGGGGAGTCGTCGCCCTGCCGCGGGTGCTGCGCGCCCCCCCACCGACACCATCACCGACATCCGGCAGGGGTCGCCTGTCCCCCGGGAGGGCACGACAGATGAGTCTGTCCAGCCTGTGCTTCCCGGGGATGGGGAAGAGGCCCTGCTCATGGGGGTGTAGAATTCGCAAAATTATCGCGATTTTATAAAATAAGAAGGAGACATAAAGTTTCGTACAAACAGCTTTATTTCAGCAGAATGCTGTCAGGTTTTCAAAGCAGACACAAACAGCCTGTAAAATGGCCGCCACGCCTCGTGGCAGAACGTTCTAGACTTTCAATGAGCAGACAAGATGGCGTTCCAATAAACATTTGTGCAAGATCGTACAGGACTCAGCACATTTGAGATAATTGACAAGACATAATGGGTTTGCATTTTATACATAAATACTGGAATCGGTCTCCCAGGTGAGAATAAGGGCTATTGTACCGAGCGATCAAGGACCCATCCAAAGACATTAATATGCAAAATCCCCACGACTCTACGATGAGAGAGCCGTTTGCGGGTAGTTACAGAAAGCATTTGGAAGCCCCAAAACCCCTCCAGGGAGACTACTAGCCGGTTACACAATGGGAGAAGTATTAACGGGTACTCAGACAGTTACAAGTATCACCGAAACCCATTAAAAACGGAGATCACCCTATACAAGAAGTTTGAGCGCCAAAACCCTGACAAAGGATAGACATTAAGATTGGGCGGGAAAAGAGGAATTACAGCACTATAACTGTAAGGTACAACCGTCCATCTGTCTCTTGCCTCTTGCCTTGTTGCTCTTGTCTCTTGCCGCCTGCCTCTTGCTGCTCTTGCTGTTTTGACTCGCTGGAAGACTATTGAACTTTTATTCTCTTGCCTGACGGCTCTGGACTCTGATCCGCTAGGATCAACCTCGTGGCTTGCCGCGAAGATCTGTGTAGAACTGGGCTGTGAGGCCTTGAAACGGGCACACCATCCCGAGAAGTCGGTAAACGGTGTTGGAACTGAAGCCCCGAGAGGAGATGAGATGAGATGAGATGAGAAGAGAAGAAGACGACAATACGTATCGCCACGGTCAGTAAGCCCCGACCGCGCCTGTAAGTCGAATAAACACTTTCCTTGCCCAGGAAGACCATTCTTTGAGTTTTACAAACTGGTGAGGGCACAGGAAGACTCTTTTTTGAGTAGTGTCGGAACTCCGAGGACAATACAGATCTTCATGACAGCAGACGGTCCAGCCTGCTAGCCGGAACAGAAGCGAGTAAACAAGTGGGGTACAGAGACCCCTGATCAACACGTGGATAGTCAGGTGCTGCGGTAAAAACATCCGAGCAGAGTTTCGGAATTCTCCGAGTTATCACGAGTGGTGAGCATGAGTCTCGATCCTACAAATCTAGTTTAGGACAGGTATTGACAGGGGAGGGTTTGAGTTTTAAGGATAATTGTAATGTGTGCCCCCTTTTTCGATGTGTCATGCGCTCCTCGTTTCCCTAAAATTAGTTACATAACTGTGTGTAAGATTGTACTGTCATTAATCTGTGCTTATGACATGTATCTCGTAATCTTGAATAATATGCAATAAAGATTTTCCATTTTGCACTATTCAACCGGGTCGACCTGAGTTTTCTCTGCATTATTGCTCTCGCACCTAAGTCCAGTGTCAGAACCGTAAGGGCGAGTGGGTCGAACCACTCACAGGTGTCTAGTGTTACCAGGCTGGCTGGAGACCAGAACAGGCAACAAGGCCTAACCTCGCACTAGCACCTAGGCTAAGCACAGAGCCGCAGGTCACCCCTTACAGAAAATGGCGACCACGAAGGGACACTGGCAGCGAGAAAATGATGTGTTAGACCCTGGTATGAATGGGCGAAATGTCATGGAAGAGAGAATAGCAGATTATGTGTTTGGAAAAGTGAATTTGACTAAGAAATGGATAAGTGACCTGCTGGTGGATAAGCGTCCACTAGAGGCAGCCGAGAGGTGGACAGATAGCAAGGAACATAAAAAAACAGTAGAGAAAGCGGTCTGGCTGATGTGCTATAAAAGACAAGTCCAGCTTTCGGACCAGGTCATCTTAGCGCAAGCAGCTCAGATCAAGGGTTTAGAGGTGGAAATGGACGAGAAGGTCGCGGGGGGGCAGCAGCTCATCGCGTCTTTAAATGCGTTGCATCAAGAACGCCAGTTAGTCGCCAACCACCATGAGGCAAAAATAGATTACCTCGAGTGCCAGGTCACTGAGGCAAAGTTAAATGAGGGCAGAATAAAGGAACGATGTGCCCGCCTAGCTGCCCAAATAAAAGCCCAGGAAGAGAGCTTAACGGGGGTTAGGGCGGCATATAAGATGGCCCTCGAGGATAAACATCAGGGGGCCGATCACAGCGTCTGCCAAAGAGAGATAGGGAACCTTAAAAAGGCCCTGAACAAAGCGCATGGCATGGTGTGCCTTATCAGCCCGTCAGCACACCAGCCGCTGGTGGATGAGGAATTTCAGAAATCCCCACCGAACAAAGCAGAGGAGGTATTAGCCACTGTGCCCTCCGCGCCACCCAGCTATTCGGCAACCTGGGTGAGGAAGGAAGTGGTAGAAGTAGAGGAAGAGCCCACTGAGGTAGAAGTGAAGCCGGGACCGTTGTGTCCGGTCACGGGTATCAAAAGGGGCCCGAACAGAGACGGTGGGGCAGAGGGGGATCTCCTCAACCAGCTTGTGTTGCCTCACAGCTCACACCAGCTGAGGGTTATGATCAGTCACGTACGGAAGCTGGCCGAGTCAGACGACCCTTCCGTACATTTCAGGGAGGTAGAGCAAACCGCAGCCATTAACGGCTGCGACGATGGGGAAAAAGCAAAAATGCTGTTGTTCTCATTAGACAGCTCGATCCTTCAGTGTCTCTCAGATGAGAGCAAGAGGGGAAATAATACCTATGGGGAGTTAAGAGATGAGGTCCTAGAAGTGTTGGGAGCGGACGATGAAGGTCCGTTCATTAGATTGGGACAAACAGTGCAGATGGAGGGAGAACCCCCGAAGGTTTTCGCCGACAGGCTGTGGCCAGTATACCAGCGTAGCTGCCCAGGCGCGCCAGCGCGTCACCGCATAGACGGTGTCGGTTTAACTCATTGGCTCAGGTGTATAGTAGCCAACAGTTTGCCAGCCGTCAGGGAGCAGGCAAAAGCGTGGTTTGATCCCACTAACCCCGCCACTACAGAGGAGTCGGTCCTAAATCGACTCACGGTAGGGTACCGTAATACCAGGAGTACGGGAGCACGTCCCCTTAAGGGAAAGGTGCATGAGGCGCGGCCCGCAGCCCCGGCTCAAAAGGAGTGGCATCAGGAGGGTAACCGCGCCCCGCAGGCCAGTAATGCTTGTTACGGGTGTGGGAAGACAGGGCATTGGCGCAAGAACTGCAGGAACCCTTGGAAGGAGGCCAGGGATAAAAATCCCGCAGTCCGAGCCCAGGCGCCTGTCTCCGATAGGGGAGCTAGTGCACCTATCCATCCCGATGCGATCGAATCAGTGTTGGGAGCCATGCGCACCCTCATGATTTCGCATGGAAGGGTGGCGGTTGCTACCGGCCCCGCAGATGCCGCAGCCCCGTCCAATAGTACCCAATGACTAGAGCCCGCACAGCCCGTCTACCTGTGTCCGCTCAGCTATGATGCGTGGAAGCGACACCTGGTGGAGATGGAGGTAGAGAAACAGAAGGGTAGTTATTTGTTGGACACAGGAGCTTCATGCACCGTGATTCATACGGATAGCCCTTTTGACTCACCGCTATCTACCAAGGTCCCATTCACATTAGCGGGGTTTACGGGAAAAGAGCAGGCTGGCGCGTTCTCCATTCCGCTATCCATTCATTTAGGAGCACTCCACACCACGTGGAAGTGCATACTGATGAAATGGCAAGAGGGGGGTGGGAGAGGCATCCTCGGATCAGACCTCCTATTGGGGCATGGGATCCTCGTGGACCTCAGGAATCACTGCCTCTGGGGGGCTAAGGGTGGAAAAGGCGAGGTAGTGGTAATTCCAGGGGGAGGAAGGTAAAGGGGCCCTGTGTACCATGAAGCCATCCGGAGGCTACGAACTCGGGCTTATGGTCGCGGATGTCCCAACGGACATGCAAACGTACGTGTCAGATAATATGCACGCGTTTGCAACCCACAAGCACGATTGTGGGAGGGTTACCGGGTTTGAGGTCAGCGTAGATGGGGACCCCATGACCCGGCCCCAAAAGCAGTATAACTTCCCCAAAGAAGCAGAACCCGATATGGAGACAGCAATGTCCTCCTTGGTGCAGCAGGGCGTGTTGAGGCCGATAGCCACACACGTGAACTCCCCATTATGGCCGGTTAGGAAGCCGGATAATTCGTGGAGGGCCACGGTGGACTACAGAGTCCTTAACAGTAACATTCCCGCCTGCGCGCCCACGGTAGCAGCAGTCGCTGACCTAATAGGGAGTATCCCAGCGTCCGCGACCACGTTCACGGTGCTGGATATCTCGAACGGTTTTTGGTTCATCCCGCTGCGGCGAGAGGACGAGTACAAGTTTGCCTTTACTTTCAAAGGACAACAGTACACATGGAACTGTCTGCCACAGGGTTTCCACAACAGCCCCAGTATTTTCCATCAGTGTATGACAGGAAGTTTAAAAGAGTTTAGTCAGCCCGCCCAATCAGATAGTGCAGTACGTGGATGATTTGCTCCTATTTACGGATTCAAGGGAGGAGCATGGACCACTGCTGGCCGAGTTATTGGAGCTGCTAGCGAGAAAGGGTTTTAAAGTGAACCCTAAGAAAGCACGTATCGGTCAGCAGGAAGTAAAATTCCTGGGGCTGACCATTCGCGCTGGGGAAAGAGCCATAGATAAGGCTAGGAGGGAGTCGGTGCAAGAGTTACCGATTCCCAACAGCATAAGGGGTGTGAGGTCCTTTTTGGGACTGACCGGTTACTGCAGGGATTTTATCGAAGACTATGCGGCCACAGCGGCGCCGCTGCTCCGACTCCTCCATAAGGGAGTGGAGTGGTCTTGGGACGAGGGATGCCAGACAGCCTTCGAGAAGTTAAAAAGGGATTTGCAGACCGCGCCAGCTTTAGGGGCCATAGATGGGGGGAAGGAGTTTTTCCTGGAGGTAGCTGCCAGCGGGGACAGCTTGAGCGCTGTGCTGCTCCAAGAGCGTCACGGCAAGCTGAGGCCGGTTGTCTATTCGTCCAGGGTGTTAACGGATGTGGAGAGAAGTTTCTCCAATTGCGAAAGGCACCTTTTAGCCACGCATTGGGCTGTGAAAAGATCAGCGATCTTCACAGGGCTCTCTCCCATCACTCTCCTCACCCATCACACACCAACTAAGATGCTTCTGGATGGGAGGATTAAAGATGGGACCGTAAGCAGCGTGCGTATTGCGCGCTGGACCCTTCTTCTTTCCCAGATGGATCTTAGAATTAAAGGTCTTTGCAAGCCCAGGCTTCCGGCCAATTTGGTATACCCCGGTACAGCCCACCAGTGTTCGGTGGAAGGGGTGTGGGAAGTCAACATAGGTTTGCGGGCCGGGATACATCCCACTGGGCGCGAGATTTATGTTGATGGTTCCAGCACAGTGTCCGCTGGCGAACGACTCACAGGGTGCGGAGTTTATGACCCTGCGGCAAACCTTGCCCTGGCGATTAAGCTCCCCAGCACCATGAGCGCGCAGCAGGCTGAGCTGTCTGCAGTGGTGTACGTCGTTACCCACCCAGAAACTTTCCCAACCCCATACACGATTTGCTCGAACAGTATGTTCACATGCAATTCGTGTACGGAATACCTGGCCATTTGGTCCCGCCGTGGATAGACCTCCGCGGACGGACGACCTTTAACGGTGAAGCCCTTGCTGGAAAAGATCCTAGCAGCAGTAAGGGAGGAAGGGGAGATTTTCATCCATAAGGTGAAGGCTCACTCCTCCACAGAGCCCCGTGGGGAAGGCAACCAGCAGGCGGATGCGCTAGCCAGGGAGGGTGCCCGTAACGGCATTTTCTGGGACCCCTATGGGCCCAGACCCGTGGCAGCGATCCAAGGCAGGGACGGGAATCCTGGGAACACCAGGGTAGCATTGCCCCTAGACCTCAAGACCGTCCAGAATCAGGATCCCGCCCTAAAAGCAGTTCTCAGAACCCTTGCTGAGGGGAAGCAGGTAGAGGGTCCGTACAGTACGGCAACCCTCTCCGTTAAGGAAGGCATGCTGTTCCGCGAGGAGCAGTGGGTTGTGCCGCAGCAGCACAGGAGGGAATTCCTCCAGTTGGCTCATGAGGGACCGGGGGCAGGGCACCCCGGGCCCGAGGTTACCTGGCAACGGGTAGAGCAAGCGGGATGGTGGCCGGGGCTCAGGGAGCAGGTCCGCGAGTTCTGTGCAAGCTGTCTCGTGTGCGCTGCAAACAACCCAGACCCCCAGAAAAGGAAAGTGCCCATGGGGCACATCAGGAGGGTAGAGGGACCATGGCAGTCGATACAGATCGACTATATAGGGCCCCTGCCCACCACCCAGGGAGGCTATAAATACTGCCTCGTCTTGGTGGATGTGTTTTCCAAATGGGTGGAAGCCTTCCCCTGTAGAACAGCTACGGCACTGGGTACTGCAAAAATCTTGGTCCGGGAAGTGTTCTCGCGGTGGGGACTCCCCCGTTTTGTGGAGTCAGACCAAGGGAGTCATTTCACCGGCCAGGTGATGCAGAACACCCTCATGCTTTTGGGCATTGAAGGGAAATGGCACGTAGCGCACAATCCCCAGTCATCCGGGATTGTTGAACGCATGAACCGGACCCTGAAGGAGAAATTGAGGAAAGAGACTATGAACTCGCCCCAAAAATGGGCGGAGGTCCTGCCTTTAGTCCTCATGGGGGTCCGGGCCAGTCAGTCGAAAAGTACGGGGTATTCCCCGCACGAGGTGATGACTGGGAGGATCATGCGAACCCCCACCCATGTGCTGGCGCCGGTGCTCACTGAGGGTCAGCTCCAAGAGGTAAGCAGGGACAAGTTCGTCCAGACCCTCTTGGAGCGCCTGAAGCAGGTTTATGAGCAGGCGGCTTGGAACATGGGAAGGCAGCATCAGGGCAATCGCCTGTTGCTGGAACCCCGCAAAAAGCGGGAGTGGGAAGTAGAAGACCAGGTCATGGTCAGAAACTACGCCAGAGTAGGGAGTCTGGAACCACTGTATATGGGACAATACAGCATTGTAGATAAGGCGAGTCCCATGGTATACGCCGTAAAGGTACCTCGGCGCACTAAGTGGTTCCACGTAAATCAGTGCAAACTGTATAAGCCGGGTGCACAAGGGCCTACCACAGGGGCCAAACCTGCGAGTGGGGACTCGCAGCCCCAGGTAGGGCCACAGGGCACACAGGCAGGCAAAGCAGCTTGCATCAGGGGAGAGGACATCCTAGAAAAATGTAAGATCTTTTATTTGGGTTGGGAGTCAGATGAGGAAGAGCTCGAGGAGCTCAACGAAGATAGTGACACAAGCGAAGAGGAGCTGGAATCGGAGGACGAAAGGGTCGCCCCCGATTCAGGTATAGGGGAGACAGGGGCTGCAGATAGAGATCCACACAGGGTGGAGGCCGAAGCTGCAGGTCCCGAACGCAGGGGGGCGGAGCCAGCCGCTGTGGTGGGACCACAGGGCGTGGCGATGGAAGCCTCAGAGCCCGAGCCGCCCGCCTTGAACGTCTTGCCCTCGAGGGAGGTAGAGACTGCGAGTGAAGGGCCGCCTACTGGGCCAAGTAGGGCGGTGACACAAGCTGCAGATCCCGAGTTCGGGGAGGCGGAGTCAGGGGAGGCGGAGCCAGCGACTGTGGTGGGACCACGGGTCGCCACGCTGGAAGTCTCGAAACCCGGTCAGTCAGTCCTGGAGTTCCTGCCCCCGGTAGCTCTCCGTAGGTCAAGTCGGAAACCCCAGCCCAGAAAGATTTGGGTAAGTCCCCCATATGTCCCCAGACGTAAGTTCAAGGTCAAGGCAGCTCAGGGAGATCCCAGTCCCAGCGCAGCAGCGATAGGCTGCGGCAGATCAAAGGGAGGGGTCAGTGCCCTCCCACCGTTGGGAAAAGCTTGTGGCAGCCTTCACAGACTTTGAGTAGGCCGCCCTGGGAACGGGCGGCGCTGTACAGTGATAAGTTTAGGATGAGTTTATAAGTTTATAGTTTTAAATCAGGTTAAGTCAGTAGTTTAATTTTGTTTAACAGAAAGAGGTAAAATGATGGGAGTTTTTTTTAGAGATAGGAATAGTTAAAGTCTATCCAGCGCACATGTCTTCTTACGTGAGGCAAGGTCAGGGGACCCGCTCACCCTTCACAAAAGCCAGAGACTCTTGGGAGGCTGGCTACCTCATTCTATCTGATCACAGGAACCAAGGAAGGATGGAACGAATTCTAGTATTGCTCGCGGCAATCGGATGTGGATTGGCCTATCGAGGCCGCACCAAGGATGTCGTGGTGTTTGGATGCTCCGGGGACACGGCCCCCATCGCGGTGGATGGGACCGGAAGGCGAGAGGCTGAGGAGACCACCACCTATTTCCACAAGGGAAGGTGGCCAGGATGGCTGGGAACGAATTCAACTGAGTATTCCAGTACATCGGGTTTTGCCTACAAAGAGACTTCTTTAATGTGCCCCAAAGTGAGGATCATCGCACCCAGAGTCAGCGTCACCGTCGGCAAACGAATTTGTTTGACTTGTAATCGGAATGTCCCATTGAGCCGATGGTGGTGGCTACGAAAGCTGAGCAAAAACATGAGGAACTCTTCGGTCGAGTGGGAGCGACTGGGTAATAATACCCATCGGACAATTACGGGGACAAACGGACAAGTGAGAGTCTGTTGGGACAAATGGTGGGAACCGGATGAGGGAATTTATGTATGTATGTGGGGGTCAAAGCACGTTTGCCCCAAAGGCATCTCCATATTTTTCATCAATCAATGGCAGGATAACGGACAGGGGATGAGGTGGGATGCGAGCACCAGGGGGTGCGGAGCCCCATACTCCCCGATCCCGGTAAATGCCACTGAACTCATTACACGCCCACGCAAAGCCCCGCCCACGATTCCGGTGGTTCTAGCTAAGGAAGAAGGGTGCCCTAAAACCAGTAAGGGACCCGGGAATGGTTTGGTACTGGTCCCCACAGACCAGATACTATTTCAGGGGGTACATTACGCGGTGGCCTCGGTGATTTTAAATCTCACCGAGGTGCGGTTACCAGAGTGATGCCCCAAAAAGACGGAACAGTTATATCAGGTCCTGTTGACCAAGATGTTTAGACAATTTTATGAGTTCGATTTCGCGGAAATTGATAAAACAAGTTTGTACACCGCACCACATGAAGTTTTGGGTCAGGTGGGGAGGCAAAGAAGGGGTGTTGTGAACGACATGTTCACTGCTTTCAATACAGGTACATCTGTGGTCAACGCTCTAGACAGCGTGGAGCTGCAGACCCAGATTAATGGCTTAAAAACGCAATTAAAAAAGCATTCTCACAGATGAAAATAAGGTGGTTGGGTCTGGGTTACACGAGGACCAGGCCATGACTCTCCATTTAAAAGAAATACTAGCCGAACTAGAGAAACATGCGCATACGGTAAATGCCCTGATTAGGGAAGATCGGAATGCGTCCGATCAGGCTGCGCAGAATGAGGTGTGCGTGCTTTACGGGGCGTGGTTACTGGGCGAGGGCCGCAGTAATTTGGAGGATGTAAAACAAGGTTTGGTCCCATCCTGGATAAGTAACAAACACCTGCAGGCGCTCCACCCTTTTCAGAACGCATTAAACCCGTGCCAGCTCAGACTAGCTTCAGAAGCATACCCAGTCCCCGTGGACTGCGGACGATCAAACCATACCATCATGGGTATAGTATTACGTATGCCGGTTTTGGGCGACACAACAAAGCCCGCCCCGGTGTATCGGGTAGAGAACATTGGTGTCATTCAGGGGGGAGCCCACATTCGCTATGCAGCGATTCCACCTTACGTCATCCGCTGGGAGCAAACGATGACAGGTACAGATCTCTCTGGTTGTCGTGGCCGGGGAGCACACATAATACTGTGTCCCCAGCACTTGAATGCCTTTTTAACACCACAGTGCGGGTTCAGAACGGCTGGTGCCAAGCCCATGAATTGCACCATGGAGGCAATGGCACAAGATCATGTGCCTCCGCAGGTAGCATACATCGGGGGTGGAACATATTGTGTTACCACTGCAGCGCAACACTACCAACATGGAAACCATAGCCGGTGTCCGGTGAGTGACAGCAGTTTCTGTTTCAAACCCAGGGCAGAAGTTCAAGTAGCACAACAGCGAATTGTCCCGATCCCTGAACCATCCACGGTTCATCTTACCGTAAAAGAGAACTTCACCGACCTGCAGCGATTCGTCGCGCATTTTGGATACCTCATTCCCCCTCTCCCTGAACACCTCACCAAGCTTTTGAAAGCCGTCGCGGTATCGCAAAAACATTTTTACACCCTAGAACAAAAGACTGTCGAGATAGGGACAGAAATTCTGGACATAGTAATTCCACCGTGGTGGAATCTGTTCACCAACATTGAAGTGCCTTCCTGGATTAGAATAGCCTCCCACATTTTAGTTGTATGCCAAGGGGTAAAAATTCACTTGGTTGCGCCTCCCATTAGCGCCTGAAGAGGGCGCTAATGGGGCGTTAAGCCGCAGCGATGTTTGCGCCGCTCGAGAACTTAACTTGAGATTGTGCGGCGGCGCTAAAACTTACCGCTGCGACCACCTGCGCGCGCAGATTGTGACGTCATTCCATGGTTCAACGCCCTTGGGGCGCCCCGGAGTGGAAATTGAGTGGCGCCCCCTGCCTTACCGCCTGGCGCTTCCAACGACCGGAAGACTGGAACGCTATCAATCAGGTGTGGGGCTGGGGGGGGCGCTATTTAAAGGGGGCCTCTTCCTGTCTTTTTCTGTGGTCGACATTTATGCACCACTCGTTCTGAGAGAGAGAGAGAGAGATTCGGAGAGAGAGAGAGAGAGAGAGAGAGAGACTTCTACATTGACTCAACGCTTTGTGAGGTAGTTTTGCCTATTCATCCTAACTTTGTTGCTACTTTAGTTGCTGTACCTCATTACTTTTCTGGCAAAGAGAATATGGGGGCTGCAATGATTGGGGGCGTCGTCCTGCTCCAGCTGAATCGGAGGATACCGAGACGCAGACAGAGAGTGGCAATGATGGCCAGACGGAGGAGGGCCATCAGGCGCATGTACAGGAGAGCTTACCCTCCCAGGGTATATCGTGAACAGCTCTCCTACATCCATATGTCCGAGGAGCTGTGTTTGCGAAGGCTGCGATTCAGCAAGGAGGTGGTCACTGAGCTCTGCCACCTACTGCAGCCAGATCTGCAGCCTCAGCTGAGGTCCAGGACGTCTCTGTCGGTGGCAGTGAAGGTCACACTGGCTTTGAACTTCTACGCCACTGGCTCATTCCAAGCTGCTGTTGGGGACCTCGCCAATATCTCCCAGTTTGCGGTGCATCACTGCATCCGGCAGGTCACCAATGCCCTCTTCAGAAGGAGACGAGAGTTCATCTCTTTCCCTATGACCCCAGACAAGCAGCGTGACCGTGCTCTGGGCTTTGCGAGGGTAGCGGGCTTCCCCATGGTGCAGGGCGCCATTGACTGCACGCATGTGGCTTTGCGTGCTCCGCGAGAGAATGCAGAGGAATTCAGGAACAGAAAGGGGTTCCATTCCTTGAATGTGCAGTTGGTCTGTGACCACAGACAGGTGATACTCGCTGTCAATGCCCACTATCCGGGCAGCTGCCACGATGCTTTCATCCTGCGCCAGACTACTGTGGCAGAAGTTTTCGAGGCACCGCATCAGCCAGTTGGTTGGCTTCTGGGGGACAAGGGGTACGCATTGAGCACCTGGCTGATGACACCGCTCCGTACGCCAAACACCCCTGCTGAGCTGCGGTACAATGAAAGCCATCAAGCAACCAGGAACATTATTGAGCGCACAATCGGCGTGCTGAAACAACGGTTCCGCTGTCTGGACCATTCCGGAGGAGCCCTGCAGTACTCGCCTGAGCAAGTTTCGAACTTCGTAGTCGTGTGCTGCATGTTGCACAACACGGCAATCCTCAGGACCCAGCCAATGTCACCAGGCCTTGTAGCACCACCAGAGGAGGAGGAGGAAGAGGACGAGGACGATGATCATCAGCAGCACCAAGGCAGGAGGGCGGCCCACAATGGTCAAACTGCAAGGACCGTCCGTCAACGACTAATAGCAAGCCGCTTCTAGGGCCCCTGCCATTGCTACAAACACTAATCAACCCAGCACGCAACCCCTAAGCCGGCCAAGGCACCAATAATTCCAACCACCAGCCATGTATATTTTGAATACAGAAACTTATTTATTTTACAAACTCTGTGTGTGTCAATTCCTCATGACAATCTCATAGAAATAAACACAAAAAAACAGTCAATAACATAACTGGTTCTCACAACCTGGAGATAATGTCCAAAACACTAAACAAAAGTTGGACCATGAACCTCGGCCTTTAATAAAAAAATGACCAGCATTTTGTCACACCTCCTACTTTTTGCCCTTCGAGGGTGATCTCCTTCCCTTGCGCACTTCCCCCCTTCTAACCCTACTGCTCCTCCGTAATGGGACCTCAGTGGCTGCAGCAAGGCTGGTGGAAGGCTGCTGCTCGTCAGACCCTGATACTGCAGATGCCCCTGAAGGACGGCCTCGACCACTTCTGGGCCTGGAGGGCCCGGCTGCAGACTGCACCAACTCTGCATGGGCGGTAGCAGTCTGTCCTACAGGGGGTGGCAAGTGCAGTGGAGAAGTGACAGTGTTGGCAGCAGGAATGCTGTCATCGAGAGAGAGGACAGCAACTCCCTGCTCGCCCGACACACTGGCACTCCCACGGGGCAGCACTTCAGCATCCGGAGCAATCTGCCGGAGAACAGATTGCTGGCCTGCTGCGGCGCGGTGACAGCCCCGGGGACATGTGCACGAACCATCGAGGTTGGCAGCAGTCTGTGCTCACGTGGCCTCCATCTGAGTCTGCATGAGAGCAGTCAGAGGTGGGATCACGGCAGCCAGTGACTGAATTGCAGCACTAAGCGTTAGTGTGGCATCCGCCTGTGCTACAGCGAAGTGCTCCACACTCCTTGCCAGTGACTCAATGCATTCGGGCACCCTTCCCACTGCACCCATGAGCTCAGTGTGCATGCCCACCGCCTGGGTGTTCATTTCTGCAATCAGCCGCTCCTCCTCTGCGTCCATTGCAGTAGGAGTGTCTGGCATACTCTCCCTCTGGGGAGAAGGCCCCCGTTCTTCCCTACCCCCCCCCATGGCGTTGCTGCAGCCCGCTGGGTCCTGGAGCTTCACCCTCATCAGCCCCTTCCCCCCTGCTCCCCTCCGGGGAAGGCGTGTTCCCAGTGTGGGCATGGGCTTCCTCAGGAGAGGGTGGCACTGATGCTCTGGCTTCCTCTTCCTCCTCGGCTGCAGCATCACTCCCAGTGGCAGCTTCAAGGCCCGTCTCCTCAGCTGGTACGTACGCGCCTCGGGACCCGACCAGCTGCAGGTCCTTCAGCGCGCCCTTCTTCTCTTCGTACACCTTCCGCAGGGCCGGGTCTTCGACGACTTGACCGAGACGGGACTCCAGGTCGAGCACCTCCCTCTCCAACCCGGGCCTCCCGCCTCTTGGTTGACCCCCTCGCGTACTCTTGACAGAAGAGACGGACGTGAGCCTTGCCCACGTCCCACCATAGCCTCAAGGAGGGGAAGCCCCCCTGCTTCCTTCTCCAGTCGGCCCAGAACCGGCGAAACGACTCCCGGAACCGCACGTCCTCCAGCAGGAGGTTGTTAAAATGCCAGTACGCGGACCCCCCCGGCGCCCGCAACGGAGCGAGCTCCACCTACACCAGGTGGTGGTCCGTGCACGGCACCGGCCGCATGGAAGCCGCCGGAACGCAGGAGACGTACGCCCGGGAAATATAAAGGCGGTCGATTCTGGACCTTCCTCCTCCAGACCCCACCCAAGTGAAGGCGCTGGAGTCGGGATGGAGATTTCGCCAGACGTCCACCAAGTCGAAGGACCCGACCAGGTCCCGCAACTTCTCCATCGCCGCCGGGCTTCGCGGAGGGCCCGAACGGTCCCTCGCCTCGAGGGTACAATTAAAATCCCCCCCGAGGATGACGCAGTCGCCGACGTCGACGGTGCCCAGAAGAGCGGACACTTCTTCGAAGAAGCGCACTTGCTGCGCACCGGGCTGGGGGGCGTACACGTTCACTAAATGGAGCGGCACGCCCCCCAGGGGAACAGTGACCTGGAGCAAGCAGCCCGGCACATGCTCCTTGACCCCCAAGATCTCCGGCTGAAAATGTGGGGCCAGCAAGAAAGTCACCCCACCGGAAATGTTGGAGAGGTGACTCATGCTGGCCACTCCAGGAGCCACGTGGCCTCGTCTCCCGGAACAGTGTGAGTTTACTGCAGGAAGCACACCGTATGCCTCCCTTCCCGAAGGGATGAGACGTTATTAAATCTACGGCGTGCCTCTCTGCTGCCGTTGATGTTGAGGCTGGCTATGGTTATCTTCATGACAAGAGCATAGTGCAACCTCTACCTTACTCTAACGGGAGGAGGGAGCGCGGCCGCTAGTCGACCGCCACTCCCTTCTAAGCCCAGCGAGGAACTTCCGGATCCGACGCCGCTCGGCCGGGCCCACGCCCCCGTCCGCGCCCATGGTTTTGACTGCGGCGCGGACGGAGCAAACGAGCAGCGCCAGATCCGAACATTTATCGATGGCCAGCCGGATTATATCCTGGCGATCCTGGCCCATGGCCACAAAGTCCCGGAGTTCCACAACGGGGATGAGGGGGGATCCGGAGGGGGGCACGAGGGCATCCGCCGCCTCGCTGGCGACGGATTCCATGTCATCCTCAGTGTCCTCCGCCGGGTCCCCGTCCTCCTCCGGGGGGTCGCCATTGGCCGGCCCTACCTCTGCCCCGATCCCACCCCCAGGATCGGCAGCAGAGGAGTCCTCCCTGGGCACCTCCAGAGGCGCTGGGTCAGGAAGCGGCGGCGGCTCGGGGCCCCCCTCCGCCCCCGGCACCGGGGTGCACGGGGAAACCGGGGAGTACATTAGTGCCAGTTCCCCCAACACCCCCGGCGCCAGCGTCGGAGACGGAGTCAGGGGGCCTTCCCCTTCACCATCCTCCGACCCAGCGGACCGGGTACCCTGGTTATATTGCTCAACCAGGTCGAGCAGCACCTGGGAGTAGTCCTGACCGTATACGGCGGGCTCGGCCTCATCGGCCTCACCCGCCCCGGTCCCCAGGACGCCCGACCTGGCGAGAAACAACGGTTCAGCGTAATTTCCCACCGCGGGTAGTTCCGCGGCCCCCCCTGTAAGGGGTGACCTGCGGCTCTGTGCTTAGCCTAGGTGCTAGTGCGAGGTTAGGCCTTGTTGCCTGTTCTGGTCTCCAGCCAGCCTGGTAACACTAGACACCTGTGAGTGGTTCGACACACTCGCCCTTACGGTTCTGACACTGGACTTAGGTGCGAGAGCAATAATGCAGAGAAAACTCAGGTAGACCCGGTTGAATAGTGCGAAATGGAAAATCTTTATTGCATATTATTCAAGATTACGAGATACATGTCATAAGCACAGATTAATGACAGTACAATCTTACACACAGTTATGTAACTAATTTTAGGGAAACAAGGAGCGCATGACACATCGAAAAAGGGGGCACACATTACAATTATCCTTAAAACTCAAACCCTCCCCTGTCAATACCTGTCCTAAACTAGATTTGTAGGATCGAGACTCATGCTCACCACTCGTGATAACTCGGAGAATTCCGAAACTCTGCTCGGATGTTTTTACCGCAGCACCTGACTATCCACGTGTTGATCAGGGGTCTCTGTACCCCACTTGTTTACTCGCTTCTGCTCCGGCTAGCAGGCTGGACCGTCTGCTGTCATGAAGATCTGTGTTGTCCTCGGAGTTCCGACACTACTCAAAAAAGAGTCTTCCTGTGCCCTCACCAGTTTGTAAAACTCAAAGAATGGTCTTCCTGGGCAAGGAAAGTGTTTATTCGACTTACAGGCGCGGTCGCGGCTTACTGACCGTGGCGATACGTATTGTCGTCTTCTTCTCTTCTCATCTCATCTCCTCTCGGGGCTTCAGTTCCAACACCGTTTACCGACTTCTCGGGATGGTGTGCCCGTTTCAAGGCCTCACAGCCCAGTTCTACACAGATCTTCGCGGCAAGCCACGAGGTTGATCCTAGCGGATCAGAGTCCAGAGCTGTCAGGCAAGAGAATAAAAGTTCAATAGTCTTCCAGCGAGTCAAAACAGCAAGAGCAGCAAGAGGCAGGCGGCAAGAGACAAGAGCAACAAGGCAAGAGGCAAGAGACAGATGGACGGTTGTACCTTACAGTTATAGTGCTGTAATTCCTCTTTTCCCGCCCAATCTTAATGTCTATCCTTTGTCAGGGTTTTGGCGCTCAAACTTCTTGTATAGGGTGATCTCCGTTTTTAATGGGTTTCGGTGATACTTGTAACTGTCTGAGTACCCGTTAATACTTCTCCCATTGTGGAACCGGCTAGTAGTCTCCCTGGAGGGGTTTTGGGGCTTCCAAATGCTTTCTGTAACTACCCGCAAACGGCTCTCTCATCGTAGAGTCGTGGGGATTTTGCATATTAATGTCTTTGGGTGGGTCCTTGATCGCTCGGTACAATAGCCCTTATTCTCACCTGGGAGACCGATTCCAGTATTTATGTATAAAATGCAAACCCATTATGTCTTGTCAATTATCTCAAATGTGCTGAGTCCTGTACGATCTTGCACAAATGTTTATTGGAACGCCATCTTGTCTGCTCATTGAAAGTCTAGAACGTTCTGCCACGAGGCGTGGCGGCCATTTTACAGGCTGTTTGTGTCCGCTTTGAAAACCTGACAGCATTCTGCTGAAATAAAGCTGTTTGTACGAAACTTTATGTCTCCTTCTTATTTTATAAAATCGCGATAATTTTGCGAATTCTACAGTCCCTCCTGTTGATGCGAATAACTCCGCTTATCGTATCAAAAATATTGTGGTGAGCAATATTATCTCGATTCTCCACATCCAAAAATTCCCATAACTTAAAACTATCTAGGGTCTCTGTGTCGTCCTTATTTCCCAGGAAAAACTACATTCTTATAACACCGTAGGCAGCATTTGCCTTTAACTTACACCACTTGTATTTTCCTTCCAGGTGTAACCAGGCCGATGCCTCTCGCACCACCTGCATATGCATATTTTTTATTCAAGGAAAAAGAAAACAAAAAACACCCAAACAATCATATTCAACAACACCAAAACCAAAATAATCAAAACCAACTCTTAAACATGTAGAGTTCCAAACTTAATTACAGTTTCTGAGAAAAATCACGATCGATTACAACACTTCCGAGGCGCACGTGGAAAACGGGAGTGACGCCATTTTGTCTGTTTACGCGGTGCTTTCATCGTGCACGCGCACGTAACGTTCTCGCCACTCTCCCGTGTTTTCGTTCTTGGTGAGGCGTTTGCCTCTCTTACAATGCACGACCAATAAGTATATCACAATAAACACTTGGGGGTAGAAATTAGGTCGCGCCCCATTTGGGGCGCAAATATTAGCGCCTGGCACTAATTATCGGCACTGACAGGAAACTTCACTTTTACCGCCCCGGGAGGTGACTGGAGCGCTAAAGCAGGCGCTGCACACCTGTCTTAAGGCGCAAAGGCCAAGGAGTGAGGCGCTAACTCAGCACGCGAGCGCAGCGCAGCTGCTGCCAGTTAGCGAGGGAACACAGACACACTGGCGCCGGACACTTCTTAAAGCGGGGGGGGGCCACTTGCTCCCCAGCCACACCCTGCTCATTGCAGCCTTGAATCTCAGCCTGGAGAGACCTGTGAATCCATTTTGCTGCCAAGCATGGAGAGGGTGAGAGAACGCGCTCATCGCTTCACCGAGCGGGCCTTGGATGCTCTGGTTGATGCAGTGGAGCGCAGACAATGTATGCTGTTCCCTGAGAGTGGCAGGAGGCCTTTGCCACGCGAGTTCAGAAGAGTGTGGAGGGAGGTGGCTCAGAGCGTCTCCTCCAGGAGCATGGTGCCCAGGACCCATACTCAATGCCGCAAAAAGTTCAACGACCTCACTCGGGTCGTCAGGGTGAGTGGCTTTTTCTCAATACCTCTCCATCCCTCCATCTCAACCTCACTCTATGGCCAGAGGGTCTTAAAACCCCAATGCACAACACTCATCCAACACCTATGGCCCTTTCATCAAACACACACACACATTCCACACTTTGCATACAGTAAGGGCTATTCACCTATGGGAGGCACATCAGGCAAGACCATGGCTGCATACAGTAAGGGCTATTCACCTATGGGAGGCACATCAGGCAAGACCATGGCTGCATACAGTAAGGGCTATTCACCTATGGGAGGCACATCAGGCAAGACCATGGCTGCATACAGTAAGGGCTATTCACCTATGGGAGGCACATCAGGCAAGACCATGGCTGTATATTTACTCAGATGCTCCCCCTTCTTCTACTCGCTGGAAAAAAGACGAGGGGTCCGTAAGCAGCTCTTGGGGCTGCTGGCCGACGACGGATCTCTGGTCTCGGATCCGGAGGGGATCAGCGCGGAGACCCGGGCCTATTACAGGGCTCTGTTCTCTCCGGATCCGTCCAGCGAGGATGCGCGCAGAGTTTTGTGGGAGGACCTGCCGAAGAATTGGACGCTCTGCTAAGCTTGGTGGAGCTGACTGGCGCCCTGCGCCAGCTCTCGAGGGGAAAGTCCCCGGGGCTGGACGGGCTGACCGTGGAGTTCCACAGGGCGTTCTGGGACGTCTTGGGGGACGACTACGCGCGGGTCCTGGGGGGAAAGTCTGGCGACCGGTGAGATGCCCCTCTCTTGGCACAGGGCGGTCAGCGTCCTGCTGCCCAAGAGGGGTGATCTCCGCCTTTTAAAAAACTGGCGCCCGGTCTCCCTCCTCAGCACGGACTATAAAATTTTTGCCAGGGCCATGTCTGCCCGCCTCGGCACCGTGCTGGCCCACATGATCCACCCCGACCAGTCCTACACGGTCCCGGGCCGGAAAATCCACGACAACATCCATCTGGTCCGGGACCTGGTCCACCTTTCCCAGAGGACTGGTCTGTCGGTCGCCTTCCTTTCCCTGGATCAGGAGAAGGCGTTCGACAGGGTGGATCACGAGTATCTCTTCGGGACTCTGCGCGCATTCGGGTTCGGGACGCATTTCGTCGCCCGGATCCGACTTCTGTACGCCGCCGCGGAGTGTCTGATTAAAGTTAACGGGTATTTGACGGCGCCCCCTTCGCTTCGGGAGGGGGGTGCGTCAGGGATGCCCCATGTCCGGTCAGTTATATGCCGTTTGCGTGGAGCCTTTCCTGCGCCTCTTGCGGAAGAGGTTGACGGGACTGGCTCTGCAAGGGCCGGGCGTGGAGGTCGTCCTCTCGGCTTACGCCGATGATGTGCTCCTCATGGTCACGGATCCCTTCGACCTGCGGATGATGCGAGAATGCCAGCAGATTTACTCGGACGCATCCTCCGCCAGGATCAACTGGGAGAAATGTTCTGGACTCCTGGTGGGCCAGTGGCAGGTGGACTCCCTGCCGGAGGAGTTCAGGCCCTTCGCCTGGAGCACAACGCACCTCCTCTACTTGGGAGTCTACCTCGGCCCTGCCGAGGACACCTGGCCGGCGAACTGGCAAGAGCTGGAGGCCAAAGTCACCGCTCACCTAGGACGCTGGACGGGGTTGCTCCGAGTGTTGTCCTACAGGGGTCGAGCGCTGGTCATAAACCAGCTGGTGGCCCCATGTTGTGGTACCGGTTGGTCACTTTGATCCCTCCCCCTGCGTTTGTCGCCAAGATACTGAAGATGCTCATCGACTTCTTCTGGGACAAAAGGAAGCACTGGGTCTCTGCCGCGGTTCTGTGTCTCCCGCTTAGGGAGGGCGGTCAGGCGCTGGTGTGCCTTCGCACCCAGGCGGCGACTTTCCATCTTCAGACGCTGCAGAGGTACCTTTACATCGAGAATCCTCCCAGATGGTGTGCGCTGGCGACGTATTTCTTCCGCCAGATGCACGGCCTCAACTACGAGACGCAGCTCCTGTTTGTGGAATTGGGCCGCACGCGAGCCTACCTGTGGGAGCTGCCTGTCTTTTACCAGGAACTGCTATGGGTCTGGAACCAGGTCGCCTCCAGGCGGAGTTCTCCCCCGTCAGGAGTGGCGGCTCTCCTTCGGGAGCCGCTGCTCAGGAATCCGCACCTCCACGTCTGACAGATCGGCTGGCTGGCGGAGGGCAGGGCTGTGCCAGGCAAGGTGACCAGAGTCAGGGACCTGCTCGATGGCGGAGGAGCGGGCTGGATGGCGCCGGAGGAGTTGGCGTGGCGCCTCTCCTGGGTAGACGTCTGGCGCGCGACCAAAGCCATCGAGTTGCTGAAAGTGGCACTGGGCCCGGACTCCACTAGGTGTATCGAGGAGGCTCAAGCACGTGGGGCGATCCCATCCGAACTGACAGCCGTTCGGACGGAATTCCTCATCGGCGCGCGGCCCCGAAACCCCTCTCGGGAACCGACGCCTCACAACTTGAGCCGTCTCAGGGAAATGCCCTCCGTGCTCTTCAGTTCTGCACGGAGGGGTTTCCTGTACGGGCTGCTCCTGCACACTTTTCACTTTGTCATCTTCGCCTGCCGTCCGGACACGCCTTGGAGTGCCATCTTGCCGTCCGGCGGAGGCGAAGGTCCCCAATGGAGGGCTCTCTATGCGGGAGTCCTCCCCTTTTCTATTGGGGACTTGGCCTGGAGGATGTTGCACGGAGCAGTCCCGTGCAATCGGTTTTTAAGTAGGTTCACGGACTCCCAGGCCGCCTGTCTTTTTTGCGGCCTTGAGGAGTCCGTGTTCCACGTATATGTGGAATGTGAGAGGTTGCAGCCCCTCTTTGAATATTTGAAGGGGCTGCTCCTCGCTTTTTGGTTGCACTTCAGTCCCACGCTCCTGATCTACGGTCACCCGGTGCGGAGGGGAGAGAGCAGGTCGGAGGACCTGCTCATAGGACTGCTCCTGGGCCTGGCCAAAGTGGCCTTTAACAGGTCCAGGCAGCGGGCGGTCGAGGGGGTCGTTCGGCCCAATTGCCTGCCTCTCTTCCGCAGCTATGTTCGCGCCCGGGTGGCCCTGGAGATGGAGCACGCGGTGTCCGCCGGCACACTTGAAGCCTTCCGAGACCGGTGGGCGCCGCAGGGACTGGAGTGCATCGTCTCCCCGGGAAATGTTATTTTAGTTTAATGGGATAAGTTTCATTTGAAATTTTGTTAATTTACAGTCGTTTTATGTTGACTCAAAAGAGTACACACCCTGAGTGCGGCCCCAGGCCCCATTATTAAAACACTCCACATTATCCGCTTCACAAACACCCGGGGGAGGACAGACAGAGGCAGAGGCAGAAGCTGAGGCTGCGAGATTCTCAGCTCAACTCGGTGCTGTGTGAACGGGTGAGCGCCACACCCCGGCTGCTTGCGGGAAATGCCGGTACGGAGGGTCCGGTGCAGAAGGCCCAAGGTGGAAGACCCAGAGGAGAGAGGCCTGGGCGGGAGGCCCAGCACGGAGAACCCCAGGCGGGGGGCCCAGGGCGGGGCGGCTGGTCGGCAGAGGTGGAGTCGGGAGATGCGGTTGGTGAGCATTGCTGCACTGGTTCTGAAAGTTGCAGAATGGTTTCGGGCCTGAATGAGTTCCAGCGGCCCAGCATCTGCTCTGTCTGGCGGCAGCTGTGAGGCTTTTTCTTGGTCATGGGACCGGTTTATGCGTCGCCATATTGGTGAAGGAAAGACAAACTGTTTCCATCTGTAATGGGGCGCGTGAGCGGTTACAAGATGGAAAATGTGAATGGTTAAAAGACGGAAAATAAAAGGAGAGTAAAAGACAGAGCAAAGTAATATCAGTAAGGAATGATGAGTATTCTTTGATGGTTGGGTCCTGTGAGCAATAACAGCATGCAGAAGAAGATTTGAGTGTTTGGTCTTTTTACGGGATTTCAGGCAGTGGATGGCTTCTTTTTCCGTGGAAGGGCTGAAGACTGTGGACAAGGACTATGACTTTACATGGTTCGACAACATCAAATGATATTCGTTAATGGATTGCCAAAAGGACTGGCATAGAACTGGTATTTAATTGTTTTGTTGGGAAGGTTTCAGGTTTTCTGTTTGAAAGCAGTTTACTTGAAGCTCAATTGATTTTCTGATAAGGACTGTGGGAATTTGCACATGGTGATGTATTGGTGGTTATGTAGGAATTTACTTTGAGGTTATTGTCTAGTGTTGGGTGTGGCTGAAAAGATAAAGTAAATTAATATTGGTAAATTATTGAACGAACGGACGCTCGAGTGAACGAACGGACGAACGCTTGAATGAACGGACGAACAATTGAATGAATGATCGAATGAACAATGCCAGTAGGACTGGCATAAAACAGGTTTTCTTGGTTTATTGGAATAAATGTTATCTGTAGCATTTAATTGGATTATGATGGTGCTATGTGTTTGTACACTGTGGTGTTGAAATGAGTTGTTTTATGTGGAGTTAACGGAGATTTATTATTTTAAATCTAAAAAATTGTGTGGTATTGTTTAAGGGTATTTGTACTGTAAACATTATTGATTATTTGTAAAATTAATCATTGCATTTATATTAACTATAAGGCTGTTTTTAAGGCTTTATGTTTTACTGTGATGGATGAATGTAATGGATTTACGATGTAATTGATGAGTGGTATTATTGGTTTGAATAAAAGATTCACACAATCAACAAGTACCCCTTGCCTATTGCTTCACCTGGGACAGCTGGAGCTGCCCAGGCAAAGTCATCAATCTATTTTCCCATCTAGAACATCGTTAAGACCTGGTGGTGGACTGAGCCTGGGCATCTCCAGCTTTATTTTTTCCCAGGTGAAGACATCTTCTCCCCCCACCAGAAGACCATCAACAAGGACTGTATTTAACATCGGAGAGTGCCCCCCCCCCCCGGAAGCATCCACCCACCCACTATCCTGAGTGGCGAACAGGCCCTTACGGCCTCCCTCCTTCCTTCCTTCCCCTCCCTCTCTCTCTCTCTCTCTCTCTCTGACGCGGCACCTCTCCTAATTAATTAACTACCCAATTGAGCAGAGGGGAGAAGGCCCCTCTCCCAATTCCAATCATCAAAGGGAGAGGTGTGCCTTCATTTTTAAAACAACCCCCTCTGCTCAGGGAAGAGACCAAAAACCAAGGCCATTTCAAACATCACGCGGCCTGTGACTTCGGGTGAGTGTGGCCCTCTATAGCACCTCAGTATGGCAAGCACATCTTCGCCAGCGACGGGGCAAGCAAGGTCGTACGCGGGTGTGGCAGCCACGGCCACAGCTGGTCCCGCTGCCCAGTCACCTTTCAGGTTACTGACCAAAAAGCTGGGGGTGAAGAGCTGCACTCATCCCAACATGACCATAGAGGCTTGCGTCAAAGCCATGGCTGGGGTAGTCGGCCCCTCAGCCATCGTAGCGGCCTCTAAAATGTACGGCAAGGCTGTGTTCTTCCTGGGGTCGGAGCGGGCGGTGTCCCTGGCCGTCACCAAGGGGCTCACCGTGGGCGGGACCTTCCTGCCGGTGGATCCGCTCGAGGCCACCGCGCAGTGACTCGTCCTTTCCAACGTCCCGCCCTTTGTTCCGGTTGAGCTCCTCCTCCCCCACCTACGTCAACTGGGGGAGGTGATGTCGGGGATTAATCCGATCCCGCTCGGCTGTAGGGAGGCCAGCCTCCGGCACGTCTTCTCCTTCCGGCGCCAGCTGTTTATCCAGCTGGTGCGGGAGGAGGACACGGAAGGCGCATTTAGCGTCCAACACGAGGGGACCACCTACCGCGTCTTCTGGACGTCGGACGGTGTGCGGTGCCACGCCTGTAAGGAGGTGGGGCACATAAGAAAGAACTGCCCCGCCTCCAAGGCCACCAAAACATCTGAGGCGGCCAAGGCTGGCGCCACCGCCGCTCCTCCCCGTTTCTGTCCGCGCGTCCGCGACACCCGATCGACGCCGGAGGTCAACGCCGTCGCGGCCTCCGGCGGAGGGGAGGGGGAGCGTCCGATCGGAAGGAAGGCGCAGAGGAAAAGCAAACACCTTCAGGCGGGTCCCCTTGACGATTTACCCGAGCGTACGCCCCTTGCGCGGGAGGCGGCGGTGCTCGATAATGCGAGGGGCCTTGTGCCCGGGTCTGCGGCCGCAACCGCCAAGGCGGCAAAATCGAGACCTGCGGCCGTGACCGGGCCCGTGACCCCCGAGCAAACCGATCGACAGGGGGGAGCGGAGGTGGAGGCCTCGGTACGCATGGAGGTCTCCCAACCTTCGTGTCCCTCCGCACTGAAAAGGAGGCGCGACGCCCTGGATGAGGAGGAGGACCGCGAGGAACAGGGTCCCCCCTCGCAAGGGGTGTCGTCGCTCGCCGCAGGTGCTGCGCCCTCCCCCACCGACACAGTCACCGACATCCGGCAGGGGCCGCCTGTCCCCCGGGAGGGCACGACAGATGAGTCTGTCCAGCCTGTGCCTCCCGGCGATGGGGAAGAGGCCCTGCTCGGGGGGGCGCGGAACTACCTGCGGTGAGAAATTATACAGAACCGTTGTCTCTCGCCAGGTCGGGCGTCCTGGGGACCGGGGCGGGCGAGGCCGATGAGGCTGAGCCCGCCGTATACGGTCAGGACTACTCCCAGGTGCTGCTCGACCTGGTGGAGCAACTCAATCAAGGTCCCCGGTCCGCTGGGTCGGAGGATAGTGGCGGTGAAGGGGAAGGCCCCCTGACTCCGTCTCCGACGCTGGTGCCGGGGGAACTGGCACTAATGTACACCCCGGTTTCCCCGTGCCGGGGGCGGAGGGGGGCCCCGAGCCGCCGCCGCTTCCTGACCCGGCGCCTCTGGAGGAGCCCAGGGAGGACTCCTCTGCTGCCGATCCTGGGGGTGGGATCGGGGCAGAGGTAGGGCCAGCTGATGGCGACCCCCCGGAGGAGGACGGGGACCCGGCGGAGGACACTGAGGATGACATGGAATCCGTCGCCAGCGAGGCGGCGGATGCCCTCGTGCCCCCCTCCGGGTCCCCCATCATCCCCGTTGTGGAACTCCGGGACTTTGTGGCCATGGGCCAGGGTATAATCCGGCTGGCCATTGATAAATGGTCGGATCTGGCGCTGCTCGTTTGCTCCGTCCGCGCCGCCGTCAAAACCATGGGCGCGGACGGGGGCGTGGGCCCGGCCGAGCGGCGTCGGATCCGGAAGTTCTTCGCTGGGCTTAGAAGGGAGTGGCGGTCGACTAGCGGCCGCGCTCCCTCCTCCCGTTAAAGTAGAGGTTGCACTATGCTCTTGTCATGAAGATAACCATAGCCAGCCTCAACATCAACGGCAGCAGAGAGGCACGCCGTAGATTTAATAACTTCTCATCCCTTCGGGAAGGGAGGCATGCGGTGTGCTTCCTGCAGGAAACTCTTACCGTTCCGGGAGACGAGGCCACGTGGCTCCTGGAGTGGCGAGGAGGGGGTCAGCATGAGTCACCTCTCCAACATTTCCGGTGGGGGGGCTAACTTGCTGGCCCCGCATTTTCAGCCAGAGATCTTGGGGTCAAGGAGCATGTGCCGGGCCGCTAGCTCCAGATCACTGTTCGCCTGGGGGGCATGCCGCTCCATTTAGTGAATGTGTACGCCCCCCAGGCCGGTGCACAGCAAGTGCGCTTCTTCGAAGAAGTGTCCGCTCTTCTGGGCACCGTCGATGTCGGCAAGTGCGTCATCCTCGGGGGGGATTTTAATTGTACCCTCGAGGCGAGGGACCGATCGGGTCCTCCGCGAAGCCTGGCGGCGATGGTGAAGTTGAGGGACCTGGTCGGGTCCTTCGACTTGGTGGATGTCTGGCGAAATCTCCAGCCCGACTCCAGCGCCTTCAATTGGGTGGGGTCTGGAGGAGGAAGGTCCAGAATCGACCGCCTTTATATTTCCCAGGCGTACGTCTCCTGCGTTCCGGCGGCTGCTGATGTGGGCGGAGCTCGCTCCGTTGCGGGCGCCGGGGGGGGTCCGCGTACTGGCATTTTAACAACCTCCTGCTGGAGGACGTGCGGTTCCGGGATTCGTTTCGCCGGTTCTGGGCCGACTGGAGAAGGAAGCAGGGGGGCTTCCCCTCCTTGAGGCTATGGTGGGACGTGGGCAAGGCTCACGTCCGTCTCTTCTGTCAAGAGTACGCGAGGGGGTCGACCAAGAGGCGGGAGGGCCCAGGTCGGGCGGTTGGAGAGGGAGGTGCTCGACCTGGAGTCCCGTCTCGGTCAAGTCGTCGAAGACCCGGCCCTGCGGAAGGTGTACGAAGAGAAGAAGGGCGCGCTGAAGGACCTGCAGCTCGTTGGGTCCCGAGGCGCGTACGTGAGGTCGCGGATCCAGTTCCTCCGGGAACTGGACTGAGGCTCCCCTTCTTCTACTCGCTGGAAAAAAGACGAGGGGTCCGTAAGCAGCTCTTGGGGCTGCTGGCCGACGACGGATCTCTGGTCTCGGATCCGGAGGGGATCAGCGCGGAGACCCGGGCCTATTACGGGGCTCTGTTCTCTCCGTATCCTTCAGCGAGGAGGCGCGAGAGTTTTGTGGGAGGACCTGCGAAGGTCGGCCCGGAGGGCGACGAAGAATTGGACGCTCCGCTAGGCCTGGCGGAGCTGACCGGTGCCCTCGGCCAGCTCTCGAGGGGAAAGTCCCTGGGGCTGGACGGGCTGACTGTGGAGTTCCACAGGGCGTTCTGGGACGTCTTGGGGGGCGACTACGCGCGGGTCCTGGGGGAACGTCTGGAGACCGGGGAGATGCCCCTCTCTTGGCGCCTGCTGCCCAAGAGGGGTGATCTCCGCCTTTTAAAAAACTGGCGCCCTCAGCACGGATTATAAAATTTTTGCCAGGGCCATGTCTGCCCGCCTCGGCACCGTGCTGGCCCACATGATCCACCCCGACCAGTCCTACACGGTCCCGGGCCGGAAAATCCACGACAACATCCATCTGGTCCGGGACCTAGTCCACCTTTCCCAGAGGACTGGTCTGTCGGTCGCCTTCCTTTCCCTGGATCAGGAGAAGGCGTTCGACAGGGTGGATCACGAGTATCTTTTCGGGACTCTGCGCGCATTCGGGTTCGGGACGCATTTCGTCGCCCGGATCCGACTTCTGTACGCCGCCGCGGAGTGTCTGATTAAAGTTAACGGGTCTTTGACGGCGCCCCTTCGCTTTGGGAGGGGGGGGTGTAAATCAAACATGGCCACAGTAAATAATAATTCTAAAAGGTCTAAGTGTTAAAAAAACAAGCCTGAAGGATTTGTGTCTTAATGCGAGGAGCATTCGTAATAAGGTGGATGAATTGGCTGCGCAAATAGATGTAAACGGATATGATATAATTGGGATTACGGAGACGTGGCTCCAAGGTGACCAAGGCTGGGAATTCAACATCCAGGGGTATTCAATATTCAGGAGGGACAGGCAAAAAGGAAAAAGGAGGTGGGGTAGCATTGCTGGTTAAAGAGGAGATTAACACAATAGTAAGGAAGGATATTAGCTCTGATGATGTGGAATCTGTATGGGTAGAGATGCAAAATACCAAGGGGCAGAAAACGTTTGGGGGTTTGTATACAACTCCCACTAACAGTAATGCTGAGGTTGGGGATGGCATTAAATGGGAAATTAGAGACGTGTGCAATAAGTGCACAGCAGTTATCATGGGTGACTTTAATCTACATATAGATTGGGCTAACCAAATTAGTAACAATACTGTGGAAGAGGAATTCCTGGAGTGTATACGGGATGGTTTCCTGCACCAATATGTTGAGGAACCAACTCGAGATCAGGCCATCTTAGATTGGGTATTATGTAATGAGAAAGGATTAATTAGCAATCTTGTTGTGTGAGGCTCCTTGGTGAGGAGTGATAATATGATTGTCCATCTTAATGAAGAATTCTATGAAGTAGTTGACTCAGAGGCTAGGGTCCTGAATTTAAATAAAGGAAACTACGATGGTATGAGGCGCGAAATGGCTAGGATGGATTGGGAAATGTTACTTAAAGGGTTGACGGTGGATAGGCAATGGCAAACATTTAAAGATCGCATGGATGAACTACAGAATTTGTTCATCCCTGTTTGGCATAAAAATAAAACAAAAAAGGTGACTCAACCGTGGCTAACAAGGGAAATTAGGGATAGCATAAGATCCAAGGAGAGAACATATAAATTGGCCAGAAAAAGCAGCAAACCTGAGAATTGGGAGCAGTTTAGGATTCAGCAAAGGAGGACAAAGGGATTAATTAAGAGGGGGAAAATAGAGTATGAGAATAAGCTTGCAGGGAACATAAAAACTGACTATAAAAGCTTCTATAGATATGTGAAGAGAAAAAGATTGGTGAAGTCAAGTGCAGGTCCCTTGCAGTCAGAATCAGGGGAACAAAGAAATGGCAGACCAATTACATACTTTGGTTCTGTCTTCACAAAGGAGGACACAAATAACCTCCCAGAGATGTCGGGGAACATAGGGTCTAATGAGAGGGAGGAACTGAATGAAATTGGCTATGATAAATTGACCCTTAGTGTTAGGGGGGATTAAATATGTGGGGTTATGGGGATAGGATGGGATATGTTAGGGGGAATTAAATACGTGGGGTTACGGGGGTAGGGTGGGATATGTGTACTGTGGGGATTAAAGCAGGGACAGGGTACTGGATTTGGATGATCAGCCATGATCGTATTGAATGGCGGAGCAGGCTCGACGGGCCGAATGGCCTACTCCTGCTCCTAGATTCTATGTTTCTATGTTTCTATGAAATCAGTATTTGTAGGGAAATTGACGAGATTGAAGGCCGATAAATCCCTAGGGCCTGATAATCTACATCCTAGGGTACTTAAGGAAGTGGCCCTAGAAATAGTAGATGCATTGTTGGTCATCTTCCAAAATTCTATAGACTCTGGAACAATTCCCATGGATTGGAGGATAGCTAATGTAACCCCACTATTCAAAAAAGGTGGGAGAGAGAAAACGGGGAATTATAAGCCTGACATCGGTAGTGGGGATAATGCTTGAGTCCATTATAAAGGATGTAATAGCAGAGCACTTGGAAAACAGTGACAGGATCGGACAAAGTCAACATGGATTTACAAAAGGTAAATCATGCTCGAGTAATCTACTGGAATTTTTTGAGGATGTAACTGGTAGAATAGATATGGGAGAATCAGTGAGTGTGGTGTATTTGAACTTTCAGAAGGCGTTCGATAAGGTCCTGCATAAGAGATTAGCGTGCAAAGTTAAATCACATGGGATTGGGGGTAAGGTACTGATTTGGATAGAGAACTGGTTGGCAGACAGAAGCAAAGAGTTGGAATAAACGGGTCTTTTTCCGAGTGGCAGGCAGTGACTAGTGGGGTACCGCAGGGATCGGTGCTAGGACCCCAGTTATTCACAATATATATTAATGATCTAGACGAGGGAATTAGATGTAATATCTCCAAGTTTGCAGACAACACAAAGCAGGGTGGGCGTGTCTGCTGTGAGGAGGATGCAGAGAAACTCCAGTATGATTTGGACAAGTTGGGTGATTGGGCAGATGCATGGCAGATGCAGTATCATGTGGATCATGTGGTTATCCACTTTGGTGGCAAAAACAGGAAGGCAGATTATCTGAACGGCAATAGATTAGGAAAAGGGGAAGTGCAATGAGACCTGGGTGTCCTTGTGCACCAGTCGCTGAAGGTAAGCATGCAGGTGCAGCAGGCGGTTAAGAAGGCAAATGGTATGTTGGCCTTCATAGCGAGAGAATTCGAGTACAGGAGCAAGGATGTCTTGCTGCAGTTGTACAGGGCCTTGGTGAGACCACACCTTGAGTATTGTGTGCAGTTTTGGTCGCCTTATCTGAGGAAGGATGTTCTTGCCATGGATGGAGTGCAGCAAAGATTCACCAGACTGATACCTGGGATGGCAGGAATGACGTATGAAGAGATTGGGACGATTGGGCTTGTATTCGCTAGAGTTTAGAAGAATGAGAGGGGATCTCATTGAAACTTATAAAATTCTAACAGGACTAGACAGACTAGATGCAGGAAGGATGTTCCTGATGGCGGGGGGGTCCAGAGCAAGGGGTAAGCCATTTAGGACTGAGATGAGGAGGAATTTCTTCACCCAGAGAGTGGTGAACCTATGGAATTCTCTACCACAGAAGGCAGTTGAGGCCAACTCATTAAATATATTCAAGAAGGAGTTAGATATATTTCTTAAGGCTAAAGGGATCAAGGGATATGGGGAAAAGGCAGGGACAGGGTACTGAATTTGGATGATCAGCCATGATCTCATTAAATGGCGCAGCAGGCTCGAGGGGCCGAATGGCCTACTCCTGCTCCTATCTTCTATATTTCTATGGCCGAGTTGCTCGAGCTGCGCCTGGGTTTAAATTAAACCCGAAAGAAAGCCCAGATCGGCCGCGAGGAAGTCAAATTTCTCAGGCTGTCAGTAAGGGCAGGGGAAAGGGCCATAGATGAGGTAAAAAGAAAGGCAGTACAGGAGTTACCAGTCCCCAAGGACGTAACAGGGGTACGATCCTTCCTGGGACTCACAGGGTACTGCAGGGATTTTATTGAGGGTTACGCAGCCACGGCAGCCCGGTGGGAGTGGGACCAGAACTGCCAGGAAGCGTTCACACGCCTCAAGCAGGATTTGCAGACAGCTCCCGCACTGGGGGCCATCAACGGTGGGGAGGAATTCTTTTTAGGAGGTAGCAGCCAGCGGGGATAGCTTGAGCGCGATGTTGCTCCAGGAGCGACACGGCCAGCTACGGCCCGTGGTCTACTCATCCAGGGTTCTCACCGAGGTAGAACGGGGATATTCCAACTGCGAGAGGCATCTCCTGGCCACGCATTGGGCCGTAAAGCGCTCACAGCTCTTTACGGGATCATCCCTGATAGTTCTACTCACCCACCATACCCCCACTCAGATGTTGTTGGATGGGAGAATAAAGAACGGGACAGTGAGCAGTGCTCGCTGGACTTTATTGCTCTCGCAGATGAATCTGAGAGTGCGGCGGTTGACCGAGCCCAAGTTGGCAGCGAATTTGATTTACCCAGGTACGGCCCACACGTGTACGGTAGGAGGGGTATGCGACGTGGATGTCGGGTTACGGGCTGGGACATTTACATGGATGGATCCAGTTCGGTAGCAAAGGGGGAGCGCTTCACCGGGTGCGGGATTTATGACCCCACAGCTGAGATAGCTAAGGCCCTTAAACTCCCCAACACCCTGAGCGCTCAGCTCGCCGAACTGGCGGCGGTGGTGTATGTGGTCACCCACCCCGACGAGTTCCCCACCCCCTGCACCATCTGCTCGGATTCCATGTTTACAGGTAATTCGTGCACCGAGTACCTGGCCATCTGGGCTCGGCACGGTTTTAAATCCGCGGATGGGAAGCCCTTAGCAACAGCACCGCTGCTAGAGAGGATTTTGGAGGTCACGGGCACCCGGGGAGATCACTATATACATAAGGTCAAGGCCCACTCTAAGACAGAGCCTAGAGGGGAAGGTAACCAAAGGGCCGACGAGTTGGCCAAGCAGGGGGCCAGGGAAGGAGAGTTCTGGGATCCCTATGAAGTAGGCCCGGTAGCAGTAATCCGGGACAAGGGAAGAACACCGGGGGTAACTTTGGCCCCGGACTTAAAACAAGTCCAAGCCCAGGATCCCATTCTTAAGGCTATCCTGGGGAAGAAGGAAAAGGGCGAACAGGTAGAGGGTCCGTTCGGAGCAGCGGACATTACCGTTAAAGAGGGGATGCTATTTAAAGGGGCTTGGTGGATAGTTCCCATGCGGTATCAGAGGGAATTCCTCCAGTTGGCCCAGGAGCGGGACACCCAGGGCCGGAAACTACCTGGCAGAGGGTAGAACAGGCAGGGTGGTGGCCGCAAGTCAGGGAGGATGTCCTCGACTTTTGCGCGGACTGCCTGGTGTGCGCAGCAAACAACCCCAATCCTCAGCATAGCAAAGTCCCCATAGGACACACAAGGAGGGTAGAGGGACCATGGCAGTCCCTCCAGGTCGATTACAGCGGACCACTACCCACCACACAGGCAGGTAACAAATACTGCCTAGACCTGGTGGACATGTTCTCCAAGTGGGTGGAAGCCTTCCCTTACCGAGCAGCCACGGCTTTGGCGACGGCAAGGATTCTGGTAAAGGAAGTGTTCTCCCGGTGGGGACTGCCACAGGTCGTGGAGTCCGACCAAGGGAGTCATTTCACGGGGCAAGTAATGCAGGCCACCTTGAAGCTTTTAGGGATTGAGGGGAAGTGGCATGTGGCTCACAACCCACAGTCATCGGGGGTTGTGGAGCGCCCTAACCGGACGATTAAAGAAAGGCTCAGGAAAGAGACAGGGTCGTCCTGAAATAGTGGGGTGAGGTCCTGCCGTTAGTTTCAATGGGTGTCCGGGCCAGCCTCTCCAGAAGCACAGGGTATTCCCCGCATGAGCTCATGACCGGGAGGGTCATGCACACCCCCACCCACGTTTTGACACCGGTGCTAACGGAAGCCCAAGTCCGGGAAGTGAACCGGGACAAGTTTGTACAGAATCTGTATGATAAATTAAAACAGTTTCACTGGCAGGCAGCCAGTAACATGGGGAACCAGCACTGGAAAAATCGGTTGCTGCTCGAGCCCCAGAAAACCCACGAGTGGAAGGTGGGAGAGCAGGTAATGGTACGGAACTATGTCCGGGTAGGGGCATTTGAGCCACTATACATGGGGCCATATAGCATAGTGGACAAGGCAAGCCCCATGGTGGATGCAGTTAAACTCCCAAAACGCACAAAGTGGTTCCATATTAACCAGTGCAAGCGGTTTAACCCAGGGGAGAGAACAACAAAAGTAAAACGACACCAAGGCCCAATACTGAGCATGGTGGACGCGGGTCTTCCTCCCATGATTTGGGACGACGATGACCCGATGGTCGGGACAGTAAGGAGCAGTGGGGTCCCACGGCCGAGGACACCTCCTTACACGCCGACCGTGAGCCGCAAAAGGCCCCGGCGAGAAGAGCCTTAGTGGGGGCACCCGGCAACACGGTTAGTGATGTACATAGTTCTTGTATATAACGAAGCCAGACCTGTGGAGGTAAACCCTCTCACAGAAAGGGATTGTTGCTATTTGTTTCATAGGAAGCCGAGGACGGAATGGAGACAGCCCTGAGACTGAGCGTGATCTTGATGTTGGCAGGAACGGGGCACAGCAGGGGAGGGGACACCAAGTCGTCCCTCCTCTATGGCTGTACTGGGGGGGGACACAGACGGGATGGCAGCCTACTTCCACAAGGGAAGATGGCCAGGGTGGCTGGGGTCCAATTCAACGAAATACTCCAGCCACGCCGGGTTCACGTACGGGGAGGCTTCCCTACCATGTCCCCAACTGAAGATCACAGCCACACGGGTTAGGGTGACCGAGGGCAAGCACGTGTGCTTAAGATGCAAGGGACACATTCCCCTGGGACGGTGGTGGTGGCTTAGGAAGTTGAGTCAGGACAAGGGGAACAGGTCAGCGGACTGTGAAAGACTGGGGAACAACACGTACCGACAGATCACAGGGACGAAGGGGGGAGTGGAAGAGTGCCGGAACAAGTGGTGGAAGGAGGAACAGGGGATTTGTGTGTGTGTGTGTGTGGGGGTCAGAACGGATCTGACCAGCAGGCGTGTCGATTGCTTTCATACGGCAATGGCAGGATTCCGGGGCCGGTATGGGATGGGATCGGAGTTTGGATGCTTGCGTAGTCCCAGACCCTCCCAACACAATAAATTCCACGGAACTGGTAGTGCACGATAGGAAGCCCCTGCCCACAGCCCCACAGGTACAGGAGACAGGCGTTAGGTGTCCCACCACCACACCAGGCCCAGGGAATGATTTAGTTCTAGTCCCGACCGGGAAGGTTTTATTCCAGGATGTACATTACGCGGCCGCGTCGGTCATCTTAAATTTAACGCGGGTGCAGCTGCCCTAGTGGTGTCCGAAGGAGACTGAGCAGTTTTACGAAGCCCTTATTAAAGAAATGTTCCGCCAATTTTTCGAGTTCAGCTACGGGGATGTGAGTTGGGAGAAACTGTATGGCATGGATGCGAACGATAGAGGCAATCCGGGGAGACAGAGGCGAGGGACGGTTAATGACATGGCCACGGCTTTTAGCACGGGCACGTCCCTCGTCAATAGTATGGATGATATCCAGCTGCACATTAATAGTTTAAAGGACCAGCTGCGAAAGATACTGGGGGAAGGGAATGAGGTGGAAGGTTCGGAGCTAAAAGACCAGGCGATGACCATTCATTTAACAAAGGTCATCACTGAGCTGGAGACACTCGCCAAGACCATCAACGATTTGATACGGGAGGACAGGAATGCCTCAGCACAGGCAGCCAGAAGTGATGCGTGTGTGTTGTACGGTGCGTGGTTGCTAAACGAGGGACGCAGTAATCTGGAGGACTTGCAACAAGGTCGCGTCCCGTCGTGGGTTAGCAACCGGCACCTCACAGCGCTCAGCCCATATCATAATTCGATGAGCCCTTGTCAGCTCCGATCAGCTTCCGAAGCCTACCCAGTCCCAGTTGATTGTGGACGGTCCAACCACACGGTTATGGGGATTGTACTGCGGATGCCGGTAATGGGCGGGTCACCGCAGCCAGTGCTGGTATACTGGGTCGATAACATTGGCGTCTTGAGGGACGGGGTGCATGTGCGGTATCATGGGGCCCCCACCGTTTGTTATAAAGTGGGAGCACGCCATGACCGCCACTGACCTCAAGGGGTGCCAGAGCAGGGGTGCACACATGATATATGAATGACAAGATTCATGTCAGACACTATGAAGTAATACTGGGCGGCCTGCTGGTGGCGCTGTCCAGGGAGAGTATAAATACTCGGGCATGGGCCCAGCTTGCTTAGGACATTCTTCAACAGGAACTAGTGAAGGACACAACTAGATCGCCATGTTGTAAAACAGTTGATTAAAGCTTTGTTTGTTTAACGCTTAGACCAAGTGCCTAGTAGTTTTCTTACGTCAATTGAATCAACTGACCTGCTCCACGCTCGGAGTGGTTTTGGGAACAGACGGCTACGACTCAAACGGTAGAAGGGAACCAGATGTAGTAATCAATCCATCATGGAGAAACTACTCCGACCCGCCCGTCTTGACCTGGACCCGAATTCACCTACAACTGCTAAGGTATGGAAACACTGGTATCGTACCTTCAGCAACTTCCTCAGGGTGTGTGGTGAGAATGTTCCTGATAAGTTAGAGATACTTGCCAATTATGTATCCCCTTATGTGTTTGACTATATCGAAGACTGTGTAGACTATGACTCCGCTATCCGAATACTACAGCAACTATATGTTAAGGCTCCAAACAAAATTTTTGCTCGGCATCTACTGGCCACAACTCGACGACAACCCGGGGTATCACTTGACAAATTCCTTCAAAAGCTTCGCAGGCTCAGCAAAGATTGTAATCTCAAGGCTGTCTCAGCTGAGCAGTACCAGGAGGAGTTAATTCGTGATTCTTTTATTAATGGAATTGCGTCTCCCTTCATACGCCAGTGTCTGCTGGAGAATAAAACCCTCGAGTTACAAGCAGCCTATGACCAGTATTCTCATGACTTGGCAAAAAAAAAATGCAGATGCCTATCTTTTACCACGTGCACGGACTGCTGCTATCACTTTTAGTGACTCCTCCGATAAGCCTCAGGCGGAAGCCCTCACCGATGACTACTCTATCCTAGCTGATGACGACCCTACCCTAGCGGCATCTTGGCAATCTAAAAGTATGTGTTTCTTCTGTGGAGGTGCATTTCATTATAGGAAATTTTGTCCTGCTCGAAATGCAATCTCTGCAATCATTGCAGTAAGAAAGGCCACTTCTCGAAAGTATGTTAATCCTACATATGCGTACGTGTGGTACCCTGATGGCCGGGAGTCTGTAGAATTCGCAATATATCGCGATTTTATTAATAAGGAGGAAAACGCATAGTTTCGTTCAAACAGTTTTTATTTCAGCAGAATGCTGTCAGGTTTTCAAAGTGGACACAAGCAGCTTGTAAAATGGCCGCCGCACCTCGTGGCAGAACATTCTAGACTTTTCAACAGGCAGACAAGATGGCGTTCCAATAAACATTTGTGCAAGATCGATTAAGACTCAGCACATTGAAGATAATACACGAGACGTCATGGGTTTACAGTATACACATAAATACTGAAATCGGTCTCCCAGGTACGAATAAAACCTATTGTACCAAGTAATCAAGAACCCATCCAAAGACATTAATATGTAAAATCCCAACGACTCTACGATGAGAGAGCCGTTAGCGGGTAGTTACAGAAAACACTTGGAAGCCCCAAAAACCCCTCCGGGGAGAACACCGACCGATTAAACAATGGGAGAAATATTAACAGGTACTCAGACATTTACGAGTAGCCCCGAAACCCATTAAAACGAAGATCACCCTATACAAGACATTTGAGCGCCAAACCCTAACAAAAGAAAAGACATTAAGGTTGGGCGGAAAACGGAAGATTTTGCACTATAATTGCAAGCCCCAAACCGTCCATCGCTCTCTTATTCGGTTGACTCTTATCTTGCTGGTGTTTATCCTCGTGGCTGCTCTTGACTCGCCGTCTTGTTCCTGCTTGCCTCGTGTCTCTTTTCAAAAGACTGTTGAACTTTACGATCCGCTCGGATCTACCTCGTGTCGTGTCGCGAAGACCTGTGTAGAACTGGGCTCTGAAGCCTTGAAGCGGGCGCACCATCCCGATAAGTCGGTAAACGGTGTTGGAACCGAAGGCCCGAGATGAGATGAGATGAGATGAGATGAGATGAGATGAGATGAGATGAGAAGAGAAGAAGACCATACTTATCGCCACGGTCAGTAAGCTCCGACCGCGCCTGTAGGTCGAATAGACACTTTCCTTGCCCAGGAAGACTCTTCTTTGAGTTTTATCGAACCGGTGTGAGGGCACAGGAAGACTCTTTTTTGAGTAGTGTCGGAACTCCGAGGACAACACAGATCTTCATGACAGCAGACGTTCCAGCCTGCTAGCCGGAGCAGAAACGAGTAAACAAGTGGGGCCAGGAGACCCCCTGATCGACACGTGGGCGCTGCGGTGAAAAACATCCGATCAGAGTTTTCGGAATTCTCCGAGTTATCACGAGTGGTGAGCATGAGTCTCGAATCCTACGAATCTAGCTTAGGACAGATATTGATAGGGGAGGGTTTTAAGTATTAAGGATAATTGTAATGCGTGCCCCCATTTACGATGTGTCGTTCGTTCCTCGTTTCCCTGAAATTAGTTACATAACTGCGTGTAAGATTGTACTGTCATTAATCTGTGCTTATGACATGTATTTCGTAATCTTAAATATTATGCAATAAAGATTTTCCATTTCGTACCATTCAACCGAGTCTACTTGAGTTTCATCTCCATTACTGCTCTCGCATCTAAGTCCAGTGTCTAGAACCGTAAGGGCGAGTGGGTCGAACCACTCACAGGTGTGTCTAGTGCTCCCAGACTGGCTGGAGACCAGAACAGGCAACAAGGCCTAAACCCGCACTAGCACCCGGGCTGCACAGAGCCACACGAATCTCACAGGCTGAGAGACAAAAACCCTTACAGAAAATGGCGACCGCGGCAGGACACTGGCAGCGAGAGGGTAGTGTGTTAGACTTTGGTGTGAATGTACGAAATGTTATGCAGGAAAAGATAGCAGATTATGTGTTCGGAAAGGTAAATTTAACTAAAAAATGGATAAGTGACTTGTTGCGGATAAGTGTCCACTAGAGGCAGCCGAGAGGTGGACAGATAGCAAGGAACATAAAAAGACAGTCGAGAAAGCAGTCTGGTTAATGTGTTACAAAAGGCAGGTCCAGATTTCAAACCAGGTCATTACAGCGCAAACAGCTCGGATCAGGCATTTAGAGGAGGAAATGGATGAGAAGGTCTCTGGAGGGGAGTTGCTCATTAGGAATTTAAGTGCGCTGCACCGAGAACGCCAGGAAATCACCAATCACCACAAAGCAAAAATAGATTACCGAGTGCCAGGTCACTGAGGCAAAGTTAAGTGAGGGCAGACTAAAGGAACGATGTGCCCGCCAAGCTGCCCAAATAAAAGCCCAGGAAGAGAGCTTAACGGGGGTTAGGGCGGCATATAAGATGGCCCTTGAGGATAAATTTCAGGGGACCGATCATAGCGTCTGCCAAAAGGAGATAGAACACCTTAAAAGGGCCGTGAACAAAGCGCACGGCATGGTGTGCCTTATCAGTCCGTCAGCACACCAGCCACTAGTAGATGAGGAGTTTCAGAAATTCCCACCAAGTAAAGCAAAGGAAGTAGTAGGGAGTAAGTAGTAGAAGAAACAAAAGAGCCCACTGAGGAAGAATTGGAAAAGGGACCGTTGTGTCCAGTTACGGGTATAAAAAGGGGCCCAAACAGAAACGGTGGGGAGGAACCAGGGGTCCTCCTCAACCAGCTTGTGTTGCCTCACAGCTCACACCAGCTGAGAGTTATGATAAATCACGTACGGAAGCTGACCCTTACGATGGGGAAACAGCAAAAATGCTGTTATTTTCGTTAGGCAGTGCAATCCTTCAGTGTCTCTCGGACGAGAGCAAGAGGGGAACCAAGACCTATGAGGCATTAAAAAATGAGGTACTAGAAGTGTTGGGGACGGACGATGAAGGTCCGTTTGTTAGAGTGGGACAGACAGTGCAGATGGAGGGAGAACCCCCGAAGGTTTTTGCCGACAGGCTGTGGCCAGTATATCAGCGCAGCTGTCCAGGTGCGCCAGAGCGCGACGCTGTGGACGGCGTCGGTTTAACTCATTGGCTCAGGTGTATAGTAGCCAACAGTTTGCCAGCCGTCAGAGAGCAGGCAAAAGCGTGGTTTGATCCCAATGACCCCAACATTACGGAAGAATCGGTCTTAAATCGACTCACGGTAGGATATCGCAATATAAGGGGTATGGGAACACGTCCCCTTAAGGGAAAAGTACATGAGGTACGACCCGAAGCCCCGGCTCAAAAGGAGTGGCATCAGGAGGGAAACCGCGCCCCGCAGGCAAGTAATGCTTGTTACGGGTGTGGGAGGACAGGGCACTGGCGCAAGAACTGCAGGAACCCTTGGAAGGATTCCAGGGATAAAAATCCCGCAGCCCGAGCCCAGATGCCTGTCTCTGATAGGGAAGCTAGTGCACCCACCCCTCCCGACGACCTCGAAACAGTGTTGGGAGCCATGCGCAACTTTATGAGTGCACATGGAAGAGTGGCGGTTGCTACCGGCCCCGTAGGTGCCGCAGGACCGTCTAACCATACCCAATGACTAGAGCCCGCGCAGCCCGTCTACCTGTGTCCGCTCAGCTATGATGCGTGGAAGCGACCCTTGGTGGAGATGGAGGTAGAGAAATTGAAGGGTAGTTATTTGTTGGACACGGGAGCTTCTTGCACCGTGATTCATACAGATAGCCCTTTTGACTCACCGCTATCTACCAAGGTCCCATTCACATTAGCGGGGTTCACGGGAAAGAACAGGCTGGCGCGTTCTCCCTTCCGCTATCCATTCGTTTGGGGGCACTTCACATCAAGTGGAAGTGCATATTGATGGAATGGCAGGAGGGGGGTGGAAGAGGTATCCTCGGGTCTGATCTCCTATCAGGGCACGGGATCCTCGTGGACCTCAGAAATCATTGTCTCTGGGGGGCTAAGAGTGAAAAAGGCGAGGTAGTGGTAATTCCGGGGGAGGAAGAAACAGGGGTCCTGTGTACCATGCAGCCATCCGGAGGCTACGACCTCGGGCTTATGGTCGCAGATGTCCCAACGGACATGCAAACGTACGTGTCAGATAATATGCACGCGTTTGCAACCCACAAGCACGATTGTGGGAGGGTTACCGGGTTTGAGGTCAGCGTAGATGGGGACCCCATGACCCGGCCCCAAAAACAGTATAACTTCCCCAAAGAAGCAGAACCCGATATGGAGACAGCAATGTCCTCCTTGGTGCAGCAGGGCGTGTTGAGGCCGATAGCCACACACGTGAACTCCCCATTATGGCCGGTTAGGAAGCCGGATAATTCGTGGAGGGCCACGGTGGACTACAGAGTCCTTAACAGTAACATTCCCGCCTGCGCGCCCACGGTAGCAGCAGTTGCTGACCTAATAGGGAGTATCCCAGCGTCCGCGATCACGTTCACGGTGCTGGATATCTCGAACGGTTTTTGGTCCATCCCGCTACGGCGAGAGGACCAGTACAAGTTTGCCTTTACTTTCAAAGGACAACAGTACACATGGAACTGTCTGCCACAGGGTTTCCACAACAGCCCCAGTATTTTCCATCAGTGTATGGCAGGAAGTTTAAAGGAGTTTAGTCAGCCCAATCAGATAGTGCAGTACGTGGATGATTTGCTCCTATTTACGGATTCAAGGGAGGAGCATGGACCACTGCTGGCCGAGTTATTGGAGCTGCTAGCGAGAAAGGGTTTTAAAGTGAACCCTAAGAAAGCACAGCAGGAAGTAAAATTCCTGGGGCTGACCATTCGCGCTGGGGAAAGAGCCATAGACAAGGCTAGGAGGGAGTCGGTACAAGAGTTACCGATTCCCAACAACATAAGGGGTGTGAGGTCCTTCTTGGGACTGACCGGTTACTGCAGGGATTTTATCGAAGACTATGCGGCCACAGCGGCGCCGCTCCTCCGACTCCTCCATAAGGGAGTGGAGTGGTTTTGGGACGAGGGCTGCCAAGCAGCCTGAGAAGTTAAAAGGGGATCTGCAGACCGCGCCAGCCTTAGGGGCCATAGATGGGGGGAAGGAGTTTTTCCTGGAGGTAGCTGCCAGCGGGGACAGCTTGAGCGCTGTGCTGCTCCAAGAGCGTCACGGCAAGCTGAGGCTGGTTGTCTATTCTGCCAGGGTGTTAACGGATGTGGAGAGGAGTTTCTCCAATTGCGAAAGGCACCTTTTAGCCACGCATTGGGCTGTGAAAAGATCAGCGATCTTCACAGGGCTCTCTCCCATCACTCTCCTCACCCATCACACACCAACTAAGATGCTTCTAGATGGGAGGATTAAAGATGGGACCGTAAGCAGCGTGCGTATTGCGCGCTGGACCCTTCTTCTTTCCCAGATGGATCTTAGAGTAAAAGGTCTTTGCGAGCCCAGGCTTGCGGCCAATTTGGTATACCCCGGTACAGCCCACCAGTGTTCGGTGGAAGGGGTGTGGGACGTCAACATAGGTTTGCGGGCCGGGATACATCCCACTGGGCGTGAGATTTATGTTGATGGTTCCAGCACAGTATCTGCTGGCGAACGACTCACAGGGTGTGGAGTTTATGACCCTGCGGCAAACCTTGCCCTGGCGATCAAGCTCCCTAGCACCATGAGCGCGCAGCAGGCTGAGCTGTCTGCCGTGGTGTACGTTGTTACCCACCCAGACATTTTCCCAACCCCATACACGATTTGCTCGGACAGTATGTTCACATGTAATTCGTGTACGGAATACCTGGCCATTTGGTCCCGCCGTGGATACACCTCCGCGGACGGGCGACCTTTAACGGTGAAGCCCTTGCTGGAAAAGATCCTAGCAGCAGTAGGGGAGGAAGGGGAGATTTTCATCCATAAGGTGAAGGCTCACTCCTCCACAGAGCCCCGTGGGGAGGGCAACCAGCAGGCGGATGCGCTAGCCAGGGAAGGTGCCCGCAACGGCATTTTCTGGGACCCCTGTGGGACCAGACCCATGGCAGCGATCCAAGGCAGGGACGGGAATCCCGGGAACTCCAGGGTAGCATTGCCCCTAGACCTTAAGACCGTCCAAACCCAGGATCCCGCCCTAAAAGCAGTCCTAAAAACCATTGCTGAGGGGAAGCAGGTAGAGGGTCCGTACAGTACGGCAACCCTCTCAGTTAAGGAAGGCATGCTGTTCCGCGAGGAGCAGTGGGTTGTGCCGCAGCAGCACAGGAGGGAATTCCTCCAGTTGGCTCACGAGGGACCAGGGGCAGGGCACCCCGGGCCCGAGGTTACCTGGCAACGGGTAGAGCAAGCGGGATGGTGGCCAGGGCTCAGGGAACAGGTCCGAGAGTTCTGTGCAAACTGTCTTGTGTGCGCTGCAAACAACCCAGACCCCCAGAAAAGGAAAGTGCCCATGGGGCACGTAAGAAGGGTAGAGGGACCATGGCAGTCGATACAGATCGACTATATAGGGCCCCTGCCCACCACCCAGGGAGGCTATAAATACTGCCTCGTCTTGGTGGATGTGTTTTCCAAGTGGGTGGAAGCCTTCCCCTGTCGAACAGCTACGGCACTGGGTACTGCAAAAATCTTGGTCCGGGAAGTGTTCTCGCGGTGGGGACTTCCCCGTTTTGTGGAGTCAGACCAAGGGAGTCATTTCACTGGCCAGGTGATGCAGAACACCCTCATGCTTTTGGGCATTGAAGGGAAGTGGCACGTAGCACACAATCCCCAGTCATCCGGGATTGTTGAACGCATGAACCGGACCCTGAAGGAGAAATTGAGGAAAGAGACTAGGAACTCGCCCCAAAAATGGGCGGAGGTTCTGCCTTTAGTCCTCATGGGGGTCCGGGCCAGTCAGTCGAAAAGTACGGGGTATTCCCCGCACGAGGTGATGACTGGGAGGCTCATGCGAACCCCCACCCATGTGCTAGCGCCGGTGCTCACTGAGGGCCAGCTCCAAGAGATAAGCAGGGACAAGTTCGCCCAGACCCTCTTGGAGCGCCTGAAGCAGGTTTATGAGCAGGCGGCTGGGAACATGGGAAGGCAGCATCAGGGCAATCGCCTGTTGCTGGAACCCCGCAAAACGCGGGAGTGGGAAGTAGGAGACCAGGTTATGGTCAGAAACTACGCAAGAGTAGGGAGTCTAGAACCGCTGTATATGGGACCCTACAATATTGTAGATAAGGCGAGTCCCATGGTATACGCCGTAAAGGTACCTCGGCGCACTAAGTGGTTCCACGTAAACCAGTGCAAATTGTACAAGCCAGGTGCACAAGGGAAAACCACAGGGGCAAAACCTGCGAGTGGGGACTCGCAGCCCCAGGTAGGACCACAAGGCACACAGGCAGGCAAAGCAGCTTGCATCAGGGGAGGAGACATCCTGGAAAATTGTGAAACATTTTTGTGGGGTTGGGAGTCAGATGAGGGAGAGTTCCCGGAACTCGAGTCAGATGAGGATAGTGATGAGGACGAGTGGGAATCGGGGAACGCAAGGGTCGCCCCCGATTCAGGTATAGGGAGGACAGGGGCTGCAGATAGAGATCCACACAGGGTGGACACCGAGGCTGCAGGTCCCGAACACAGGAGGGAGGAGCTAGGGGAGGCGGAGCCAGCCGCTGTGAGACCACAGGGCATGACGGCGGAAACCTCAGAGCCCGAGCCGCCCGCCTTGAACATCCTGCCCTCGAGGGAGGTAGGGATTGCGAGTGAAGGGCCGCCTGCTGGGCCGAGCAGGGCAGTGCCACAAGCTGCAAGTCCCGAGGTCAGGGAGGCGGAGTCAGGGGAGGCGGAGCCAGCGACTGTGGTGGGACCACAGGTCGTCCCGGCGAAAGTCTCGAAACCCGGTCCGTCGGTCCTGGGATTCCTGCCCCCGACAACTCCTCGTAGGTCAAGTAGAGCAGCCCAGCCCAGGAAGATGTGGTCATGGCCCCAGACTGCCCCAAGGCGTAGACTCAAGGTTAAGGCAGCCCAGGTAGGACCCGGTCCCATCGCAGCAGCAACAGGCTGCGGCAGATCAAAGGAAGGGGTCAGTGCCCTCCCACCGTCGGGAAGAGCTCGCAGCAGCCTTCTCAGAATTTAAAGGGGCCGCCCTGGGAACGGGCGGCGCTGTACAGTAATAAGTTTAAGTTTGTAAGTTTATAAGTTTAAGGTAATAAGTTTATAGTTTTAAATAAGGTTAAGTTTGTAGTTTAATTTTAACAGAAAATGATAAAATGATGGGAGTTTTAGATAGGTCTAGTTAAAGTTTATTTAGTGAACATTGAAGTTTACGTGAGGCGAGGTCAGGGGACCCGCTCACCCTTCACAAAAGCCAGAGACTCTTGCGAGGCTGGCTACCTCATTCTATCTGATCACAGGAACCAAGGAAGGATGGAACGAATTCTAGTATTGCTCGCGGCAATCGGATGTGGATTGGCCTATCGAGGCCGCACCAAGGATGTCGTGGTGTTTGGATGCTCCGGGGACACGGCCCCCATCGCGGTGGATGGGACCAGAAGACGGGAGGCTGAGGAGACCACCACCTATTTCCACAAGGGAAGGTGGCCAGGATGGCTGGGAACGAACTCGACTGAGTATTCCAGCACATCGGGGTTTGCCTACCAAGAGACTTCTTTAATGTGCCCCAAAGTAAGGATCATCGCACCCAGGATCAGCGTCACCATCGGCAAACGGATTTGTTTGACTTGTAATGGGAATGTCCCATTGAGCCGATGGTGGTGGCTGCGAAAGCTGAGCAAAAACATGAGGAACTCTTCGGTCGAGTGGGAACGACTGGGTAATAATACCCATCGGACAATTACGGGGACAAACGGACAAGTGAGAGTCTGTTGGGACAAATGGTGGGAACCGGATGAGGGAATTTATGTATGCATGTGGGGGTCAAAGTACGCTTGCCCCAAAGGCATCTCCATATTTTTCATTAATCAATGGCAGGATAACGGACAGGGGATGAGGTGGGATGCGAGCACCAGGGGGTGCGGAGCCCCATACTCTTCGATCCCGGTAAATGCCACTGAGCTCATTACGCGCCCACGCAAAGCCCCGCCCATGATTCCGGTGGTTCTAGCTAAAGAGGAAGGGTGCCCTAAAACTAGTAAGGGACCCGGGAATGGTTTGGTACTGGTCCCCACAGACCAGATACTATTTCAGGGGGTGCATTACGCGGTGGCCTCGGTGATTTTAAATCTCACCGAGGTGCGGTTACCAGAGTGGTGCCCCAAAAAGACGGAGCAGTTGTATCAGGTCCTGTTGACCAAGATGTTCAGACAATTTTACGAATTCGATTTCGCGGAAATTGATAAAACAAGTTTGTACACTGCACCACATGAAGTTTTTGATCAAGTGGGGAGGCAAAGAAGGGGTGTAGTGAACGACGCGTTCACTGCTTTTAACACGGGTACATCTGTGGTCAACGCTCTAGACAGTGTGGAGCTGCAGACCCAGATTAATGGTTTAAAGACGCAATTAAAAGACATTCTAACAGATGAAAATAAAGTGGTTGGGTCGGGTTTACACGAGGACCAAGCAATGACTCTCCATTTGAAGGAAATTATAGCAGAGTTAGAGAAACATGCAAAGACGGTAAATGCCCTGATTAGGGAAGATCGGAATGCATCCGATCAAGCTGCGCAGAACGAGGTGTGCGTGCTTTACGGGGCGTGGTTACTGGGCGAGGGCCGCAGTAATTTGGAGGATTTAAAACAAGGTTTGGTCCCGTCCTGGATAAGTAACAAACACCTGCGGGCGCTCCACCCTTTTCAGAACGCATTAAGCCCGTGCCAGCTCAGGCTAGCTTCAGAAGCATACCCAGTCCCCGTGGACTGCGGACGATCAAACCATACTATCATGGGTATAGTACTACGTATGCCAGTTTTGGGCGACACAGCAAAGCCCGCCCCGGTGTATCGGGTAGAGAACATTGGTGTCATTCAGGGGGGAGCCCACATTCGCTATGCAGCGGTTCCACCCTACGTCATCCGCTGGGAGCAAACGATGACAGGTACAGATCTCTCTGGTTGTCGTGGCAGGGGAGCACACATAATACTGTGTCCCCAGCACTTGAATGCCTTTTTAACACCACAGTGCGGGTTCAGAACGGCTGGCGCCAAGTCCATGAATTGCACCATGGAGGCAATGGCACAAGATCATGTGCCTCTGCAGGTAGCATACATCGGGGGTGGAACATATTGTGTTACCACTGCAGCGCAACACTACCAGCATGGAAACCGTAGCCGGTGTCCGGTGAGTGACAGCAGTTTCTGTTTCAAACCCAGGGCGGAAGTTCAAGTAGCACAACAGCGAATTGTCCCAATCCCTGAACCATCCACTGTTCATCTAACAGTAAAAGAGAATTTCACCGACTTGCAGCGATTCGTCGCGCATTTCGGATACCTCATTCCCCCTCTCCCTGAACACCTCACCAAGCTTTTGAAGGCCGTCGCGGTGTCACAGAAACATTTTTACACACTAGAGCAGAAAACTGTCGAAATAGGGACAGACATTCTGGATATAGTAATTCCACCGTGGTGGAATCTGTTCACCAATATTGAAGTGCCTTCATGGATCAGAATAGCCTCCCACATTTTAGTTGTATGCCAAGTTTTTATTGTAGTGTACCTATTGATCGTACATTGTAAAAGAGGCAAACGCCTCACCAAGCATGAAAACACGGGAGAGTGGCGAGAACGTTACGTGCGCGTGCACGACGAAAGCACCGTGTGATCGGAAAATGGCGTCACTCCCGCTCGCCACGTGCGCCGCGGAAGTTTGTACTCGATCATGATTTCCAAAGACTGTAAATACGTTTGGAACTCGACATGTGTTAAGAGTTGGTGTTGATTATTTTGGTGATGGTGTTGGTGTTGAATATGATTGTTAGGTTTTGTTTTGTTTTTCCTTTCCCTAAATAAAAAATGTGAATATACAGGTGATACGAGAGGCATCGGCCTGGTTACGCTGGGAAGAAAAACAAGTGGTGTAAGTTTAAAGGCAAATAATGCCTACGGTGATATATAAAATGTAATTTTCTTGGGAAATAAGGACGACGCAAAGACCCTAGATAGTCTAAGTTATGGGATTAAATTTTCTGGATTCGGAGAAAATCGAGATAATATTGCTCGCCACAATATTTTTTTTTGATACGATAAGCGGAGTTATTCGCATCAACAGGAGGGACTGTAGAATTCGCAATATATCGCGATTTTATTAATAAGGAGGAAAACGCATAGTTTCGTTCAAACAGCTTTTATTTCAGCAGAATGCTGTCAGGTTTTCAAAGTGGACACAAGCAGCTTGTAAAATGGCCGCCGCACCTCGTGGCAGAACATTCTAGACTTTTCAACAGGCAGACAAGATGGCGTTCCAATAAACATTTGTGCAAGATCGATTAAGACTCAGCACATTGAAGATAATACACGAGACGTCATGGGTTTACAGTATACACATAAATACTGAAATCGGTCTCCCAGGTACGAATAAAAGCTATTGTACCAAGTAATCAAGAACCCATCCAAAGACATTAATATGTAAAATCCCAACGACTCTACGATGAGAGAGCCGTTAGCGGGTAGTTACAGAAAACACTTGGAAGCCCCAAAAACCCCTCCGGGGAGAACACCGACCGATTAAACAATGGGAGAAATATTAACAGGTACTCAGACATTTACGAGTAGCCCCGAAACCCATTAAAACGAAGATCACCCTATACAAGACATTTGAGCGCCAAACCCTAACAAAAGAAAAGACATTAAGGTTGGGCGGGAAACGGAAGATTTTGCACTATAATTGCAAGCCCCAAACCGTCCATCGCTCTCTTATTCGGTTGACTCTTATCTTGCTGGTGTTTATCCTCGTGGCTGCTCTTGACTCGCCGTCTTGTTCCTGCTTGCCTCGTGTCTCTTTTCAAAAGACTGTTGAACTTTACGATCCGCTCGGATCTACCTCGTGTCGTGTCGCGAAGACCTGTGTAGAACTGGGCTCTGAAGCCTTGAAGCGGGCGCACCATCCCGATAAGTCGGTAAACGGTGTTGGAACCGAAGGCCCGAGATGAGATGAGATGAGATGAGATGAGATGAGATGAGAAGAGAAGAAGACCATACTTATCGCCACGGTCAGTAAGCTCCGACCGCGCCTGTAGGTCGAATAGACACTTTCCTTGCCCAGGAAGACTCTTCTTTGAGTTTTATCGAACCGGTGTGAGGGCACAGGAAGACTCTTTTTTGAGTAGTGTCGGAACTCCGAGGACAACACAGATCTTCATGACAGCAGACGTTCCAGCCTGCTAGCCGGAGCAGAAACGAGTAAACAAGTGGGGCCAGGAGACCCCCTGATCGACACGTGGGCGCTGCGGTGAAAAACATCCGATCAGAGTTTTCGGAATTCTCCGAGTTATCACGAGTGGTGAGCATGAGTCTCGAATCCTACGAATCTAGCTTAGGACAGATATTGATAGGGGAGGGTTTTAAGTATTAAGGATAATTGTAATGCGTGCCCCCATTTACGATGTGTCGTTCGTTCCTCGTTTCCCTGAAATTAGTTACATAACTGCGTGTAAGATTGTACTGTCATTAATCTGTGCTTATGACATGTATTTCGTAATCTTAAATATTATGCAATAAAGATTTTCCATTTCGTACCATTCAACCGAGTCTACTTGAGTTTCATCTCCATTACTGCTCTCGCATCTAAGTCCAGTGTCTAGAACCGTAAGGGCGAGTGGGTCGAACCACTCACAGGTGTGTCTAGTGCTCCCAGACTGGCTGGAGACCAGAACAGGCAACAAGGCCTAAACCCGCACTAGCACCCGGGCTGCACAGAGCCACACGAATCTCACAGGCTGAGACACAAAAACCCTTACAAGTCCACAGTTTCACTTCGGGATCTGGCTCCCTGCCCAACTGGTCCCAATCGATAGAGAGATCCGTATCAACGACGCCGCTCCTCCGAGGATGACGCCCTACCCAGGACATCAAGGGATTTGTCAGCTACTCCGCTGGATCAACCCAGGGAACAGAGCGCTCCCCGCGGGATGGCCACCCGAAGCCAGGACGCCGGTCAATCACTGGCTACTGAGCAGGATGAAGCCAGCTCTGCGCCGGTGGGGACCCGGAACCAGAGCCACGATCTCCCCAGTTCCCCTCAGGTCGATCCAGGTGACACGGACTGCGCTAGCCCACCGGTACGAACCACGGTCTGAGGAGACGTGCCTTCCGGCCTCCAACGGAAATCCAAACGACTGCGCCTATTCTTAGTCTGGCTAATTCGGTAGAAGGAAGTCGCCGGACTTCCAATCTTTCAGGCGGGAAGAATGAATCTGGTCATTCATGTATGAAATAATACTGGGCGGCCTGCTGGTGGCGCTGTCCAGGGAGAGTATAAATACTCGGGCATGGGCCCAGCTTGCTTAGGACATTCCTCAACAGGAACTAGTGAAGGACACAACTAGATCTCCATGTTGTAAAACAGTTGATTAAAGCTTTGTTTAACGCTTAGACCAAGTGCCCAGTAGTTTTCTTAAGTCAGTGTCCCCAGCACCTGAACGCATTCAATCGACCAGTGTGTGGGTTTGAATCGGGAAGTGCAGATCGCATTAATTGCACCATGGAGGTGATGGTCCAGAGTCATGTTATACCTCAGGAAGCATACGCCAGCGATGGGATGCACTGCGTCGCAACAAGCGTGGACCAGCATCGGGTACACAACGACACTTGGTGCCCGGTCACCGACTCGACTTTCTGCTTCAAACCCCACACAGAAGTTCAGGTGGCGCAAGAGCGCATCCTTCCCATTTCAGAGCCATCCACAGTACACTTCGTGGTAAACAACACGGTACAGAATCTGCAGCAGTACGTTACACGGTTCGGGCACGAGATACAGCCTCTGCCCGAACACCTCACAAAATTAATAAAAGCCGTTGAGCGGTCACAAAAACATTTTTACACGCTCGAACAGCGAAACCGGGACACGGGAGGAAATGAAAGGGATGTTGGGTTAAATGTCGAGATCCCTCCGTGGATCCGGGTATGTTCGCACGCTCTTGTAATTATAGAGTTTGGTGGTGTTGTACTTGTTACGGCTCTCCTGTAAAAAGCGAAGCAAGGCACTCCGAAGTCGTTGGCAGGCCCTGACTAAAGGGTAACCAGGAGTTTTGTTCTCTGTAAAAAGTTGTATAAGTATTTGTGATTAAAGAACTGAACCTGGGGATTTTAAAGGTAATGAACGGCTTGGTTGGGGCTCACGATGCTTCTACACAGTGGAAGACGACAAGGATGCTCGATATTCCAGTGGGGACATTGAAATATCAAAGGGGGGTCTGTAAGCATCAACGCAGGCCCCAAGGATTTTTTTTTGTATCGGACATTTTGACTGACTGCTACTGCTGATTTGACCAGCAGCCTGTTTGGAGAAGATGGGAGGGGCCCAGGTGTTCGTGATGGACAGGGGATTCCAGCCAGGCCTACAAACTAATTATGGGATAATGTCTGGGCAGACAGAATTCTCTGGGAAGACAATGGGTCTGGGTAGGTGACTCAAACGGTCACAAGCACCTAGATGAGATAACCCTGAAAGGCGGGAACCGGACAAAAGAGGGCCATTGTACATCAATGGGAAGCCACTTAACCCAGGATCAGGTGAGAAGTGCGGCCCATCATCTGCCATTAACACCAGCACCTAGATGGGATAGCCCCGAAAGGTGGGAAATCAGACAAAGACGACAAAGAAGGGTGATTAAAAAGACATCACTGCAACTACACAGATCTTAATGAACTTTTAGGATATAAAGAAGGCAGCTTTGGCCATTCGCTCTCTCTCTCGCTTGCTACCAAGAACCGAGCACTCCGTCCGGGACAGAGAGAAGAAACTACCACGAGTGACAAGAGCCTCGCCTTGCTCTTCGACTGTAGGAACGAACCTCGAAACTGGGACTTGGATACTGCATCGGCGATACGGAACCAGGAGACACGTTCTACACAGGGAAGCAGCGAGCAAGAAAACAGACAATCTGGGTGAGCATTGTCCAAGCCCACGCATCCTTAAGACCACCGGAAATGTGTGAGGGGGTGTTGTGTGTCCCAACCAATCCAGAGGGGTTTAGTGGGGAGGTTGTGTGTGTATTTTATACTCTGTATTGCAACACAGTGTGATTTTAGGCGTCTTAACACGAGACAAGGGCCTGTTCAACAGGCCAAGTTGTATTGTTGTACTGTTTGTTTTACTCCACCAGGCATTATACGGACTGGAGGCGGGTGTGTGTGTTAACCTTATTAAACACGGCACGGTTGAGTCTGAAAAGCTTGTCTGTGTCCCAATCCTGTTCACCGTAATTCCTGTTGGATAGCACTAAGTAGGAGGGGTGATTCGAACCACCAAGGCAAACCACCGACAATATCCACGTTTGCGGATGACACTAAGTTAGGTGGCACAGCAAATAGTGTCGATGGGAGCAGAAAGTTGCAAAGGGACATTGACTGATTAAATGAGGGAGAAAGGCTATGGCAGATGGAATGAGAAAGAGAGGGGTCATCCACTTTGGACCCAAAAAGATAGATTGAGTATTTTCTAAATGGTGAGAAGCTACAGACTGTTGGGGGAGCAGAAATATCCAGGGCTCCATGTACAAAAATCACTAAAAACCAGTGAACGGATACAAAAAATTGAAAAGGAAAACGGAATGTTAGCCCTTTATCTCAAGGGGGCTGGAATACAAAGGGGTGGAAGTTATGCTGCACTTAGAGTACTGCGTCCAGTTCTGGGCACCGCACCTCAGGAAGGACATCTTGGGCTTGGAGGAGGTGCAGTGCAGATTCACCAGAATGATACCGGGGCTTAAAAGGTTAATTTATGAGGGCGGGTTGCACAGGATTGTGTTCCCTTGAATTTAAGATGCGATAGGGTAGATAGAGAAACTATTTCCTCTGATGGAGGGGGGGGGGGGGGTGGGGGAAGAAGAGTCCAGATCAAAGGAGCATAAACTTAAAATTGGAGCTAGGCCGTTCAGGAGTGATGTTAGGAAGCACTTCTTCACGCACAGGGTAATGGAAACCTGGAACTCTCTTCCGCAAAAAGCTATTGAGGCTGGGGGTGAATTGAAAATTTCTAAACTGAGATTGATAGATTTGTGTTAGGTAAGGGTATTAAGGTATTTGGAACCGAGGTGAGTAAATGGAATTAAGATACAGATCAGCTATGATTTAACTGAATGGTGTACTCCAGTTCCTATGTTCAAATTATCATATGCCTGACCCAATGTAACCTCTAACCTTTTAAGCTCGTGTATATTGTGCATAAAGGGGAGCGGATATCCGCACCAATGGAAGAGTTGAGTGAAGCTGCCAAGCATTCTAACTATTGGGTGTGAGAAAGAGAGATGCAAAGTGATTAAACAGGTAGCGGATACTCTGAGCTGTAGCCTGGTCCATCATTTAGAGGTGATGAGAGAGAAACAAAGATTTGATAAATTAGAATAAAATCCTTGAGAAGAAACTGCTCTGAGGTCATTAATCTGAAGGGAGCCCATTGAGAGTCCAGTGCGACCGGCAGGATCCCCAGGCTGTGAAGCAGCTGATCACACGTGATGGGAATGCACGGAATTGAGGTCACAGACTCCCCAAAGCATCTCCACCGCCTGCAAGTGGCTGCAGTGTGTACCATCTACACGATTCACTGCAGCAACTCGCCAACTATTCTTCAACAGCATCTCCCAAACCTGTGGCCTCCACTGCCTAGAAAGACAAGAGCAGCAGGTCCAGGGGAACACCATCAACTCCGAGTCTCTCACCATGCAGACTAGCAAATATATCACCGATCCTCCATCGCCGCTGGGTCAAAGTCCTGGAACTCCCGACCTAACAGCACTGTGGAAGCACCTTCACCACACGGACTGCAGCGGTTCACTAAGCCGGCTCACCATCACCTTCTCAAGGGCAACTAGGGATGGGTAATAAATGCCAGCCTTGCCCACATCTCAAGAATTATTAAAATAAGGATGACGCCCTGAGGGACCACATCATAGTGATACAGAAGGGGGGGCGCGCATGGGGAAGAGAACCAACACCCAACAGAATGGTAGGGATAACTATGGAACAGGAACTGAAGAACCAAATCGATAAGATGGCAGGCAGTGGATGAAGAAAGGAATGTTCAAGAGCACTGTGAAAACTGTTTCTGCCCCCAAAACAACCCAGCCCCAAGGAGCAAGGCAACCCCTCAATGCAATGGAAGGTCCTGGTTTTCCCCTTGAGATTGTTGTTGTAAGCCCGTTTCCCATATGGCTACAGGGAACCTGATTACAGTATTTATTATTGACCTTTTTGGCAGTCTGTGCTACTTTACAAGAACGTTGGAACAAGTGTTTACTATTGAAATAGGAAATGATGGAGGCAGTCATTTTACAAGGCACATCATGGGAATTGAAACAAGGCTCCACATAAGCCATCACCCATAATCCTCAGTACAGGTAGAATGAACTGATCAGACTCCTGTTGAGGAAATACATGGCCCTTGATGGGAAAAGTTGGGATCAGTTCATTCCCCTCATGATTTAAGAGAAACTCCTTCAAGTATGACAAAGTGCACTGATGTAGCAGGTCCAACAGAAGATAGGAAGAAGGTGGACAGATACGTAGGAGATTAAAGAATATGCTAAACAATTATACCAACTAATAACACACCATCACAAAGGTCCAATTTGACCAGCTCGGTTGGCACATTGGAAACAAGGTCATGATACTGGTCTATGACCCAAGGACCAGTTAACTGCCAAGTAGCATGGTTGACACTTAACTCTTCTGAGTGTGCCCTTATAAATGACATCCTTGGTGTTCACCAATTGTTCATTTATTTTTCTAATCGCGGGACATTTTTTGGGCTGGTTTATGTATGTGTTTAATTTATCAAAACATACCTCGCTATGCTAGAAAATTATATCATCTCGAGGGCAGCAAATTCCAGCTAAACCTGTATCAGAATGCTCTTGCATTAATTCAGATGCATGTATAAAGGTGGCTTTTATATAGATAGGCACGTGGGAGTATGATTTTATAGCTATTACTGAGACATGGCTGAAAGAAGGGCAGGAATGGCAGCTTAACATACCTGGTTACAGGGTTTTCAGACGAGATAGAGAGAGGGGGATAAAAAAAGGAGGGGGGGGTCGCAATATTGATTAAAGAATCAATTACAGCTGTGAGGAGGGAGGATATCTTAGAAGGATCATCAAATGAGGCCATATGGGTTGAACTGGAAAAAAAGGGGCAATCACACTGTAAAGTTTCCAAAATTTGCAGATCCCCAAAACCTAAGGCAAAAGGACTTTGGAATTACCCCAGAGTGATAAAAATAAGGAATTTAAGACCAAAACCAAGCTTTGGCATTTTAAAAGAACATGTCTGGACATGTAAGGGAGTAAAGGCTGCACAGGATGTGGTATCAACCTCTGTAAATAGCAGTTTTGGGTATTGCATTGTCTGTGAATTCAAGCCCCAGAAAACATTAACATTTGGACAATAGGCCCTGGGAGAAGGCCGCCCCACCCAAAACACAGGAACCAGTAAAACCTATCACAGAACCCATTAAAGACATGCATAAAGATAGGAGTGCTAGGCCCAGCAAGAAACCCAAAACATGAGGACAATGCAAACTCCGATTAAACAACAGATCGACAGGACGCAAGCCATTTGACGCTCAGTAAAGTCGTTACTGTTGACGAGGTCTTACAATGACCAGGATTTGATTTGGTTTTGACAAGGCCACTTGAATTTACTATAATTGAAGGCCCATCAAGCAGTTACAACAGTTCAGTAAGAAGAGAGTTCAGGACAATTTAACACCAAGTTAAACCCATCAAAACTTAACAAGCCCACAAAACCAAGACAATGGAATGAACAGGCCTCAACTGAAACCTAAATCACTCCAACACGAAACCGTTTTAGTAAGGGGTTTTGGCACGAAAAAGACAAAGGGTCCGAACAGCATAATTGAGGGCCCCATCCACCAAGAAGCTCTCAGCTCTGTTCCAGAAGCAGCACATTCCAGCAAGACACAGACGGGTCTACACACACACGACACGAGCAGGAGGAGGAGAGAAGCAGCAAGTTCCAGCAAGACACTCGACGACCAGACCACCATCACAGATTTCACAGACCGGTACCACTTGGGGACGGCAGGCCCCAAAGGACAAAGAGAGAGTACCTCAAAATCGCAATCAACTTACCTGGCTGGATTTCGCACTGCCCAAAACCCCTGTTTGGTGAGCATTATCCCTGATCTCCTGAAACCGAAACCTAGTTAGATAGTGGGATTTTTGGGAGGGATAAGGGTTTTTGTATATTGTCTTTCTCCCTCGCCTGTACCATGTGTTTCCCAACCTGTTTAAGTGTGTTTTAAGTTTGTTACCTTTTTCTTTTAATAAGTCAAAATTCTTTCATCGGAACCTGTTGTCTACTGCATCTTTATTCACAGCCCCGAAATAAGTCCAAGGTCTGAAGCAGGGGCGTGGGAGCGATTTGAACCGCTCACTGAGTCAGAGGTGTGGCTGGTTCTACCACACCACCCCCTACAACACTGCTGGGAGTGTACAATTGACCCCCAAAGTGTCAGAGGGAGATAAAAGAGCAAATATGCAGGCACATTTCTGAGATGTGCAAAAATAGGACAGTAATAGTAGGGGATTTCAACTTCCTTAATATTAACTGGGATAAAATTAGTGTGAAAGGTATCAAGGGAGCAGAATTCCAAAGATGTGTTCAGGAGAACGTTTTTTAGCCAGTACATAGCAAGCCCAACAAGAGAGGATGCGGTTCTGGACCTAGTTTTAGGGAATGAAGCTGAGCAGGTGGAAAGGGTATCAGTGGGAGAGCATATTGGTGATAGTGATCATAATTCAGTTAGATTTAGGGTAGTTATGGAAAAGGACAATGACAGACCAGGAATAAAAGTTCTCAATTGGGGAAAAGTTAATTTTACTGAGCTGAAAGGTGATTTAGCCAAAGTGGACTGAAGACAGAAACTTGAAGGTAAAGCAGTGTCAGAGCAGTGGGAGGTATTCGAGGAGAAGATAGTAAGGGTGGGACTAACAAATCTAGAGCTCCCTGGATGTCAAGGGGAATACAGGGTAGGATAAAGAAAAACAGGGAGGCTTATGACAGATACCGAGGACTCAATACTGGAGAAAGCCAAGAGGAGTATAGAAACTGCAGGGGTGAAATTAAAATGGAAATTAGGGAAGCAAAGAGAGGGCATGAAAAAATATTGGCAAGTAAAATAAATACATTAAGAGCAAGAGGATAACTAAAGTAAGCGTAGGACCTATTAGGGACCATAAAGGTAACCTGTGTGTGGAGGTGGAAGACATGGGTATGGTTCTTAACGAGTACTTTGCGTCTGTTTTCACAAAAGAGAGGGACGATGTAGACATTGCAATCAGGAAGGAGGAGTGTGAAATATTAGATGAAATAAACGGTGAAAGAGGAAGTATTAAGGGGTTTAGCATCTTTGAAAGTGGATAAATCCCCAGGCCTAGATGAAATGTATCCCAGACTGTTAAGAGAAGAGAGGAAATAGCAGAGGCCCTGACCATCATTTTTCAATCCTCTCTGGCTACAGGTGTGGTGCTAGAGGACTGCTAATGTGGTACCGTTGTTTAAAAAGGGAGAATGGGATAGACCGAGTAATTACAGGCCAGTCAGCCTAACCTCTGTGATGGGAAAATTGAGGGACAGGATAAATCCTCATTTAGAAAGACATGGATTAATCAGGGACAGTCAGCATGGATTTGGTAAGGGAAGGTCGTGTCTGACTAACTTGATTTAATATTTTTGAGGAGGCAACAAGAAGGGTTGACGAGAGTAGTGCATTTGATGTAGTCTATATGGATTTTAGCAAGGCTTTTGATAAGGTCCCACATGGCAGACTGGTCACGAATGTAAAAGCCCATGGGGTCCAAGGCAAAGTGGCAAGTTGGATCCAAAATTGGCTCAGAGGCAGGAAACAAAGGATAATGGTAGACAGGTGTTTGTGACTGGAAGGCTGTTTCCAGGCTCAGGACATGGTTTATCAGAACCATGATGTATTCACATCTCCATCCAAGTGGGTAAGTTGATTGAGAGACTGGGGAAAGCCAATTATCTCACCACCTTAGATCTGACCAAAGGATACTGGTAGATCCCTTTAAGAGTCCGCGAGAGGGAAAACCCCTTCCGCGGCTCACGAGGGGCTGTACCAGAACACTGTCATGCCATTGGATTGCACGGGCCCCAGCCGCCTTCCCAAGACTCGTGGACCATATGCTGAGGCCTCAAACTCTATGTGGCAGCATACTTGGAGGACGTCATCATCTATAGTACAGACTGGGGTTCACCTTTGCGCAAAGTAGGGCTGTATTATTAGACAGCCTGAGGATATCTGGGCTCACGGCAAACCCAGAGAAGTGCCACATTGGGTTTTTGAAGACCAAAAACCTAGGGCTGTAGGGGGCGGGGTGGTGAAGCCTCAGGTAAACACAGGGGAAGCTGTAAAAGCCTGGCCCTGACCAGGGAGTAAGAAGCAAGTCTGAACGTCCTTCAACAAAACATCAATTGCAGGAGTGAAGCAACAGGGGAGGAAGAGGACGATCAAAATGTGAGGTGGTCGGTGAATTGTTTTGGGGACTGTTACAAATAGGCGAGAGGGGGGAAAGATGATTAGGAGAGGGTGTGTGTTTGTTGAGCTACACTGTTCTCAACGCAACTCCATTACCAGGCCCAGAACAGATGGAGCTGTCTGGGGTGAAGAACAAGATCCGGTGAGGGATTGAGCCGAGGCAGTTTCAGCTGTCCTGGGTGAAGACATCTCCTCCCCTATCAAGAGCATCAAAGACATTGACTGTCTTGAAGTCCAACCAGAAATCACAGGGTCAAGAGGGGTCTCTCCAACATGACATCAGGTGTGGGTGGTTCTCAATTGTTTTATATAATCGGTTCCTGCTACAGGTGCCTCAACAGCAGGAGATCAGTAACACATTAGAGCACCGAAAACTGGTCACTTGGTGGCCCTCTTTCTGAGGATGTCACCCATTATTGCGCTAATTGTTTGATTTCTTCAACCCAGATCCCAATACCAAGAAAGCTTTCCTGCAACACACTCGTCCCACTGCCGGGCAGATTGATTGGTTCTACCCCTAGTGATGGTGGACACTTTCTCCAAATAGGGGAAGCTTTCCCTGTGTCTCCCATCACCTGTACAAACGACGGCGAAAGCCTGAATTACAGGCCATTACCGACTAACCTTACGTCTTCACCCTAGCTCAACAGTTACTGGATTTGCATTTTTGTTGCATCCTAACATCGGTCACGCTGAGGCGGCAATCGCGATCCACTTTAACAAACACATTGAACCGGTTCAGCTTCCGCCGTGCGCTCCCTCCACATCTGGGGCAATCGACCCTCTGGGTCTTGGGCCGCCCAACCGGGAAGACCCGGATCAGGATCAGCCAGCAGCGCGGGATCAACACGATTTGTCAGACCCTGTGGGTGGAATCCACCTCAGGTATACCTGGTCCAACTCAAACTACAGAGAGGCCATGTCGGCCATAGAATCACAGAATCTTACAGCACAGGAGGCCGCCATTGGGCCGACTCTTTGGTAGAGCTATCCAATTAGTCCCACTCCCCTGCAAATTATTTCCATTCACTATCAGATTCCCTTTTGAAAGTTACTATTGAATCTGCTTCCACTGCCCTTTCAGGCAGCGCATTCCAGATCACAACAACTCAGAGTAAATAAGGAGAAACCGTTTCCAGAGGACACAGATTTAAAGTGGTTGGCAAAAGAACAAAAGGTGGCATGAGGAAAAATATGCAATCAAAACCGTTCATGATTTTGAACACTATCAAATCTCCTCTTAACCGTCTCTGCTCCAAGGAGAACAATCGCAGCTTCCCCAGTCTCCCCACATAACTGAAGTCCTTCAGTTTGTGTTGCAAGCCCCAGATCAGCTCTAAGAAACAGATGTGAAAGTTAATGACTTGTGCTTTATTCACAGGTGGCCCCTGCCTCAGCTCCTCTGCTGCTGAAACCCTCATCCATACTGTGTTACCTCCAGACTCGACGATTCCACTGCTCTCCTGGCCGGCCTCCCACCTCCCAGCCTCTAAACTTCAGCTCATCCAAAACCCGTATCTTAACTCTCACCAAGTCCCGTTCACTCACCACCCCAGTGCTCGCTGACCTACATTGGCTCCCAGTCTGGCAATGCTTCAGATTTAAAATTCTCATCCTGGTGTTCAAATCCCTCCATGGCCTCGCCCCTCCCTATCTCGCCAACCGTCTCCAGACCTACAACTTTACCAGAACTCTGGCAGCTTTTGCATCCCCGTCTTCCTTCGCTCTACCGTTGGCGGCAATGCCTTCAGTTGTCTAGGACCAAAAATTAAAAGGCAGACATCAGCAGCACTCTTAGAACAAGACAGCAGCCTGTTCACGAGATCCAAGGCTAATGAAGTTAGTAGAATTCCAGAGGCCAAGATAAGAGACTAAAGGAGGCTTGATGTTAGTAGGCGGCCACTATTCCGCCAAGGCTACAGTGGCTAAAATCCTTAAGGCGGCATCGTGGCTCGTGCTGAAGGAGAATATAACTGACAAGGTGGTTCGGTGTCTGGTTTGTCTACAGCATAACCCAGCTCCACTTACCAACAGAGCTTTTCTCCCCCAGCACCCGAGGGCCCGTGGAGACACATCCAGATCGATTTTATCCCCCCCTTGCCCCAGGCCCCCTTCGGTTACCTTTGTGTCCGGATCACAGGAACACCAGGGGGTTACAGTTCATCCTGCCCCGTGGAGGGGATATGGGATTTTACGGACAATGCAACACATCGTCCTTGTGTTATACGTACAATGCAGACTCTGGGAATGACGGTCAGTGCTGCTCCCCGGCACTGCTCCGGGTAAGTGCACGCATTGGGATTAACCCAATATGCTGCAATCAGGCCGGGGAATACACGTGGTAAAGCTGGTTCTTCAGCCTCAGCCCTCTCGCTCGAATCCCAATGTCACCCAACAGATGGAAGTAGGGTGCCCCACTGTAAAACCAGACCGCTCTCAGGCTCATGGTCATCCCTGCACAAAAGGTCATTTACAACGACCTGCATTACGAGAGTGTCCCCATCCTCCTAAACCTATCCACCCTCGATTGCCAGGATGGTGCGAGGAACAGTATCATAAATTGTACCAGCGCACGCTGCACCAGCTTATCGAAGCTTTCTGGGAAAGGAATAGTCAGGCCACGGGAAACGATTCCCCCCGTGGGGTCTCTCCACGTGATGTACTACACTCTCGGTCCACCCTCCCCCTCGCCACCACAGCACCGATCACAGAACGAGGCGTGGCTTGGCTCAGGATGGGGTTCTGGCCGTGTTTAATAGCCTAGATATAGAGAGCATCGCAGACAATGTAAGGGCCCTGCGGAATACCATGAGGGAAGAGGGAAAGATGCGAGCTGACACTCAAATTAACATCGATCTAGCAGGGCGAACCAAGCAGGCCACGCACACACACCATCAATAAAGAGACTGAGAGCGATTTTACAGAGGCATCACAGGGACATTATACGAGCGTGGATGATAGAGCAGGCCAGGGAGCGCCTTGGGTGATAGAACAGGGAAATTGCCCTACTGGATCACCAATAGGGATCTCAGGAGGTGGAATACAGAAGTTGACGCTCAACCACGTCGTACATGCCAGATCCATAGGCTCACCAAGGTACTCCTGGTCCCCCACGCCTGCAGTGTACGCTACGAGTATGAAGAGAACCAATCTTATATGGGGCTGATACTCAGGGTGCCCATTATTAGGAGAGAAGCAGCTAGCCAGCCCTGTCCTTCAGGTCGAGAACATAGGGGTAACTACAGGGCCAGGTGCTACTAAAACACGTGCAACAGCATACATCACTGTGATTAGTTATACCTGGGTGGCCCCCAGACCTATCCAGTTGCACTCGCACACAGGACACCTGGTTATGTCCCTATGATGTGACCGTGTATGACCCGCTTGTGGGATTCAGGCAGTATAACTTGCACCTCATCAGCACAAGCTGGCTGGCTCTATCCATTCAGCCTTGGCTATCGGGGAAAAGGAACCTACTGTGTCACTACCACCGCAGCTACAATGCTTTACAGGCTGAACAAGACATTCCCATTAATAGCCCCAGTTTCTGCTTCACACCGCACCTACCCACAACCAGCAATCAACAATCTTATTGAAACTTAAGATACTGAGGGGGCTCGACAAGGTAGATGCAGAGAGGATGTTTCCCCTCGTGGGGAAATCGAGAACTTGGGGGCATAGTTTCAGAATAAAGGGTCGCCTTTTTAGAACTGAGATGAGGAGGAATTTCTTCTCGGAGGGTCGTAAATCTGTGGAATTCTCTGCCCCAGAGAGCCGTGGAGGCTGGGTCATTAAATACATTTTAAGGTGGAGATAGACATATTTTTGCAAGACAAGGGAGTGAAGGGTTATGGGGAGCAGGCAGGGAAGTGGCTTTGAGCCCAAGTTCAGCCATGATCTTATTGAATGGCGGAGCAGGCTCGAGGGGCCAAGTGGCCTATTCCTGCTCCTATTTCTTATGTTATGTTCTTATTAACACGTTTTATTCAATATCAAAACTTACGCTCAAATGAAGTTGTCAATAAAGGAGACACTCAACTAGGAGCTGCACAATGTGGTGCGATTCGGGTTCGATATTCCCTGTTGTCTGAGGGCCTCAGTGAGCTGGTGATGCGGCTGAACTCCTCCCTAAAGCATTTCTGTGTTGGAGCAAGACAACTCGAGATAGATATTGTAATCGACAGCGTGGGTGATTCACACTGGTGGCATATTGGGCTCAATATACCAGCTCACCCTTGGGGTCGTGTTATTTCACACGCTCTCGTATTACTTCTTGTAATGATATGTTAAGGAGGCTTAAGCACCGCACTGGAGAGGTACAAGCTGCCCAAAAATGGAAGGGGGTTAAGTTAAAGAAAGGACTCTTCTGACGTGTAAAGCAAGTGTGTACTTATACCCATGACTAACCAGCACTAATGAATTAATGGGGGACACAAAGAAGATCGGAGATTAGACGGAGGAGACCCCAGGCGGGGCAAGATCAAAAAGACAGGAGGATACCCGAGGCGGGACAGAACCGGAGCAGAGAATCGGGCTCGGGCTCCGAGGATTGCTTCTCCCCCTTAAGTATGTGGACTGTGAGAATCCTGGGAAGTCTCCACTTCGGATTCTCTTACCAACTAACATGGACTAAATTAAATGATTAATAATTGTAGGTTAAAGATTTTATGTAATCGTTGCACGACGAATGATGATTCCTGATTATATTCATACTTTTAACTCCATTGTGAAATGCCCTGGGTGGACCCGGTTGGAAGGAGATGGAGAGAACCGAGACGCTGGGCCTTCCTTGAAAAAAATTTAAAGGCAGAAATCAGCAGAAGACGACAGCAGCCAGTTCATGAGACCCAAGGCCAACGAAGTTAGAAGAATTCCAGAGATAAGCTAAGAGACACAGCGAGGCTTGATGTTTTCAATCTCAGAAAAGATAGCTAATTACCAAGGATGCCATATCTTGCTTGAGCCATTTTTATGGTAACGAGCTGATAAATTTGCAGGAGTGGAAAAGCAGATGATGTCAGGGGGTCAGGAAGTGATGGCCTGGCCTGGATAGGTGGATCAGTGGGTAGGTGGCATCCCTGTAATTCTCCAGTGGAAATCAGGTGTAAGTCAATGATTGGGTTACCTGGTCTCCATAGGCTTTGCTGTGTAGACGAGGTATAAGAAGGGGTCTCTCAGGCACAGAGTGTAGAGCCATTCGGCCAGGGGTTTGGGACCATCCAACAGACTGAATCAAGCAAGGTACAGGCTGGAGGAGGACCCACACGTATCACACCAACGGATGGAGGAGACTGGGACACGGGCCGGCGGGGATGGAATTGCTGAGATCACAACCTTCTACCCAGGGCATAACTGGTAATATAACTCATGACTGCACCTTGTTAACTACTGTTCAGATACTGCATCAAGTCTTACTAACATTGAATAAAATATAATCACAGTCACCAAAACAGGTCAAGTCGAATCATTCAGAACTTAGGAGTGAAAGAGTTAATCAGCCAGAACCCCGGAAGTCTGACTAAGTTCTGACAAAGGATCATTGACCTGAAAAGTTAACTCTGTTTCTCTCGCTACAGATGCTGTCTGACCTGCTGAGTATTTCCAGCATCCGCAGTATTTTGCTTTTGTATTAGTGTTTAATTCACTGCCACTTCTGTTCTACCACCTTGAAGAAGTTCTGCTCTTCTCTCTGGCGGAATTTCCGTTTGTCTCTTTTACCTTGTTCATCTTCATTGCTTTCTGTTTCCCTTCTCGTGTTTGATCTGGTATCTACCAAAACTCGCTTTCACAGCCACATCTCTATCCTCAGCAACTGTCTCCGACTCCGACTTACTCCACATGGATTACACCTGAAATTCCACCCTTCATGTTTTGGATCCACCCAGGATTACAGATATCTGAGATATTCAGCGTTCCTCGAACCACTGCTCTCGCCGTATCCTGAGATCCACGCTCAACGCCATGTGTCGCCACATGCACGCTCTCGACCTCTCTCTTCAGCAGCACCGACTCACTATCACAAAGCTGTGATGGTCCGCAGTTCCACTTCATCCTTCGCTTCATCCAGCGCTTTAAGAAAAAAACCTTTTTTCTTCCTTTCAAGTGCCAAGGATCGTAAGCTTCAACAACTCTTGGACACCGACACCCCTCCGGAACCTACTTCCCATCTCACCCCCTGCCGTGTTTTCACTATCCCCTCTGACCTTCCCCTCTCTGACCCCGAACGATCAGTCCTCAGCAAAGGCCTGAGCTTCATCCCCTTTCACAAAAGCAGTTCTAATGAAGGGTCATCGACCTGAAACGTTATGCTGCCTGACCTGCTGAGTATTTCCAGCTTTTTCTGGTTTTATTCCCGAATCTAAGTGTTCAAATCTCTCCCTATCTCGCCAACCTCCGAGAAATCTACGTTTCTCCAATTCTGGCCTCTTCTGCATCCCGACTTCCTTCGCTCTACCATTGGTGGCCGTGCCGTCACCTGTCTAGGCCCCAAGCTCTGGAATCGCCTCACTGAACCTCTTCGCCTCTCTTAAGGCGCTCCGTAAAACCTGTGTCCGTGATGGTCACCTGCCCAATATCTTCATGTGGCTCACTGTCAAATCTTGTTTGATAACACCTGTGAAGCACCTTGGGATGTTTCACTACTTTAAAAGTGCTATATAAATGCAAGTTGTTGTCCAGGTGAACGATGGTATTTGTACAGTGGGAGGATCACAGGAGGGAGCCAGGCCATGTGCTGAACCAGAAGAGCAGGTATTAGGGGAGGGAGATTTTCAGACAAGCATCCAATGGAGGATCCCCACAGATCGGCCAAGTGTATTGGGATGGAGCTTCTTGGCAGGAACAGATGAAGGTGCCCCAGTAATTGTGACCAACTATTGGTGGATGGGGAGGAACTGTATACAGACCAGGCCCAATGTGACTATAGTGCTGAAATTCAAGGGAATTACTGAACGAGCGAGGGAGCCCCGGCCTTGACTACACACAAGGCCAGTCCAAACAGTATGGGCTCCTATAGGCTCTGTTCCAAATTAGACCCCACGATTCAGCCCAACACAGGAGGTTGTGTGAGCACTGTTCAGTAAACCAGGGTCCCGACCAGACAGTATCTCACTTTGGATCTGGGACCTGAAAGTGGAATGATGGCCACTTCAGTCTCAGGTACTCTGATAAATGATGTCCACAGGCCCACCTTGTGCAACGCGACACAGTGGGCTATGCAAGGAAGTGCCACAAGTGCCAAACTCCGGACCTTCGGGTATTCAAACTGGGATGAGGCCCAGACAACATTCCTCTGTCAGACCCACTCCTGCAGGGCTGACAACATTAGACTCTGCCAATCAAGACCATAACTGGGCGAGAGTAAAAGACACGAAAGATCAAAAGAGCGCCCAACTACAGTCAATCAAATTGGGTTACCCTGGATAGGAAACATCGCCGCCAATTCTGAGGAACCAGGGGGCTGCGAAGAGATTTTCCAAGTTGGAGAAGTACCTCTAGAAAGACAGACTGTCCAAGTGGAGGACCAGAAAATTGCTGGAAAGGGTGACATTCGGGAATTGAAAGATCAGTTGGAGCAACAATGGGGTCTTATGTTCGGTGTATCGAGGCGACAGATTGGGGAACAGGCAGCTTCAGTGGGAGAAATAGATCTTGCATGGGCTGCGTGGGAAAAGGAGCGTAGAAGGGAACAACAGGGCGACCTGGATGAGGGCGGTGGAGGATTGAGCTTAGAGGGAAAAGGGGTGATGATGCCCCTTAAGGTAACAAAGAAAGACGCAAGAGGGGAGGATGCGGGAACCACCACGGTACCGTTTGATGCTCTTCAATGAAGAGAGAGAGCCCAGAATATCCCACAGATTAAGCCGAGGGAGGGCCCAAGTCCCAGTATAACCGCAATGGAGCAAGTAGCTGACCTACACAATTGCGATGAGGAGGAAAGGGTGAAATTGCTGCTCCATGTGTGTCATCCAGACGTGTATAAGACTCTTTCTGCCTCAGTTGAGAAAGGCGCTGGGACCTGGAGAGGGGTGAATGAGGCGATGTGGAAAGCCACTGGTCATGGGTTGGCGTCCGATCGCAATGCCCTAAAAGGCCTGCTGGAATGCAAGCAGGAGGCCAGTGAGCCCCCGAATGTGTTTGCAGACCGATTATGGAATCACTATCAGGCAGCCTTTCCCGCGCACGATCGAGAGAGTGACGATCGTTTCAGAGTAAGGCAGTGGATTCAATAGTTGATTGGGGCCGTGCAGGAAAGATATAATACAATTAATGATAATTATGATCCCTCCAATGAAAACCACAATGAGGAGTGGATAACGGGGTGGATGAACCGGAAGTGGGAACAAGTAAAATCCCAAAAGGCAAAGGTACATGTGATCCGGCCCCCGGGTATACATCCCATTGGAGGAACGAGGGACGCCCACAGTATGGGTGATGGGGGGGGGGGGGAGGAAACGGTGACTCCATCTTCGGTGATGACAGGGCCTGTGAGGATGTAAGCGGGCATGGCTGCTACACCTACTCCTGCTGCCTCTTCACCTTTTAAGCTGAACGGAAAAACATGGAGTCAAATGCTACACTCATCCAAATATGACAATCGTGGCATGTGAAGGCCATGGCTGGGCTTGTCTGCCCTTTAGCCATTGTCGTCGTCTCATGTGCAGGAAGGCTGTGTTCCTCCTGAAGTCTGAGCGGGCGGTGTTCCTGACCCTCTACAAGGGGCTCACTGTGGGCGGGGCCTTCCTGCCAGTGGACCCTCGAGGCCACCACGCAGAGAAATGTAATCTCCAAAGACCCGCCCATTATCCCCAGTGAGCTTCTCCTCCCCCACCTGCATCAACTGGGGGAGGGGAGGCGAGGTCGGGGATGATGCCCATCCCGCTCGGCTCAGCTTCGGGGAGACCAGCCTCCATCGTGTCTTCCTATCTGGTGCCAGCTCTTTATCCAGCTGGCGCGAGAGGATCACAGGGTAGGACCACCTACTGCATCTTCTGGACGTCAGATGGTGTGCGGTGCCACACTTGGAAGGAGGTGGAGCACGTGCGCAAGAACTGCCCCGCCTCCCAGGCCGCCAATAGAGCGGAGACGGCAGAGGTTGGCGCCGCCACTGCTCCTCCTCCTGCCCTCGCATCGGAAGCAGCAGTTGTGTGGTCGACAGCAGAGGCTACCGGCTTCACAGCCTCCGGCAGCCCGGGAATAGGGAGTGTGGGGTAGGTGGGGAAGGGTGAAGAGCGCCTGTCTAGCCTCTTTACACGGGAGTCCTCCCTGCTCCTTTGGGCATCTAGCGGGGAGAGTGTTTTGCGTGGAGCAGTCGTGCGCAACAGGTTTTTGAATAGATTCATGGCCTCCCCAAGCTGCCTGCAATTTTTGCGATCTGGAGCAGTGTGTCTTCCACGTTTACACAGGACCCCAAGGTCCTCCAGTTGCCGAGTCTACCCCATCTGCACCTCCAGGCCCACTGACCTCCAACAAGTGCAGAAACTTGATGAGCCCATCATGAAACCATCATGGTGACCCAGTCTACCCCCTTTGCCTGGACCTTCCTCCAGTCCCACATCCACTTTGACTGTACACCAGGGCTTTTGTTTTATCAGGTGTGGTTGGTTCCCAATGTTTTACGTAATCAGTTCCTGTATCAGGTGCACGATGCCCCAACAGCGGGAGATCAGCAACATTAGTGCCTAATACAGGTCACAGCAGCTCTTTTTCTGAGGATGTAACCCATTTTTACGCTAATTGTTTGATTTGTTGAACCCAGATCCCAATACCAAGAAAGCTTTCCTTCAACACACTCGTCCCACTGCCGGGCAGATTGATTGTGGGTCCCCTCCCGCATCAAAGGTTATACCCTAGTGATGGTGGAAGCTTTCTCCAAATCGGGGGAAGCTTTCCCTGTGGACCGTTCCAGTTATGGACAAAGCAAGGCCACTGGTTTATAAGGTGCAGGTGTGGCTAAAGCAAGCTAATGTTTCCATGTCAACCAGTTGAAACTTTTTACCCTCTCCAACCCTTTCCCCTCTGACCCAGCTTCCGCCGTGCGCTCCCTCCACATCTGGGGCAATCGACCCTCTGGGTCTTGGGCCGCCCAGCCGGGGAGACCCGGATCAGGATCAGCCAGCAGCGCGGGATCAACACGATTTGTCAGACCCTGTGGGCGGAATCCACCTCAGGTATACCTGGTCCAACTCAAACTACAGAGAGTTCACGTCGGCCATAGAATCACAGACTCTTACAGCACAGGAGGCCGCCATTGGGCCCATCGTGCCTGTGCTCTTTGGTAGAGCTATCCAATTATTCCATTCCTCTTTTCATCCCCGAGCCCAGCAAACCCACCATCCCTTCAGGCAGTGCATTCCAGGTCACAACAACACACCGTCATTTCCTCAGATCGCCTCGGGTTCCTTTGCCAATCACTTTAAATCTGTGTCCTCTGGTCACTGATCCTCCTGCCACTGGAAACTGTTTCTCCTTATTTACTGGATCAAAATCGTTGATGATTTTAAACAGCATCAAATCTCCTTTTAATCTTCTCTTGTTCGAAGGGGATTAACACTGCTTCCTCAGTCTCCCCACATAACTGAAGTCCTTAAGTTTGGGTTGTAAGCCCCAGACCAGCTCCAAGAAACAGATGTGAAAGAAATGACTTGTGCTTTATTCACTGATGGCTTCTGCCTCAGCTCCTCTGCTGCTGAAACCCTCATCCATACTTTGTTCCTTCCAGACTCGATGATTCCACTGCTCTCCTGGCCAGCCTTCAACTTCCCAGCCTCCAAACTTCAGCTCATCCAAAATTCTGCTGCCCGTATCCTAACTCACAGCAAGTCCCGTTCACACTTCGCTCCTGTGCTCGCTGACCTACATTGGCTCCTGCCCCGGCAACGCTTCAGGTTTAAAATTCTCATCCTGGTGTTCAAATCCCTCCATGGCCTCGCTCCTTCCCATCTCTACAGCCTCCTCAGTCCTACAACCTTCGAGAACTTTACATTCCTCCTATTCTGACCTCTTGTGCATCCCAGACTTCCGACGCTCTACCGTTGATGGCCTGCCTTCAGCGATCTAGGCGCCAAGCTCTGGAATTGCCTCCATAATCCCCTCTGCCTCTCCTCCTTAAAACCTACCTCTTTGTCCAAGCTTTTGGATCCCCTGTCCCATTATCTCCATGTGGTTCGGTGTCAACTATTATTTGATAATATTCCTGTGACGCACCTTAGGATATTTTACGACATTAAAGGCGCTATATTAATGCAAGTTGTTGTTCCACTGCATTCTTGGCTCTGAGCATGCTGACTGGGTACTGGACAAGGCCCCATACTGCAGCCTGGTGTCTGTGTGGAACTTCCCATTAATAGCCCCAGTTTCTGCTTCACACCGCACCTACCCACAACCAGCAATCAACACGTTTTCTTCAATATCAAAACTTATGCTCAAATGAGGTTGACAATAAAAGGAGACACTCAACTAGGAGCTGCACAATGTGACACGATTCGGTTCGATATTCCCTGTTGTCTGAGGGCCTCAGTGAGCTGGTGATGCAGCTGAACTCCTCCCTAAAGCATTTCTGTGTTGGAGCAAGACAACTCAAGGATAGATATCATAAATCGACAGCATGGGGTGATTCACACTGGTGGCATATTGGGCTTAATATACCAGCTCACCCTTGGGGTCGTGTTATTTCACACGCTCTCGTATTACTCCTTGTAATGATATGTTAAGAAGGCTTAAGCACCGCACTGGAGAGGTACAAGCTGCCCAAAAATGGAATGGTGTTAAGTTAAAGAAAGGACGCTTCTCTGACGTGTAAACCAAGTGTGTACTTATACCCATGACTAACCAGCACTAGTGAATTAATGGGAGACACAAAGATCGGAGATTAGACGGAGGAGACCCCAGGCGGGGAAAGATCAGAAAGACAGGAGGACAGAGGATACCCGAGGCGGGACAGAACCGGAGCAGAGAATCGGGCTCCGAGGATTGCTTCTCCCCCTTAAGTATGTGGACTGAGAATCCTGGGAAGTCTCCACTTCGGATTCTCTTACCAACTAACATGGACTAAATTAAATTATACGATTAATAATTGTAGGTTAAAGATTTTATGTAATCGTTGCACGACGAACGATGATTCCTGATTATATTCATACTTTTAACTCCATTGTGAAATGCCCTGGGTGGACCGGGTGGTGAAATGCCCTGGGTGGAGCGGGTGGTGAAATGCCCTGGGTGGACCCGGTTGGAAGGCAAGATGGAGGGAACCGAAACGCTGGGCCTTCCTTGGAAAAGGCAGAAATCAGAAGATGACAGCAACCAGTTCATGAGACCCAAGGCCAACGAAGTTTGAAGAATTCCAGAGATAAAGGGCTGGATTTTGTCATTGGGGGCGGGTCAGGTGGTCGGCGGGTCCCGCTCCCACCTCCGATGTGAGGCGGGATAATTTAGCGATTTTGCCCAAATTGGGCACTTGATTTCCAGCGTGTGGGAACCCCTGGCCCAATGAGTCTTTTGGTCCTGAAACTCGCCACCGATGACGTCATTTATGCAGCTGCATTTAAGGCCTGCAAGCAGCCTTGGTTCATTTTCTGCCGTACAACTTTTTTTTGGGATACTTCTGAGGGATTTGTGGTGCAGAGATGTCAGCCTCAAGGTCCAAGGCCGCACCCCGCTTTGATGCCGACTCCCTCCATGCTCTGGTGGAGGGAGCAAGAGCTCAAAGTGGTGCTGGTTCCTTCCTCTGGGAGGAAAAAGCTCCCCAGCAGACCAAAGCTGTGTGGCTGCAAGTGGCACAGGAGGTGAATGCAATTTCAATGTGCAGCAGAACCTGGCTGCAGTGTCGAAAGAGGTTTCATGACCTTCTCTGCACAGGAAAAGTGAGTATGACATCACCATGACCCTCAATTTGCTCCCCATCGCCTCTCATCACCAGCACTCTGCATTGTCAACCTCCTCCTCCACATCCCACTTCACCCTTACCCATTCCCTCTCTCTCTCGATGTACACATTCACTTAACTGTTTGACTATGCTGCCCTCACACTCCCTGTGACAACAAACTTACAACACACAGGGAGAGCCCTTGGTCTTGGGACCTCACTCCATCTTTGTGTCCTTCTAAGCATCTATGCTATGGATTCTCTACACTCACTCCTTCATTCTCACTCAAACTCCACTTGTGTCCCTCATTGCAGGAAAAGAGAGCCCATAATAAGTGGGAGAGGGCGAAGACAGGAGGAGGGCCACCCTCAATAGCCCAGCTCACCACTGCGGAGGAGGCGGCCCTGGAGATCGTGGGAGTGGAGGAGGATGCGCAAGTGGGGGACGGACAGACGGGCGCATCAGAGCAAGCTGGTGACAGAATAGTTTTTCATTTCTCTCATTGACATTGCATGAGTGACTGATATTGATTCTAATGCTCTAACAGATTGACTTATGATCATCTGCACAATTCCATGTGCATGCAACATTTATCTCACATGTCTAACTCTTTCCCTTTACTCCCCCACAGGACCATCGACAGCCCCCCTTCCCCACTGTCCAGGAGGAACAGCCTGAGCCACAAGACTCCTCAGAGGAAGCTGCAACCTCTGAGGGCGCAGCGTCCGCAGAATTCAGCGCACCCAGCACCAGCGCAGACACTCACACCTCGGTGGGATCTTCGGGACATAGAGTAGTGTTGTCACCTGGTGTATCACAGCTCACAAGTGAGCATCAGCAGATGGCGGAGACAGGGAGAGCAGTGGAGTGTCCTCGTCGGAGGGCGCAGGTCTCTGCCAGCTTGGCTCAGCTGCATATACATCCTAGGGTACTTAAGGAAGTGGCCCTAGAAATAGTAGATGCATTGCTGGTCATCTTCCAAAATTCTATAGACTCGAACAGTTCCCATGGATTGGAGGGTAGCTAATGTAACCCCACTATTTAAAAAAGGTGGTCGAGAGAAAGCGGGGAATTTTAGACCGGTAAGCCTGACATCGGTAGTGGGGAAAATGCTAGAATCCATTATAAAAGATGTAATAGCACAGCACTTGGCAAACAGTGACAGGATCGGACAATGTCAACATGGATTTACAAAAGGTAAATCATGCTCGACTAATCTACTGGAATTTTTTGAGGATGTAACTGATAGAATAGATAAGGGAGAACCAGTGGATGTGGTGTATTTGGACTTTCAGAAGGCTTTCGATAAGGTCCCGCATAAGAGATTAGCGTGCAAAGTTAAAGCACATGGGATTGGGGGTAAGGTACTGATTTGGATAGAGAACTGGTTGGCAGACAGAAAGCAAAGAGTTGGAATAAACGGGTCTTTTTCCGAGTGGCAGGCAGTGACTAGTGGGATACCGCAGGGATCGGTGCTAGGACCCCAGTTATTCACAATATATATTAATGATCTAGATGAGGGAACTAGATGTAATATCTCCAGGTTTGCAGATGAAACAAAGCTGGGTGGGCGTGTGTGCTGTGACGAGGATGCAGAGAAACTCCAGTATGATTTGGACAAGTTGGGTGATTATAATGCATCTGCCATGCATCTGCCCAATGTGGATAAATGCGAGGTTATCCACATTGGTGGCAAAAACATGAAGGCAGATTAGCTGAACGGCAATAGATTGGGAAAAGGGGAAGTGCAACGAGACCTGGGTGTCCTTGTGCACCAGTCGCTGAAGGTAAGCATGCAGGTGCAGCAGGCGGTTAAGGCGGCAAATAGTATGTTGGCCTTCATAGCGAGAGGATTCGAGTACAGGAGCAAGGTTGTCTTGCTGCAGTTGTACAGGGCCTTGGTGAGACCACACCTTGAGTATTGTGTGCAGTTTTGGTCGCCTTATCTGAGGAAGGATGTTCTTGCCATGGAGGGTGTGCAGCAAAGATTCACCAGACTGATACCTGGGATGGCAGGAATGATGTTTGGAGAGAGATTGGGTCGATTAGGCTTATATTCGCTAGAGTTTAGAAGAATGAGGGGGGATCTCATTGAAACTTATAAAATTCTAACAGGACTAGACAGACTAGATGCAGGAAGGATGTTCCCGATGGCGGGGGAGTCCAGAACCAGGGGTCACAGTCTAAGGATAAGGGGTAAGCCATTTAGGACTGAGATGAGGAGGAATTTCTTCACCCAGAGTGTGGTTTACCTGTGGAATTCTCTACCACAGAAGGCAGTTGAGGCCAATTCATTAAATATATTCAAGAAGGAGTTAGATATATTTCTTAAGGCTAAGGGGATCAAGGGATATGGGGAGAAAGCTGGGACAGGGTACTGAATTTGGATGATCAGCCATGATCGCATTGAATGGTGGAGCAGGCTCGAGGGGCCGAATGGCCTACTCCTATCTTCTATGTTTCTATGTTGGCCCTGTGCCTCCGGGTCCATCCAGAGGGAGAGCGGTGCTGGAGACTCTGGCAGGTTTTGTCTCCAGAGTCACTGCGAGTGTAGAGAGGATGGAGGAGTCCATCGCTAACATGAGCAGAGCCTTTGCGGCGGCATTGGCGCATGAACGTATCACCACGCAAAGGACGGCTACGGCCATGGAGGAGCTAAGTCACCAGGGTCTTGAAAACATGGTCATTGTTCAGAATAGACTGACATCTCTAGAGGAGCGATGGGCAGCTATTGAGCAGAGAAACCAGACCTTCATTGAAGTCCTCTGAATTGTAGGACTGCCAGTGCAGAAACTGGTCCTCATGGCCCCCCTGAAGTGCAGCAAGGTGCTGTCCAGCCACTTGCTAGTTATGAAGTGGGCCTGACCCATGAGAGGGATGTTGGTGACAGACAACAAGGAAATGGGGGCTCCTCTCCAAGCGCTCACACTCCCATGCCACTGCAGAGCCCTCGGTCTGAGCCCCAACAGAGCCCTCACCCAACTGAGATTGGTGTCTCAGCCCCTGCACAGCCGCAGGAGCAGCAGACTGTTGCCGAGCCATCACAGGCTCGCATCCCCAGAGGACGCCCGCCAAAGGTGTCAAGGCAGGAGCAGCATGAAAGTGAGCAAGGGGCCTCCACATCTGCTGAAGCCACAGGGGAAGCACCACGTAGGAGCACGCGTAAGAGGAAGATAAAGCACAAGTAGTCACAAGGGTAGTCACTTGGGTGTTCTGTTGAGTTTAATTGTGAAATGCCATCCGTGACTGAAAGTTATAAAATGACTTGATGGCAAACTGTTGAAGTTGTGGGCTGTGTCATTTCGCAAATGGGACTTCCTCATTGAGGGCTCAGGGTGACTTGTTCAGTATGGTGGTCAGAGTGATAGGAAGCCGTAGGTTCTTGTCCATTGTCTATGGTGTGGTAAGAAGGTGTTTGGGCAGCCAAAGCAAATCTGGCCAAGATCAGTGCATCCCGGGCAGCAATGTTCTCACGGGCTGCTGCCGCTGGTTGATGCGCCTCCGCAAGCTCTTCATTCTCGCTCTCCTCCTCCTCATCTGAGGAGGCTATGCGATGAGCCACTTGTACCTCAGGCGGCTGGAAGCCACGATGCTGTGCCATGTGTCATTGGGGGAGCATTTTGGTGTTAGATTTAAGGTAGTTATGGAAAAGGACAAGGGTAGACCAGGAATAAAAATTCTAAATTGGGGTAAAAGCAAATTTTGCTAAGCTCAGAGGGGATTTAGCCATAGTGGACTGGAAACAGCTACTTGAAGGTAAATCAGTTTCAGAGCAGTGGGAGGCATTCAAGGAGGAGATCCAGATGGTTCACACCAAATATGTGCCCTTAAAAGAAAAAAGGTGGAACTAACAAATCTAGAGCCCCCTGGATGTCTCGGGACATACGGGGTAGGATAAAGAAAAAAAGGGAGGTGTATGACAGATACCAAGGGCTAAATACTCCAGAATCTTAAGAGGTGTACAGAAAGTGCAGGGGTGCAATTAAAAAGGATATTAGGAAAGCAAAGAGAGAGCATGAAAAATTCTTGGCAAGGAAAACCCAAAGATGTTTTATAAATATATTAAGAGTAAGAGGATAACTAAAGAAAGGGTAGGGCCGATTAGAGATCATGAGGGTAATCTGTGTGTGGAGGCGGGAGACGTCGGTAGGGTTCTTAATGAATAATTTGTGTCTGTTTTCACAAAGGAGAGGGGCGAAGCAGACATTGCTATCAGGGGGGAGGAGTGTGAAATATTAGATGAAATAAACAGAGAGAGAGAGGAAGTATTAAGAGGTTTAGCAGGTTTAAAAGTGGCTAAATCCCCAGGCCCGGATGAAATGTATCCCAGGCTGTTAAGTAAAGCAAAATATGAAATAGCAGAGGCCCTGACCATCATTTTTCAATCCTCTCTGGCTTCAGGTGTGGTGCCGGAGGACTGCTAATGTGGTACCCTTGTTTAAAAAGGGAGAAAAGGATAGACCGAATAATTACAGGCCAGTCAGCCTAACCTCAGTGGTGGGGTAATTATTGGAAAGAATTCTGAAGGACAGGATAAATCTTCATTTAGAAAGACACGAATTAATCAAGGATAGTCAGCATGGATTTGTTAAGGGATGGTCGTGTCTGACAAACTTGATTGAATTTTTTGAGTAACAAGGAGGGTAGATGAGGGTAGAGCGTTCGATATAGTTTATATGGACTTTAGCAAGGCTTTGATAAGGTTCCACATGGCAGACCGGTCACAAAGTTAAAAGCCCATGGGATCCAGGGCAAAATGTCAAGTTGGATTCAAAACTGGCTCGGAGACAGGAAGCAGAGGGTAATGGTTGATGGGTGTTTTTGTGACTGGAAGGCTGTTTCCAGTGGGGTTCTGCAGGGCTCAGTACTAGGTCCCTTGCTTTTTGTGGTATATAATCAATGATCTAAACTTGAATAATAGGGGGTATGATTAAGAAGTTTGCAAATGATACTAAAATCGGCTGTGTGGTTGATACTGAAGAAGGAAGCTGTAGACTGCAGGAAGATATCAATGGACTGGTCAGGTGGGCAGAACAGTGGCAAATGGAATTTAATCAGTAGAAGTGTGAGGTAATGCATTTGGGGAGGGCTAACAAGGAAAGGGAATACACATTAAATGGTAGGACACTGAATAGTGTAGAGGAACAAAGGGACCTTGGCGTGCATGTCCACAGATCCCTGAAGGTAGCAGGCCAGGTAGATAAGGTGGTTAAGGCGGCATACGGAATGCTTGCCTTTATTAGCTGTGGTTCTTCCAGGCGTAGGCCTCCCTCAATGTTCTATTGAGGTGAGAGTCCGCCTGGGGTTCTACTGAGTTGAGGACTCTCTTAGGCTCCCATGAGTTGAGTTTAGGGTTACAACGTAGCTGTGACAATCTTCGGAGTTCTATATCACAGTGAGTCGTACCTCCACGTGGTCCCGCTGGGCAACACTTCGGTGTTGGCTAAACGACTCGCCGAGTAACGCCACAAATAGGCAGAGTAACCAAACCTCCTCAACCTCGAGAGTTGCCGCAGGGCCTTGAGCAGCTCAGGGAGCCTCAGGTCAGTAAGTCCTCTGTCTCAATGCTGGAGAGCTGGTGTTACAAGTAGCTGTGGCTTCTTCTGAGTGGTGAGCCATGGCGGGTCGTACCATTACGTTGTCCTGCCGGCGACACATCGGTGTAGCCAAACCGACACCTTAGTAACTCAAATGATCGGCGGCGATCTTTCCTTCCCGTAGGAGGGGACCGAACAAAGAAAACGAAGTTTTGATACCCCGCGGGGTTCAAACTGAGACAACGCCTCAGTTATGCGCCTCCGTCAGACATGCTCCTACAGGGATGACAAGAAAAAGACTCTGCCAATCAAGACCCAAGAATAGGCGAGAGCATTGACGAATTGAACGCTACCAACCGAGGTTTATCAACTCGGGTTACCTGGATAGGAAGACACCGCTATTCCAAGGGACCAGGGGCCTCGAGAAGATTCACCAATAGTTGATGATGTCTTAAAGGACACAGGAGAAGCAACTCTTGTAACGGTCGAAGTGTTTGCACTATCCAATGACTGTCCGAGATATAACCACCAGAGCCCCAAATGTGGGTATAGAACCAGGTCGGAGTCCACACGGGGGTGTGCTTGTAAATTGTTATTTTCGTTACTGGTTATTGTGTCTGTTAATCATTGATGTATTGAATGTATTATAATTACGCGTGTCTATTATAATGAAGCTAGCCACATCAAATGATGATCGGGTGATTAACTGTTAAAATTCACGACTTAACTCAGTTTCACTGGTACCTCTTATGGTGACTTCCACGCTTGGTAGACCTGTCCTTGGCCGCCCGTATTCGCAAAATTTACCTGGTCCGCTTTAACACCTTGAATTCGCCACCCTCCTTGGCCTGTGACGATTCGTTAAGACTCGAAATAGACACTCTTTTAATGGGACCCGTCCCACGAGTGTATCCAAATAGCAGGCCAGGTAGATAAGGTGGTTAAGAAGGCATATGGAATGCTTGCCTTTATTAGCCGTGGCATAGAATACAAGAGCAAGGGGGTTATGCTTCAACTGTATAAAACACTAGTTAGGCCTCAGCTAGAGTACTGCGTGCAGTTCTGGTCACCACATTACAGGAAAGATGTGATTGCACTAGAGAGGGTACAGAGGAGATTTACAAGGATGTTGCCAGGAGTAGAGAATCTTAGCTATGAGGAAAGACTGGATAGGCTGGGTCTGTTTTCCTTCGAACAGAGGAGGCTGAGGGGAGACGTTATTGAGGTGTATAAAATTGAGGGGCCTAGATAAAGTGGATAGAAAGGACCTATTTCCCTTAGAGGGGTCAAAAACCAGGGGGCACATATTTAAAGTAATTGGTGGAAGGTTTAGAGGGGATTTGAGGGGAAATTTCTTCACCCAGAGGGTTGTGGGGGTCTCGAACTCACTGCCTGAAAGGGTGGTAGAGGCAGAAACCCTAACCACATTTAAAAAGTACTTGGATGTGCACTTGGGATGCTCTAACCTGCAGGGCTACGGACCAAGAGCTGGGAAGTGGGATTAGGCTGGATAGCTCTTTGTTGGCCGGCGCGGACACGATGGGCCGAAATGGCCTCCTTCCGCACTGTAAATTTCTATGATTCTATGATGTTGTGAAGTGCACAGCAGACCATGGTGATTCTGGAGACCCTGGCTGCTGAGTACTGCAGGGCTCCACCTGATCTATCAAGACATCTGAATCGCATCTTCAGCAAGCCGATGGTTTGCTCGATAATGGATCTGGTGGAAATGTGGCTGGAGTTGTAGCACTCCTCAGCTTCGTTGGATGGCCTCCTGAATGGTGTCATCAGCCACGTCTTCAGAGGAGAACATAAGAAATAGGAGCAGGAGTATGTAAAATTCGCAAAATTATCGATTTTATAAAATAAGGATACATAAAGTTTCGTACAAACAGCTTTATTTCAGCAGAATGCTGTCAGGTTTCAAAGCGGACACAAACAGCCTGTAAAATGGCCGCCACGCCTCGTGGCAGAACGTTCTAGACTTTCAATGGGCAGACAAGATGGCGTTCCAATAAACATTTGTGCAAGATCGTACAGGACTCAGCACATTTGAGATAATTCACAAGACATGATGGGTTTGCATTTTATACATAAATACTGGAATCGGTCTCCCAGGTGAGAATAAGGGCTATTGTACCGAGCGATCAAGGACCCATCCAAAGACATTAATATGCAAAATCCCCACGGCTCTACGATGAGAGAGCCGTTCGCGGGTACTCACAGCAAGCATTTGGAAGCCCCAAAACCCCTCCAGGGAGACTACTAGCCGGTTCCACAATGAGAGAAGTATTAACAGGTACTCAGACAGTTACAAGTATCACCGAAACCCATTAAAAACGGAGATCACCCTATACAAGAAGTTTGAGCGCCAAAACCCTGACAAAAGATAGACATTAAGATTGGGCGGGAAGAGAGAAATTACAGCACTATAACTGTAAGGTACAACCGTCCATCTCTCTCTTCGCCTGCTACTCTTGCTGCTGACTGCTGTCTCTGCTTCTTCTTGCACTTGCTGTTTTGACTCGCTGGAAGACTGTTGAACTTTTATTCTCTTGCCCGACGGCTCTGGACTCTGATCCGTTAGGATCAACCTCGTGGCTTGCCGCGAAGATCTGTGTAGAACTGGGCTGTGAGGCCTTGAAACGGGCACACCATCCCGAGAAGTCGGTAAACGGTGTTGGAACCGAAGCGAGGAGAGAGGAGAGAGGAGAGAGGAGAGAGGAGAGAGAGAGAGAGAACGAGACGACAGTACGTATCGCCACGGTCAGTAAGCCCCGACCGCGCCTGTAAGTCGAATAAACACTTCCTTGCCCAGGAAGACCTTTCTTTGAGTTTTACAAACTGGTGAGGGCACAGGAAGACTCTTTTTCGAGTAGTATCGGAACTCCGAGGACAACACAGATCTTCATGACAGCAGACGGTCCAGCCTGCTAGCCGGAGCAGAAACGAGTAAACAAGTGGGGTACAGAGACCCCTGATCAGCACGTGGATAGTCAGGTGCTGCGGTAAAAACATCCGAGCAGAGTTTCGGAATTCTCCGAGTTATCACGAGTGGTGAGCATGAGTCTCGATCCTACAAATCTAGATTAGGACAGGTATTGATAGGGGAGGGTTTAAGTTTTAAGGATAAGTATAATGTGTGCCCCTTTTTACGATGTGTCATGCGCTCCTCGTTTCCCTAAAATTAGTTACATAACTGTGTGTAAGATTGTACTGTCATTAATCTGTGCTTATGACATGTATCTCATAATCTTGAATAATATGCAATAAAGATTTTCCATTTCGCACTATTCGACCGGGTCTACCTGAGTTTTTCTCTGCATTATTGCTCTCGCACCCAAGTCCAGTGTCAGAACCGTAAGGGCGAGTGGGTCGAACCACTCACAGGTGTCTAGTGTTACCAGGTTGGCTGGAGACCAGAACAGGCAACAAGGCCAAACCTCACACTAGCACCCAGGCTAAGCACAGAGCCGCAGGTCACCCCTTACAGATAATGGCGACCACGAAGGGACACTGGCAGCAAGAAAATGATGTGTTAGACCCTGGTATGAATGGGCGAAATGTCATGGAAGAGAGAATAGCAGATTATGTGTTTGGAAAAGTGAATTTGACTAAAAAATGGATAAGTGACCTGCTGGTGGATAAGCGTCCACTAGAGGCAGCCGTGAGGTGGACAGATAGCAAGGAACATAAAAGAACAGTAGAGAAAGCGGTCTGGCTGATGTGCTATAAAAGACAAGTCCAAATTTCGGACCAGGTCATCTTAGCGCAGGCAGCTCAGATCAAGAGTTTAGAGGTGGAAATGGACGAGAAAGTCGCGGGGGGCCAGCAGCTCATCGCGTCTTTAAATGCGTTACATCAAGAACGCCAATTAGTCGCCAACCACCATGAGGCGAAAATAGATTACCTCGAGTGCCAGGTCACTGAGGCAAAGTTAAATGAGGGCAGAAGAAAGGAACGATGTGCCCGCCTAGCTGCCCAAATAAAAGCCCAGGAAGAGAGCTTAACGGGGGTTAGGGCGGCATATAAGATGGCCCTCGAGGATAAACATCAGGGGGCCGATCACAGCGTCTGCCAAAGAGAGATAGGGAACCTTAAAAAGGCCCTGAATAAAGCGCACGGCATGGTGTGCCTTATCAGCCCGTCAGCACACCAGCCGCTGGTGGGTGAGGAATTTCAGAAATCCCCACCGAACAAAGCAGAGGAGGTATTTGCCACTGTGCCCTCCGCGCCACCCAGCTATTCGGCAACCTGGGTGAGGAAGGAAGTGGTAGAAGTAGAGGAAGAGCCCACTGAGGTAGAAGTGAAGCCGGGACCGGTGTCCGGTCACGGGTATCAAGAGGGGCCCGAACAGAGACGGTGGGGCACAGGGGGATCTCCTCAACCAGCTTGTGCTGCCTCACAGCTCACACCAGCTGAGGGTTATGATCAGTCACGTACGGAAGCTGGCCGAGTCAGATGACCCTTCCGTACATTTCAGGGAGGTAGAGCAAACCGCAGCCATTAACGGCTGCGACGATGGGGAAAAAGCAAAAATGCTGTTGTTCTCATTAGACAGCTCGATCCTTCAGTGTCTCTCAGACGAGAGCAAGAGGGGAAATAATACCTATGGGGAATTGAGGGACGAGGTCCTGGAAGTGTTGGGAGCGGACGATGAAGGTCCGTTCGTTAGATTGGGACAAACAGTGCAGATGGAGGGAGAACCCCCGAAGGTTTTCGCCGACAGGCTGTGGCCAGTATACCAGCGTAGCTGCCCAGGCGCACCAGCGCGCGCCTATTTGGACGGCGTCGCTTTAACTCATTGGCTCAGGTGTATAGTAGCCAACAGTTTGCCAGCCGTCAGGGAGCAGGCCAAAGCGTGGTTTGATCACACTAACCCCGCCACTACAGAGGAGTCGGTCCTAAATCGACTCACGGTAGGGTACCGTAATACCAGGAGTACGGGAGCACGTCCCCTTAAGGGAAAGGTGCACGAGGCGCGGCCCACAGCCCCGGCTCAAAAGGAGTGGCATCAGGAGGGAAATCGCGCCCCGCAGGCCAGTAATGCTCGTTACGGGTGTGGGAAGACAGGGCATTGGCGCAAGAACTGCAGGAACCCTTGGAAGGAGTCCAGGGATAAAAATCCCGCAGTCCGAGCCCAGGCGCCCGTCTCATATAGGGGAGCTAGTGCACCTATCCATCCCGATGCGATCGAATCAATGTTGGGAGCCATGCGCACCCTCATGATTTCGCATGGAAGGGTGGCAGTTGCTACCGGCCCCGCAGATGCCGCAGCCCCGTCCAACACTACCCAATGACTAGAGCCCACACAGCCCGTCTACCTGTGTCCGCTCAGCTATGATGCGTGGAAGCGACCCCTGGTGGAGATGGAGGTAGAGAAACAGAAGGGTAGTTATTTGTTGGACACGGGAGCTTCATGCACCGTGATTCATACGGATAGCCCTTTTGACTCACCGCTATCTACCAAGGTCCCATACACATTAGCGGGGTTTACGGGAAAAGAGCAGGCTGGCGCGTTCTCCATTCCGCTATCCATTCATTTAGGAGCACTCCACACCACGTGGAAGTGCATACTGATGAAATGGCAAGAGGGGGGTGGGAGAGGCATCCTCGGATCAGACCTCCTATCGGGGCACGGGATCCTCGTGGACCTCAGGAATCACTGTCTCTGGGGAGCTAAGGGTGGAAAAGGCGAGGTAGTGGTAATCCCGGGGGAGGAAGGTAAAGGGGCCCTGTGTACCATGAAGCCATCCGGAGGCTACGACCTCGGGCTTATGGTCGCGGATGTCCCAACGGACATGCAAACGTACGTGTCAGATAATATGCACGCGTTTGCAACCCACAAGCACGATTGTGGGAGGGTTATCGGGTTTGAGGTCAGCGTAGATGGGGACCCCATGACCCGGCCCCAAAAGCAGTATAACTTCCCCAAAGAAGCAGAACCCGATATGGAGACAGCAATGTCCTCCTTGGTGCAGCAGGGCGTGTTGAGGCCGATAGCCACACACGTGAACTCCCCATTATGGCCGGTTAGGAAGCCGGATAATTCGTGGAGGGCCACGGTGGACTACAGAGTCCTTAACAGTAACATTCCCGCCTGCGCGCCCACGGTAGCAGCAGTTGCTGACCTAACAGGGAGTATCCCAGCATCCGCGACCACGTTCACGGTGCTGGATATCTCGAACGGTTTTTGGTCCATCCCGCTGCGGCGAGAGGACCAGTACAAGTTTGTCTTTACTTTCAAAGGACAACAGTACACATGGAACTGTCTGCCACAGGGTTTCCACAACAGCCCCAGTATTTTCCATCAGTGTATGGCAGGAAGTTTAAAGGAGTTTAGTCAGCCTAATCAGATAGTGCAGTGCGTGGATGATTTGCTCCTATTTACGGACTCAAGGGAGGAGCATGGACCACTGCTGGCCGAGTTATTGGAGCTGCTAGCGAGAAAGGGTTTTAAAGTGAACCCTAAGAAAGCACGTATCGGTCAGCAGGAAGTAAAATTCCTGGGGCTGACCATTCGCGCTGGGGAAAGAGCCATAGATAAGGCTAGGAGGGAGTCGGTGCAAGAGTTACCGATTCCCAACATCATAAGGGGTGTGAGGTCCTTTTTGGGACTGACCGGTTACTGCAGGGATTTTATCGAAGACTATGCGGCCACAGCGGCGCCGCTGCTCCGACTCCTCCATAAGGGAGTGGAGTGGTCTTGGGACGAGGGCTGCCAGGCAGCCTTCGAGAAGTTAAAAAGGGATTTGCAGACCGCGCCAGCTTTAGGGGCCATAGATGGGGGGAAGGAGTTTTTCCTGGAGGTAGCTGCCAGCGGGGACAGCTTGAGCGCTGTGCTGCTCCAAGAGCGTCACGGCAAGCTGAGGCCGGTTGTCTATTCGTCCAGGGTGTTAACGGATGTGGAGAGAAGTTTCTCCAATTGCGAAAGGCACCTTTTAGCCACGCATTGGGTTGTGAAAAGATCAGCGATCTTCACAGGGCTCTCTCCCATCACTCTCCTCACCCATCACACACCAACTAAGATGCTTCTAGATGGGAGGATTAAGGATGGGACCGTAAGCAGCGTGCGAATTGCGCGCTGGACCCTTCTCCTTTCCCAGATGGATCTTAGAATTAAAGGTCTTTGCGAGCCCAGGCTTGCGGCCAATTTGGTATACCCCGGTACAGCCCACCAGTGTTCAGTGGAAGGGGTGTGGGAAGTCAACATAGGTTTGCGGGCCGGGATACATCCCAGTGGGCGCGAGATTTATGTTAATGGTTCCAGCACAGTGTCCGCTGGCGAACGACTCACAGGGTGCGGAGTTTATGACCCTGCGGCAAACCTTGCCCTGGCGATTAAGCTCCCCAGCACCATGAGCGCGCAGCAGGCGGAGCTGTCTGCAGTGGTGTATGTCGTTACCCACCCAGAAACTTTCCCAACCCCATACACGATTTGCTCGGACAGTATGTTCACATGCAATTCGTGTACGGAATACCTGGCCATTTGGTCCCGCCGTGGATACACCTCCGCGGACGGACGACCTTTAACGGTGAAGCCCTTGCTGGAAAAGATCCTAGCAGCAGTAAGGGAGGAAGGGGAGATTTTCATCCATAAGGTGAAGGCTCACTCCTCTCCACAGAGCCCCGTGGGGAGGGCAACCAGCAGGCGGATGCGCTAGCCAGGGAGGGTGCCCTTAACGGCATTTTCTGGGACCCCTATGGGCCCAGACCCGTGGCAGCGATCCAAGGCAGGGACGGGAATTCCGGGAACACCAGGGTAGCATTGCCCCTAGACCTTAAGACCGACCAGAATCAGGATCCCGCCCTAAAAGCAGTTCTCAGAACCATTGCTGAGGGCAAGCAGGTAGAGGGCCCGTAAAGTACGGCAACCCTCTCCGTTAAGGAAGGCATGCTGTTCCGCGAGGAGCAGTGGGTTGTGCCGCAGCAGCACAGGAGGGAATTCCTCCAGTTGGCTCACGAGGGACCGGGGGCAGGGCACCCCGGGCCCGAGGTTACCTGGCAACGGGTAGAGCAAGCGGGATGGTGGCCGGGACTCAGGGAGCAGGTCCGCGAGTTCTGTGCTAGCTGTCTCGTGTGCGCTGCAAACAACCCAGACCCCCAGAAAAGGAAAGTGCCCATGGGGCACATCAGGAGGGTAGAGGGACCATGGCAGTCGATACAGATTGACTATATAGGGCCCCTGCCCACCACCCAGGGAGGCTATAAATACTGCCTCGTCTTGGTGGATGTGTTTTCCAAATGGGTGGAAGCCTTCCCCTGTAGAACAGCTACGGCACTGGGTACTGCAAAAATCTTGGTCCGGGAAGTGTTCTCGCGGTGGGGACTCCCCCGTTTTGTGGAGTCAGACCAAGGGAGTCATTTCACCGGCCAGGTGATGCAGAACACCCTCATGCTTTTGGGCATTGAAGGGAAATGGCACGTAGCGCACAATCCGCAGTCATCCGGGATTGTTGAACGCATGAACCGGACCCTGAAGGAAAAATTGAGGAAAGAGACTATGAACTCGCCCCAAAAATGGGCGGAGGTTCTGCCTTTAGTCCTCATGGGGGTCCGGGCCAGTCAGTCGAAAAGTACGGGGTATTCCCCGCACGAGGTGATGACTGGGAGGATCATGCGAACCCCCACCCATGTGCTAGCACCGGTGCTCACTGAGGGTCAGCTCCAAGAGGTAAGCAGGGACAAGTTCGTCCGGACTCTCTTGGAGCGCGTGAAGCAGGTTTATGAGCAGGCGGCTGGGAACATGGGAAGGCAGCATCAGGGCAATCGCCTGTTGCTGGAACCCCGCAAAAAGCGGGAGTGGGAAGTAGGAGACCAGGTCATGGTCAGAAACTACGCCAGAGTAGGGAGTCTGGAACCATTGTAGATAAGGCGAGTCCCATGGTATACGCCGTAAAGGTACCTCGGCGCACTAAGTGGTTCCATGTAAATCAGTGCACAAGGGCCTACCACAGGGGCCAAACCTGCGAGTGGGGACTCGCAGCCCCAGGTAGGGCCACAGGGCACACAGGCAGGCAAAGCAGCTTGCATCAGGGGAGAGGACATCCTAGCAAAATGTAAGATCTTTTATTTGGGTTGGGAGTCAGATGAGGAAGAGCTCGAGGAGATCAACGAAGATAGTGACACTAGCGAACAGGAGCTGGAATCGGAGGACGAAAGAGTCGCCCCCGATTCAGGTATAGGGAAGACAGGGGCTGCAGATAGAGATCCACAAAGGGTGGAGGCCGAAGCTGCAGGTCCCGAACGCAGGGGGGCGGAGCTAGGGGAGGCGGAGCCAGCCGCTGTGGTGGGACCACAGGGCGTGGCGATGGAAGCCTCAGAGCCCGAGCCGCCCGCCTTGAACGTCTTGCCCTCGAGGGAGGTAGGGACTGCGAGTGAAGGGCCGCCTACTGGGCCAAGTAGGGCGGTGCCACAAGCTGCAGATCCCGAGTTCAGGGAGGCGGAATCAGGGGAGGCGGAGCCAGCGACTGTTTTGGGACCACGGGTCGCCACGCTGGAAGTCTCGAAACCCGGTCCGTCAGTCCTGGAGTTCCTGCCCCCGGTAGTTCTCCGTAGGTCAAGTCGGAAACCCCAGCCCAGAAAGATTTGGGTAAGTCCCCCGTATGTCCCCAGACGTAAGTTCAAGGTCAAGGCAGCTCAGGGAGATCCCAGCCCCAGCGCAGCAGCGACAGGCTGCGGCAGATCAAAGGGGGGGGGGGGGGGGGTCAATGCCCTCCCACCGTTGGGAGAAGCCTGCGGCAGCGACCGCAGAATTTGAGTGGGTCGCCCTGGGAACGGGCGGCACTGTACAGTTATTAAGATGAGTGATATGTTTAGGATGAGTTTATAAGTTTGAGTTTATAGTTTTTAAATCAGGTTAAGTCGGTAGTTTAATTTTGTTAACAGAAAAAGGTAAAATGATGGGAGTTTTAGAGATAGGAATAGTTAAAGTCTATCCAGCGCACATGTCTTCTTACGTGAGGTGAGGTCAGGGGACCCGCTCACCCTTCACAAAAGCCAGAGACTCTTGGGAGGCTGGCTACCTCATTCTACCTGATCACAGGAACCAAGGAAGGATGGAACGAATTCTAGTATTGCTCGCGGCAATCGGATGTGGATTGGCCTATCGAGGCCGCACCAAGGATGTCGTGGTGTTTGGATGCTCCGGGGACACAGCCCCCATCGCGGTGGATGGGACCGGAAGGCGAGAGGCTGAGGAGACCACCACCTATTTCCACAAGGGAAGGTGGCCAGGATGGCTGGAAACGAATTCAACTGAGTATTCCAGGACATTGGGTTTTGCCTACAAAGAGACTTCTTTAATGTGCCCCGAAGTGAGGATCATCGCACCCAGAGTCAGCGTCACCGTCGGCAAACGAATTTGTTTGACTTGTAATGGGAATGTCCCATTGAGCCGATGGTGGTGGCTGCGAAAGCTGAGCAAAAACATGAGGAACTCTTCGGTCGAGTGGGAGCGACTGGGTAATAATACCCATCGGACAATTACGGGGACAAATGGACAAGTGAGAGTCTGTTGGGACAAATGGTGGGAACCGGATGAGGGAATTTATATATGTATGTGGGGGTCAAAGCATGTTTGCCCCAAAGGCATCTCCATATTTTTCATCAATCAATGGCAGGATAACGAACAGGGGATGAGGTGGGATGCGAGCACCAGGGGGTGCGGAGCCCCATACTCTCCGATCCCGGTAAATGCCACTGAACTCATTACACGCCCACGCAAGGCCCCGCCCACGATTCCGGTGGTTCTAGCTAAGGAAGAAGGGTGCCCTAAAACCAGTAAGGGACCCGGGAATGGTTTGGTACTGGTCCCCACAGACCAGATACTATTTCAGGGGGTACATTACGCGGTGGCCTCGGTGATTTTAAACCTCACCGAGGTGCGGTTACCAGAGTGGTGCCCCAAAAAGACGGAACAGTTATATCAGGTCCTGTTGACCAAGATGTTTAGACAATTTTATGAGTTCGATTTCGCGGAAATTGATAAAACAAGTTTGTACACCGCACCACATGAAGTTTTGGGTCAGGTGGGGAGGCAAAGAAGGGGTGTTGTGAATGACATGTTCACTGCTTTCAATACAGGTACATCTGTGGTCAACGCTCTAGACAGCGTGGAGCTGCAGACCCAGATTAATGGTTTGAAAACACAATTAAAGAATATTCTTAGACGAAAATAAGGTGGTTGGGTCTGGGTTACACGAGGACCAGGCCATGACTCTCCATTTAAAAGAAATAATAGCTGAACTAGAGAAACATGCGCGTACGGTAAATGCCCTGATTAGGGAAGATCGGAATGCGTCCGATCAGGCTGCGCAGAACGAGGTGTGCGTGCTTTACGGGGCGTGGTTACTGGGCGAGGGCCGCAGTAATTTGGAGGATTTAAAACAAGGTTTGGTCCTGTCCTGGATAAGTAACAAACACCTGCAGGCGCTCCACCCTTTTCAGAACGCATTAAACCCGTGCCAGCTCAGACTAGCTTCAGAAGCATACCCAGTCCCCGTGGACTGCGGACGATCAAACCATACCATCATGGGTATAGTATTATGTATGCCGGTTTTGGGCGACACAGCAAAGCCCGCCCCGGTGTATCGGGTAGAGAACATTGGTGTCATTCAGGGGGGAGCCCACATTCGCTATGCAGCGGTTCCACCTTACGTCATCCGCTGGGAGCAAACGATGACAGGTACAGATCTCTCTGGTTGTCGTGGCCGGGGAGCACACATAATACTGTGTCCCCAGCACTTGAATGCCTTTTTAACACCACAGTGCGGGTTCAGAACGGCTGGCGCCAAGCCCATGAATTGCACCATGGAGGCAATGGCACAAGATCATGTGCCTCCGCAGGTAGCATACATCGGAGGTGGAATATATTGTGTTACCACTGCAGCGCAACACTACCAACATGGAAACCGCAGCCGGTGTCCGGTGAGTGACAGCAGTTTCTGTTTCAAACCCAGGGCGGAAGTTCAAGTAGCACAACAGCGAATTGTCCCGATCCCTGAACCATCCACGGTTCATCTTACCGTAAAAGAGAACTTCACCGACCTGCAGCGATTCGTCGCGCATTTCGGATACCTCATTCCCCCTCTCCCTGAACACCTCACCAAGCTTTTGAAAGCCGTCGCGGTATCGCAAAAACATTTTTACACCCTAGAACAAAAGACTGTCGAGATAGGGACAGAAATTCTGGACATAGTAATTCCACCGTGGTGGAATCTGTTCACCAACATTGAAGTGCCTTCCTGGATTAGAATAGCCTCCCACATTTTAGTTGTATGCCAAGTGTTGATTGTGATATACTTATTGGTCGTGCATTGTAAGAGAGGCAAACGCCTCACCAAGAACGAAAACACGGGAGAGTGGCGAGAACGTTACGTGCGCGTGCACAATGAAAGCACCGCGTAAACAGACAAAATGGCGTCACTCCAGTTTTCCACGTGCGCCTCGGAAGTGTTGTAATCGATCGTGATTTTTCTCAGAAACTGTAATTAAGTTTAGAACTCTACGGGGTAAAAATTCAGTTGGTTGCGCCTCCCGTTAGCGCCTAAAGAGGGCGCTAATGGGGCGCAAAGCCGCTAACGCCCGGGCGCAGCGATGTTTGCGCCGCTCGGGAACTTAACTGGACATTTTAGCGCCGCCGCTACACTTACCGCTGCGACCACCTGCGCGCGCAGATTGTGACGTCATTCCATGGTGCAACGCCCTTGTGGCGCCCCGGAGCGGAAATTGAGTGGCGCCCCCTGCCTTACCGCCTGGCGCTTCCAACGACCGGAAGACTGGAACGCTATCAATCGCTGTGGGGCTGGGGGGGGGCGCTATTTAAAGGGGGCCTCTTCCTGTCTTTTTCTGTGGTCGACATTTTTGCACCACTCGTTCGGAGAGAGAGAGAGAGATTCGGAGAGAGAGAGAGAGAGATTCGGAGAGAGAGAGAAAGAGAGACTTCTGCATTGACTCAACGCTTTGTGAGGTAGTTTTGCCTATTGATCCTAACTTTGCTGCTACTTTAGTTGCTGTCCTTCATTACTTTGCTTGCAAAGACAATATGGGGGCTGCACTGATTGGGGGCGTCGTCCTGCTCCAGCTGAATCGGAGGATACAGAGACGCAGAGAGAGAGTGGCAATGATGGCCAGACGGAGGAGGGCCATCAGGCGTATGTACAGGAGAGCTTACCCTCCCAGGGTATATCGTGAACAGCTCTCCTACATCCATATGACCGAGGAGCTGTGTTTGCGAAGGCTGCGATTCAGCAAGGAGGTGGTCACTGAGCTCTGCCACCTGCTGCAGCCAGATCTGCAGCCTCAACTGAGGTCCAGGACGTCTCTGTCGGTGGCAGTGAAGGTCACAGTGGCTTTGAACTTTTACGCCACTGGCTTATTTCAAGCTGCTGCTGGGGACCTCGCCAATATCTCCCAGTTCGCGGTGCATTGCTGCATCCGGCAGGTCACAAATGCCCTCTTCAGAAGGAGACGAGAGTTCATCTCTTTCCCCATGACCCCAGACAAGCAGCGTGACCGTGCTCTGGGCTTTGCGAGGGTAGCGGGCTTCCCCATGGTGCAGGGCGCCATTGACTGCACGCATGTGGCTTTGCGTGCTCCGCGTGAGAATGCCGAGGAATTCAGGAACAGAAAGGGGTTCCATTCCTTGAATGTCCAGTTGGTCTGTGACCACAGACAGCTGATACTCGCTGTCAATGCCCAGTATCCTGGCAGCTGCCACGATGCTTTTATCCTGCACCAGACTACTGTGGCAGAACTTTGAGGCACCGCATCAGCCAGTTGGTTGGCTTCTTGGGGACAAGGGGTATGCATTGAGCACCTGGCTGATGACACCGCTCCGTACGCCCAACACCCCTGCTGAGCTGCGGTACAATGAGAGCCATCAAGCAACCAGGAACATTATTGAGCACACAATCGGCATGCTGAAGCAACGGTTCCGCTGTCTGGACCATTCCGGAGGAGCCCTGCAGTACTCGCCTGAGCGAGTATCGAACTTCGTAGTCGTGTGCTGCATGTTGCATAACATGGCAATCCTCAGGACCCAGCCAATGCCACCAGGCCTTGGAGCACCACCAGAGGAGGAGGAGGAAGAGGAGGAAGAGGACGAGGACGATGATCATCAGCAGCACCAAGGCAGGAGGGCGGCCCACAATGGTCAAACTGCAAGGGCCGTCCGTCAACGGCTAATAGCAAGCCGCTTCTAGGGCCCCTGCCATTGCTACCGAAATTAATGAACCCAGCACGCAACCCCTAAGCCGGCCAAGGCACCAATAATTCCAAACACCAAACATGTATATTTTGAATACAAAAACTTATTTATTTTACAAACTCTGTGTGGGTCATTTCCTCATGACAAACTCATAGAAATAAACACAAAAAATCAGTCAATAACATAACTGGTTCTCACAACCTGGAGATAATGTCCAAAACACTAAACAAAAGTTGGATCATGAACCTCGACCTTTAATAAAAAAAATGACCAGCATTTTGTCACACCTCCTACTTTTTGCCCTTCGAGGGTGATCTCCTTCCCTTGCGCACTTCCCCCCTTCTAACCCTACTGCTCCTCCGTAATGGGACCTCAGTGGCTGCAGCAAGGCTGGTGGAAGGCTGCTGCTCGTCAGACCCTGACACTGCAGATGCCCCTGAAGGACGGCCTCGACCACTTCTGGGCCTGGAGGGCCCGGCTGCAGACTGCACCAACTCTGCATGGGCGGCAGCAGTCTGTCCTACAGGCGGTGGCAAGTGCAGTGGAGAAGTGACAGTGTTGGCAGCAGGAATGCTGTCATCGTGAGAGAGGACAGCAACTCCCTGCTCGCCCGACACACTGGCACTCCCACGGGGCAGCACTTCAGCATCCGGAGCAATCTGCCGGAGAACAGATTGCTGGCCTGCTGCGGCGCGGTGACAGCCCTGGGGACATGTGCACGAACCATCGAGGTTGGCAGCAGTCTGTGCTCGCGTGGCTTCCATCTGAGTCTGTATGAGAGCAGTCAGAGATGGGATCACGGCAGCCAGTGACTGAATTGCAGCACTAAGCGTTAGTGTGGCATCCGCCTGTGCTACAGCGAAGTGCTCCACACTCCTTGCCAGTGACTCAATGCATTCGGGCACCCTTCCCACTGCACCCATGAGCTCAGTGTGCATGCCCACCGCCTGGGTGTTCATTTCTGCGATCAGCCGCTCCTCCTCTGCGTCCATTGCAGTAGGAGTGTCTGGCATACTCTCCCTCTGGGGAGAAGGCCCCCGTTCTTCCCTACCCCCCCCATGGCGTTGCAGATTGGCGCTGCTGTTGTTGTTCCGGGTTCTGGTGCTGCCGCGGCTGGTATTTGTCCGAATCGGAGGTCCAGGAGGAAAGTAAGTAAATGTTTCCCATGCTGCAGGTATATACCTCAGTTGAGGAAGCGCTCAGTCAAGGTGGGGAGGGGGTTTTCCCAGGAGGTCACAGTGGAGATGGATCTCAGCTTCAACACTTCCAAAATCAGTAGACCTGCAAAAAGTTCTCCAAGACCTGAAAAAGAAAGTTCTGCCACCTGCAAATGATAATTGTGCAAAACTCCGATTTTATGGTGGAGCTGCAGCTGTCATGATGCCAACCACTTGTGATCCCGAAAGGATTAGCTGGCGTGTTCCAGGGGAAGAAATGCGCAAATGTGGTAAACTCTGAAAGGCCGCTCAAAATGGGATTATAGGAGGTACTTAAGTGGCAGTTAAGTGCCTTAAGGGCCGATCCCGCCGCTTGGAGGTGGGACCGAAACGAAGTCTGCAAGCCCGCATTTGGGAAAGTTGCGCAGAGGCGGGTTGGAGGCGGGATCGCAGCCAGACGCCATTTTTTGTAACATTCCCACCTCACCCGCGTTCAAACCTGCCTCCTCGGGGCTGGCAAAATCCAGCCCAAGCTAAGAGACACAAGCAGGCTTGATGTTTTCAATCTCGAGAAGATAGCTAATTACCAATGATGCCACATCTCATTTGAGCCATTTTTATGGTAACGGTGAAAAGCAGATGATGTCAGGGGGTCAGGAAGTGATGGCCTGGCCTGGACAGGTGGATCAGTGGGCAGGTGGCATCCCTGTAATTCTCCAGTGGAAATCAGGTGTAAGTCAATGATTGGGTTACCTGGTCTCCATAGGCTTTGCTGTGTAGACGAGGTATAAGAAGGGGTCTCTCAGGCACAGAGTGTAGAGCCATTCGGCCAGGGGTTTGGAACCATCCAACAGACTGAATCAAGCAAGGGACAGGCTGGAGGAGGACCCACACGTGTCACAGCAATGGATGGAGGAGCCTGGGACACGGGCCGACGGGGATGGAATTGCTGAGATCACAACCTTCTACCCAGGGCATAACTGGTAATATAACTCATGACTGCACCGTGTTAAATACTGTTCAGATACTGCATCAAGTCTCACTAACATTGAATAAAATATAATCACTAATCACCAAAACGGGTCAAGTCGAATCATCCGGAACTTAGGAGTGAAGGAGTTAATCAGCCAGAACCCTGGAACTCTGACCAAGTTCTGACGAAGGATCATTGACCTGAAAAGTTAACTCTGTTTCTCTCGCTACAGATGCTGTCTGATCTGCTGAGTATTTTGCTTTTCGATGAGTGTTTAATTCACTGCCACTTCTCTTCTAGGAATGCCCACCTTGAAGAAGTTCTGCTCTTCTCTCTGGCGGAATTTCCGTTTGTCTCTTTTACCTTGTTCATCTTCATTGCTTTCTGTTTCCCTTACATAGAAACATAGAATCTAGGAGCAGGAGTAGGCCATTCGGCCCATCGAGCCTGCTCCGCCATTTAATACGATCATGGCTGATCATCCAAATCCAGTACCCTGTCCCTGCTTTAATCCCCACATTACATATATCCCACCCTACCCCCGTAACCCCACGTATTTAATTCCCCCTAACATATCCCATCCTATCCCCATAACCCCACATATTTAATCCCCCCTAACACTAAGGGTCAATTTACCATAGCCAAATCAACCTAACCCACACATTTTTGGACTGTGGGAGGAAACCGGAGCACCCGGAGAAAACCCACGCAGACACGGGGAGAATGTGCAAACTCCACACAGACAGTCACCCAAGGTCAGATTCGAACCCGGGTCTCTGGCGCTGTGAGGCACCAGTGCTAACCACTATGCCACCGTGTTGCCCTTCTCATGTTTGATCTGGTATCTACCAAAACTCGCTTTCACAGCCACATCTCTTTCCTCAGCAACAGTCTCCAACTCCGACTTATTCCACATGGATTCCAACTGAAATTCCACCCTTCATGTTTTGGATCCACCCAGGATTACAGATATCTGAGATATTCAGCGTTCCTCGAACCACTTCTCTCGCTGTATCCTGAGATCCACGCTCAACACCATGTGTCGCCACATGCACGCTCTCGACCTCTCTTCAGCAGCACCGACTCACTATCTCAAAGCTGTGATGGTCCGCAGTTCCACTTCATCCTTCGCTTCATCCTTCGCTTCATCCAGCGCTTTAACAGAAAACCTTTTTTCTTCCTTTCAAGTGCCAAGGATCGTAAGCTTCAACAACTCTTGGACACAGACACCCCTCCGGAACCTTCTTCTCATCTCACCCCCTGCCCTGTTTTCACTATCCCCTCTGACCTTCCCCTCTCTGACCCCGAACGATCAGTCCTCAGCAAAGGCCTGAGCTTCATCCCCTTTCACAAAAGCAGTTCTGATGAAGGGTCATCGACCTGAAACGTTATGCTGCCTGACCTGCTGAGTATTTCCAGCATTTTCTGGTTTTATTCCCGAATCTAAGTGTTCAAATCTCTCCCTATCTCGCCAAACTCCTCCAGCTCTACAACCTCCGAGAAATCTACGTTCCTCCAATTCTGGCCTCTTCTGCATCCCGACTTCCTTCTCTACCATTGGTGGCCGTGCCGTCACCTGTCTAGGCCCCAAGCTCTGGAATCGCCTCACTAAACCTCTTCGCCTCTCTTAAGGCGCTCCGTAAAACCTGTGTCCGTGATGGTCACCTGCCCAATATCGTCATGTGTCTCAGTGTCAAATTTTGTTTGATAACACCTGTGAAGCACCTTGGGATGTTTCACTACTTTAAAAGCGCTATATAAATGCAAGTTGTTGTCCAGGTGAACGATGGTATTTGTACAGTGGAAGGATCACAGGAGGGAGCCAGGCCATGTGCTGAACCGGAAGAGCAGGTATTAGGGGAGGGAGATTTTCAGACAAGCATCCAATGGAGGATCCCCACAGATCGGCCAAGTGTATTGGGATGGAGCTTCTTGGCAGGAACAGATGAAGGTGCCCCAGTAATTGTGACCAACTATTGGTGGATGGGGAGGAACTGTATACAGACCAGGCCCAATGTGACTATAGTGCTGAAATTCAAGGGATTGACTGAACGAGCGAGCGATGAGCCCTCCATCCAGCACTCCCCTAAAACCCAGACTCTGTTAGCTCCGGGGTGTTGGAACCGTGGCCAGAGGGAGAGGTGTTTGTTTCTGGTTTAAAACAGGCCTTCAATTATCAGGCCCAAGACTGGGTGAGTGTAGCTCTTGGAGGGGGGAAGGGGGGGAAACGGTGACTCCATCTTCGGTGATGACGGGGTCTGTGAGGATGTAAGTGGGCATGGCTGCTACACCTACTCCTGCTGCCCCTTCACCTTTTAAGCTGAACGGAAAAACATGGAGTCAAATGCTACACTCATCCAAATATGACAATCGCAGCATGTGAAGGCCATGGCTGGGGTTGTCTGCCCTTCAGCCATTTTCGTCGTCTCACATATACAGGAAGGCTGTGTTCCTCCTGAAGTCTGAGCGGGCGGTGTTCCTGACCCTCTACAAGGAGCTCACTGTGGGCGGGGCCTTCCTGCCAGTGGACCCTCGAGGTCACCACACAGAGAAATGTAATCTCCAAAGACCCGCCCATTATCCCCAGTGAGCTCCTCCTCCCCCACCTGCATCAACTGGGGGAGGGGAGGCGAGGTCGGGGATGATGTCCATCCCGCTCGGCTCAGCTTCAGGGAGACCAGCCTCCGTCGTGTCTTCCTATCTGGTGCCAGCTCTTTATCCAGCTGGAGCGAGAGGAGCACAGGGTAGGACCGCCTACTGCATCTTCTAGACGTCAGATGGTGTGCGGTGCCACACTTGGAAGGAGGTGGAACACGTGCGCAAGAACTGCCCCGCCTCCCAGGCCGCCAATAGAGCGGAGACGGCCGAGGTTGGCGCCGCCACTGCTCCTCCTCCTGCCCTCGAAGCAGCAGTTATGTGGTCGACAGCAGAGGCTACCGGCTTCACAGCCTCCGGCAGCCCGGGAATAGGGAGTGTGGGGTAGGTGGGGAAGGGTGAAGATCGCCTGTCTAGCCTCTTTACACGGGAGTCCTCCCTGCTCCTTTGGGCATCTAGCGGGGAGAGTGTTGCGTGGAACAGTCGTGCGCAACAGGTTTTCAATGGGCTCCCCAAGCTGCCTGGAATTTTTGCGATCTGGAGCAGTGCATCTTCCACGTTTACACAGGACCCCAAGGTCCTCCAGTTGCCGAGTCTACCCCATCTGTACCTCCAGGCCCACTGACCTCCAACAAGTGCAGAAACTTGCTGAGCACATCATGCAAACCATCATGGTGACCCAGTCTACCCCCTTCGCCTGGACCTTCCTCCAGTCCCACATCCACGTTGACTGTACGCCGGGGCCTTTGTTTTATCAGGTGTGGTTGGTTCCAAATGTATTACGTAATCAGTTCCTGTATCAGGTGCGCGATGCCCCAACAGCGAGAGATCAGTAACATTAGTGCCTAATACAGGTCACAGTGGCTCTTTTTCTCAGGATGTCACCCATTTTTGCATTAATTGTTTGATTTGTTGAACCCAGATCCCAATACCAAGAAAGCTTTCCTGCAACACACTCGTCCCACTGCCGGGCAGATTGATTGTGGGTCCCCTCCCGCATCAAAGGTTATACCCTAGTGATGGTGGACACTTTCTCCAAATAGGAGGAAGCTTTCCCTGTGGACCGTTCCAGTTATGGACAAAGCAAGGCCACTGGTTTATAAGGTGCAGGTGTGGCTAAAGCAAGCTGAATGTTTCCATGTCAACCAGTTGAAACTTTTGACCCTCTCCAACCCTTTCCCCTCTGACCCAGCTTCCGCCGTGCGCTCCCTCCACATCTGGGACAAGCGACCCTCTGGGTCTTGGGCCGCCCAGCCGGGGAGACCCGGATCAGGATCAGCCAGCAGCGCGGGATCAACACGATTTGTCAGACCCTGTGGGCGGAATCCACCTCAGGTATACCTGGTCCAACTCAAACTACAGAGAGGCCATGTCGGCCATAGAATCGCAGAATCTTACAGCACAGGAGGCCACCATTGGGCCCATCGTGCCGGTGCTCTTTGGTAGAGCTATCCAATTAGTTCCATTCCTCTTTTCATCCCCGAGCCCAGCAAACCCACCACCCCTTCAGGCAGTGCATTCCAGGTCACAACAACACACCGTCATTTCCTCAGATCGCCTCTGGTTCCTTTGCCAATCACTTCAAATCTGTGTCCTCTGGTCACTGATCCTCCTGCCACTGGAAACAGTTTCTCCTTATTTACTGGATCAAAATCGTTGATGATTTTAAACACCATCAAATCTCCTTTTAACCTTCTCTTGTTCTGTGGGGATTAACACTGCTTCCCCAGTCTCCCCACATAACTGAAGTCCTTCAGTTTGGGTTGTGAGCCCCAGACCAGCTCCAAGAAACAGATGTGAAAGAAATGACTTGTGCTTTATTCACTGATGGCTTCTGCCTCAGCTCCTCTGCTGCTGAAACCCTCATCCATACTGTGTTACCTCCAGACTCGATGATTCCACTGCTCTCCTGGCCGGCCTCCCACCTCCCAGCCTCTAAACTTCAGCTCATCCAAAATTCTGCAGCCCGTATCCTAACTCACAGCAAGTCCCGTTCACACTTCGCTCCTGTGCTCGCTGACCTACATTGGCTCCTGCCCCGGCAACGCTTCAGATTGAAAATTCTCATCCTGGTGTTCAAATCCCTCCATGGCTTCGCCCCTCCCCATCTCACCAACCTCCTCCAGTCCTACAACCTTCCGAGAACTTTACATTCCTCCTATTCTGGCCTCTTGTGCATCCCAGACTTCCGACGCTCTACCATTGATGGCCTGCCTTCAGCGTCCAAGGCCCCAAGCTCTGGAATTGCCTCCCTAAACCCCTCCGCCTCTCCTCCTTAAAACCTACCTCTTTGTCCAAGCTTTTGGTCCCCTGTCCCAATATCTCCATGTGGTTCGGTGTCAACTATTATTTGATAATATTCCTGTGACGCGCCTTAGGATATTTTACGACATTAAAGGCGCTATATTAATGCAAGTTGTTGTTCCACTGCATTCTTGGCTCTGAGCATGCTGACTGGGTACTGGAGAAGGCCCCATACTGCAGCCTGGTGTCTGGGTGGAACTTCCCATTAATAGCCCCAGTTTCTGCTTCACACCGCACCTACCCACAACCAGCAATCAACACGTTTTCTTCAATATCAAAACTTATGCTCAAATGAGGTTGACAATAAAGGAGACATATTGGGCTCAATATACCAGCTCACCCTTGGGGTCGTGTTATTTCACACGCTCTCGTATTACTCCTTGTAATGATATGTTAAGAAGGCTTAAGCACCACACTGGAGAGGTACAAGCTGCCCAAAAATGGAAGGGGGTTAAGTTAAAGAAAGGACGCTTCTCTGACATGTAAACCAAGTGTGTACTTATACCCTTGACTAACCAGCACAAATGAATTAATGGGGGTCACAAAGAAGATCGGAGATTAGACGGAGGAGACCCCAGGCGGGGCAAGATCAGAAAGACAGGAGGACAGAGGATACCCGAGGCGGGACAAAAGCGGAGCAGAGAATCGGGCTCGGGCTCCGAGGATTGCTTCTCCCCCTTAAGTATGTGGACTGTGAGAATCCTGGAAATCTCCACTTCGGATTCTCTTACCAACTAACGTGGACTAAATTAAATGATACGATTAATAATTGTAGGTTAAAGATTTTATGTAATCGTTGCATGACGAACGATAATTCCTGATTATATTCATACTTTTAACTCTATTGTGAAATGCCCTGGGTGGACCGGGTGGCGAAATGCCCTGGGTGGACCGGGTGGCGAAATGCCCTGGGTGGACCCGGTTGGAAGGAGATGGAGGGAACCGAGACGCTGGGCCTTCCTTGGAAAAGGCAGAAATCAGCAGAAGACGACAGCAACCAGTTCATGAGACCCAAGGCCAACGAAGTTTGAAGAATTCCAGAGATAAAGGGCTGGATTTTGTCATTGGGGGCGGGTCAGGTGGTCGGCGGGTCCCGCTCCCACCTCCGATGGGAGGCGGGATAATTTAGCGATTTTGCCCTAATTGGGCACTTGATTTCCAGCGTATGGGAACCCCTGGCCCAATGAGTCTTTTGGTCCTGAAACTCACCACCGATGACGTCATTTATGCAGCTGCATTTAAGGCCTGCAAGCAGCCTTGGTTCATTTTCTGACCTACAACTTTTTTTGGGATACTTCTGAGGGATTTGTGGTGCAGAGATGTCAGCCTCAAGGTCCAAGGCCGCACCCCGCTTTGATGCCGACTCCCTCCATGCTCTGGTGGGGAGAGCAAGAGCTCAAAGAGGTGCTGGTTCCTTCCTCTGGGAGGAAAAAACCTCCCCAGCAGACCAAAGCTGTGTGGCTGCAAGTGGCACAGGAGGTGAATGCGATTTCAATGTGCAGCAGAACCTGGCTGCAGTGCCGAAAGAGGTTTCATGACCTTCTCCGCACAGGAAAAGTGAGTATGACATCACCATGACCCTCAATTTGCTCCCCATCGCCTCTCATCATCAGCACTCTGCATTGTCAACCTCCTCCTCCACATCCCACTTCACCCTTATCGGCGGAGGAGGAGCCTTTCTTTCTTCCACAGAGCGGTCGGCAGCGGGGAAGGAACTTCGCGGGCTTTTTTCAAAGTCAGAGGGCGGGGCCAATTCATTGGTACCCGTATATAGGTGGAGCTGTTGCTAAGCCCGAGACACTACACTAGTAGTGTCTCCCACCCTCCCACCTCCTCTAACCTTTAGGGGTAGAGGGAATTTAAAAGGTAGGTTCGATTTATATTTTGTTTTCAGGGACTTAACTTAATAAAGTAATATAAGGGTTAAGTCATGGCAGGAAATCTCGGAACCGTGTCGTGCTCCTCCTGTGCTATGTGGGAAATCAGGGACACTTCCAGTGTCCCTGACAACTACGTGTGCAGGAAGTGCGTCCAGCTGCAGCTCCTGACAGACCGCATGGCGGCACTGGAGCTGCGGATGGACTCACTCTGGAGCATCCACGATACCGAGAACTTTGTGGATTACTCATTTAGTGAGTTGAACACACCGCGGGTAAAGGCTAGGTCAGACAGTAAATGGGTGACCAAGAGGTAGGGCAATATCAGGAAGGTAGTGCAGGAGTCCCCTGCGGTCGTCTCCCTCCAAAACAGATATACCGTTTTGGATACTGTTGGGGGAAATGACCTACCAGGAGAAGGCACCAGCAGCCAGGTTCATGGCACCATGGCTGGCTCTGCTGCACAGCAGGGCGGGAAAAAGAGTGGTAGAGCTATAGTGATAGGGGACTCAATTGTAAGGGGAATAGACAGGAGTTTCTGTGGCCGCAACCGAGATTCCAGGATGGTATGTTGCCTCCCTGGTGCAAGGGTCAAGGATGTCTCGGAGCGGCTGCAGAACATTCTGGAAAGGGAGGGTGAAGAGCGAGCTGTCGTGGTGCATGTAGGTACCAACGATATAGGTAAAAAGCGGGAAGAGGTCCTACAAGCAGAATTTAGGGAGCTAGGAGCTAAATTGAAAAGTAGGACCTCAAAGGTAGTAATCTCTGGGTTGCTACCAGTGCTACGTGCTAATCAGAGTAGCATGAACAGGATAGCGAGATTAAATATGTGGCTTGAGCAGTGGTGCAGGAGGGAGGGATTCAAATACCTGAGGCATTGGAACCAGTTCTGAGGGAAGTGGGACCTGTACAAAAGGGACGGTCTGCACTTGGGCAGGACTGGAACCGATGTCCTCGGGGTAATATTTGCTAAGGCAGTTCGGGAGGATTTAAACTAATATGGCAGGGGAATGGGAACCTATGTAGCAAAACAGGGGGAAGTAATATGCAGTCAGAAACAAATGTTAGAAGGGTGAGAAACAATAAGGGAAATCCGAGTAAACAAAGGCAAGAAACACAAAGGGCCATACTAAATCATAAGTCTAAAAGGACAAAGGGTGTTAATAAAACAAGCCTAAAGGCTCTGTCTTAATGCAAGGAGTATCCGTAATAAGGTGGATGAATTGACTGTGCAAATTGATGTTAACGGATATGATGGGATTGGGATTACAGAGACGTGGCTCCAGAACAATCAAGGCTGGGAACTGAATATCCAGGGGTATTCAACATTCAGGAAGGATAGAATAAAAGGAAAAGGGGGTGGGGTAGCATTGCTGGTTAAAAAGGAGATTAATGCAATAGCTAGGAAGGACATTAGCTTGGAGGATGTGGAATCAATATGGGTTGAGCTGCAGAACACCAAAGGGCAGAAAATGTTAGTGGGGGTTGTGTACAGACCTCCAAACAGTAGTAGTGAGGTGGGGGAGGGTATGAAACAGGAAATCAGAGGTGCATGCACAAAAGGCGCAGCAGTTATCATGGGTGACTTTAATATGCATATAGATTGGGCTACTCAAACTGGAAGCAATACGGTGGAGGAGGATTTCCTGGAGTGTTTAAGGGATGGTTTCCTAAACCAATATGTTGAGGAACCAACTAGAGGGGAGGCCATCCTGGACTGGGTGTTGTGTAATGAGGAAGGACTAATCAGCAATCTTGTGGTGCGAGGCCCCTTGGGGAAGAGTGACCATAGTATGGTGGAGTTCTACATTAGGATGGAGAAGGAAACAGTTAATTCAGAGACCATGGTCCAGAACTTAAATAAGGGCAACTTTGAGGGTATGAGGTGTGAATTGGCGAGGTTATATTGGCAAGCGATATTTAAGGGGTTATCAGTGGAAGGGCAATGGCAGACATTTAGAGATCGCATGGATGAACTACAGCAATTGTACATCCCTGTCTGGCGTAAAAATAAAAAAGGGAAGGTGGCTCAACCATGGCTAACAAGGGAAATCAGGGATAGTATTAAAAGCAAGGAAGTGGCATACAAATTGGCCAGAAGTAGCAGCAAACCCGGGGACTGGGAGAACTTGAAAACTCAGCAGAGGAGGACGAAGGGTTTGATTAGGGCAGGGAAAATAAAATATGAAAGGAAGCTTGCAGAGAACATTAAAACGGACTGCAAAAGCTTCTATAAATATGTAAAAAGAGGTTAGTAAAAACAAACGTAGGTCCCCTGCAGTCAGAAACAGGGGAAGTCATAATGGGGAACAAAGAAATGGCAGATCAATTGAACAAGTACTTTGGTTCGGTGTTTACTGTGGAGGACACAAACAACCTTCCGGAAATAAAAGAGATCAAAGGATCTGGTAAGAGGGAGGAGCTGAGGGAAATCCTTATCAGTCGGGAAAAGGTGTTGGGGAAATTGATGGGACTGAAGGCTGATAAATCCCCAGGGCCTGATGGTCTGCATCCCCGAGTACTTAAGGAGGTAGCCTTGGAAATAGTGGATGCATTGACGATCATTTTCCAACATTCCTTAGACTCTGGATCAGTTCCGAAGGAGTGGAGGGTGGCTAATGTAACCCCTCTTTTTAAAAAAGGAGGGAGGGAGAAAGCAGGGAATTATAGACCGGTCAGCCTGACATCGGTGGTGGGTAAAATGATGGAATCAATTATTAAAGATGTCATAACAGACCATTTGGAAAGTGGCGACATGATAGGTCCAAGTCAGCATGGATTTGTGAAAGGGAAATCATGCTTGACAAATCTTCTGGAATTTTTTGAGGATGTTTCCAATAGGGTGGACAGGGGGGAACCAGTAGATGTGGTGTATTTGGACTTTCAGAAGGCCTTCGACAAGGTCCCACACAAGAGATTGGTGTGCAAAGTTAAAGCACATGGGATTGGGGTAATGTGTTGACGTGGATTGAGAACTGGTTGGCACACAGGAAACAAAGAGTAGGAGTAAATGGGTACTTTTCAGAATGGCAGGCAGTGACCAGCGGGGTACCGCAGGGTTCGGTGCTGGGGCCCCAGCTGTTTACATTATATATTAATGATTTGGACGAAGGGATTAATTGTAATATCTCCAAATTTGCGGATGACACTAAATTGGGAGGCAGTGTGAACAATGAGGATGCTAGGAGGCTACAGAGTGACTTGGACAGGTTGGGTGAATGGGCAAATGTATGGCAGATGAAGTACAATGTGGATAAATGTGAGGTTATCCACTTTGGTGGTAAAAATAGGGAGGCAGACTATTACCTGAATGGTGACAGATTAGGGAAAGGGGAGGTGCAACGCGACCTGGGCGTCATGGTACATCAGTCACTGAAGGTGGGAAGGCAAGTGCAGCAGGCAGTCAAGAAAGCAAATGGCATGATGGCCTTCATAGCAAGGGGATTTGAGTACAGGAGTAGGGAGGTGATGCTACAGTTGTACAGGGCCTTGGTGAGGCCACACCTGGAGTATTGTGTGCAGTTTTGGTCTCCTAACTTGAGGAAGGACATTCTTGCTATTGAGGGAATGCAACGAAGGTTCACTAGATTGATTCCTGGGATGGCCAGACTGACATATCAAGAAAGACTGGATCAACTGAACTTGTATCCTCTGGAGTTCAGAAGAATGAGGGGGGATCTTAGAGACGTTTAAAATCCTGACTGGTTTAGACAAATTAGATGTGGGCAGAATGTTTCCAATGTTAGGGAAAACTAAAACCAGCGGTCACAGTCTAAGGATAAAGGGGAAGCCATTTAAGACTGAGATGAGGAGGAACTTCTTCACCCAGAGAGTGGAGAATCTGTGGAATTCTCTACCACAGAAGGTTGTTGAGGCCAGTTCGCTAAATATATTCAAAAGGGAGTTAGATATAATACTCACAACTAGGGGGATCAAGGGGTATGGCGAGAAAGCAGGAATGGGGTACTGAGGTAGCATGTTCAGCCATGAACGCATTAAATGGCGGTGCAGGCTAGAAGGTCCGAATGGTCTACTCCTGCACCTATTTTCTATGTTTCTATGTTTCTATCCCTGCACCCTTACCCATTCCCTCTCTCTCTATATGTACACATTCACTTAACTGTTTGACTATTCTGCCCTCACACTCCGTGACAACAAACTTACAACACAGAGAGCCCTTGATCTTGGGACCTCACTCCATCTTTGTGTCCTTCTAAGCATCTATGCTTTGGCTTCTCGACACTCACTCCTTCATTCTCACTCAAAATTCACTTGTGTCCGTCATTGCAGGAAAAGAGAGCCCATAATACGAGAGAAAGGGTGAAGACAGGAGGAGGGTCACCCTCAATAGCCCAGCTCACCACTGCGGAGGAGGCGGCCCTGGAGATCGTGGGAGTCGAGGAGGATGTGCACGTGGGGGACGGACAGACGGGCGCATCAGAGCAAGCTGGTGACAGAATAGTTTTGCGCTTCTCATTGACATTGCATGAGTGACTGATATTGATTCTGATGCTCTAACAGATTGACTTATGATCATCTGCACAATTCCATGTGCATGCAACATTTATCTCATGTCGAACTCTTTCCTTTACTCACCCACAGGACCATCGACAGCCCCCCTCCTCCCCACTGTCCAGGACGAACAGCCTGAGCCACAAGACTCCTCAGAGGAAGCTGCAACCTCTGAGGGCGCAGCGTCCGCAGAATTCAGCGCACCCAGCACTAGCGCAGACACTCACACCTCGGTGGGACCTTCGGGACATAGAGTAGTGTTGTCACCTGGTGTATCACAGCTCACAAGTGAGCATCAGCAAATGGTGGAGACAGGGAGAGCAGTGGAGTGTCCTCGTCGGAGGGTGCTCCCAGCTCGGCTCAGCTGCATTTACATCCTAGGATACTTAAGGAAGTGGCCCTAGATATAGTAGATGCTTTGCTGGTCATCTTCCAAAATTCTAGAGACTCGAACAGTTCCCATGGATTGGAGGGTAGCTAATGTAACCCCACTATTTAAAAAAGGTGGTAGAGAGAAAACGGGGAATTATAGACTGGTAAGCCTGACATCGGTAGTGGGGAAAATGCTAGAGTCCATTATAAAAGATGTAATAGCAGAGCACTTGGAAAACAGTGACAGGATCAGACAAAGTCAGCAGGGTTTACAAAATGCCTGACTAATCTACTGGAATTTTTTGAGGATGTAACTGGTAGAATAGATAAGGGAGAACCAGTGGATGTGGTGTATTTGGACTTTCAGAAGGCTTTCGATAAGGTCCAGCATAAGAGATTAGCGTGCAAAGTTAAAGCACATGGGATTGGGGGTAAGGTACTGACTTGGATAGAGAACTGGTTGGCAGACAGGAAGCAAAGAATTGGAATAAACGGGTCTTTTTCCAAGTGGCAGGCAGTGACTAGTGGGATACCGCAGGGATCGGTGCTAGGACCCCAGCTATTCACAATATACATTAATGATACAGACGAGGGAACTAGATGTAATATCTCCAAGTTTGCAGATGACACAAAGCTGGGTGGGCGTGTGTGCTGTGAGGAGGATGCAGAGAAACTCCAGTATGATTTGGACAGGTTGGGTGATTATACTGCATCTGCCATGCATCTGCCCAATGTGGATAAATGCGAGGTTATCCACTTTGGTGGCAAAAACAGGAAGGCAGATTATATGAACGGAAATAGATTGGGAAAAGGGGAAGTGCAACAAGACCTGGGTGTCCTTGTGCACCAGTCGCTGAAGGTAAGCATGCAGGTGCAGCAGGCGGTTAAGGCGGCAAATGGTATGTTGGCCTTCATAGCGAGAGGATTCGAGTACAGATGCAGGGATGTCTTGCTACAGTTGTACAGGGCCTTGGTGAGACCACACCTTGAGTATTGTGTGCAGTTTTGGTCGCCTTATCTGAGGAAGGATGTTCTTGCCATGGAGGGAGGGCAGCGAAGATTCAGCAGACTGATACCTGGGATGGCAGGAATGACGTATGGAGAGAGATTGGGTCGATTAGGCTTATATTCGCTAGAGTTTAGAAGAATGAGAGGAGATCTCATTGAAACTTATAAAATTCTAACAGGACTAGACAGACTAGATGCAGGAAGGAGGTTCCCGATGGCGGGGAGAGTCCAGAACCAGGGGTCACAGTCTAAGGATAAGGGGTAAGCCATTTAGGACTGAGATGAGGAGGAATTTCTTCACCCAGAGAGTGGTGAACCTGTGGCATTCTCTACCACAGAAGGCAGTTGAGGCCAATTCCTAAGAAATATATCTAACTCCTTCTTGAATATATTTAAAGACTAAGGGGATCAAGGGCTATGGGGAGAAAACAGGGACAGGGTACTGAATTTGGATGATCAGCCATGATCGCATTGAATGGCGGAGCAGGCTCGAGGGGCCGAATGGCCTACTCCTGCTCCTATCTTCTATGTTTCTATGTCAACCCTGTGCCTCTGGGTCCATCCAGAGGGAGAACGGTGCTGGAGTCTCTGGCAGGTTTTGTCTCCAGGGTTACTGCGTGTGTGGAGAGGATGGAGGAGTCCATCGCTAACATGAGCAGAGCCTTTGTGGAGGCATTGGCGCATGAACGCATCACCACGGAAAGGATGGCTACGGCCATGGAGGAGCTAAGACACCAGGGTCTTGAAAACATGGTCATTGTTCAGAATAGACTGACATCTCTGGAGGAGCGATGGCAGCTATTGAGCAGAGAAACCAGACCTTCATTGAAGTCCTCTGAATTGTAGGACTGCCAGTGCAGAAACTGGTCCTCATGGCCCCCCTGAAGTGCAGCAAGGTGCTGTCCAGCCACTTGCTAGCTCTGAAGTGGGCCTGACCCATGAGAGGGATGTTGGTGACAGACAACAAGGAAATGGGGGCTCCTCTCCAAGCGCTCACACTCCCATGCCACTGCAGAGCCCTCGGTCTGAGCCCCAACAGAGCCCTCACCCAACTGAGATTGATGTCTCAGCCCCTGCACAGCCGCAGGAGCAGCAGACTGTTGGCGAGCCCTCACAGGCTCGCATCCCCAGAGGACGCCCGCCAAAGGTGTCAAAGCAGGAGCAGCATGAAAGTGAGCAAGGGGCCTCCACATCTGCTGAAGCCACAGTGGAAGCATCACATAGGAGCACGTGTAAGAGTAAGATAAAGCACAAGTAGTCACAAGGGGAGTCACTTGGGTGTTCTGTAGAGTTTAATTGTGAAATGCCATCCGTGACTGAATGTTATAAAATGACTTGATGGCAATCTGTTGAAGTTGTGGGCTGTGTCATTTCGCAAATGGGACTTCCTCATTGAGGGCTTAGGGTGACTTGGAATTGTCAGTATGGTGGTCAGAGTGATAGGAAGCCGTAGGTTCTTGTCCATTGTCGATGGTGTGGTAAGTAGGTGTTAGCCAAATGTGTTTGATTGGGCAGCCGAAGCAAATCTGGCCAAGATCAGTGCATCCTGGGCAGCAATGTTCTCACGTGCTGCTGCCGCTGGTTGATGCGCCTCCGCAAGCTCTTCATTCTCGCTCTCCTCCTCCTCATCTGAGGAGGCTATGCGATGAGTCACTTGTACCTCAGGCGGCTGGAAGCCACGATGCTGTGCCATGTGTCATTGGGGGAGCATTATGGTGCTAGTGACCATAATGCTGTCAGATTTAAGGTAGTTATGGAAAAGGACAAAGGATAGACCAGGAATAAAAATTATAAATTGGGGTAAAAGCAAATTTTGCTGAGCTCAGAGGGGATTTAGCCATAGTGGACTGGAAACAGCTACTTGAAGGTAAATCAGTGCCAGAGCAGTGGGAGGCATTCAAGGAGGAGATCCGGAGGGTTCAGACCAAATATGTGCCCTTAAAGAAAAAAGGTGGGACTAACAAATCTAGAGCCCCCTGGATGTGTCGGGACATACAGGGTAGGATAAAGAAAAAAAGGGAGGCGTATGACAGATACCGAGGGCTAAATACTCCAGAATCTTAAGGAGGTGTACAGAAAGTGCAGGGGTGCAATTAAAAATGATATTAGGAAAGCAAAGAGAGAGCATGAAAAATTCTTGGCAAGGAAAATCAAGGAAAACCCAAAGATGTTTTATAAATATATTAAGAGTAAGAGGATAACTAAAGAAAGAGTAGGGCCGATTAGAGATCATGAGGGTAATCTGTGTGTGGAGGCGGGAGATGTCGGTAGGGTTCTTAATGAATATTTTGTGTCTGTTTTCACAAAGGAGATGGGCAAAGCAGACATTGCTATTGGAGGGTGGGGGGGGGGAGGAGTTTGAATATTAGATTAAATAAACAGTGAGAGAGGAAGTATTAAGGGGTTTAGCAGCTTTGAAAGTGGATAAATCCCCAGGCCCGGATGAAATGTATCCCAGGCTGTTAAGTGAAGCAAAAGAGGAAATAGCAGAGGCCCTGACCATCATTTTTCAATCCTCTCTGGCTTCAGGTGTGGTGCCAGAGGACTGCTAATGTGGTACCCTTGTTTAAAAAGGGAGAAAAGGATAGACCGAATAATTACAGGCCAGTCAGCCTAACCTCGGTGGTGGGAAAATTATTGGAAAGAATTCTGAAGGACAGGATAAATCTTCATTTAGAAAGACACGAATTAATCAAGGATAGTCAGCATAGATTTGTTAAGGGAAGGTCGTGTCTGACAAACTTGATTGAATTTTTTGAGGTGGTAACAAGGAGGGTAGAGCGTTCCATATAGTTTATATGGACTTTAGCAAGGCTTTTGATAAGGTTCCACATGGCAGACCGGTCACAAAGTTAAAAGCCCATGGGATCCAGGGCAAAGTGTCAAGTTGGATTCAAAACTGGCTCGGAGAGAGGAAGCAGAGGGTAATGGTTGATGGGTGTTTTTGTGACTGGAAGGCTGTTTCCAGTGGGGTTCCGCAGGGCTCAGTACTAGGTCCCTTGCTTTTTGTGGTATACAATCAATGATCTAAACTTGAATAATAGGGGGTATGATTAAGAAGTTTGCAAATGATACTAAAATCGGCTGTGTGGTTGATACTGAAGGAAGCTGTAGACTGCAGGAAGATATCAATGGACTGTCAGGTGGGCAGAACAGTGGCAAATGGAATTCAATCAGGAGAAGTGTGAGGTAATGCATTTGGGGAAGGCTAACAAGGAAAGGGAATACACATTAAATGGTAGGACACTGAGTAGTGTAGAGGAACAAAGGGACCTTGGCGTGCATGTCCACAGATCCCTGAAGTTAGCAGGCCAGGTAGATAAGGTGGTTAAGAAGGCATACGGAATGCTTGCCTTTATTAGCTGTGGTTCTTCCAGGTGTAGGACTCCCTCAAGGTTCTACTGAGTTGAGGACTCTCTTAGGCTCCCATGAGTTGAGTTTAGGGTTACAACGTAGCTGTGACAATCTTCGGAGTTCTATATCACAGTGAGTCGTACCTCCACGTGGTCCTGCTGGGCAACACTTTGCTGTTGGCTAAACGACTGGCCGAGTAACGCCACAAATAGGCAGAGTAACCAAACCCCCTCAACCTCGAGAGTTGCCGCAGGGCCTTGAGCAGCTCAGGGAGCCTCAGGTCAGTAAGTCCTCTGTCTCAATGCTGGGGAGCCGGTGTTACAAGTAGCTGTGGCTTCTTCTGAGTGGTGAGCCATGGCGGGTCGTACCATTACGTTGTCCTGCCGGTGACACATCGGTGTAACCAAACCGACACCTTAGTAACTCAAATGATCGGCGGCGATCTTTCCTTCCCGTAGGAGGGGACCGAACAAAGAAAACGAAGTTTTGATACCCCGCGGGGTTCAAACTGAGACAACGCCTCAGTTATGCGCCTCCGTCAGACACGCTCCTACAGGGATGACAAGAAAAAGACTCTGCCAATCAAGACCCAAGAATAGGCGAGAGCATTGACGAATTGAACGCTACCAACCGAGGTTTATCAACTCGGGTTACCTGGATAGGAAGACACCGCTATTCCAAGGGACCAGGGACCTCGAGAAGATTCACCAATAGTTGATGATGTCTTAAAAGGACACAGGAGAAGCAACTCTTGTAACGGTCGAAGTGTTTGCACTATCCAATGACTGTCCGAGATATAACCACCAGAGCCCCAAATGTGGGTATAGAACCAGGTCGGATTCCACACGGGGGGGTGTGCTTGTAAATTGTTATTTTCGTTACTGGTTATTTTGTCTGTTAATCATTGATTTATTGAATGTATTATAATTACGCGTGTCTATTATAATGAAGCTAGCCACATCAAATGATGATCGGGTGATTAACTGTTAAAATTCACGACTTAACCTCAGTTTCACTGGTACCTCTTATGGTGACTTCCACGCTTGGTAGACCTGTCCTTGGCCGCCCCTTTTCGCAAAATTTACCTGGTCCGCTTTAACACCTTGAATTCGCCACCCTCCTTGGCCTGTGACGATTCGATAGGACTTGCCCCGTGGACGAGCCACGTTAAGACTCTAAATAGACACTCTTTTAATGGGACCCATCCCACGAGTGTATCCAAATAGCAGGCCAGGTAGATAAGGTGGTTAAGAAGGCATACGGAATGCTTGCCTTTATTAGCCGTGGCATAGAATACAAGAGCAGGGGGGGGTTATGCTTCAACTGTATAAAACACTAGTTAGGCCTCAGCTAGAGTACTGCGTGCAGTTCTGGTCACCACATTACAGGAAAGATGTGATTGCACTAGAGAGGGTACAGAGGAGATTTACAAGGATGTTGCCAGGAGTAGAGAATCTTAGCTATGAGGAAAGGCTGGATAAGGCTGGGTCTGTTTTCCTTGGAACAGAGGAGGCTGAGGGGAGACCTTATTAAGGTGTATAAAATTATGAGGGGCATAGATAAAGTGGATAGAAAGGACCTATTTCCCTTAGCAGAGGGGTCAAAAACCAGGGGGCACAGATTTAAAGTAATTGGTGGAAGGTTTAGAGGGGATTTGAGGGGAAATTTCTTCATCCAGAGGGTTGTGGGGTTCTCGAACTCACTGCCTGAAAGGGTGGTAGAGGCAGAAACCCTAACCACATTTAAAAAGTACTTGGATGTGCACTTGGGATGCTCTAACCTGCAGGGTTACGGACCAAGAGCTGGGAAGTGGGATTAGGCTGGATAGCTCTTTGTTGGCCGGCGCGGACACGATGGGCCGAAATGGCCTCCTTCCGTGCTGTAAATTTCTATGATTCTATGATGTTGTGAAGTGCACAGCAGACCATGGTGATTCTGGAGACCCTGGCTGCTGAGTACTGCAGGGCTCCACCTGATCTATCAAGACATCTGAATCGCATCTTCAGCAAGCCGATGGTTTGCTCGATAATGGATCTGGTAGAAATGTGGCTGGAGTTGTAGCACTCCTCAGCTTCGTTGGATGGCCTCCTGAATGGTGTCATCAGCCACGTCTTCAGAGGATAAGAACATAAGAAATAGGAGCAGGAGTAGGCCAATCGGCCCCTCGAGCCTGCTCCGCCATTCAATAAGATCATGGCCCTTGTCTCCAAGCAGCCATCTGTTAAGTTGGTCTGGTGGACTGAAGAACGGAGGAACACTAGACTGCCGCAGGATGAAGGAGTCATGGCAACTGCCAGGGTACTTGGTGCAAACATGCAAAATTTCCTTCTTGTGGTTACACACCAGCTGCACGTTGAGGGAGTGAAAGCCCTTGCGTTTGACAAAAAGACCTGGATTGCGATGGGGTGCCTTAAGGACCACATGTGTGCAGTTAACGAGGCCCTGCACCCTTGGAAAGCCTGCCATATTCGCAAATCCAACCGCACACACGGTTAGACTTGCTTGATCCTTGGAGAAGTTGATGTAAATGTGCACGTTGACAAAGAGGGCATCGGTTACCTGCGTGATGCAAGTGTGTGCGGCTGCCCGGGAGATGCCGCTGATGGCTGCTGTTGATCCCTGGAATGAGCCTTAAGCAAAAATTTTAGTGTGGTGGTGACTTTGACGGCCACTGGTAAGGGGTGTCCACCCGCTCCTCTGGGCTCCAGGTCTTGTTGCAGCATTGCGTAGATGTCACCCACTACCTCTCGCGAAAGTCTGAGCCTCCTTTGGCACTGCTGCTCAGTCATGTTGAGATAGCTCGTCCTCTGTCTGTAAACCCTGTTTTGGGGGTATCTCCTGCGCCGACGTCCTTCCCTGCGCTGGCACCTTCTGACCTGTGCAGCTTCAGGTGGGTGAGCAGCAGATTGGCGCTGCTGTTGTTGTTCCGGGTTCTGGTGCTGCCGCGGCTGGTATTTGTCCGAATCGGAGGTCCAGGAGGAAAGTAAGTAAATGTTTCCCATGCTGCAGGTATATACCTCAGTTGAGGAAGTGCTCAGTCAAGGTGGGGAGGGGGTTTTCCCAGGAGGTCACAGTGGAGATGAATCTCAGCTTCACCACTTCCAAAATCAGTAGACCTGCAAAAAGTTCTCCAAGACCTGAAAAAGAAAGTTCTGCCACCTGCAAATGATCATTGTGCAAAACTCTGTTTTTATGGTGGAGCTGCAGCTGTCATGATGTCAACCACTTGTGAACCCAACAGGATTAGCTGGCGTGTTCCAGGGGAAGAAATGTGCAAATGTGGTAAACTCTGAAAGGCCGCTCAAAATGGGATTACAGGAGGTACTTAAGTGGCAGTTAAGTGCCTTAAGGGCCGATCCCGCCGCTTGGAGGTGGGACCGAAACGAAGTCTGCAAGCCCGCATTTGGGAAAGTTGCGCAGAGGCGGGTTGGAGGCGGGATCGCAGCCCGACGCCATTTTTTGCAACATTCCCACCTCACCCGCCTTCAAACCTGCCTCCTTGGGGCTGGCAAAATCCAGCCCAAGCTAAGAGACACAAGCAGGCTTGATGTTTTCAATCTCGAGAAGATAGCTAATTACCAATGATGCCACATCTCATTTGAGCCATTTTTATGGTAACGGTGAAAAGCAGATGATGTCAGGGGGTCAGGAAGTGATGGCCTGGCCTGGATAGGTGGATCAGTGGGTAGGTGGCATCCCTGTAATTCTCCAGTGGAAATCAGGTGTAAGTCAATGATTGGGTTACCTGGTCTCCATAGGCTTTGCTGTGTAGACGAGGTATAAGAAGGGGTCTCTCAGGCACAGCGTGTAGAGCCATTCGGCCAGGGGTTTGGAACCATCCAACAGACTGAATCAAGCAAGGTACAGGCTGGAGGAGGACCCACACGTATCACACCAACGGATGGAGGAGACTGGGACACGGGCCGGCGGGAATGGAATTGCTGAGATCACAACCTTCTACCCAGGGCATAACTGGTAATATAACTCATGACTGCACCTTGTTAACTACTGTTCAGATACTGCATCAAGTCTCACTAACATTGAATAAAATATAATCACTAGTCACCAAAACCGGTCAAGTCGAATCATCCGGAACTCTGACTAAGTTCTAACGAAGGATCATTGACCTGAAAAGTTAACTCTGTTTCTCTCGCTACAGATGCTGTCTGACCTGCTGAGTATTTTGCTTTTGTATGAGTGTTTAATTCACTGCCACTTCTCTTCTAGGAATGCCCACCTTGAAGAAGTTCTGCTCTTCTCTCCGACAGACTTCCCGTTTGTCTATTTTACCTTGTTCATCTTCATTGCTTTCTGTTTCCCTTCTCATGTTTGATCTGGTATCTACCAAAACTCACTTTCACAGCCACATCTCTTTCCTCAGCAACAGTCTCCAACTCCGACTTATTCCACATGGATTCCAACTGAAATTCCACCCTTCATGTTTTGGATCCACCCAGGATTACAGATATCTCAGATATTCAGGGTTCCTCGAACCACTGCTCTCGCCGTATCCTGAGATCCACGCTCAACGCCATGCGTCGCCACATGCACGCTCTCGACCTCTCTTCAGCAGCACCGACTCACAATCTCAAAGCTGTGATGGTCCGCAGTTCCACTTCATCCTTCGCTTCATCCAGCGCTTTAACAGAAAACCTTTTTTCTTCCTTTCAAGTGCCAAGGATCATAAGCATCAACAACTCTTGGACACAGACACCCCTCCGAAACCTTCTTCCCCTTCACTTTCCTCTGAGCCCCTCCCTTCTTCCCATCTCACCCCCTGCCGTGTTTTCACTATCCCCTCTGACCTTCCCCTCTCTGACCCCGAACGATCAGTCCTCAGCAAAGGCCTGAGCTTCATCCCCTTACGCAAAAGCAGTTCTGATGAAGGGTCATCGACCTGAAACGTTATGCTGCCTGACCTGCTGAGTATTTCCAGCATTTTCTGGTTTTATTCCCGAATCTAAGTGTTCAAATCTCTCCCTATCTCACCAACCTCCTGCAACCTGAGAACTCTACGTTCCTCCAATTCTGGCCTCTTCTGCATCCCGACTTCCTTCGCTTTACCATTGGTGGCCGTGCCGTCACCTGTCTAGGCCCCAAGCTCTGGAATCGCCTCACTAAACCTCTTCGCCTCTCTTAAGGTGATCCGTAAAACCTGTGTCCGTGATGGTCACCTGCCCAATATCTTCATGTGTCTCAGTGTCAAATTTTGTTTGATAACACCTATGAAGTACCTTGGGATGTTTTACTACTTTAAAAGTGCTATATAAATGCAAGTTGTTGTCCAGGTGAACGATGGTATTTGTACAGTGGAAGGATCACAGGAGGGAGCCAGGCCATGTGCTGAACTGGAAGAGCAGGTATTAGGGGAGGGAGATTTTCAGACAAACATCCAATGGAGGATCCCCACAGATCGGCCAAGTGTATTGGGATGGAGCTTCTTGGCAGGAACAGATGAAGGTGCCCCAGTAATTGTGACCAACTATTGGTGGATGGGGAGGAACTGTATACAGACCAGGCCCAATGTGACTATAGTGCTGAAATTCAAGGGAATGACTGAACGAGCGAGCGATGAGCCCCCCATCCAGTATTCCCCTAAAACCCAGACTCTGTTAGCTCCGGGGTGTTGGAACCGTGGCCAGAGGGAGAGGTGATTGTTTCTGGTTTAAAACAGGACTTCAATTATCAGGCCCAAGACTGGGTGAGTGTAGCTCTTGGAGGGGGGGAAATGGCGACTCCATCTTCGGTGATAACGGGGTCTGTGAGGATGTAAGCGGGCATGGGTGCTACACCTACTCCTGCTGCCCCTTCACCTTTTAAGCTGAACGGAAAAACATGGAGTCAAATGCTACACACATCCAAATATGACAATCGTGGCATGTGAAGGCCATGGCTGGGGTTGTCTGCCCTTCAGCCATTTTCGTCGTCTCACATATACAGGAAGGCTGTGTTCCTCCTGAAGTCTGAGCGGGCGGTGTTCCTGACCCTCTACAAGGGGCTCACTGTGGGCGGGGCCTTCCTGCCAGTGGACCCTCGAGGTCACCACGCAGAGAAATGTAATCTCCAAAGACCCGCCCATTATCCCCAGTGAGCTCCTCCTCCCCCACCTGCATCAACTGGGGGAGGGGAGGTGAGGTCGGGGATGATGTCCATCCCGCTCGGCTCAGCGAGACCAGCCTCCGTCGCGTCTTCCTATCTGGTGCCAGCTCTTTATCCAGCTGGCGCGAGAGGAGCACAGGGTAGGACCGCCTACTGCACCTTCTGGACGTCAGATGGTGTGCGGTGCCACACTTGGAAGGAGGTGGAGCACGTGCGCAAGAACTGCCCCGCCTCCCAGGCCGCCAATAGAGCGGAGACGGCCGAGGCTGGCGCCGCCACTGCTCCTCCTCCTGCCCTCGCATCGGAAGCAGCAGTTGTGTGGTCGACAGCAGAGGCTACCGTCTTCACAGCCTCTGGCAGCCCGGGAATAGGGAGTGTGGGGTAGGTGGGGAAGGGTGAAGATCGCCTGTCTAGCCTCTTTACACGGGAGTCCTCCCTGCTCCTTTGGGCATCTAGCGGGGAGAGTGTTGCGTGGAGCAGTCGTGCGCAACAGGTTTTCATGGGCTCCCCAAGCTGCCTGCAATTTTTGCGATCTGGAGCAGTGTGTCTTCCACGTTTACACAGGACCCCAAGGTCCTCCAGTTGCCGAATCTACCCCATCTGCACCTCCAGGCCCACTGACCTCCAATAAGTGCAGAAACTTGATGAGCCCATCATGAAACCATCATGGTGACCCAGTCTACCCCCTTTGCCTGGACCTTCCTCCAGTCCCACATCCACGTTGACTGTACACCGGGGCTTTTGTTTTATCAGGTGTGGTTGGTTCCCAATGTTTTACGTAATCAGTTCCTGTATCAGGTGCGCGATGCCCCAACAGCGAGAGATCAGTAACATTATTGCCAAATACAGGTCACAGCGGCTCTTTTTCTGAGGATGTAACCCATTTTTGCGCTAATTGTTTGATTTGTTGAACCCAGATCTCAATACCAAGAAAGCTTTCCTGCAACACACTCGTCCCACTGCCGGGCAGATTGATTGTGGGTCCCCTCCCGCATCAAAGGTTATACCCTAGTGATGGTGGAAGCTTTCTCCAAATAGGAGGAAGATTTCCCTGTGGACCGTTCCAGTTATGGACAAAGCAAGGCCACTGGTTTATAAGGTGCAGGTGTGGCTAAAGCAAGCTGAATGTTTCCATGTCAACCAGTTGAAACTTTTGACCCTCTCCAACCCTTTCCCCTCTGACCCAGCTTCCGCCGTGCACTCCCTCCACATCTGGGACAAGCGACCCTCTGGGTCTTGGGCCGCCCAGCCGGGGAGACCCGGATCAGGATCAGCCAGCAGCGCGGGATCAACACGATTTGTCAGACCCTGTGGGCGGAATCCACCTCAGGTATACCTGGTCCAACTCAAACTACAGAGACCATGTCGGCCATAGAATCACAGACTCTTACAGCACAGAAGGAGGCCATTGGGCCCATCGTGCCGGTGCTCTTTGGTAGAGCTATCCAATTAGTTCCATTCCTCTTTTCATCCCCGAGCCCAGCAAACCCACCACCCCTTCAGGCAGTGCATTCCAGGTCACAACAACACACCGTCATTTCCTCAGATCGCCTCGGGTTCCTTTGCCAATCACTTTAAATCTGTGTCCTCTGGTCACTGATCCTCCTGCCACTGGAAACAGTTTCTCCTTATTTACTGGATAAAAATCGTTCATGATTTTAATCATCATCAAATCTCCTTTTAACCTTCTCTTGTTCTGTGGGGATTAACACTGCTTCCCCAGTCTCCCCACATAACTGAAGTCCTTCAGTTTGGGTTGTGAGCCCCAGACCAGCTCCAAGAAACAGATGTGAAAGAAATGACTTGTGCTTTATTCACTGATGGCTTCTGCCTCAGCTCCTCTGCTGCTGAAACCCTCATCCATACTGTGTTACCTCCAGACTCGACGATTCCACTGCTCTCCTGGCCGGCCTCCCACCTCCCAGCCTCTAAACTTCAGCCCATCCAAAATTCTGCTGCCCGTATCCTAACTCACAGCAAGTCCCGTTCACACTTCGCTCCTGTGCTCGCTGACTTACATTGGCTCCTGCCCCGGCAACGCTTCAGATTTAAAATTCTCATCCTGGTGTTCAAATCCCTCCATGGCCTCGCTCCTTCCCATCTCACCAACCTCCTCCAGTCCTACAACCTTCCGAGAACTTTACATTCCTCCTATTCTGGCCTCTTGTGCATCCCAGACTTCCGACGCTCTACCATTGATGGCCTGCCTTCAGCGATCTAGGCCCCAAAGCTATGGAATTGCCTCCCTAAACCCCTCCGCCTCTCCTCCTTAAAACCTACCTCTTTGTCCAAGCTTTTGGTCCCCTGTCCCAATATCTCCATGTGGTTCGGTGTCAACTATTATTTGATAATATTCCTGTGACGCGCCTTAGGATATTTTACGACATTAAAGGCGCTATATTAATGCAAGTTGTTGTTCCACTGCTGTCTTGGCTCTGAGCATGCTGACTGGGTACTGGAGAAGGCCCCATACTGCAGCCTGGTGTCTGGGTGGAACTTCCCATTAATAGCCCCAGTTTCTGCTTCACACCGCACCTACCCACAACCAGCAATCAACAAGTTTTCTTCAATATCAAAACTTATGCTCAAATGAGATTGACAAAGGAGACACTCAACTAGGAGCTGCACAATGTGGTGCGATTTGGGTTCGATATTCCCTGTTGTCTGAGGGCTTCAGTGAGCTGGTGATGCGGCTGAACTCCTCCCTAAAGCATTTCTGTGTTGGAGCAAGACAACTCGAGGATAGATATCATAAATCGACAGCGTGGGTGATTCACACTGGTGGCATATTGGGCTCAATATACCAGCTCACCCTTGGGGTCGTGTTATTTCACACGCTCTCGTATTACTCCTTGTAATGATATGTTAAGAAGGCTTAAGCACCGCACTGGAGAGGTACAAGCTGCCCAAAAATGGAAGGGGGTTAAGTTAAAGAAAGGACTCTTCTGACGTGTAAACCAAGTGTGTACTTATACCCATGACTAACCAGCACTAGTGAATTAATGGGAGACACAAAGAAGATCGGAGATTAGACGGAGGAGACCCCAGACGGGGCAAGATCAGAAAGACAGGAGGACAGAGGATACCCGAGGCGGGACAGAACCGGAGCAGAGAATCGGGCTCGGGCTCAGAGGATTGCTTCTCCCCCTTAAGTATGTGGACTGAGAATCCTGGGAAATCTCCACTTCGGATTCTCTTACCAACGAACATGGACTAAATTAAATGATACGATTAATCATTGTAGGTTAAAGATTTTATGTAATCGTTGCACGACGAACAATGATTCCTGATTATATTCATACTTTTAACTCTATTGTGAAATGCCCTGGGTGGACCTGGTTGGAAGGAAATGGAGGGAACCGAGATGCTGGGCCTTCCTTGGACAAAAATTTAAAGGCAGAAATCAGCAGAAGACAGCAGCCAAGACATGAGACCCAAGGCCAACGAAGTTAGAAGAATTCCAGAGATAAGCTAAGAGACACAGGGAGGCTTCATGTTTTCAATCTCAGAAAAGATAGCTAATTACCAAGGATGCCATATCTTGCTTGAGCCATTTCTATGGTAACGTGCTGATAAATTTGCAGGAGTGGAAAAGCAGATGATGTCAGGGGGTCAGGAAGTGATGGCCTGGCCTGGATAGGTGGATCAGTGGGTAGGTGGCATCCCTGTAATTCTCCAGTGGAAATCAGGTGTAAGTCAATGATTGGGTTACCTGGTCTCCATAGGCTTTGCTGTGTAGACGAGGTATAAGAAGGGGTCTCTCAGGCACAGAGTGTAGAGCCATTCGGCCAGGGGTTTGGGACCACCCAACAGACTGAATCAAGCAAGGTACAGGCTGCAGGAGGACCCACACGTGTCACACCGACGGATGGAGGAGACTGGGACACGGGCCGGCGGGGATGGAATTGCTGAGATCACAACCTTCTACCCAGGGCATAACTGGTAATATAACTCATGACTGCACCTTGTTAACTGCTGTTCAGATACTGCATCAAGTCTCACTAACATTGAATAAAATATAATCACTAGTCACCAAAACAGGTCAAGTCGAATCATTCGGAACTTAGGAGTGAAAGAGTTAATCAGCCAGAACCCTGGAACTCTGACTAAGTTCTGACGAAGGATCATTGACCTGAAAGGTTAACTGTTTCTTTCGCTACAGATGCTGTCTGACCTGCTGAGTATTTCCAGCACCCCCAGTATTTTGCTTTTGTATTAGTGTTTAATTCACTGCCACTTCTCTTCTTTCACCTTGAAGCAGTTCTGCTCTTCTCTCTGGCGGAATTTCCGTTTTTCTCTTTTACCTTGTTCATCTTCATTGCTTTCTGTTTCCCTTCTCGTGTTTGATCAGGTATCTACCAAAACTCGCTTTCACAGCCACATCTCTTTCCTCAGCAACTGTCTCCGACTCCGACTTATTCCACATGGATTACAACTGAAATTCCACCCTTCATGTTTTGGATCCACCCAGGATTACAGATATCTCAGATATTCAGCGTTCCTCGAACCACTGCTCTCGCCGTATCCTGAGATCCACGCTCAACGCCATGCGTCGCCACATGCACGCTCTCGACCTCTCTTCAGCAGCACTGACTCACAATCTCAAAGCTGTGATGGTCCGCAGTTCCATTTCATCCTTCGCCTCATCCAGCGCTTTAAGGAAAAAAACTTTTTTCTTCCTTTCAAGTGCCAAGGATCGTAAGCTTCAACAACTCTTGGACACCGACACCCCTCCGGAACCTACTTCCCATCTCACCCCCTGCCGTGTTTTCACTATCCCCTCTGACCTTCCCCTCTCTGACCCCGAACGATCAGTCCTCAGCAAAGGCCTGAGCTTCATCCCCTTTCACAAAAGCAGTTCTAATGAAGGGTCATCGACCTGAAACGTTATGCTGCCTGACCTGAGTATTTCCAGCATTTTCTGGTTTTATTCCCGAATCTAAGTGTTCAAATCTCTCCCTATCTCACCAACCGTCCTCCAGCTCTACAAACTCCGAGAAATCTATGTTCCTCCAATTCTGGCCTCTTCTGCATCCCGACTTCCTTCGCTCTACCATTGGTGGCCGTGCCGTCACCTGTCTAGGCCCCAAGCTCTGGAATCGCCTCACTAAACCTCTTCGCCTCTCTTAAGGTGATCCGTAAAACCTGTGCCCGTGATGGTCACCTGCCCAATATCTTCATGTGGCTCAGTGTCAAATTTTGTTTGATAACACCTATGAAGCACCTTGGGATGTTTTACTACTTTAAAAGTGCTATATAAATGCAAGTTGTTGTCCAGGTGAACGATGGTATTTGTACAGTGGGAGGATCACAGGAGGGAGCCAGGCCATGTGCTGAACCGGAAGAGCAGGTATTAGGGGAGGGAGATTTTCATACAAGCATCCAATGGAGGATCCCCACAGATCGGCCAAGTGTATTGGGATGGAGCTTCTTGGCAGGAACAGATGAAGGTGCCCCAGTAATTGTGACCAACTATTGGTGGATGGGGAGGAACTGTATACAGACCAGGCCCAATGTGACTATAGTGCTGAAATTCAAGGGAATGACTGAACGAGCAAGGGATGGGCCCTCCATCCAGCACTCCCCTAAAACCTAGACTCAGTCAGCTCCTGGGTGTTGCAACCGTGGCCAGAGGGAGGGAGGGGTGTTTGTTTCTGGTTTAAAACAGGCCTTCAATTGTCAGGCCCAAGACTAGGTGAATGTAGCTCTTGGGGCGCGGGGGGAATGGCGACTCCATCTTCGGTGATGACGGGGCCTGTGAGGACGTAAACAGGCATGGCTGCTACACCTACTCCTGCTGCCCTTCACCTTTTAAGCTCAATCGAAAAAAATGGTGTGCGGTGCCACACTTGTAAGGAGGTGCAGCAGGGGCGCAAGAACTGCCCCGCCTCCCAGGCCGCCAATAGAGCGGAGACGGCAGAGGTTGGCGCCGCCACTGCTCCTCCTCCTGCCCTCGCATCGGAAGCAGCAGTTGTGTGGTCGACAGCAGAGGCTACCGTCTTCACAGCCTCCGGCAGCCCGGGAATAGGGGGTGTGGGGTAGGTGGGGGGAAGGGTGAAGATCGCCTGTCCAGCCTCTTTACACGGGAGTCCTCCCTGCTCCTTTGGGCATCTAGCGGGGAGAGTGTTGCGTGGAGCAGTCGTGCGCAACAGGTTTTCATGGGCTCCCCAATCTGCCAGGAACTTTTGCGATCTGGAGCAGTGCATCTTCCACGTTTAGACAGGACCCCAAGGTCCTCCAGTTGCCGAGTCTACCCCATCTGTACCTCCAGGCCCATTGACCTCCAACAAGTGCAGAAACTTGATGAGCACATCATGAAAACCATCAGGGTGACCCAGTCTACCCCCTTTGCCTGGACCTTCCTTCAGTCCCACATCCACGTTGACTGTACTTTAGTTTTATCAGGTGTGGTTGGTTCCCAATGTTTTACGTAATTAGTTCCTGTATCAGGTGCACGATGCCCCAACAGCGAGAGATCAGTAACATTATTGCCTAATACAGGTCACAGCAGCTCTTTTTCTGAGGATGTCACCCATTTTTGCGCTAATTGGTTGATTTGTTGAACCCAGATCCCAATACCAAGAAAGCTTTCCTTCAACACACTCGTCCCACTGCCGGGCAGATTGATTGTGGGTCCCCTCCCGCATCAAAGGTTATACCCTAGTGATGGTGGAAGCTTTCTCCAAATAGGAGGAAGCTTTCCCTGTGGACCGTTCCAGTTATGGACAAAGCAAGGCCACTGGTTTATAAGGTGCAGGTGTGGCTAAAGCAAGCTGAATGTCTCCATGTCAACCAGTTGAAACTTTTGACCCTCTCCAACCCTTTCCCCTCTGACCCAGCTTCCGCCGTGCGCTCCCTCCACATCTGGGGCAATCGACCCTCTGGGTCTTGGGCCGCCCAGCCGGGGAGACCCGGATCAGGATCAGCCAGCAGCGCGGGATCAACACGATTTGTCAGACCCTGTGGGCGGAATCCACCTCAGGTATACCTGGTCCAACTCAAACTACAGAGAGGCCACGTCGGCCATAGAATCACAGACTCTTACAGCACAGAAGGAGGCCATTGGGCCCATCGTGCCTGTGCTCTTTGGTAGAGCTATCCAATTAGTTCCATTCCTCTTTTCATCCCCGAGCCCAGCAAACCCACCACCCCTTCAGACAGTGCATGCCAGGTCACAACAACACACCGTCATTTCCTCAGATCGCCTCGGGTTCCTTTGCCAATCACTTCAAATCTGTGTCCTCTGGTCACTGATCCTCCTGCCACTGGAAACAGTTTCTCCTTATTTACTGGATCAAAATTGTTCATGATTTTAAACACCATCAAATCTCCTTTTAATCTTCTCTTGTTCTGAGGGGATTAACACTGCTTCCCCAGTCTCCCCACATAACTGAAGTCCTTCAGTTTGGGTTGTAAGCCCCAGACCAGCTCCAAGAAACAGATGTGAAAGAAATGACTTGTGCTTTATTCACTGATGGCTTCTGCCTCAGCTCCTCTGCTGCTGAAACCCTCATCCATAATGTGTTCCCTCCAGACTCGACGATTCCACTGCTCTCCTGGCCGGCCTCCCACCTCCCAGCCTCTAAACTTCAGCTCATCCAAAATTCTGCTGCCCGTATCCTAACTCTCAGCAAGTCCCGTTCACACTTCGCTCCTGTGCTCGCTGACCTACATTGGCTCCTGCCCCGGCAACGCTTCAGATTTAAAATTCTCATCCTGGTGTTCAAATCCCTCCATGGCCTCACCCCTCCCCATCTCACCAACCTCCTCCAGTCCTACAACCTCCGAGAACTTTACGTTCCTCCAATTCTGGCCTCTTGTGCGTCCCAGACTTCCGATGCTCTACCATTGATGGCCTGCCTTCAGCGATCTCGGCCCCAAGCTCTGGAATTGCCTCCCTCAACCCCCCGCCTCTCCTCCTTAAAACCTACCTCTTTGTCCAAGCTTTAGGTCCCCTGTCCCAATATCTCCATGTGGTTTGGTGTCAACTTTTATTTGATAAAATATCCTAAGGCGCGTCACAGGAATATTACAATGTTAAAGGCGCTATATAAATGCAAGTTGTTGTTGTTCCACTGCTGTCTTGGCTCTGAGCATGCTGACTGGGTACTGGACAAGGCCCCATACTGCAGCCTGGTGTCTGGGTGGAGCAGGCCAGGCTCTGCTGGTTCGAGTCCTCCACAAGTTGTTGGAGCCCAGGTGAATGGTGGAAGAGATGGTACTGCCTGGCAAATATACTACTTGTACAGTGGAAAGCCACGACATGTGCTGAACCGGAAGAGCAGGTATTAGGGGAGGGAGATTTCATACAAGCATCCAATGGAGGGTCCCCACAGATCGGCCAAGTGTATTGGGATGGAGCTTCTTGGCAGGAACAGATGAAGGTGCCCCACTAATTGTGACCAACTATTGGTGGATGGGGAGGAACTGTATACAGACCAGGCCCAATGTGACTATAGTGCTGAAATTCCAGGGAATGACTGAACAAGCGAGGGAGCCCCGGCCTTGACTACACACAAGGTCAGTCTAAACAGTATGGGCTCCTATAGGCGCTGTTCCAAATTGGACCCCATGATTCAGCCCAACACAGGAGGTTGTGTGAGCACCGTTTAGGAAACCAGGGTCCCGACCAGACAGTGTCCCCCATTGGATCCAAAACCTGAAAGTGGAATGATGGCCACTTCAGGCACTCTGATAAACGATGTCCACAGGCCCACCTTGTGCAACGCGACACAGTGGGCAACGAAAGGAAGTGCCACCCTCAGGGCTTTTTTCAGTATCGTCTAACTACTGACTATTTATTCCAGACTTTGCTTCCTGAGCCTCCACTCTCTTCCCCCCCCCTTACCGACCTAGCTAAAGCACCAAACCAGGTACGGTGAAGCCGGTGCCTTCAGGGATCTGAGCCAAGTGCTGTGTAATAATCCTATTGCTGTCGCAAACCGATGCCCCAGAGGTGGGTTGGGAGCTGTACACTCTCATAGTTGATAGGAACATCCCGTGCTCGACCCGAGCAGGAAGCTGTTGTCTGGGGAGCAAGGGTGTAGAGAAGATGTGACCATCAATTAAAAGGGCTGCAGAAACCTTAAGGTGCTATCTATTGGGGAGCCCATTCCTCCTGGCGACCGGTCACCACCCCTCAAATGGATGCAGTCTAACAAAGAAACAAATGCCAGTGTTACCGGAGGGTTTGTGTCACTCCAGCCGTATTGTTTAGAGGTGGAACACCAGGCGGGAATGGCTTATGGAAGCCCGATGCCCTCTCCCAAGCGTACTGCCTTGCGGCACAGGCCGCTGGAGCTGGTGGGGGGTGTATCAGGGTGATTGAGGGCCGTTAAGTGATGAGGGCCCTGATCCCTGAGGAAGGCCCTTGAAGAAACCTCAGCTTTAACAGGAACGGTACAGCCCATTAAGAATCTCACCTTTCGAAGGTAATTATGGCTGGAGTGGGGGAGACTCTCTGGGGAGACGACCGCCAGTGGCGGGGGTGGGGGAGACGACCGCCAGTGGCGGGGGTGGGGGAGACGACCGCCAGTGGCGGGGGTGGGGGAGACGACCTCCAGTGGCGGGGGTGGGGGAGACAACCTCCAGTGGCGGGGGTGGGGGAGACAACCTCCAGTGGCGGGGGTGGGGGAGACAACCTCCAGTGGCGGGGGTGGGGGAGACAACCTCCAGTGGCGGGGGTGGGGGAGACGACCGCCAGTGGCGGGAGTAACTATGCCTCTAAAGAGTTGCTTGGCATCTGAGGAGGGTTGGCTTCTCGAGCTCTTAAGTCAATCCTTCTTAATCTTCTGCAATCTAGTTACAAAGTAGCTGTGGCCATCTTTTGAGTTCTAAGTCACAGTGAGTCGTAACTCCACGCGGTACCGCCGGGCAACACCATGCCGATGTTGACTGAAGGATGGGTCGAGTAACTGAAAGTAGGATGATCTGGGGCGTTCATACTTCCCACAGGAGGGAGAAAACAAATTCATTAAAAATTGTTTGTTTTGATACCCTTCGGGTATTCAAACTGGGGTGCGGCCCAGACAAAATTCCTCCGTCAGGCCCACTCCTACAGGGCTGACATTAGACTCTGCCAATCAAGACCATGACGAGAGAAAAAGACACGAAAGATCGAACGAGCGCCCAACAGCGGTCAATCAAATCTGGTTACCCTGGATAGGAAACGTCGCCGCCAATTCTGAGGAACCAGGGGGCTGCGAAGAGATTTTCCAAGTTGGAGAAGTCAAAAAGGAGCACCTCTAGAAAGACAGACAGTCTAAGAGACAATGCCATCCGGAAATTGTCCCATATTGCAATAGCAGAGCCCCAGTTTGTGGCAAAGGAAACCAGGTCCGATACCAGACGCGTGTGCGAGCGTTAAACTGGTTGGTTCTCTGTTATTATTACTGATGCATGTTCGTTACAATACTGCATGTATATTGTAATAAAGCTCCAAAAACATCAGATGATTGAAGGGAGAGTAACCTTATCCTCACGATAATAACTCCGTTTCACCTCTACCTTGATGGTTTCCAAACTTGGTGAGACCTGTGTTGTCGCCCGTACTCACAAACTCAAGTTCTCAAGACCTACCCGGTGCTCCCGAACAGCGAGTACCCGCAGTCCTCCCTTGGCCCGTGATGATTCGCTGGACTTGACCCCCCGTGGACGAGCCACATAAAGACTCGAAATAGGCACTCATTTAATGGGACCTGTCCCACGAGTGTGCTCAAATAGCTGAGCATAAAAGGGTGAGGTTCAAGAGAAGTAGGATAAAGGGCTGAGAGGGGCTGGGAGTTGGAGAGTTTTCTAGGACTACTGTTTCTGGAGAAAGGAGGCCGAGTGGGGAAGACTAACAGACAGAGACTGCAGGGCTGCTGAGGTAGGAGGTGGTGTTTTTTTTTGATAACACAGGCAATTAAACAAATCACTTGTTTAGTTTCTGGAGAAAACTTTAGTATATTAAAATCACAAAAAAAAAACAAACACAATTTAATTCCTCATTCAGGATAGAACAATGTTCATTCTGACATTTGGGGGGAAAAATTCGGTATCGCCCATTTTGGGGCGTTAATATCAGCCGGGCGCAAAGTTTAGCGCTCGGCGCTAATTATCACCTCCGACTGCAAAATTCGTCCCTGGAGGTGATTTGAGCGCTAAATCAGGAGCAACACACCTCTCTTAAGGCGCAAACATCGGGGAGCGAGGCGCTACCTCAGAACGCTACCGAAGCTCAGGCGATGTCAGTTACCATGGAAGCCAGACAGACTGGCGCCATCCAGTTCTTAAAGGAGAGGGGTCATCTTGCTGGCCAGCCACACCCTGCTCATTGCAGCCTTGAATCTCGGCCTGGAGAGACCTCAAAAGCAATTGTGTGGAAGCACTAATGGATAGGCCCAGGGAAAGAGCTCGGCGCTTAGGAACCTCAATAGTGGTTCTGAGGACCAAAACTCCTTAGGACAGCGTTAAAAACAAAAATTTTGCCGACAAGAAAAGGCAGGAAGCGCCCGCCTTTAAATAGCGCTCCCCCAGCCCCTTCCCGACATGAAAACGTTCCCCTCTACTTGTTATTCCTAGCAGCAGGTGGCGCGACTCAATATCCAGTCTGGGGCGCTACCGGGGCGTTGCACGCTTGACTGGTGTCACGATGTGCCATGTGGGAAGTCCTGGACACCTCCCGTGGTCTGGACGACCACATGTGCGGGAAGTGTCACCAGCTACAGCGGCTCGAGCACCGGCTGCAGTCACTGCTGTGCATCTGCGAGGCTGAGAGCTATGTGGATAGCACGTTTCGGGAGGTGGTCACCCCGCAGCTTAAGAATGTGCAGGCAGAGAGGGAATGGGTGACTGCCAGACAGGAGGAATAGGCAGGTAGTGCAGGCACCCCGAGGCCCATCTTGCACACCAACCAGTATTCGGTGCCGAGTACTGGTGAGGGCAATGGTTCCTCTGGGGAGTGCAGCCAGAGCCAAGTCCACAGCACCATGGAAGGCTCAGCTGCACAGGCAGGGTGGGGCGGGGGGGGGGGGGGGGAAAGAGGAGAGGGAGAGCAATAGTGATAGGGGATTCAATAGTTAGGGGAGCAGACAGGTGTTTCTGCGGCCGCAGATGTGACTCCAAGATGGTATGTTGTCTCCCTGGTTCCAGGGTCAAGGATGTCACTGAACGGCTGCAGAACATTCTGAGGGGGCAGGTGAACAGCCAGAGGTCGTGGTCCACATCGGTACCAACGACATAGGTAGAAAGAGGGAGGAGGTCCTGCAGGCAGAGTTTAGGGAGCTAGGAAAGAGGTTAGAAAGCAGGACCTCAAAAGGTCGTAATCTCCGGATTTCTACCAGTGCCATGTGCTAATGAGTACAGAAATAAGATAGAGTAGATGAATGCGTGGCTGGAGAGATGGTGTAGGAGGGAGGGCTTTAGATTCCTGAGAAATTGGAACCGTTTCTGGGGGAGGTGGGACCTCTACAAGCCAGACAGGTTGCACCTCAACGGGAACGAGACCAATATCCTCGCGGGGGTTTTGCTAGTGCTGTAGGGGAGGGTTTACACTAGCTTGGCAGGGGGATGGGAACCTGAGGGTAGAATCAGAAGGGAGAAAAGCTAAGCTGGAAATAGATGATGGGGTTCAGGTAAAGGGGTATTTAGGAAGGCAAAGAGAAAGGAGAAGGCAATTGTGCAGGGCAACGACACGGGTAATGATAACCAGAATGTATCAGGAAGGGGCAGAAAATAGTCAGAGTAAGGAAAAAGGATAAGGTAAAATTAAAGCTCTTTATCTGAATGCACGCAGCATTCGTAACAAGATAGATGAGTTGACGGCACAAATAGAAATAAATGGGTATGATCTGATAGTCATTAGAGACGTGGTTGCAAGGTGACCAAGGCTGGGAACTGAATATTCAGGGGTATTTGACATTTCGGAAGGATAGGCAGAAAGGAAAAGGAGGTGGGCTAGCTCTGTTAATAAAGGATGAGATCACTGCAGTGGTGAGGAATGATATTGGCTCAGAAGCTCAAGATGTAGAATCAGTTTGGGTGGAGATAAGAAATAGTAAGGGTAAGAAGTTACTGGTGGGAGTAGTATCCAAATGTAATATAGCCAAGTTTGCCAATGATACAAAGCTAGGTGGGAATATAAGTTGTGAGGAGGATGCAAAGAGGCTTCAAGGGGATATAGACAGGCTAAGTGAATGGGCAAGAACATGGCAAATGGAATATAATGTGGAGAAATGTGAAGTTACCCACTTTGGTAGGAAAAATAGAAAAGCAGAGTATTTTTTTTAATGGAGAGATTGGGAAATGTTGGTGTTCAGAGGGACCTGGGTGTCCTTGTACACAAATCACTGAAAGTTAACATGCAGGTACAACAAGCAATTAGGAAAGCAAATGGCATGTTGGCCTTTATTACAAGAGGATTTGAGTATAAGCGTAAAGACATCTTACTGCAATTATATAGGGCCCTGGTGAGACCACACCTGGAGTATTGTGTACAGTTTTGGTCTCCTTACCTAAGGAAGGATATACTTGCCATAGAGGGAGTGCAACGAAGGTTCACCAGACTGGTTCCTGGGATGGGGGGGATTGTCCTATGAGGAGAGATTGAGTAGACTAGGCCTATATTCTCTGGAGTTTAGAAGAATGACAGGTGATCTCATTGAAACATACAAAATTCTTACAGGGCTTGACAGGGTCGATGCAGGATGTTTCCCCTGGCTGGGGAGTCTAGAACCAGGGGTCACATTCTCAGAATAAGGGGTCGGCCATTTAGGACTGAGATGAGGAGAAATTTCTTCACTCAGAGGGTGGTAAATCTGTGGAATTCTCTACCCCAGAGGGCTGTGGAGGCTCAGCCATTGAGTATATTCACAATATATATTAATGATCTGGATGAGGGAACTAGATGTAATATCTCCAAGTTTGCAGATGACACAAAGTTGGTTGGGCGTGTGTGTTGTGAGGAGGATGCAGAGAAACTCCAGTATGATTTGGACAGGTTGGGTGATTGGGCAGATGCAGTATAATGTGGATAAATATGAGGTTATCCACTTTGGTGGCAAAAACAGGAAGACAGATTATCTGAACGGCAATAGATTGGGAAAAGGGGAAGTGCAACGAGACCTGGGTGTCCTTGTGCACCAGTCGCTGAAGGTAAGCATGCAGATGCAGCAGGCGGTTAAGAAGGCAAATGGTATGTTGGCCTTCATAGCGAGAGGATTTGAGTACAGGAGCAAGGATGTCTTGCTGCAGTTGTACAGGGCCTTGGTGAGACCACACCTTGAGTATTGTGTGCAGTTTTGGTCACCTTATCTGAGGAAGGATGTTCTTGCCATGGAGGGAGTGCAGCGAAGATTCACCAGACTGATACCTGGGATGGCAGGAATGACGTATGAACAGAGATTGGGTCGATTGGGCTTGTATTCGCTAGAGTTTAGAAGAATGAGAGGGGATCTCATTGAAACTTATAAAATTCTAACAGGACTAGACAGACTAGATGCAGGAAGGATGTTCCCGATGGCGGGGGAGTCCAGAACCAGGGGTCACAGTCTAAGGATAAGAGGTAAGCCATTTAGAACTGAGATGATGAGGAATTTCTTCACCCAGAAAGTGGTGAACCTGTACCACAGAAGGCAGTTGAGGCCAATTCATTAAATATATTCAAGAAGGAGTTAGATATATTTCTTAAGGCTAAAGGGATATGGGGAGAAAGCAGGGACAGGGTACTGAATTTGGATGATCAGCCATGATCTCATTGAATGGCAGAACAGGCTCGAGGGGCCGAATGGCCTACTCCTGCTCCTATTTATGTTTTTATGATCCCCCATCCATGACACCCGAAATTTTTGATCTCCTCCACTTGCACCCTGTGGTAAGACACTATTCAGCTTATGTAACTGTTCAGAAGTGACGCAAATTTGCATGGCATCCCGATTGTGTCATGGATGTCATTCATAGGGTGAATCGTTTTCTGCCCTGTTTATAGCACAATCCAAGTACCCACACTAATCGGGAACTGTTGCGTAGTCCCCCTCCTCCCGCTGGACCTTGGACCCAGCTTCAAATTGATTTTAGAGGGCCTCTACCTACAGGATCTTCTGGTTTACGGTATTGTCCGATTATAGTCGGTAAATTTACGAAATGGATGGAGGCTTTTCCATGTAAAACGAACACAGCATTGACAGCAGCTCTCCTTTTATTGGGTGAGGTGATCTGCAGGTGGGGAGTGCCGGTCCAAGTTGATGGTGATCAGGGATCACACTTTACCGCCCAAATTTTTACCGAACTAGAACAGATAATCGTTATCTCGTATAAACTTCACATCTGGAGTGGTGGAAAAAGGAAACCAAACTCTGAAAACTAGTTCAACACATTTTGTGCAGATCACCCCACCAAATGGTCCACTACGTTGCCAATGGCTATTGGATCCACCCCGTGTAGCACAACGGGTATCTCGCCCTACCAGGCTATGACCGGGTGACTACTGCGAACGCCAGCCCATCTGTTAACCCCTTCAGCCACACCCTTATTACAGGAGATTGCCAACCAAAAATGGCTTGAAACGGTGCTAGAGAACATAGAACAAACTAACAAGTTTGTAGCCAGACAAACAGGCAAATCAAAAAACCAGGCAGAGAAATACTTAGACAAGAAGGTAATGGTACTGAAATATGGGAAGAAGCAACATTGCTTCGAACCGAAGTGGAATGGCCCCTTCCCAATTATTAACAGGGTCAGCCCTTTGGTCTATCTGGTGCAATTCCTGGGAAAAAAGGGAAGGACCAAGGTGGCTAAATGGTACCATATCAATCAGTTGAAAACTGTGAAAGAATATTGTACGTTTTTGCAGGACCAACAGAGGTGATGTTGTGCTACATGATGGGCTGCATCCTTCGCTGGACCATCTCATCGGTGATCATTCTATCTCTAGGCCACCTTACTGCCGACACGACCCCATCTCCAACCTCTATGGTCATGGTCGAATATTTTAAATTGAGTAAGTTATGCGCGTCTAGCATGTTGATTCCTTAAGGGAGTGTGTGAAGTAGAGCAAAGGCTGAGAGAAAAATCTGTCTAATGGGTCAGTCAGGTACTTCAATCTCTGTCCCAGAAGGAAGTGGATTTCGGTTAAGGTTAGGATGTAGTGAAGGGGTTAAAAGTTAGATTAGCAGCTTAACTGACTAGCTGGCTGATGTAATAAAGGAGAAGTCTGGCAGAACAAGACAGATAGAAAAAGCATATTAAATGATGATTGGGGGAGTGAAAGAAGGCAAGGAGGCCATACATTGAACAATGGGCCGCCAATGTGATTTGCGAAGATGTGGTTAAGTGTACGAAATTGGATGAGTTAAAAGAGTAGAACAATGGCAGATGTGGAAACAGGGCAAATGAGATAAACAAGATGTGTTTTGTGGAGATGTGATTAAGTGTACGTGACTTGGAGAATTAATTGGCCAAGTCCCGAAGATGTGAAGGAAACAAGATGCAAGATTGTATGTAAGCCAACTGCTCGAATGTAAAAATTAGACTCCCGTCTCAGCTCAGACGGAGAGAGCCTCTCCCTGCACGTGCTTGAATAAAGATCACTTGGAACCAGTACACGCTCGTCTCCGTCTGCTTTGGGGCAGAGAGAAATCCCACAACATGCAGTACCGAAGGAAAAAAACCTCAAATCCAGCGGGTGGTATAAACGACGACTCCTCCAGAAGCTGTCGGCAGTTAAAACTGGAATAGTGGGTGTACCTCATGAAACAAGAAGCGAGGGATGGGACATTAAGATAATGACCTAAACTGGCCGTCCTTCTGGCCGAGTCATGCGGGTGGGATAGGAGTGGAGGGCCCTCTGGACTGAACAGAAACAGTACACGTTGCGGTTTTGGATTTTGTAACCATGCAGGTACCATAAAAATGGGGGTAATGCCAAGAGAGAAATCCACTAAGAATGAAACTGGTGATTAGGGTAAATCTCGCCCAGAAACAACTGAAGGTCCAGAGAATGGCTCATAGTAACTCGCACCTATGAGAGCCTGTATAATGACATTAGATATGAAATTGTCTCAGTGATATTTAATCTTTCAGCAGTCCAAATGCCAAGGGTCTGTGCAACTTTACAGTAAACTGGTGAACCGAATAGTTAAGGATTTTGTAGAAAGGAATGCTGGAAAAGACAGTGACGAATCTTAGCCCCTAGATTGACAGACAAGGGTACGACCAGTAATAGGCGGAGGAAACAGTACAGAAGTCGAGAAGGAGACGGGGATTGGGAGAATGGAGAGGAATAGGAGCAACAGCAGTATGGAACAGGATAGACATAGAATCTATGTGGAAACCATGAGGAGGCTATGAGGGAACAATTGAAGGGAATTTTACTCAATGAATAAGGGAGGTTCAGACCAGATTAAGGAGTTACACGAAGCATTAAAAACAACCTTAGACATGGTACACAATTTTCAAGAGATTCAGGACAAAGGTTAATGAGATAATCAAAGAATCTGAAGGAAGTAAGGACCAGTCTTCTAAGGGTATCACTTGTGCTATGTATGGGAGTTTCCTATTGGACCAGGCACAAAAGGGTCCGACAGACATTGAAAATAATCAGTTACCCAACTTTGTGAATGACAGACATCTAGAGAAATGGTTTTACTGGACTGGACCGTGGTGCACTACCAGGAAACATGGGTTAGCCGACTCCGCCCAATTACCATGCCCAAGTGGGGAGAACAATGATTATTTAGACTCCAAAAGCATGCTCATACCAGCAGCCCGATAGCTGCCCCGATTGAATAGGAGAAGTGGGAGGTGTTCAAGGTCGAATCAATAGGACATATGGAAGGGAGAATACACAAACAATATGAAGAATATCCACACTGGATTAAGCAGGGTGTGACCGGGAAGGCTCCTAATTTGGATGTTGTGCTAAAAACAAAGGGGGAAAAATTCAGTTGGTTGCGCCTCCCATTAGCGCCTTAAGAGGGCGCTAATGGGGCGCAAAGCAACTAGCGCCCGGGCGCAGCGATGTTTGCACCGCTCGCGAAATTAACTAGACATTTTGCGGCGGCGCTAAACTTTACCGTCGCGATCTCCTGCGCACGCAGATCTTGACATCATACGAGGGTGCAACGCCCTTGTGGTGCCCCGGAGCGGAAATTGAGTGGTGCCCCCATCCTTTCCGCCTGGTGCAACCAACGAGCGGAAGACTGGAACGCTCCCCAGTCACTGTGGGGGGCGCTATTTAAAGGGGGCCTCTTCCTGTCTTTCTCTGTGGTAGACATTTTTGCACCACTCGTTCTGTGAGAGAGAGAGAGAGAGAGAGAGAGAGAGAGAGAGAGAGAGAGAGAGAGAGAGAGAGAGAGAGAGTTCTGCATTGAGTCAACGCTGTGTGAGGTAGTTTTGGCTACTGATCATAACTTTGCAGGGACTTTGGTTTTTGACCTTCATAACTTTGATTGCCAAGAGACTGTGGGGGCGGCACTGATTGGGGGCATCTTCCTGCGCCACCAGAATCGGAGGACACAGAGACGCAGAGAGTGGCAATCATGGCCAGACGGAGGAGGGCGAACAAGCCTCTGTACAGGAGACCTTACACTCCCAGGGTATATTGCCAACAATTCACATATTAATATGTCTGAGGAGCAGTGTTTGCGAAGGCTGCGCTTCAGCAAGGAGGTAGTCACTGAGCTCTGTCACCTGCTGCAGCCAGATCTGCAGCCTCAACTGAGGTCCAGGATGTCTGTCGGTGGCAGTGAAGATCACAGTGGCTCTGAACTTTTATGCCACTGGCTCATTTCAATCAGCTACTGGGGACATCGCCAATATCTCCCAGTTCGCGGTGCATTGCTGCATCCGTCAGGTCACAAATGCCCTCTTTAAAAGGAGATGAGAGTACCTCTCTTTCCCCATGACCCCAGACAAGCAGCAAGAACGCGCAATGGGCTTTGCTAGGATAGCGGGCTTCCCCATGGTGCAGGGCGCCATTGACTGCATGCATGTGGCTTTGCGTGCTCCGCATGAGAATGCCAAGGATTTCTGCAACAGAAAGGGGTTCCATTCCTTGAACGTTCAGTTGGTCTGTGACCACAGACAGCTGATACTCGCGGTCAATGCCCACTATCCTGGCAGCTGCCACGATGCATTCATCCTGCGCCAGACTACTGTGGCAGAACTTTTCCAGGCACCGCATCAGCCAGTTGGTTGGCTTCTCGGGGACAAGGGATATCCACTGAGCACCTGGCTGATGACACCGCTCCGTACGCCCAATACCCCTGCTGAGCTGCGGTACAACGAGAGCCATCAAGCTACCAGGAACATCGTTGAGCACACAATCGATGTGTAGCGCCTGATTTAGCGCTCCAATCACCTCCAGGGGCGATAAAAGTCAAGTTTGCAGTCGGAGGCGATAATTAGCGACAGACCCAAATTTTGCGCCCTGCCGATAATTGCGCCCCAAATGGGGCGAGACCAAATTTCTCCCCCAAAGGATCACTGGTGTGTAGATGTGACAGTCTCGAGCCAGGGATACTAGCATGCAGGTTCACTGTAAACAAAGAGTCACCTACTTGTACCATCCAAGTACAGACATGGGCCGATAAATCACACACGGGTCAGTTATCGAAGCCAGGGACGTTATTGTGTGACCACCTCTGCTACGGGCTAGACACCCATCAGGTCAGATGGCCAACCTTCTGCTTAAGACCTATTGAAATGACTAGAGTAGGAAATGCCCATTTGATTCCTGTAAGAACTCTCAGTATAACCCATATACAAGTAAATATTACTATGCAGCAGGAGACCCGAGAGGCAGGGGTGAAATATGGACATCTGATTCCACCACTATCTCTGTCTAAAGTCTACCATTGAAAGAAGTAGTACCTCCCAGAAACACTTGGTTAAGATGCAGCAAGACAACACCCAAGTTGAGAAAGCAATAAGCAAATTAGGGGATCACAAGTGGTGTGAAGTAGCTTGTAATGCCAGCCAGCATCCCTGGGCAGGAATGGCATCAGCAGCCCTAGTGATTGCTCCGTGCCTGGTCTTAGTAGTTCTAATTAGAACGTTGTGTTATTGGAGATGCTTGACACACCAACACCAGCCAAAAAGTGAAAACCAGGTGAACCTGGTCCGGAAACTCACTGGAACGTCATGGGGAGCACAGCCAGAACACTTCACACCGCAACAATGGCCCTCGTCTGCTCTGCTGCAGAATACTGCTCTGCTGCAGAATACTGCTCTGCCTCCTGGTCCAACAGCCGACACACAAAGATCGTGGATGTGCAGCTAAACGATGGTGAGGGGGGTGTCAGTGACGCTCAAGTCCACTCCAATGAGTTGCTCCCAGTGCTTTCCCACGTTGCCCCGCCGGCCATTCACCGCGACGCCAACGTGCTCGGTGGAGATGGAAAAAACCATGAGCAACACCGACCTTCCCGTTCACAATGACTTGAAAAACCCACCACGAAAGCGTTTAAAATCACGCTGGCCATTCTGGGAAACAGCAGCCAATATTCACGCAGCTGGTATCGACCCACTATCCAGATGGAGGGAATCGTGGGAAGCGCGCAACATAAAGAACCAACACCTCATCATTGACCCAAGAGCAGAGGACCCTGCCTCTGACCTCCCTTGGAGACAGTGGACGGCGCTCAACCCAATCCGCACAGTGGACGCTGCGGCCACCTGCTCCACAAGTGGAAGATGAGGGACAGCCCGAAGTGCGACTGTGGCCCTGAGTCCCAGACCGTGGAACACATCACATCAACCTGCTCACTGAGATCTACTGCAGGAGGCACCTCATTGATCCACTCGGCATCTCAGGAGGCCATCGAATGGAGAGCCAAACGAGACATCCCATAATAAGCTTTTCCCGTCACACAAAACAATAGCCCATCCCTAGTTGCCCTGAGAAGGTGGTGGGGCCTTCTTTTTGATCATTTCCCTCTGAAGTAGCCTAGCAAGCTATTGAGTTCTACGAGGGTTTAAACTAATTTGGCAGGGGGATGGGCACCAGGACATAGCATTAGAAAGGAGAAACAATGTGCACAAAGGATTGGGAGAGACAGATAGCACTAAAGTAAGAAATAGTACGATATTAGGTGATACATTTTGATAGGAAGAACGAGGAGAGGCAATATAAACTGAAGGGTACAATTCTAAAGAGGGAGCATGAACAGAGAGACCTGGGGGTATAGGAGCACAAAGCGTTGATGGTGGCAGGGCAGGTTGAGAAAGTGGTTAAAAAAAAAATACGGGATCTTGAGCTTCATAAATAGAGGCATAGAGTCCAAAAGCAAGGAAGTTATGATGAACCTTTATAAAACACTGGTTCGGCCTCAACTGGAGTATTGTGTCCAATTCTGGGCACCGCACTTTAGGAAGAATGTGAAGGCCTTAGAGAGGGTGCAGAAAAGATTTACATGAATGGTTCCAGGGATGAGGGACTTCAGTTACGTTGATAGACTGGAGAAGCTGGGGTTGTTCTCCTTGGAGCAGAGAAGGTCGAGGGGAGATTTGATAGAGGTGTTCAAAATCATGAGGGGTCTAGACAGAGTAGATAGAGAGAAACTGTTCCCATTGGCGAAGGGTCGAAAACCAGAGGACACAGATTTAAGGTGATTGGCAGAAGAACCAAAAATGACATGAACATTTTTTTTTTGAAACACAGCAACTGGTTGTGATCTGGAATGCACTGCTTGAAAGGGTGGTGGAGGCAGATTCAATCCTGGTTTTCAAAGGGAAACCTGAAGGAAAAAAATTTGCAGGGTTACAGGGAAAAGGTCGGGGAAGTGGGACCAGCTGAAGTGCTCCTGCAGAGAGCCGGCACGGGCTAATGGCCTCCTTCTGTGTTGTAACCATTCGATGATTCTATGAGTCAACCACATTGGTGTGGGACACATATAGGCAGCTTTCCTTCCCTAAAAGGACATTAGTGTACTATTAGTGTACTAGTTGAGTTATTTTTTTTAAATTATTATTGACAGCACCATGGCCACTTTTACTGGTACCAACTTTTCATTTCTCAGATTTTTCTTTTAAGCAAACAGATTTCAATATCAGTGGGATTTGAACTCGCATTCTATTGGATTATTAGCCCAGGCCTCTGGATTACCAGTCCAGTAACAACCACTACACTACTGTATCCAAGAGAAACGGTACAGGGCTCTGGTCAGGTTACACATGCAGGACAGACCCACCAGAGGTGGCGGTACAGTGGTAAACAGACGGGAGGGTGTGGCCCTGGGAGTCCTCAACATTGACTCCGGACCCCATGATGTCGCATAGCATCAGGTCAAACATGGGCAAGGAAACCTCCTGCTGATTACCACCTACCGCCCTCCCTCAGCTGATGAATCAGTACTCCATGTTGAACACCACTTGGAAGAAGCACTGACAGTAGCAAGGGCGCAGAATATACTCTGGGTTGGGGGGCTTCAATGTCCATCACCAAAAGTGGCTCGGTAGCATGACTACAGACTGAGCCCTGAAGGACATAGATGCCAGACTGGGACTGTGGCAGGTGGTGAGAGAACCAACACAAGGGAAAAACCTATCTGACCTCGTTCTCACCAATCTACCTGTCGCAGATGCATCTATGCATGACAGCATTGGTAGCAGTGACCACCGCACATTGTGGCGACGAAGTCCCATCTTCACACTGAGGATACCCTCCATCGTGTTGTGTGGCACTACCACCGTGCTAAATAGGATAGATTCAGAACAGATCTAGCAGCTCGAAACTGGGCATCCGTGAGGCGCTGTGGGCCATCAGCAGCAGCAGAATTGTATTCTACCACAATCTGTAACCACATGGCCCGGCATATCCCTCACTCTACCATTACCATCAAGCCAGGGGACCAACCCTGGTTCAATGAGGACTGTAGAAGAGCATGCCAGGAGCAGCACCAGGTGTACCTAAAAATGAGGTGCCAACCTGGGGAAGCTGCAACACAGGACTCCGTGTATGCTAAAAAGCGGAAGCAGCATGCTATAGACACAGCTAAGCGATCCCACAACCAAAGGATCAAATCAAAGTTCTGCAGTCCTGCCACATCCGGCCGTGAATGGTGGTGGACAATTAAACAACTAACGGGAGGAGGAGGCTCCATAAATATCCCCATTCTCAATGATGGCAGAGCCCAGCATGCGAGTGCAAGAGACAAGGCTGAAACATTCGCATCCACCTTCAGCCAGAAGTGCCGAGTAGATGGCCCATCTCGGCCTCCTCCTGAGGTCCCCACCACCACAGAAGCCAGTCTTCAGCCAATTCGATTCACTCCACATGATATCAAGAACCGGCTGAGCGCACTGGATACAGCAAAGGCTATGGGCCCCGACAACATCCCGGCTGTCGTGCTGAAGACTTGTGCTCCAGAACTAGCTGCGCCTCTAGCCAAGCTGTTCCAGTACAGCTACCACACTGGCATCAATGTAGAACAAAACGCCTTGTAGGACAGCGTTAAATGTCTGCAGACGCACCTCTCCCTCGCTCAACCTGCCAATGCAGACTATTTTGCCAGCAGGAAGCGCATACCTTTAAATAGCACTCCCCAGCTCCCATCGAAACGTTCCCCTCTACCTGCCGTTCCCAGCGGCAGGCGCCAAGATGCTACGCGCTTCGATGACGCCTCAATCTCTGGGCGCAAGAGGTCATGGTGGTAGTGTTTAGCGCCACCGCAAACCGGCAGGTCAATTTCACGGGCAGCGTCAAAATCGCTGCGCTCAGGCTGTAAGGTTTCCAAAATTTGCAGATCCCCAAAACCTAAGGAAAAAGGACTTTGGAACTACCCCAGAGTGATAAAAATGCATTTGGGCCTAACATAAGGAATTTAAGACCAAAAACCAAGTTTTGGCATTTTAAAAGACATGTCTGGACCTGTAAGGGAGAAAAGGCTGCACAGGAGGTGGAATCAACCTCCAATAGCAGTTTTGGATATTGCAGTTAAATTGCATTGTCTGGGGAATCGGGATGACCTCACTCAAGCCCCAGCAAGCATTAACATTTGGACAAGAGGCCCTGGGAGAAGGCAGCCCCACCCAAATCACAGACCCATCAAATCATGCATAATTCAAATCGCTCAGGAACATTCTATAGAAAAACCCGAGTCCAGCCTAGAAACCAAAAACACGAAACCAATCACCTGTAATGTAGGCTTCGCAAAATCCCCCAGAAACTCGAACAGAACCCTAAGTGAAGTGATTTGAGGTAAAACCCTCAGTTTTGGACATTTTTAAAGATCAGAGAAGAAAACCCTGAGGAAAATGACTTTTTGAATCTTACTGTTGGGAAAGACACCTTTCACAGACACTGACTGGCTGCAGAGGGGCGTGGCCAGGCAGTGGATAGCTTTGGGTATTGGGGCCCAATTAAGCTGTCTGGGAATGTGTTTTCACTGCCTTCCTATCAAGGAGGAAGAGACAAAACCCAAAAGCCTCACACACACATCGAAATATGAATAATCCAAGACCTCTTGAAATTCCCAGGCCCACACAGGATGCCAGGGGCCTGAAATCAATAAAACATTAAGCAACCCGATTTACTTCATCAAAAACCAATCAACCAGGTATCCACAGGACAGATTTAAAGCCCGCCAAAAGACCTAGGACAATAGGGATGAGATTTGGCACGTAGATAAAGGCCTTGCCTAAATCGGAAAGCGATCAGGACATGTTTAACACCAAGTTAAAGTCATCAAAACTGACAAGCTCGCCAAAACTAAGACAATGGACTAAACAGGGCTCATTTGAAATCTAAAGGAAACCGTTTTAGTAAGGGGTTTTGGGCGCGAAAAGGACAGTATAATTGGAGCCTAATGTCCCAGGGCTCGCTCTCTCTGGACTCACTGACAATGCTGGCACAGCTCTCTCTCTCTCAGCTCTGCTCCAGCAAAGACACCACAAGCAACGAGGAGGAGGAGGAAGGAAGGCCAACAACTTCACAAACAGACCATCACACAAGAAGAAACCAGAGCGACTGCCTCAGTGACCATCGGACACCTCGCAGCAACAAGGGCCTTACGAAACTCAAAAGACTCTAAAACCCTGTCAAAGGATTAGTTTGGTGAGCATTATCCCTGATCTCCTGAAACCAAAACCTAGCTAGATAGTGGGATCTTTGGGAGGGATAAGGTTTTTTTTGTTTGGTATATTGTCGCTCTCCCTCGCCTGTACCATGTGTTCACCAACCTGTGTTTAAGTATTAAGTGTGTTTCAAGTTGGTTACCTTTTTCTTTTAATAAAGTCAAAATTCTTTCATCAGAACCTGTTGTCGACTGCATTTTTGTTCACAACCCCTAAGTAAGTCCAAAGTCTAGGGACGTGGGAGTGATTTGAACCGCTCACTGAGTCAGAGGTGAAGGCGGACCCCATTACCACCCCCTACAGTAATCAACCGAAGAGATCGACAGGACGCAAGCCATTTGACACTTAAAGTCATTACTGTTAACGAGGTCTTACAATGACCAGGATTTGATTTGGTTTGGTTTTGACAAGGCCACTTCAATTTAGTATAATTGAAGGCCCATCAAGCAGTTACAACAGTTACAAGTTTGAGTTCTCCAGTAACAGTTCAAGTTCAACAGAATTGAAAGCCTGTGTTGAACAGAAGTCAGGGCTGGAATTACAGAGTTCAGGACAAGCAGGCAGAAGGCAGTTTCCACAGTTCTGCAAGAAGGCAGTTCCACAGTTCTGCAAGAAGGCAGTTCCACAGCCCGGAAGAAGAAAGTTTAAACAGAGGCAGAGTTACAGCAAGAAGTTCAACAAAGAAGGCCAACAGCTTCACAAGCAGACCGACACGCAAGAAGAAACCAGAGCGACTGCCTCAGTGACCATCGGACACCTCGCGGCAACAAGGGCCTTACGAAACCTTTTACTCAAAAGACTCTAAACCCTAACTCTAAACTGTCAAGGATTCGTTTGGTGAGCATTATCCCTGGTTCTCCAGAGTCCAACCTAGCTAGTGAAGTGGGATTGGGAGGGGTGAAGTATTCTTCTGAGGATATTTCCCTCGCTTGTACCAATGTGTTCCCCAACCTGTGTTTAAGCATTAAGAGTGTTTTAAGTTTGTTACCTTTTTCTTTTAATAAAGTCAAAATTCTTTCATCAGATCCTGTTGTCTACTGCATCTTTGTTCACAACCCCTAAATAAGTCCAAGATCTAGAACCAGGGGCGTGGGAGCGATTCGAACCGCTCACTGAGTCAGAGGTGAAGGCTGACCCCACACATCACCCCCTACAAAATGGCGACCGTGGCGGAACCTTGGCAAAAGGGTTGTGAAGCAGTAAATGCTGGTTTTGAGGAGAGAACAAAAATGGAAGAGAGGATGTCATCCTATGTGTACAAAAAGGGTACTCAGGCTGTTGCATGCTGAATGTCCTATGGACGCTGCAGCTACATGGACTGAGAGCAAGGAATATAATAGCCCAGAAATTTGAGTGCGATGCTAAGGAGCCGGCGCGGTATTACATACCGCGTGTGCCGTTTGCCTTTTCCCACGCACGAACTTGGTGTTTTCTGAGCTGCACTGCAGGGCAGCGTCTCATGTCACACCGCCCTGCAGCGCAGCGTGCGCGTTTCATCGCGTGCGATGTCCAGTGAAGACACGCCCTGGAAGGTTGCATTACCATAGGCCACGCCCCCAATTTTTTTTTCACTTCAATGGAGTTTCAACGCAGCTGCAGGTAGATTTCTAACAACGGGAGACGTGGCAGTTAAAGTAAGTTGCATTTAAATACATGTTTTGAAAACTTTTAAAGATTTTTAGATGAATTGGAATAATTTTAAACAGTTGTAAAGAGATTTAAAGTAATTTAAATAGTTTTAAAAGCCCTGAAATCATTTTTTTCACTGATTTTACTTTATTTAATCAGAAAACGGAAATGGCTGCTATCAGCAATATCCAATTTATCAAAAGAACACAAAATTTCAGTGACGATGATCTCCGCACACTCCTCGACGAGGTCGACGCGAAGCGGTTAAGGATCATTGGAACCGAGAAGTCCAAACCGCCTCGAAAAGGCCAAATGGCAGCGTGGAAAAGAGATTGCTCAAAGTGTGACCGCAAACTCGACCATTCCTCGTACAGCAGAACAATGTCGCAAGAAATTCAGTGATTTATTGCGAACGCTCAAGGTTTGTATAGTTATAACAAAAGTCAATGTTAAAATGTCTTAAAATTTAATATGAAATACTTTTAAATAGTGTTTGTTTGATAAGCTGAGTTAACTGAAGTCACAAGATGCTGCCATAAATTTTTATGGCTTTTGTAGCCAGGCTAGTGTCATAAAATGCTGATGTTATCTTGATTCCACTGCTTTGAGTTGTTTCCTGAGTTAACTGAGTGCCAATGCAGTTTTGGTGTAAAAACCCTTACATTTCATATTTTATGTTTTAATTTTAGACTACAACTGCTCACAACGCCAGAGAACGTGCACTGACAGGCGGTGGTGTTGTCACGTTAAGGGCTTTAACCGAACATGAAGAAAGGCTCGAGCATCTATTTGGATGTCTCCGCGGCTGCACCTTTGAAACTGAACAAATCGACAGAGGTAATGTGTGCTGAATATCAGCTTCTGTGATGTGGCACATCATGCTTTACCTTTGCTAATCTTTACTGTTTCCTTTACATAGGTTTACAGCAGACTTCAGTCACGGGATGAGCAGTGCGTTGAGTCTGCAGCCGAAGAGGTCATTGGTGAAGGGCATGTTGAGCCAGTGGGAGATGCGAGTGAGGTGGTGGTGGAGGAGCAGCAACAGGAAATTGTTGCTGAACTGGAATTGGAGGGTCTGGAATCTGGGTTGCTGGAGAGGTCCTCTCCATCTCCTGGCCCCTCTGGCTCTGTGCCAGACAGACAGCAGCTTGATACTGCAGTGCATGTGGGAGAAACAGATATACATGCAGATATACATGCAACAGAACAGGAGTTACAAGGTCACATCCACCATCTTGAAGGGTTGAGGCAATCGATGTGTTCTCTTACAGAGAAACAAGTTGAGTGTCTTGCCTCGGTCAAGCAGGGAATGGATTGTATGTGCATGTCATTTAATCAATTGAAAGAGTCTATCATTGGTCAAAATGTGGGAATGGAGCTTAAGAAAATAAATGAGTCTTTGTAGAGTTTCGCAATTATCGCGATTCTAATATGAGAGAAGCAGGTTCAATTGAACATTTTTATTGAACGGAAAGCTGCTTTTAAAATAAAGGGTACAGAAGCCTGTAAAATGGCCGCCGAGCATCGTGGCAGAAGTTTCCAGAGACACAGTGGGCAGACAAGATGGCGTTGAATATACATTCATAGAAACATAGAAACATAGAATCTAGGAGCAGGCCATTCGGCCCGTCGAGCCTGCTCCACCATTCAATACGATCATGGCTGATCATCCAAATCCAGTACCCTGTCCCCTGCTTTAATCCCCACAGTACACATATCCCACCCTACCCCCGTCACCCCACGTATTTAATTCCCCCTAACATATCCCATCCTATCCCCATAACCCCACATATTTAATCCCCCCCTAACACTAAGGGTCAATTTATCATAGCCAAATCAACCTAACCCGCACATTTTTGGACTGTGGGAGGAAACCGGAGCACCCGGAGGAAACCCACGCAGACACAGGGAGAATGTGCAAACTCCACACAGACAGTCACCCGAGGTCAGATTCGAACCCGGGTCCCTGGCGCTGTGAAGCACCAGTGCTAACCACTATGCCACCGTGTTGCCGTGTTGCATTCATTATAAGACCATACCCGGTACGAATTGAAAAGGCAGGATGCAACCCATTTGCATTTTGGACAAAAACAATGATATAAGTGCTTGAATCGTTTCATACGCACAGTAAGAATCATTGAACTGGACAATCGGGGGCCCATCCAGACACATCAATACACAAATACCCCCCCCCCCAGCTCAACAATGAGAGACATTGGCGGGTGATTGGGCCAGTTTTCAGGGGGTCCCAAAACCAGTTGAGGAGACGATTTATACACATCCTGGCTGGCTCAACAATGAAGGCATTAACGGATAGTTGGCCAGTTTCAGGTGATCCCGAAACCAGTTAAGAAGATAATCACCCCATGCTGGGAATTTTGGGCGCCAAAATCAAACAAAGGACAACATTTTGATTTGAGCGGGAGATAAGGCCGGAAAAACAGTATAACTATAGAGGACAAATGTCCATCGGTCCCTTCTCTTGCGCTGGTTCCTTCGGCGGTGCTGTGCTGGTCGGTTATTCGAGTGTTGGGCGGAGGTCAAGTTCGAGTTCGTTGTTCGTGGTCCGTGTCGGCCAGAAACGGAACCTCAGAACGAGCCACCTCGACACGGCAGGCAGTAGGGTACACCATCCCGATCGTCGGTAAACGGTGTCCGGACCCATCAGGGCAACACAGCGGTGTGTTCCCGAGCGACCAGCCGTCGGTGGCGAGGAAGAAGAGAATCTCGGCCAAGCGAGGTCCAAGTGACGAGAAGACAGACGAGAAGAAATTCCACGTGGCGCTACGGTCAGTAAACCCCGACCGCGCCCGAAGATAAACGGCGGAGTCCACCTTTTGAATTCTACAGACGACTTCATATCAGGGAGACAGGCTTACCCTCTGGTTCTTTGAGCGGATAGCCTGGGCCATCCGCGACGGACATTACCGGGGCTGTCTCAAGTGGACCCATTCGCGGCAGCGACAGTAAACAAGTCGGGTGCAGAAACCCTTACAGCCACGTGACAGCCAGGCGCTGCAGCGAAAAGAGCTGAGAGCCTCATTGTAAATTTCCGAAGTAAGCCGAGTGGTGAGCATGTTTCACGATCCTACAAATCCAGACATAGTTTAGGTATAGTAAGGGAGGGTGGTTCCTAAGGTTAATGTATAATGTGTTCCCCCTTTTTCGATGTGTCGTGTGTTCCCCATTTGTATAGACCAAGTTTTATAAACGTGTGTATACTGGTAATCTCTTTGATCTACGCATATGACATGTATTTCATTATTTTGGACACCGTACAATAAAGGCATTCATTTTGTGCTATTCAACCAGGTCTATTTGAGTCTTTTCTCTGCATTACTGCTCCTTGCATCTAAGTCCAGGTGTCAGAACCGCAAGGGCAAGTGGGTCGAACCACTCACAGGTGCTTATTGCAAAAGTCTGGCCGGAGACCAGAGCAAGCAATAGTACAGGCAACGAAAGCCTCACCTCGCACGAGCCCCACCCTTACATCTTGTTGGACAAAATGTGGGAATGCAGCTTAATAAAATGAATGAGTCTCTTGCTGGACTCTTGCAAATAATTTCTGCTGCCATTACTGTGACTCCCGCAGAACCAACCTTACCTGCTCCCAGCGCAGAAACAGTGCAGGTCCAAGAGCCAGCTACTCCGCCTGTGGTGATGCAAGCAAACATTGCCTTGCAGCAGCAGCAACCTTGTCAGGAGGCAATTGCTGAAGGGCAAGAGACGGCAAACAGGGCCGTTTCAAGTCGCAGCACAGGGCACCGGTCACGGGGAGCGGGAAAGTGCAGGAGACAGTAGGGTGTCACATTTTCCACAATGCACATCCATTGACCCTCAGGCATAGTTTCGAGCGGGTAAATCTTTCAATTGTTTAATTTTTCGTTTTATTTAAAAGTTACATGTTTTCATTGTTTTTTTTATTGAAATATATATGTGTCACTGAAAGTGTAAGTAAACTTTTCATTGAAAAAGTACAGCCTCTATTCACTTTTAAAAAATTCAAATTGTTTATTTGCAAAAAAAATTGAACATTAAAACTGTTTTACATTTAGGAAAGAGTTATTTTCCATCTTGAATGTCTTTATTGCAGTAACGAAGCAAAAAAGTCACTGAAAACTGTTTACAAATTTTATTCTAACCTATTTCTGTTTACGAATGTTTGCAAAGTTGAAAAGTAGCTAGTTAACATTGAAAAGTTATAAACTATGTACATCAACACTGAACCTCAGAAGTCTATAATGCTGCAATAAAAGAGCACTGTTTCACTTTAAATTGTGTCTGTTCCTTTATTTGCCTTGCTGGGGGAGAGGGAGAGGGAGGGGAGGGGGAGGGGGAGGTACAAGGCGACACTACCTCGTGAAGGTGTTGGCTACCAGCTCCGTCTGTTTTGTCGCCTGGCGTCTAAAATTCTCTGATACAAAATCCCACAGAGGAACAGGAATTGATTCTGAAAGGGCATCTTTCTCCCTCACAGGCTTCCTCTTTAAACAGAAAGTTGTAATGAAAAAATGGAAATAGTTGTTAAAGTAACTTTAGTAAAGTGAGTGGCTATAAAATCAGGTCGGGCTATGGTGGGAAACGTGCGCTATCGGATTGGGAACACGTCTACCCGCCTCACGGCCCTAGATGATTTTCCAGAACTGTAACATTTTCATAAATTAATGCATACATACATACATACTTAGTTAGAGGAATATAATTGATGATCATTTTCTTCTTTAAAACTTTTTGAAATGTAAATAGTTCATTTTTAAACAGTCATTTTCACATTTATGATAGAAACCTTAATCAATATGCCTTGTACACACCCACAGTTGCTATACTACTCCAAATGGTCAAAACCCGTTTTAAACTTTTTTTTAAATTGCAAACTTACCTAAGACTTAATTAAATAAACTATGCTGGCTTTCAGATTTACAAAAGCTCACTTAAGTAGCCCCACTGCTAAAAGATTTCTTCCTCCTGTCTCCGGAGCCATCGAAAATGGCTTACTCCTGCTTTTTACATGTGTAATTGCTAGGAGCTTACACACACTTCCACCATTGAGAAAAAAATCCAAGTTCTTGATGCACGCGCAGACTCTCTGGCGCACGCGATTCCACAGAGATACCTTCAGGTGAAGCCACACGCAGTGCCGGTTTCCCGCGCATGCGCAGTGCATGCAGGAAACCGGCAATTGGAGACCTAATACGCGAGAGTACACAGTGCGTACTCTCGCGTATTAGGTCTAATTTTCGGGCCAATAAGTCTGTGGAAAAGGCCATATGGTTGGTCTGCTCCCAGAAACAAATGCAGCTTATGGGGAAGCACATTCAGGCTCTCAGAAGAGCTAAAGGAAGAAAGCCAACTGTCCCGTGCCAGAGCCATAGCAGGGGAGAGGTTGTTAGCAGAGCTAAACACAAAAGATCAGGAACAGTTGCAGATAATAGAGGAACACCGTGTCAGTAAGGGATACCTCCAGTGTCAGGCCACCGAGGTCAAAAGTAGTGAACTGGCATTGCGGGAAGAGAACACCCGCCTTGCCAAGCAATTAAGGGAATTTAAAGAGAAGTTAAAAGTCGTTCAGACAGCTTAGAGTAGCCAGTACTAGAGGGGTTGAGGTAGGAGACCACGGCCCCTGTCAGAAGCAGATTGAGAGTCTGAACCTTGCTCTGTCTAAGGCAAAAGGCATGGTGTGCCTGATAAGCCCGGGTGCGGCCCAGGTAGACCTGGAAGAGCAAGGGGAAACTGTTCGACCACCACCTGTGGCACCAAGGAGAAGCTTAGTTAGCAGCAGGAGGGGCAGACAATCTGAGAGGCTGACAGGGAGTGCACACCACCACCTGTGGCACCGAGTTTTGACTCGGTCTAGCAGCAGGGAGAGGGGGGCAAACCAATGCAGGCGAGGTCGGAGCCGGGGCCGATGTGCCCAGCACGACAGCAAAAGTTTGGCCTGCCCGCCGGTGGTGGAGGTTAGGGACCCCTTGAAAATCAATTCATGGCTCCCCACGGTACACAACAGCTTAGTGCTATGGTAAGCCACCTGAGTAAACTTGCACAAAAGGGGGACCCCCTCGGTCCACTTCATGGAAGTGGTACAGGCAGCAGGCATCAATGACTGTGATGATGCCGAGATGGCAAAAATGCTCCTGTTCTCACTAGATGGCAAGCTATACCAGTCCCTCTCTACTGAGAGCCAGAGAGGACAGAATGGGTATGCTGCCATCAGAGAGGAGGTTTTAGAGGCCATGGGGATGAATGCTGGTAGTCCCTTCTCCCGGGTGGAGAGGACAGTGCAGCTCGCAGGGGAGACCACACAGGCTTTCGCAGACAGGCTGTGGCCTGTGTACAGGGGTGCTTGTTATGGGGATCTCGACCGAGCTAACCTGAACAGGGACGAGCTGGCCCACTGGCTCCGAAGCCTAGTGGCAAACAGCTTGCCACGAATCAAAGCCAAGGCTGAGCTTTGGTTTAACCCAAGAGACCCCCGGGTCACCGAGGAGGCAGTGGTCAGGCAACTGACCCTAGCCTGCCGGAACGGTAGGGGAGCTGAAGAGCCCCCACCGAAAGGAAAGGTGTTTGAGATAAAGCCCAGTCAGGATAAGAAGGAGTGGCACCAGGAAGGTGGTAAACCTTCCGACACAAAGCATAACTGCTTCGGGTGCGGGAAGAGTGGGCACTGGAGAAAGGACTGTAGAAATCCTGGAAGGATATACCAAAGAATTCTCCAGCTTTTGCCCCAAAAGTAGAGGCACTGACCTCTTCCCCCACACTGGACACAATAGTAGCGGCCATCAGAGTCCTGTTTGGTGGCCCAGGGAAGGTAGCTACAGCCACTGGTGCTGTAATCCCATCTGCCCCTCCTAACGCAGACCTATGACTAGAACCAGCGCAGCTTGTCTACCTGTGTTCCCCGGGATACGATGGTAAGATGGAGGTGGAGAAAGTGCAGGGGAGATGTTTGGTGGACACCGGAGCTGCCAGCACGGTGGTTCATTCGGAAGACCTGACCAATTCACCCAGGTCTAACGGGGTCCCGTACAGTTTAATGTGATTCACAGGGAACGAGCAGGCTGGGGCAATGTCCAAACCTTTGGACATAAATTTAGGATCCCTCCATACCACGTGGGAGGGTAACCAAAAGGCCGGCAAGTTGGCCAAGCAGGGGGCCAGGGAAGGAGAGTTCTGGGATCCCTATAAAGCAGGTCCGGTAGCCGCAATCCGGGACAAAGGAGGCACACAGGGGTAGCTCTGCCCCCGGACTTAAAGCAGGTCCAAGCCCAGGATCCCGTCCTTAAGGCCGTCCTGGTAAAGAGAGAGAATGGGGAGTCCATAGAAGGTCCATTCAGGGCAGCGGACGAGATTTTAAAACAGATTCACTGGCAAGCAGCCAGTAACCTGGGGAGCCAGCACCAGAAAAATCGGCTGCTGTTAGAACCCCAGAGGACCCACGGGTGGGAGATTGACCAGTGCAAACTGTTTAAACCCGAGAAAAGGGAACAGTCAGCAAAGGTGGACCGCCCCAAAGTTAGAAATCCTCAGCCAGCAGCAGCTGTGGCAGGCGCACAGGCTGCAGCGGCAGGGGACAGTGTGCTGTTTCACAGGAGAGAACCCTCCACACCGATTACATGGGACTCAAGCACACCCCCAGTGGCCAGAGCCCTAAGAAGGTCTCCCCGCACAGCAAAGCCAAGACTACTGTGGCCACTGGTGTATCAGTTTACAGGGTCCCACCCAAAGAGGGCTGCAACCCGAAAAAGAGCGCCCAAGAGCAGGGAGCATTCTAAAGTTGGGGATCCCCAGCCTACAGCCTCCAACAGTGAGGGACTCACAGGAGAGGTAGTACTGGGAGAAGAGAGAGAGAAGGGTCCCCAGCCTGCAGCCTCAGGCTGGGAGGAGCCCACAGATATGAACAAGGGCGCTGTAGCCACACCAAAGGGGGTAGTGTGCGGCAGCACAGGAGTCAGCTGGGATGTTAAGATACCCCAAGTGGTTTTGAGGAAGGCCTTCTGGGTCCGGCGGTACAGGCCGCACTACACCCAGGTGTACAAGCTGCCCAGAAGCAGCAAAAGGCAGAGCCTGAACAAGGTTTAGTCTGGCCGCTCTGAGACGGGCAGTGAATGTACAGAGTTTTAGGGCTGGATTTTGTCTTGGGGTCGGGTTGGGGTCGTGTTACCCGCATTTCGTGTTGCCCCCCCGACTCCAGATTAATGTGGATGAATGATGCGATTTTAACTTAATTGGCCAATTGAGTTCCAACATGTGGGAACCCATGGCCAGTGAGGTATTCCAGTCTGAAAGTCGCCTCCGATGACATCATCATTGCTGCTGCATTTAAGGTCTGCAACAAGCCTTGCTTCCTCTGCAGGCTGCCAAGCTTTTGGACCTCAAATCTAAGCACCTGCAGCAGGAATGGCCAGCCAACGGCCCAGGGCTGCTCCCAGGTTCCATGACGTTGCCCTTCAGGCTTTGGTGGATGGAGCAAGAGCCAACACGGAGGTGCTCTTCCCCTCCTCAGGGAGGAAGAAGCCTCCCCAGCAGACAAAGGCTGTGTGGGTCCAGATTGCCCAGGAGGTCACCTCTATCATTGACATGCAGAACCTGGATCCAGTGCAGGAAGAGGTTTCATGACCTTCTACGTACTGCTAAAGTGAGTATGACTTTCCCTTCACCCATATCTGGTCCCCATTGCCTCTCCTCACCAGCACTCAGCTTTAGCAACCTCTTCCTCCATATCCCACTTGACACTGACATACATGCACCCTTACCCAGTCCCTCTCCCTCTATGGTCACATTCACCTTACTATTCAACTATGCAGCCCTCACACTCCCTATCACTGTCATGCTTTGAAAACAACTTACACCACACAGGGTGGGCCCTTAGTCTCGCCAGCTCAATCCATCTTTGTCTCCTTCTAAGCATCTATGTGTAGATTTCGCAATTATCCCGATTTTATTAATAAGGAGAGAAGCAAGTTTAATTGAACATGTTATTGAACAAAATGGCCACCGGGCATCGTGGCGGGCTTTCCAGAACATTGTGAGCACTCAGCCACTGCAGTCAGACATTGTATTGTGGATCGTTTTGAAAAAAAACCCGCGAAAACCAGTCGCAGTGGCTCAGACAAGGCAGCGCTGGAAATACATTTATAATGAGATCATGCACAGTACAGATTGGGAAGGCAGTATGCAACCCATTTACGTTTTGGACAGAACAATAAACTAAGTGCTTGACTCGTTTTAAATGCACAATGAAGAGTCGTTGCACCGGGCAATCAAGGCCCATCCAGACGCATCATTATACAAATTCCACCCAGTCCAACAAAGAGAAAGACATTAACGGGTAGTTGGGCCAGTTTCGAGTGATCCCGATACCAGTTGAAGAGACAATTACCCCATACCGAGAACATTGAGCGCCAAAATTAAACAAAGACAGCATCTTGATTTGGGCGGGAGATAAGGCCCGTTTCCAACAGTATAACTAAAGACTAAGAATGACCATCAGGGCTCGTCTTGGGTAGAGGCTCACACTCGGTCAGGAACGGAACCTCAGGACGAGTCACCTCGACACGGCAGGCAGCAGGGCACGCCATCCCGAGCGTCGGTAATCGGTGCCCGGGTCCATCAGGGCAACGCAGCGGTGTGTTCCCGAACGACCAGCCGCCATCAGTCAAGAAGGCAGTAACTTCGGCCAAACGAGGCCCGAACGAAGACGAGAAGACGACCGGGCAAACGAGGCCCGAGCGACGAGAAGAATTCCACGTAGGAGCCGGCACGGTCAGTCAAACCCCGACCGCGCCCGAAGATAAACGACGAAGTAGGTTCAAACCCACTCTTTGAATCCTACAGACTACTTCATGACATCAGGAAAGACAGGCCTTTTTCTTCTGGTTATTTGAGCGAATAGCCTGGGCCATCCGCGACGAACGTTCATCAGGGCTGACCCGGGTGGGTCCATCGCGGCAGCGAGAGTAAACAAGTCGTGCCTAGAAGCTTCAACAGCCACGTGGCAGCCAGGGGCTGCAAGGAAAAGCTGCGAGCCTCATTTTAAATTCCGAAATAACCCGAGTGGTGAGCATGTTTCCCGATCCTACAAATCCAGACTTAGTTTAGGTATTATAGGGGAGGGTGGTTTTTAAGGGTAATTTGTAATGTGTTATCCCCTTTACGATGTGCCGTGTGTTCCCCGTTTGTATAGAACAAGATTTATAGACGCGTGTATACTTGTAATTTCTTTGATCTGCGCATTTGACATGTATTTCATTATTTTGGACACCGTACAATAAAGGCATTCATTTCGTATTATTGCACCAGGTCTATTTGAGTCCTTCTCTGCATTACTGCTCCTTTGCATCTAAGTCCAGGTGTCAGAACCGTAAGGGCGAGTGGGTCGAACCACTCACGGGTGATTATTGCAAGAGGTCTGGCCGGAGACCAGAGCAAGCAATAGCAAAGAATCACAGGTCACGTAAACCCCTTACATATGCTATGGATTCTGTACACTCACTCCTTCAATCTCACTCAAACTCCACTTGTCTCCCTCATTGCAGGAAAAAAGAGCTCACAATAAAAGGGAAAGAGCCAGGACAGGAGGAGGGCCACCCTCATTATCCCAGCTCACCCCCTGGGAGGATGCGGCCTGGAGATCGTGGGCGTCGAGGAGGAAACGCAAGTGGGGGACGGACAGACGGGTGCATCAGAGCAAGCTGGTGACTGAATAGTGTTCCATCTCTCTCATTGACATTGCATGGGTCACTGATAATGAATCTGAAGCTCTAACAGATGGATTTATGATCATCTGCAATACGCAATGTGCAAGTAACCTTGGCATTACATCTGACTCTTTCCTTTACTCCCCACAGGACCGTCGCAAGCACCCGTCCCCACTAGTCAGGAGGAACAGCCTGAGCAGACAGACTCCTCAGAGGAAGCTGCAACTTTTGAGGGCGCAGCGTCAGCAGAACTAAGCGCACCCAGCACCAGCGTAGACACTCACACCTCAGTGGGACCCTCGGGACATAGAGTAGTGTTGTCACCTGGTGTATCACAGCTCACAAGTGAGCATCAACAGATGGTGGAGACAGGGACAGCAGTGGCGAGTCCTAGTCGGAGGGCACAGGACTCTCCTAGCTCGGCTCAGCTGCATGTCGAACCTCTGCCTCTGGGTCCATCCATAAGATCAGCGGTGCTGGGACTCCAGGAACAGATGCAGGAGTCTGACAGGTTTTGTCTCCAGGGTCGCTGCGAGTGTGGAGCAAATGAAGGAGTCCATAACGAACATGAGCAGAGCCTTTGGCGCATGAACGCATCACCATGGAAAGGATGGCAACCTCCATGGAGGTGATAAGTTGCCAGAGTGCAGAAAACATGGTGAGTGTTTGAATAGAATGACATCTCTGGAGGAGCGATGGTCATCTATTGACCAGAGAAACCAGACCTTCATGGAAGTCCTTCTGAGTAGGACTTCCAGTGCAGATACGGGTCCTCATGGCCTCCCTGATGTGCAGCAAGGTGCTCTCAAGCCACTTGCAAGCGCTGAGGTGGACCTGACCCATGAGAGGGATGATGGTAGCACACAAGGAGGTGGGGGCTCCTCTCCAAGCGCTCACACTTCCATGCCACTGACAGGCCCTGGGTCAGAGTCCGCACCCAAGTGAGGTCGGCGTCTCAACCCCTGCCCAGCCGCAGGAGCAGCAGACTGTTGCCGAGCCCTCAGGTTCGCAACTCCAGAGGACACCCGCCAAAGGAGTCGAGACAGGAGCAGCAACAAAGTGAGCAGGGGGCCTCTACTTCTGCTGAAGCCACAGGGGAAGCACCACGTAGGAGCACGCGTAAGAGAAATAAAATGCACAAATAGTCACTTGGGTGAATTTTGATGTGTATTGTTAAAAAGCCATCAGGTCTAAAGTTTAAATAAAAACTCTGATGGCTACAGCTGCAGTTGTGGCGTCTGTCATTTCGCTAATGGGACTTCCACAATGAGGCCTTGGGATAACTTGCAATTGTCAGTATGGTGGTCACATTGTTAGGGATCCATTGGGTCTGGGCCATTGTCGTAGACTGGTAAGAAGCTGCAAGGCAAAAGTGCATTCTTGTCTAGGCTAAGCAAATCTGGCCAAGATGAGTGCATTCCGGGCAGCTATGGTCTCGCGTAATGCTGCCGCTGGTTGAGGGGCCTCTGCAAGTTGTTCATTCTCTCTCTCCTCCTCCTCCTCATCTGAGGAGGCTATGTGAGGAGCCAGTTGGTCCTCCGACATCTGTAAGCCACGACGCTGTGCCATGTTGTGAAGTGCACAGCAAACCACGATGATTCTGGAGACCCTGGCTGCTGAGTATTGCAGGGCTCCACCTGATCTATCCAGGCATCTGAAGCGCATCTTCAACATACCGATGGTTTGCTCGATTATGGATCTGGTGGAAATGCGGCTGGAGTTGTAGCTCTCCTCAGCTGCGTTGGATGGTCTCCTCAATGGCACCATTAGTCAAGTCCTCAGGGGATAGCCCTCGTCTCCAAGTAGCCATCCGTGAAGTTGGTCTGGTGGACTGAATAGCGGAGGCACACTAGACTGACGCAGTATGAAGGAGTCATGGCAACTGCCAGGGTACTTGGCACAAACATGCAGAACTTCCTTGTGGTCACACACCAACTGAACGTTGAGGGAGTGGAAGCCCTTGCGGTTGACAAATACCTGGATTGCGATGGGGTGCCTTAAGGGCCACATGTGTGCAGTCAACGACACCCTGCACCCTTGGAAAGCCTGCCAGATTAGCTAATCCAACCGCACGCGCCGTGACACTTGCTCGATCCTTGGTGAAATGGATGTGATTGTGCGCGATGGCAAAGAGGGCATCGATTACCTGCGTGATGCAGGTGTGCGCGGCTGCCTGGGAGATGCCGCAGATGTCTGCTGCTGATCCCTGGAATGAGCCTGAGGCAAAAAAGTTGAGTGCGGTGGTGACTGACGGCCACTGGTAAGGGGCGTCCACCTGGTCTCCAGGTCTTGTTGCAGCATTGCGCAGATGTCACCCACTACCTCTCGCGAAAGTCGGAGCCGCCTTTGGCACTGCTGCTCAGACATGTTGAGGTAGCTGACCCTCTGTCTGTAGTCCCTGTTTGGGGGGTATCTCCTGCGCCAACGGCCTTCCATGCACTGGCCCCTTCTGTCCTGTGCAGCTTCAGGTGGGTGAGCAGCAGCTTGGCGCTCCTGCTGTTGGTGCTGCTGTTGCTCATTGTTCTGCTGGTGCCGCGGCTATTGTTCCTCCTCATCAGATATCCAGGAGGGAAGGAAATAAATGGCTCCCATGCCTCTGGTATATGTCTCAGTTGAGGAAGCCCTCAATGAGGGTGGCGAGAAGGGTTTCCCAGGAGGTCACACTGCAGATGGGTGTCAGGCTCCAAACTTCCAGAGCTGTGGTTATGCCTTCTAAAAGTTCCCCCAGACCTGTTACAACAAAGTCCTGCCACCTGCAATTGATGGCTGATCAAATCTCCTATTTAAAAGGTTGCGCTGCAGCTGAGAGTCAGCAATCCACTTGTGCTCCCACCAGGTTTCACTAGAGAGTGTTTCCCATCAGGCGTGCTTCACGTGGGAAAAGGGTTAAACTGCCTAAAATGGTTCAAAATGGCATTACTGAGCCACTTTAGGGATTGTTAAGAGCGTTAATGGCCTCTCCCGCCTCTTGGAGGCGGGAACCCCGCGACCGATTGTCAAAATTGTGTGGAGGCGTGTTGGAGTCAGGACCCCCGAATCTGCTACTTTAACCCCCCACATGCCTCCAAACCCGACTCCACGGGTCATTCAAAATCCAGCCCATTAAATTCGAACAGGACTAGACACAGGAAGGATGTTCCCGATGGCGGGGGAGTCCAGAACCAAGGGTCACAGTCTAAGGATAAGGGGTAAGCCATTTACAACTGAGATGAGGAGGAATTTCTCCACCCATAGAGTGGTGAACCTGTGGAATTCTCGACCATAGAAGGCAGTAGAGTCCAATTCATTAAATATATTCAAGAAGGAGTTGGATATATTTCTTAAGGCTAAAGGGATCAAGGGATATGGGGAGAAAGCAGGGACAGGGTACTGAATTTGGATGATCAGCCATGATCTCATTAAATGGCGGAATAGGCTCGAGGGGCCGAATGGCCTACTCCTGCCTTCTATGCTTCTATGTTTAAGACAACATGAGCCAGAAAGTCATAAAATGTTCTTAAAGAAACATTCAGACCTTTTAGAACAGAGATAAGGAGAAAAAATGACCTCGAGGCAGTGAGGGGGCTGTCAGAGTTACCTTCTCCCTTGTAATTGAACAATGGGCTGGGTAAAAATGATTGACACCAGGCAATCACCAGCCCATCGAAATAAAGTATAAAAACAGACGACCGAGAGGGGAAAACAGACAGCTAGGGGCGAAGGCTTCCTCGAGGTGGCAATCAATGCTGGCTTATGCCTAACACCTTGATCAAGTTTAGCCTCTGAGGTGGATCCATGCTGGTTCATAACCTAACACCTCCAACAGCTCGAGGGATGAACTAACAGAAGTGACGACTGCTGTAAGCTGCAGAGATCGCTGACCCGAGACCTCCATGCTGTCTCATCGGGCATCTAACCGTCCGTCCGGTCGTGGCATTCCGCTTCGGGGGTCATAGATCGCTCTCTACTGTCACGGGTTGTGCGTCTATTATACTTATCTTAACCACATGTAATATCTGATTATGCTCTGAACTGTAGTTTTTTAATTAAATACCTTGAAACTCCAAAGACCCTTTGGGTATGTGTGTGTGACCTGTGATCCTAATCTTACAGTACACCTTCACCACAGACTGCAGCGGTTCAAGAAGGCAGCTCACCAACACCTTCAAGGGCAATTAGGGGTGGCCAATAAATGCTGGCCTTGCCAGCGACACCCACATCCCAGGAACAAAGAAAAAAGATATGGATCCAAGGCCAGGCAGGTGGATAGAGTTAAGATACAGATCAGCCATCATCTCATTGAATCGCAGAAAAGGCTCGAGGGGCTAAATGGTCTGCTACTGTACCCATGCTCCTATAAACCACAATGATTATACAAACCTTCTGGAAAAGGTAAGGATACAGGTAGGGAGAAGGCACCACAGATGATCACCAGGAGGACTTGGTCAGAGGCACAGCCAAGGAATCAGGAGAAGCAGCGTGCAATCCTCATTAGGTGCAAGTGATTCCAAACAAAACCAATCTAATATGGTGTGTGGCGAGTATATTTATTAGATTTAAAACACGTAACAGTCAGAGTTAACAAGCTGACTTGCTAGCAAAACAATCCCAACGCTCAAGAACGGCCTAATACTTCAACTTAAAGCAATTGATGCAACAGATGATATTACCCGGTTCTGCTAGGATGCGCGTTGCTATCTGGACTACAGATTCTTTGCCTCAACATGTGGAACTTCTTGTATTGTTGAACCAGAGGACACAGATTTAAGGTGATTGGCAAAAGAACCAAAAGGTGACATGAGGAAAAACTTTTACGCAGCGAGTGGTTAGGGTCTGGAATGCACTGCCTGAGAGGGTGGTGGAGGCAGACTCAATCGTGGCTTTCAAAAAGGGAATTGGATAAGTCCCTTAAGGAAAAAAAATTGCAGGGCTACGGGGAAAGGGCGGGGGAGTGGGACTAGCTGAAGTGCTGTTGCAGAGAGCCGGCACGGGCTCGGCGGGCCAAATTGCCTCCTTCTGTGCTGTGACCAGTCTATAAATGGTGTGCGGGTCGTAATCTCAGGGCTATTACCAGTCATTGCCAGATTGCTGGAGGGGAACAACTGGGTTCATCTGGAGTCAATATTTGGCTTCAGGTTCTTTGTTACAAGCAGCTTCATTTCTTTAACAATTGGGGAGGTATTCACGGGACAAGGCAAGTTCTTTAGGAGGGACAGCCTCCACATTTAGATGCCTTGGGACACAGATTGGCAGAGGATGATCAAGGAGGCTTCTTAGGAAGCATTTAAACCAGATCAGCTTGAGGATAACATAGCCAAGTTTAAAGATAACCTTACTGGGTCAGATGATCATTGCGTAGATACTAAAGATAGAACTCTTAAGTAGATGAGATCTCTTTAAATTGTTTCTACGGAAACACGAGTCCAATCATATGCCCTCTTGATATGTTGTGCATTTCTGAGACATGGCTAGAGGAGAGCGATGGCATGGAAATTCAGCTAAACGGCTAAACAAGGAATTCAGAAATAATGGAGAAGGTCAAAGAGGTGTTGGGATTGCTATCTTGGCCAGGGAGCATCTAACAGTTCTAGAGATGTGATGTTCCTTCATTAAATTCAGCTGAAGCTGTCAGGTTTCAAGTTGGCCAGGCTGATGGGCAGAGACTATTTATTGGTAATTGTTAGACCCCTAGGTTAGACAACAGAGTTACTATGGAAACAGATCTCAAAGCTTTGAAAGCACGTGACCTTGGTTTGATGGCCACTAATTTTTTTTGGCAGTGGCATGATGTTTGGGAAGTTCTACCAAGAGATTTGTTGAAAATATGCAGGACTCAGTATGATAATGAGGAAATCAGGAGGTCATCATATACTAGATCGAGTGATTATTAGTGAGCCTGGCCCCACATAAAAGTAAATGGGTATGATCAGATAGCCATTACAGAGACGTGGTTGCAATGTGAACAAGGCTGGGAACTGAATATTCAGGGGTATGAGACATTTTGGAAGGATAGGCAGAAAGAAAAATGAGGTGGTGTAGCTCTGTTAATAAAAGGATGAGATCAGTGCAGAAGTGAGAAATATTAGCTCAGAAGATCAAGATGCAAAACCAGTTTGGGTGGAGATAAGAAATAATAAGGGAAAGAAGTCAGTGGTGGCAGTAGTCTACAGGCCCCCTAACAGTAGCTACACTGTAGGACAGAGCATAAATCAAGAAATAATGGAGACTTGTAAGAAAGGGACTGCAATAATCATGGGAGATTTTAATCTTCATATTGATTGGACAAATCAAATTGGCCAAGGTAGTCTGGAGGACGAGTTCATAGAATGTATTCGGGATGTTTTCTTAGAACAATACGTTGTGGAACCAACCAGGGAGCAGGCTACCTTAGATCTGGTACTGTGTAATGAGACAGGATTAATAAATGATCTCATAGTAAAGGATCCTCTAGAAAAGAGTGATCATAGCATGATAAGAATTTCAAATTCAGTTTGAGGGGGAGAAAGTTGGGTCTCAAACCAGTGTCCTGAACTTAAATAAAGGCAATTACAAAGGTATGAAGACAGAGTTGGCTAAAGTGGACTGGGAAATAGATTAAAGGGTAAGATGGTAGATAAGCAGTGGCAGACAGTTAAGGAGATATTCCATAACTCTCAGCAAAGATATATTCCAGTGAGAAGGAAAGACTGAGAAGGGAGAACCATCCGTGGCTAAAGAAATAAAGGATGGTATCAAATTGAAAACAAAGGCATACAATGTTGAAGATTAGTGGGAGGCCAGAGGATTGGGAAATTTTTAGAAACCAGCAAAGGATGACTAAAAAGAGAAGATAGATCAAGAGTAAATATTTGCAAGAAATATAAAAAAAGACAGTAAGAGCTTCTACAGGTATATAAAAAGGGAGAGTAGCTAAAGTAAACGTTGGTCCCTTAGAGGATGAGACTGAGGAATTAATGGGAAACAGGGAAATGGCAGAGACTTAACACATTTTGTATATGTCTTCACGGTAGAAGACACAAAGGGCTGGATTTTGTCTTGGGGTCGGGTTGGGGTCGTGTTACCCGCATTTCGTGTTGCCCCCCCGACTCCAGATTAATGTGGATGAATGATGCGATTTTAACTTAATTGGCCAATTGAGTTCCAACATGTAGGAAGCCATGGCCAATGAGTTATTCCAGTCTGAAAGTCGCCTCCGATGACATCATCATTGCTGCTGCATTTAAGGTCTGCAACAAGCCTTGCTTCTGTAGAATTCGCAATATATCGCGATTTTATTAATAAGGAGAAAACAGAGTTTCGTTCAAACAGCTTTTATTCCAGCAGAATGCTGCCAGGTTTCTCAAAGTAGACACAAGCAGCCTGTAAAATGGCCGCCGCACCTCGTGACAGAACATTCTAGACTTTGACAGGCAGACAAGATGGCGTTCCAATAAACATTTGTGCAAGATCGATTAAGATTCAGCACAGTGAAGATAATACACGAGACATCATGGGTTTGCAGTATACACATAAATACTGAAATCGGTCTCCCAGGTACGAATGAAAGCTATTGTACCGAGTAATCAAGGGCCCATCCAAAAGACATTAATATGTAAAACCCCAACGACTCTACGATGAGAGAGCCGTTAGCAGGTAGTTATACAAAACACTTGGAAGCCCCAAAACCCCTCCAGGGAGAACACCGACCGATTTAACAATGGGAGAAATATTAACAGGTACTCAGACAGTTACGAGTAGCCCCGAAACCCATTAAGAACGGAGATCACCCATACAAGACATTTGAGCGCCAGACCCTAACAAAAGAAAGGACATTAAGGTTGGGCGGGAAACGGAAGATTTTGTACTAGAATTACAAGCTCCAACCGTCCATCTGCCTCTTATTCTCTTATCCGATCGACTCGTAACCTCGTGGCTGCTCCTGTGTTTTGACTCGTAGTCTGGTTCCTGCTTGCCTGGTGCCTCTTTGAAAAAAGACTGTTGAACTTTCTGATCCGTTCGGATCTACCTCGTGTCGCGTAACGAAGACCTATGTTGGTAACTGGCAGCGGAACCAAAGGCCCGAGATGAGATGAGATGAGATGAGATGAGAAGAGAGGAAGACCATACTCATCGCCACGGTCAGTAAATCCCGACCGCGCCTGTAGGTCGAATAGCCAAGTTTTCCTTGCCAGGAAGACTTCTTTGAACTTGCAAGAACGGTTCATCATCGATGATATTGACTGAGCTGTGAAACCTGCTCGGAAGAGTACCTGTTAAACCAACCAACACAGATCTTCATCACAGCAGACGGTCCAGCCTGCTAGCCGGAGTAGAAGCAAGTAAACAAGTGGGACCAGGAGATCTCCTGTCCGACACGTGGGTGCTGCGGTGAAAAACATCCGATCAGCTATTCGGAATTTCTCCGAGTTATCACGAGTGGTGAGCATGAGTCTCGAAATCCTACGAATCTAGTTAGGACAGATATTGATAGGGGAGGGTTTAAGTATTAAGGATACTTGTAATGTGTGCCCCTATTTACGGTGTGTCGTTCGTTCCTCGTTTCCCTAGGATCAGCTATATAACTGCTTGTAAGATTGTACTGTCATTAATCTGTGCTTATGACATGTATTTCATAATCTTAAATATCATGCAATAAAGATTTTCCATTTCGTACCATTCAACCGAGTCTACATGAGTTTCATCTCCATTACTGCTCTCGCATCTAAGTCCAGTGTCTAGAACCGTAAGGGCGAGTGATTCGAACCACTCACAGGTGTGTCTAGTGCTCCCAGACTGGCTGGAGACCAGAACAGGCAACAAGGCCTAAACCTGCACTGACATACAGGCTGCACAGAGCCGCGTGAATCTCACAGGCTGCGAGACACGCAGGGTCAGAATCCCTTACAGAAAATGGCGACCGCGGCAGGACACTGGCAGCGAGAGGGTAGTGTGTTAGACTTTGGAATGACTGTACGAAATGTTATGCAGGAAAAGATAGCAGATTATGTGTTCGGAAAGGTTAATCTAACTAAGAAATGGATAAGTGAATTGTCAAGGTTTTTACAGTTATTACAAAAGTCAACTGTAAAATGTCTTTAAATTTAACTGAACTAGGTTTTAAAAATATATATGTATGTGTTTGTTTACTCAAGTGACTTCATTGCAGGCACATGAGCTTGCCATAAATTTTTATGGCTTTGGGGCCAGCTCAGGGTCATCCATTGTGCTCTTATCTTGATTCCACTGGTTTGAGTTGTTTCGTGAGTTAAAAAAAACTGTCTGCAAAGCAGGCCGTGTCCATGTTTCAAATGCACTTTGGGTGTAATCTGCAGAAAAAGCTGACGTTTCATGACATTTCATATTTTCTGTTATCATTTTAGAGTAAAACTGCTCACAACGCTAGAGAACGTGCACTGACAGGCGGTGGTGTTGTCACGTTAAGGGCTTTATCCGAACATGAGGAAAGGGTCGAGCATCTGTTTGGATTTAGTAGCGGCTGCCCCTTTGATGGTGTACAAACAGACATTGGTATGCATAACCGTGAGTTGCTCTGGCCAGCTAGATGTTTACAAATGTTAGATGTGTGTTGAATATCAGCTTCTGTGATGTGGCAGATCATGCTTTACCTTTGCAAATGTTTACTGTTTCCTTTCCACAGGTGTACAGCAGACTTCACACACGGGATGAGCAGTGCGTTGAGTCTGCAGCCGCAGAGGGCATTGGGGAAGGGGTTGCTGAGGCAATGGGAGCAGTGAGTGAGGTGGCGGTGGAGGAGGAGCAGGAGCAACTTGTTGATCTAGTGGAAGAGGAGGGTATGGAATCTGGGTTGCCGGAGAGGTCCGCTCCATCTCCTGGCCCCTCTGGCTCTGTGCGAGACAGACACCAGCTTGATACTACAGTGCATGTGGGAGAAGCAGATATACATGCAACAGAACAGAATGAATTACAAGGTCAGATGCAGCATCTTGAAGGGTTGAGGGAATCGATGTGTTCTCTTACGGAGAAGAAAGTTGACTCTCTTGCCTCGATCAGGCAGGGAATTGATTCTATTGGCATGTCACTTAATCAAATAAATGAGTCTGTCATTGGACTCTTGCACAAACCAGATGTGGGAATGGCGCTTAATCAAATAAATGAGTCTCTCGTTGGACTCTTGCATATGCTTAAACCACTTTCTGCTGCCATTACTTTGACTCCCGCAGAACCGCTCTTACCTGCTCCCAGCGCCGAAACAGTGCGGGCCCAAGAGCCAGGTGCTCCGCCAGTTGTGATGCAAGCAAACGTTGCCTAGCAGCAGCAGCAGCAACCCTGTCAGGAGGCAATTGCTGAAGGGCAAGAGATGGCACACAGGGCCCTTTCAAGTCGCAGCACAGGGCACCGGTCACGGGGAGCGGGAAAGCGCAGGAGACGGTAGGGTGTCACCTTTTCCACAATGCACATCCATTGACCCTCAGGCACAGATGCGGGGGGCAAATCGTTCAATTGTTTAATTTTTCGTTTTATTTAAATGTTAAATGTTTTCATTGCTTTTTTTTATTGAAATATATATTTGTGACTGAAAGTGTATGTAACCTTTTCATTTAAAAAGTACAGCCTCTAGTCACTTTGAAAAAATTCAACTTTATTTGCAAAAAATTTTAACATTACAACCGTTTTAAATTTAGAAAATAGCTAGTTTCCATCTTGAATGTCTTTATTGCACTAAGAAACCAAAAAACTCACTTTAAACTGTTTACAAATCTCACTCAAACTTCACTTGTCTCCCTCATTGCAGGAAAAAAGAGCTCACAATAAAAGGGAGAGAGCCAGGACAGGAGGAGGGCCACCTTCATTAGCCCAGCTCACCCCCTGGGAGGATGCGGCCTGGAGATCGTGGGCGTCGAGGAGGAAACGCAAGTGGAGGACGGACAGACTGGTGCATCAGAGCAAGCTGGTGACTGAATAGTGTTCCATCTCTCTCATTGACATTGCATGAGTCGTTGATAATGAATCTGAAGCTCTAACAGATGGATTTATGATCATCTGCAACATGCAATGTGCAAGTAACCTTGGCATAACATCTCTGACTCTTTCCTTTACTCCCCACAGGACCGTCGCAAGCACCTGTCCCCACGAGCCAGGAGGAACAGCCTGAGCAGACAGACTCCTCAGAGGAAGCTGCAACCTCTGAGGGCGCAGCGTCAGCAGAACTTAGCGCACCCAGCACCAGCGCAGAGACTCACACCTCGGTGGGACCCTCGGGACATAGAGTAGTGTTGTCACCTGGTGTATCACAGCTCACAAGTGAGCATCAACAGATGGTGGAGACAGGGACAGCAGTGGAGAGTCCTAGTCGGAGGGCACAGGACTCTCCTAGCTCAGCTTAGCTGCATGTCGAACCTCTGCCTCTGGGTCCATCCATAAGATCAGCGGTACTGGGACTCCAGGAACAGATGCAGGAGTCTGACAGGTTTTGTCTCCAGGGTCGCTGCGAGTGTGGAGCGAATGGAGGAGTCCATAGCGAACATCAGCAGAGCCTTTGTGAAGTCATTGGCGCATGAACGCATCACCATGGAAAGGATGGCAACCTCCATGGAGGTGATAAGTTGCCAGAGTGCAGAAAAAATGGTCATTGTTCTGAAGAGAATGACATCTCTAGAGGAGCGATGGTCAGCTATTGAACAGAGAAACCAGACCTTCATGGAAGTCCTTCTGAGTAGGACTTCCAGTGCAGATACAGGTCCCCATGGCCCCCCTGATGTGCAGCAAGGTGCTCTCAAGCCACTTGCAAGCGCGGAGGTGGACCTGACCCATGAGAGGGATGATGGTGGCACACAAGGAAGTGGGGGCTCCTCTCCAAGTGCTCACACTTCCATGCCACTGACAAGTCCTCGGTCAGAGCCCCACCAGAGTCCACACCCAAGTGAGATCGGCGTCTCAACCCCTGCCCAGCCGCAGGAGCAGCAGACTGTTGCCGAGCCCTCTCAGGTTCGCAACCCCAGAGGATGCCCGCCAAAGCAGTCGAGACAGGAGCAGCAACAAAGTGAGCAGGGGGCCTCCACTTCTGCTGAAGCCACAGGGGAAGCACCACGTAGGAGCATGCGTAAGAGAAATAAAATGCAAATAGTCACAAGGGTAGTCACTTGGGTGAATTTTGTTGTGTATTGTTAAAAAGCCATCAGGTCTAAAGTTTAAATAAAAACTCTGATGGCTACAGCTGCAGTTGTGGCGTCTGTCATTTCGCTAATGGGACTTCCACAATGAGGCCTTGGGATAACTTGCAATTGTCAGTATGGTGGTCACATTGTTAGGGATCCGCTGGGTATGGGCTATTGTCGTAGCTCTGGTAAGAAGCTGCAAGGCAAAAGTGCATTCTTGTCTAGGCTAAGCAAATCTGGCCAAGATGAGTGCATTCCGGGCAGCTATGGTCTCGCGTAATGCTGCCGCTGGTTGATGGGCCTCTGCAAGTTGTTCGTTCTATCTCTCCTCCTCCTCCTCATCTGAGGAGGCTATGTGAGGAGCCACTTGGTCCTCTGGCATCTGTAAGCCACGACGCTGTGCCATGTTGTGAAGTGCACAGCAAACCACGATGATTCTGGAGACCCTGGCTGCTGAGTATTGCAGGGCTCCACCTGATCTATCCAGGCATCTGAAGCGCATCTTCAACATACCGATGGTTTGCTCGATTATGGATCTGGTGGCAATGTGGCTGGAGTTGTAGCTCTCCTCAGCTGCGTTGGATGGGCTCCTCAACGGCATCATTAGCCACGTCCTCAGGGGATAGCCCTGGTCTCCAACTAGCCATCCGTGAAGTTGGTCTGGCGGACTGAATAGCGGAGGCACACTAGACTGGCGCAGTATGAAAGAGTCATGGCAACTGCCAGGGTACTTGGCACAAACCTGCAGAACTTCCTTGTTGTGGTCACACACCAACTGAACATTGAGGGAGTGGAAGCCCTTGCGGTTGACAAAAATACCTGGATTGCGATGGGGTGCCTTAAGGGCCACATGCGTGCAGTCAACGACACCCTGCACCCTTGGAAAGCCTGCCAGATTAACTAATCCAACCGCAAGCGCCGTGACACTTGCTCGATCCTTGGTGAAATGGATGTGATTGTGCATGATGGCAAAGAAGGCATCGGTTACCTGCGTGATGCAGGTGTGTGCGGCCACCTGGGAGATGCCGCAGATGTCTGCTGCTGATCCCTGGAATGAGCCTGAGGCAAAAAAGTTGAGTGCGGTGGTGACTTTGACGGCCACTGGTAAGGGGCATCCACCTGGTCCTCTGGGCTCCAGGTCTTGTTGCAGCATTGCGCAGATGTCACCCACTACCTCTCGTGAAAGTCGGAGCCGCCTTTGGCACTGCTGCTCAGACATGTTGAGGTCACTGACCCTCTGTCTGTAGACCTGTTTGAGGGGTATCTCCTGCGCCGACGGCCTTCGATGCGCTGGCCCCTTCTGTCCTGTGCAGCTTCAGGTGGGTGAGCAGCGCAGCTTGGTGCTCCTGCTGTTGCTGCTGCTATTATTCATGGTTCTGCTGGTGCCGCAGCTGTTGTTCCTCCTCATCGGATACCCAGGAGGGAAGGAAATAAATGGCTCCCATGCTTCTGGTATATGTCTCAGTTGAGGAAGCCCTCAATGAGGGTGGCGAGAGGGGGTTCCCAGGAGGTCACACTGCAGATGGGTGTCAGGCTCCAAACTTCCAGAGCTGTGGTTATGCCTTCTAAAAGTTCCCCCAGACCTGTTACAACAAAGTCCTGCCACCTGCAATTGATGGCTGATCAAATCTCCTATTTAAAGGTTGAGCTGCACTTCACTCTACCGCAAGCCCACGGACAACCTCACTATGCTCCACTTCTCCAGCTTCCACCCTAACCACGTTAAAGAAGCCATCCCCTATGGACAAGCCCTGCGAATACACAGGATCTGCTCAGACGAGGAGGAACGAGATGGACACCTACAGACGCTGCAAGACGCCCTCATAAGAACGGGATATGACGCTCGACTCGTCGATGAACAGTTCCAATGGGCCACAGCGAAAAATTGCATAGACCTCCTCAGAAGACAAACACAGGACACAACCAACAGAGTACCCTACGTCGTCCAGTACTTCCCCGGAGCGGAGAAACTACGCCATGTTCTTCGCAGCCTTCAACAGGTCATCGATGACGACGAACACCTCGCTAAGGCCATCCCCACGCCTCCACTACTCGCCTTCAAACAGCCGCCTAACCTCAAACAGACCATCGTTCGCAGCAAATTACCCAGCTTTCAGGAGAACAGCGACCACGACACCACACAACCCTGCCACGGCAACCTCTGCAAGACATGCCAGATCATCAACACAGATACCATCATTACACGTGAGGATACCACCCACCAGGTACATGGTACATACTTCATGTGACTCGGCCAACGTTGTCTACCTCATATGTTGCAGGAAAGGATGCCCCGAAGCATGGTACATCGGCGAGACCTTGCAGACACTGCGACAACGTATGAACGGACACCGCACAACAATCACCAGGCAGGAGTGTTCCCTCCCAGTCGGGGAACACTTCAGCAGTCAAGGACATTCAGCCTCCGATCTTCGGGTAAGCGTTCCAGGGCAGCCTTCAAGACACACGACAACGCAAAATCGTCGAGCAGAAACTGATAGCCAAGTTCCACACCCATGAGGACGGCCTCAACTGGGATCTTGGGTTCATGTCACGCTACATGTAACCCCACCTGACGTAGAGTCATCCAGACTCGAGTCATCGCTGGCTTGTTCTCTCTACACAGATGCGGCCGGACCTGCTGTGATTTCCAGCGAAAAAAGTTTTGTTTTCCATACAGACCCCAGCATCTGCCACATTTGACCCCTTGTGACCCCACCTCATTGTCTTTGATGTAATGTTTTCCTGACTGACCTGTTTGGACACCATCCACACCTTTGATTGCCGTGATTTTCGATCTGCCGAGCTGTGATAAAGGGCAGTTAGAAAGATTAACTGTAATCATCTGGCAGTGTTCTCTGACTATATATGCTGTGCCTATATGCATCTCTTCACTTCACCTGATGAAGGAGCAGCGCTCCGAAAGCTTGTGATTTCAAATAAAGCTGTTGGACTATAACCTGGTGTTGTGCGACTTCTCACATTTGTCCACCCCAGTCCAACACCGGCATCTCCGCATCATATTTTGTTCTTGTACAAGACCTTGGATTGAAGCTTGGGAAAGGGTGTAGAGGAGGACCACTAGACCAACTCCCAGTTTAAAGCATCTTGGTTATCAAGATAGGGACTCTACACTGGGGAAGCGAAGAGGTGATCTGATCGAGGTTTATAAAAGATAAATGAAGGGAATAGATTATGTTCCAGTTGACAGTTTGTTCCAATTAAATAGGTTATGAGGACCAGGGTCACAAATTGAAGTTGGACAAGGCTAGATCTCAGTTAGATGTCAGGAGGCGGTTCTTTTCCCAGAGAATAGTGGACCTCTGGGACAGGCTGCCGGCTCATGCGGTGAACGCTGTTTCACTGAATTCCTCCGAACGAGAGCTGGGCCTGTTTCTGGCTGGGGCGGAGATCACCTCCTACCAGAAAGGAATTCAGGGCCAGCGTGATCGGATTTTCCAGATTTTTCCCCAAATTGGCCTGTTTTTTTGCCTCTCCCAGGGGATCACGTGGTTTTGGGTGGGGTGCAGAGTACATATTGCGATACACGTGGTATCACAATTCTGTGGGACAGGCCGGATGGACCAGAGGGTCTTTACCTGTCTGTCATTGCTCGTATGTTGGTAATAAGAAACGCCCGTCAAAGTCCAAATTTAGCACGCAATTTGAGCTAATTGAGGATCATGATTTAAACGTCCCTGCAGGCACTGAAACGGACAACGGCAGGTTTAGCACTCAAGCGCTGATTAGACGCAATTTTCCAGGAGCTGTATATGTAGCCTGCCGAGTGTGCTGGCTGGAAGTGGAAGGATGTCTGAAGGAGCTAGAGAGGGGGTGCCCAGGTTCTCCAATGGGGTACTGGAGGTCCTGGTGGAGGAGGTAGAGGAGAGGAGGGATGTCCTCTACCCGCAAGGGGGGAGATGGGGTAGAAAAAGGAGGCCACAGCTGATGCGGTGCATGTGTTTGCATATAAATGTGGTACAGTAGCAAGTGGTTATATTACTGGACTAGTAATCCAGAGGTCTGGACTAATGATCTGGAGAAGGGAGTTCAAATCCCACCATGGCAGCTGGGGAATTTAAATTCAGTTAATTAAATAGAAATCTGGAATAAAGCGCTAGTATCAGTAATGGTGACCATGAAAATGTGACTTCAACCCACTCTTAACTGCCCTCTGAAATGGTCGAGCAAGCCACTCAGTTATACCAAACCCCTACAACAAAGTAGAAGAATAAAACTGGATGGACTACCCGGCATCGACTTGTGACAAAGGCACACCCAGCCCAGTCGACCCTGCAAAGTCCTCCTCACTACCATCTAGGAGAGCTATCCCACAGGCTAGTCAAGCAATAGCCTGACAAATCATACCCTTCATCCAACATCCCAGACTCCATCACCATCCCTGGGTATTGTCCTGTCCCACCGGCAGGACAGACCCACCAGAGGTGGCGGTACAGTGGTGTACAGTCGGGAGGGCGTGGTCCTGGGAGTCCTCAACATTGACTCCGGACCCCATGCAGTCTCATGGCATCAGGCCAAACATGGACAAGGATTATCAGCTGACAGGGAGCCAGTAGCTGGTAATCAGTACTACTCCATGTTGAACACCATTTGTTCTTATGTAAGCACTGAGGGCAGCAAGGGCACAGAATGTACTCTGAAGTCCCTCACCCATTCGATGTCCATCACCCGAGTGCCTCAAAGTCCTGGGCAGTCTGTGGGACCAACACATGATGGTACAGTACATTGTAAGTTATGTACTGTGTTAGGAGGTTTAAATCGCCACAGATAGAGGGCAATATAACCAAGGTAATAAAATGATCAGATGGATTAAGTGCATTTTTGCTGGGTCCATGTTATTCTGTTGTCACGATGTTTACATTCCAGGCACACCAATTAGAGATCAAAAGGTAATAACGGTAGACAAGAGAGTGAGTGAATCACTGTATAGCATCACTCACAGGAATCATGTATGGTGTCTCAATACAGACCTGATCTTGCATTGTTACAACTGTATGCGTGTGTGATCTGTTGGTTAAAGTAACAAGACAAATTCAGACGAGAAAGCAGTCCAATATCGTGGTGAACCTGACAAAAAGTTTCTTCAAATTTCATTAAATTGGAGTTGCTTTGAGGAAGTGTTTCTCCGCACATCAGCCGGAATCTTCCCAGCCCTGCGAGTGCGGATTTGGAGGTGGGCCCGCTGTCAAAATGGCCGTGACAGCGGGGCGGAAGTCCGCCTCCATGTAAGATTCGCAACTGTTGGGTCTGCCTGTGTATCGCAAACCCGACTCCAAGCGGCAGACCAGTTAATTAAGGTACTAACAGATAGTTTAAAGCTATTTAAGAGGATTAAAAGCAGGCACTTACAATTTAACCACCTTTTTGATGAGTTTGCCGTCCCTCGGGGAACACGCCAGGTAAGTGGAGTCGGTTCTCAGTGACTCTCCATTGCTTTCAATAAGTGACAGCTGCAAAAGTGGTATAAAAGCTACCATTTTACAGCTGTTCACTTTCCAATGTCAGAAGCTGCAGCCTTCAGTGTGAGTAAGTGTCTTTTCAGCCTTATACACTTTGGAATTGTTTGTAGTGAACTCTAGATTCACTGTAAGCTGCTTCTGTCAACTCAACTGGATCTGGCATATCATCAATCAAAATGGGCACCATTTATGCTCTCATCTTGGCCCTCAGAGTCTGATGAGGAACAGCCGCAAGAGCAGTGGAACCAGCCACACCAGCAAGAGCGCCAAACTTCTCCTCAACCACCTCATGCTGCACAGGGCGGAGGGCATCAGTGCAGGGATGCACCGCACCGGAGGCATTACCCCCAGCACAGGGTCTATAGGCAGAGGATGAGGAAAGGTTGGACAGGCTAGGCTTGTATCCGCTGGAGTTTAGAAGATTAAGAGGTGACTTGATTGAAACATAAGATCCTGAGGGGTCTGGACAGGGTGGATGTGGAGAGGATGTTTCCTCTTGTGGGAGAATCTGGAGCTAGGGGTCACTGTTTAAAAATAAGGGGTCACCCATTTAAGAGAGATGAGGAGAAATCTTCTCAGAGGGTAGTGAGTCTTTGGAACTCTCTTCCTCAGAGGGCAGTGGAAGCAGAGTCTTTGAATATTTTTAAGGTAGAGGTAGATAGATTCTTGGTAAGCAAGAGGGTGAAAGGTTATCGGGGTAGGCGGGAATGTGGAGTAATTAGATCAGCCATGATCTTATTGAACGGCAGAGCAGGCTCGAGGGGCCGACTCCTGCTGCTAATTTGTATGTTCATATGTATGAGTTAGAGCAGTATGGCCACCTGGTCTATCACAGCACACAAGTGAGCATCAGCAGATGGTGGAGACAGCGACAGCAGTGGAGAGTCCTCGGCGGAGGTCGTAGCAATCTCCTAGCTCTGCTGAGCTGCATGTAGATGCTCTGCCTCTGGAGCCATCCAGAAAAAAATGTGGTTCGTGAAATACAGGAACAAGTGCAGGTGTCTCTGGAAGGGTTTGCCTCCAGGGTTAGTGTGAGTGTGGAGAGAATGGAGGAGTCCATCTTATTAGCACTGCCGTGGTGGAGGCAATGGAGCATGAATGCACCTCCTTGGATAGGATGGCTACCTCCGTGGAGGAAATAAGTCGCCAGTCAGGAAAACATGGTGACTGTTCAAAATAGAAGGACATCGCTGGAGGAGCGATGGGCAGCTATTGAGCAGAGACACCAGAGCTTCAGGGAGTGTGTGGAGAGGATGGAGGAGTCCAACTCTAACATGAGCAGAGCCTTTGTGGAGTCATTGGCGCATGAACGCATCACCACGGAAAGGATGGCAACCTCCGTGGAAAGGATGGCTACGGTCATCAAGGAGCTAAGTCGCCAGAGTGTTGAAAAATGGTCATGGTTCAGATATAAGTGTGGGAGTTTTAAGGGTTAATCTCTTAAAATCTAGTGTTAATTGCTGGTAGCTCTTAAATAAGATCAACCGTGATCAACTGTTTAAGTTCAAATTTAAACTTTAAATTTTTAAGTTTCTTTCAGGCTTAAGCAGAGACAAACAAACAAGCTCTCCTACTGGAGAGCTGCTGTAGTTAGTTAATTAGCTAGCTAGATTAAACTGGTTCCTGAAGCAATAGCAGAGCAGTGTTGACTCACCGAGTTACAAACAGTATAAATACAGGGGCCTGTGAGTGCAACCGGCACGGAGTGCAGCGGGCACAGGGTGAACAACTTGGGAGTTTGGTAAGTGTGGGAGTTTGGTGAAGTGGGTGAAGGAGGTGCTGCTTTGCCGTGCTTTTCCTAACTTCTCCCACAGAGCGGCGGCGGACCTGAGTGGGAGCAGACCGAGGCCAGAGAGCGGAGATAAAAGCAGCAGCAGACCTGCAACGAGAAAACTGCTGTGTGACGTCACAGGTAAGTGATTGGTAGTGACTGTGGGCTAAGTTTTAAGTTAACATATAGCATATAACTAAATTTTAAAACTAAACTTAATTTAAATAATTTAATAAACTAAACGAGGTAAATAATCTGATCAACACTAAACTAATTAATTAAATAAATAAAATAATGGGAGAACAGGAGATGTGTTGCTGCTGCAATATGTGGAAGCTTGTGGACATTTTTGTTCAGGGCGACTACATCTGTGTTAAGTGTCTGCGGCTCGAGGAACTTCAGCTCCAAGTTAAGGAGCTGGAGTCCGAGCTGCAGACATTGCGAGACATCAGGGAGGGAGAACGTTGCCTGGACCTTTTGCTCCAGGAGGCAGCCACACCCCTTAGATTATATACTTTAGAATTGACACGTGGTCAGGGACAGGAGGGTGTGACTGCAAGTGAGGCAGGTACGGGGATCCAGGAGGTAGTATTGCAGGAGCCTCAGTCCCTGCACTTGTCCAATAGATTAGAGGTTCTTGCAACTCTTGTGGACCAGTGCAGGGACTGCGGGAGGACGAGCAAACTGACCACAGTACAGGAAGCCGTTCAAGTGGGGCGGGGGGGGAGGGGGGGGTAGTAAAAAGGAAGGTGGTTGTAGTAGGTGGAATAGACACTGTTCTCTGCAGCCAGGAGCATGAGTCCCGAAGGCCATGTTGCCTACCCGGTGCCAGGGCAAAGGACATCTCCTCTGGGCTGGAGAAGAATCCAGTTGTCGTAGTCCATGTAGGTACCAACGACATAGGTAGGACCAAGAAAAAGGTTCTGCTGAGAGAGTTTAAGCAGCTAGGGACTAAATTAAAAAGCAGAACCACAAAAGGTAATAATCTCTGGATTATTACCTGAGCCACGAGCAAATTGGCATAGCCTCAATAGGATCAGGGAGTGTGTACGAGATGGTTTTTTAGACCAGTACGTCGAGGAGCCAACTAGGGAACAGGCTATGCTAGATTGGGTATTGTGTAAGGAGAAGGGGTTAATTAATAATTTTGTTGTGTGGGGTCCTTTAGGGAAGAGTGACCATAACATGATAGAATTCTTCATTAAGATGGAAAATGAAGTAGTCCAACCCAAAACTAGGGTCCTAAATCTAAACAAAGGAATCTATGAAGGTATGAGGAGGGAGTTGGCTATGATAGATTGGGAAGCTTCATTAAAGGGCATGACGGTGGATAGGCAACGGCTAACATTTAAGGAACGAATGCATGAATTGCAACAGATATACATTCCTTTCTAGCGCAAAAACACAAGGAAAAAGCAGCCCAACCATGGCTAACAAAAGAAATTAAGGATAGTATTAGATCCAAAGAGGAGTCAAAGTTGCCAGAAAAAGTAGCAAGCCTGAAGATTGGGAGCAGTTTAGAATTCAGCAAAAAAGGACTAAGATTGATTAGGAGGGAAAAATAAAGTATGAGAACATAAAAGCGGACTGTAAAAGCTTCTACAAGTATGTAAAAAGAAAAAAGATTAGTGAAGACAAATGTAGGTCTTAGTCAGAAATGGGAGAATTTAGAATGGAGAACAAGGAAATGGCTGAGCAATTAAACAAATACTTTGGTTCTGTCTTCATGGGAGAGGACACAAATAACTTTCCAGAAATGCTAGGGAACCTAGGGGTAAAAATTCAGTTGGTTGCGCCTCCCATTAGCGCCTTAAGAGGGCGCTAATGGGGCGCAAAGCCGCTAGCGCCCGGGCGCAGCGATGTTTGCACCGCTCGGGAACTTAACTAGACATTTAGCGGCGGCGCTAAATCTTACCGCCGCGACCACCTGCACGTGCAGATTGTGACGTCATTCCATGGTGCAACGCCCTTGTGGCGCCCCGGAGCGGAAATTGAGTGGCGCCCCCTGCCTTACCATCTGGCGCTATCAATCGCTGTGGACGCTATCAATCGCTGTGGGGCTGGGGGGGGGGGGGGGGGGCGCTATTTAAAGGGGGCCTCTTCCTGTCTTTTTCTGTGGTTGACATTTTTGCACCACTCGTTCAGAGAGAGAGAGAGAGATTCGGAGAGAGAGAAAGAGAGACTTCTGCATTGAGTCAACGCTTTGTGAGGTAGTTTTGCCTACTGATCCTAACTTCGCTGGTACTTTGGTTGCTGTCCTTCATAACTTTGCTTGCAAAGAGACTATGGGGGCTGCACTGATTGGGGGCGTCGTCCTGCTCCAGCTGAATCGGAGGACACAGAGACGCAGAGAGAGAGTGGCAATGATGGCCAGACAGAGGAGGGCCAACAGGCGTCTGTACAGGAGAGCTTACCCTCCCAGGGTATATCGTGAACAGCTCTCCTACATTCATATGTCTGAGGAGCTGTGTTTGCGAAGGTTGCGATTCAGCAAGGAGGTGGTCACTGAGCTCTGCCACCTGCTGCAGCCAGATCTGCAGCCTCAACTGAGGTCCAGGACGTCTGTCGGTGGCAGTGAAGGTCACAGTGGCTCTCAACTTCTATGCTACTGGCTCATTTCAAGCTGCTGCTGGGGACCTCGCCAATATCTCCCAGTTCGCGGTGCATTGCTGCATCCGGCAGGTCACAAATGCCCTCTTTAAAAGGAGACGAGAGTTCATCTCTTTCCCCATGACCCCAGACAAGCAGTGTGACCGTGCTCTGGGCTTTGCAAGGATAGCGGGCTTCCCCATGGTGCAGGGCGCCATTGACTGCACGCATGTGGCTTTGCGTGCTCCACATGAGAATGCCGAGGAATTCCGGAACAGAAAGGGGTTCCATTCCTTGAATGTTCAGTTGGTCTGTGACCACAGACAGCTGATACGCGCTGTCAATGCCCACTATCCTGGCAGCTGCCACGATGCTTTCATCCTGCGCCAGACTACTGTGGCAGAACTTTGAGGCACTGCATCAGCCAGTTGGTTGGCTTCTCGGGGACAAGGGGTATCCATTGAGCACCTGGCTGATGACACCGCTCCGTACGCCCAACACCCCTGCTGAGCTGCGGTACAATGAGAGCCATCAAGCTACCAGGAACATCATTGAGCGCACAATCGGCGTGCTGAAGCAACGGTTCCGCTGTCTCGACCATTCTGGAGGAGCCCTGCAGTACTCGCCTGAGCGAGTATCCAACTTCGTAGTTGTGTGCTGCATGTTGCATAACATGGCAATCGTCAGGACCCAGCCAATGCCACCAGGCCTTGGAGCACCACCAGAGGAGGAGGAGGAAGAGGAGGACGAGGAGGATGATCATCAGCAGCACCAAGGCGGGAGGGCGGCCCACAATGGTGAAACTGCAAGGGCCGTCCGTCAACGGCTAATAGCAAGCCGCTTCTAGGGCCCCTGCTGTGGAAATGGCTTCTGCCATTGCTACCAACATTAATGAACCCAGCACGCAACCCCTAAGTCGGCCAAGGCACCAATAATTCCAAACACCAAACATATATATTTTGAATACAAAAACTTATTTATTTTACAAACTCTGTGTGTCATTTCCTCATGACAAACTCATAGAAATAAACACAAAAAAACAGTCAATAACATAACTGGTGCTCACAACCTGGAGATAATGTCCAAAACGCTAAACAAAAGTTGGACCACTGTAGAATTCGCAATTATCGCGATTTCATTTTAATAAGGAGAGAACACAAGTTTCGTTCAAAAACAGCTTTTATTTCAGCAGAATGCTGTCAGGTTTAAATTGGACACAAGCAGCCTGTAAAATGGCCGCCGCACCGCGTGACAGAACATTCGAGACTTTTCAGCAGGCAGACAAGATGGCGTTCCAATAAACATTTTTTTGCAGGATCGATAACGATTCAGCACAGTGAAGACAATACACAGGACATTATGGGTTTACAGTATAAACATCGATACTGGAATCGGTCTCCCAGGTACAAAGGAAAGCCATCAAGGGCCCATCCAAAGGACATTAATATGTAAACTCCCAACGGCTCTACGATGAGAGAGCCGTTAGCAGGTAGTTATACAGGACACTTGGAAGCCCCAAACCCCTCCAGGGGGAACACCGACCGATTTAACAATGGGAGAAATATTAGCAGGTACTCAAACATTCAGGAGTAGCCCCGAAACCCATTAAGGACAGAGATCACCCATACAGGACATTTTGGGCGCCAAACCTTAAACAAAAGAATGGACATTGTAGTTGGGCGGGAAACGGAAGAACTGTGCACTATAATTGCAGGCCCAAACCGTCCATTCGCTCTCTGGCGCTTGCTCTTTTGCTCTTGACTCTTGCCGCTTGCTGCTGTTATCATCGTGGCTGCTCCTGTGTTTTATCCGGTCGATTCGTAACCTCGTGGCTGCTCCTGGGTAAAAGACTGTTGCAAAGACCTATGTTGGTAGCTGGCAGCGGAACCGAAGGCCCGGGATGAGATGAGATGAGATGAGAGGAGAAGAGAAGAAGACCTTATCCATCGCCACGGTCAGTAAATCCCGACCGCGCCTGTAGGTCGATCAGCCAAGTCTTCTCGACAGGAAGTTTTCTTCTTTAACAAGACATATTGCATCGACGATAACTGGACTGTGCAAACACATCGTATCAGTGATATTGACAACGGTGCTCCTCGACTAAACTGTAAAGTCCACCAACAGAGGTCTTCACTACAGCGGACGGTCCAGCCGACTGACCGAGCAGCAGAAGCAGTAAACAAGTGGGACCAGGAGATCTCCTGACCAACACGTGGGTGCTGCGGTGAAAAACATCCGATCAGCTATTCGGGATTTCTCCGAGTTATTACGAGTGGTGAGCATGAGTCTCGGGATCCTACGAAGCTAGTTTTAGGATAGTTATTGATAGGGGAGGGTTTAAAGTTTAAGGATATTTGTAATGTGTGCCCTATTTACGTTGTGCTGGTCGTTCCCCTAAGAGTGATTATAACTGTTTGTAAGATTGTACTGTCATTAATCTGTGCATATGACATGTATTTCATAATTTTAAGTATCATGCAATAAAGATTTTCCATTTCGTACCGTTCAAACCAAGTCTACATGAGTTTTATCTCCATTACTGCTCTCGCATCTAAGTCCAGTGTCTAGAACCGTAAGGGAGAGTGATTCGAACCACTCACAGGGGTGTCTAGTGTTCCCAGACTGGCTGGAGACCAGGCCTAGACCCGCACTGACATACAGGCTGCACAGAGCCGCGTGAACCTCACAGGCTACGAGACACGCAGGGTCAGGAGAGGATCCCTTACAGAAAATGGCGCCCGCGGCAGGACACTGGCAGCGAGAGGGTAGTGTGTTAGATTTTGGAATGACTGTACGAAATGTGATGCAGGAAAAGATAGCGGATTACGTATTTGGAAAGGTTAATCTAACGAAAAAGTGGATAAGCGAACTGTTAGCGGATAAGAGCCCACTAGAGGCAGCTGAAAGGTGGACGGATAGTAAGGAGCATAAAAAGGCAGTTGAGAAAGCAGTCTGGCTTATGTGCTACAAAAGGCAGGTTCAGATTTCAAACCAGACCAATACAGCGCTAACCGCTCGAATCAAGCATCTAGAGGAGGAAATGGAGGAGAAGGTTTCTGGAGGGGAGGCGCTCATTAAGAGTTTAAATGAGTTACGCCAGGAAAGCCAGGAAGTCTCCAGCTACCTTAAAACAAGGGTAGAGTATCTCGAGTGCCAGATCACTGAAGCAAAATTAAACGAGAGTAGGATGAAGGAAAGATGTAACCGTCAAGCTGCCCAGATAAGAACTCAAGAAGAGAGCTTAATGGGGGTTAGGTCGGCGTATAAGTTGGCCCTTGAGGATAAGTTTCAGGGAGCCGACCATAGCGCCTGCGAAAAAGAGATAGAGAGCCTCAAAAAGGCCGTGAATAATGCGAACGGCATGGTGTGCCTTATTAATCCGTCGGCACGCCAGCCGCTAGTAAATGAGAGATTTAGAAATTCCCCACCAAGTAAAGCAGAAGAAGTAGTAGCCACTGCGCCCTCCGCGCCACCCAGCTATTCAGAAACCTGGGTTAGGGAGGAAGCAACGGAAGAAACAAAAGAGCCCGTTGAAAAGGAAGTAGAAAAGGGATCGTTGTATCCAGTAACGGGGATTAAAAGGGGCCCAAGCAGAAACGGTGGGGAAGAACCGGGGGATCTCCTCGGACAGCTGGTGTTGCCTCACAGTTCACATCAGCTGAGAGCCATGATAAACCACGTAAGGAAGCTGACCGAGATAGACGACCCTTCCGTACATTTTAGGGAAGTTGAGCAAGCCGCAGCCATCAACGGCTGCGATGATGGGGAGACAGCAAAAATGCTGCTGTTCTCTTTAGATAGCTCGGTCCTTCAGTGTCTCTCAGGCGATAGCAAGAGGGGTAATAAAAGTTATGAGGAATTGAAAAATGAGGTCCTAGAAGTAGTGGGAGCGAACGACGGAGGTCCGTTTGCTAGAGTGGGACAGACAGTGCAGATGGAGGGAGAACCCCCGAAGGTTTTTGCCGACAGGCTGTGGCCAGTATATGAGCGCAGCTGTCTAGGTGCGCCCGAACGCGAAGATGTGGAAGGCGCCGCTTTAATTCATTGGCTTAGGTGCATAATAGCCAACAGTTTACCAGCCGTTAGAGAGCAGGCAAAAGCCTGGTTCGATCCCAATGACCTCAACCTTACGGAAGAGTCGGTCTTGAATCGACTCACGTTAGGTTACCGTAACATAAGGGGTATGGCAACACGTCCCTTTAAGGGAAGAGTACATGAGGTACGACCCGCAGCCCCGGCTCAAAGAGAGTGGCATCAGGAGGGTAATCGCGCCCCACAGGCAAGTAATGCCTGTTACGGGTGTGGGAAGACAGGGCACTGGCGCAAGCACTGCAGGAACCCTTGGAAGGATTCCAAGGATAAAAATCCCGCGGTCCGAACCCAGGCGCCTGTCCCGGCTAAGGAAGCAAAGGCACCCACCTCTCCCGAAGACCTCGAGGCAGTGTTAGGAGTCATGCGCAAGATGGTTTTGAATGCGCGTGGACAGGTGGCGGTCGCAACCGGCCCCGTAGGTGCCGCAGGACCGTCTAATAGTGCCCCATGACTAGAACCAGCACAGCCCGTCTACCTGTGTCCGCTCAGCTATGATGCGTGGAGGCGACCTGTGGTGGAGATGGAGGTAGAGAAACAAAAGGGCAGTTATTTGTTGGACACGGGAGCTTCTTGCACCATAATCCATACAGATGACCCTTTTGACTCGCCGCTATCTACCAAGGTCCCATTCACGCTAGCAGGGTTCACAGGGAAAGAACAGGCTGGCACGTTTTCCCTCCCGCTATCCATTCGTTTAGGGACACTTCGCCTTAAGTGGAAGTGTATACTGATGGCATGGCAAAAGGGGGGTGGAAGAGGTATTCTCGGGTCCGATCTGCTAGCGGGACACGGGATCCTCGTGGACCTCAGAAATCACTGTCTCTGGGGGGCTAAAGGGGAAAAAGGCGAGGTAATGGTAATTCAAGGGGAGGAAGAAACAGGGGTCCTGTGTACCGTACAGCCATCCGGAGGCTACGACCTCAGGCTTATGGTCGCAGATGTCCCAACGGACATGCAAACGTACGTGACAGATAATATGCACGCGTTTGCAACCCACAAGCACGATTGTGGGAGGGTGGTCGGGTTTGAGGTCAGCGTAGATGGGGACCCCATGACCCGACCCCAAAAGCAGTATAACTTCCCCAAAGAAGCAGAACCCGATATGGAGGCAGCAATGTCTTCCTTGGTGCAGCAGGGCGTGTTGAGGCCGATAGCCACACACGTGAACTCCCCATTATGGCCGGTTAGGAAGCCGGATAATTCGTGGAGAGCCACGGTGGACTACAGAGTCCTGAACAGTAACATCCCCGCCTGCGCGCCCACAGTAGCAGCAGTTGCTGACCTAATAGGGAGCATCCCAGCGTCCGCGACCACGTTCACGGTGCTGGATATCTCGAACGGTTTTTGGTCCATCCCGCTGCGGCGAGAGGACCAGTACAAGTTTGCCTTTACGTTTAAAGGGCAACAGTACACGTGGAACTGTTTGCCACAAGGTTTCCACAATAGCCCCAGTATTTTTCACCAGTGTATGGCAGGAAGTTTAAAGGAGTTTAGTCAGCCCAATCAGATAGTACAGTATGTGGATGATTTGCTCCTATTTACGGACTCAAGGGAGGAGCACGGACCACTGCTGGACGAGTTATTGGAGCTGTTAGCGAGAAAGGGTTTTAAAGTAAACCCAAAGAAAGCACGTATCGGTCAGCAGGAAGTAAAATTCCTGGGACTGACCCTACGCGCTGGGGAAAGAGCCATAGACAAAGCAAGGAGGGAGTCGGTGCAAGAATTACCGATTCCCAACAACGTAAGGGGTGTGAGGTCCTTCTTGGGACTGACCGGTTACTGCAGGGATTTTATCGAGGATTATGCGGCCACAGCGGCACCGCTCCTCCGACTCCTCCATAAGGGAGTAGAGTGGCTTTGGGACGAGGGCTGCCAAGCAGCCTTCGAGAAGTTAAAAAGGGATCTGCAGACCGCGCCAGCCTTAGGGGCCATAGATGGGGGGAAGGAGTTTTTCCTGGAGGTAGCTGCCAGCGGAGACAGCTTAAGCGCCGTGCTGCTCCAAGAGCGTCACGGCAAGCTGAGGCCAGTTGTCTATTCATCCAGGGTATTAACGGATGTGGAGAGAAGTTTTTCCAATTGCGAAAGGCATCTTTTAGCCACGCATTGGGCTGTGAAAAGATCAGCGATCTTCACAGGGCTCTCTCCCATCACTCTCCTCACACATCACACACCAACTAAGATGCTTCTGGATGGGAGGATTAAAGACGGGACCGTAAGCAGCGCACGCATTGCGCGTTGGACCCTTCTTCTCTCCCAGTTGGACATCAGAGTAAAAGGTCTTTGCGAGCCCAGGCTTGCGGCCAATTTGGTATACCCCGGTACAGCCCACCGGTGTTCGGTGGAGGGGGTGTGGGACGTCAACATAGGTTTACGGGCCGGGATACATCCCACTGGGCGCGAGATTTATGTTGATGGGTCTAGCACAGTATCTGCTGGCGAGCGACTCACAGGGTGTGGAGTTTATGACCCTGCGGCAGACCTTGCCCTGGCGATCAAGCTCCCTAGCACCATGAGCGCGCAGCAGGCCGAGCTGTCTGCCGTGGTGTACGTGGTAACCCACCCAGACATTTTCCCAACCCCATACACGATTTGCTCGGACAGTATGTTCACCTGCAATTCGTGTACGGAATACCTGGCCATTTGGTCCCGCCGTGGATACACCTCCGCGGACGGGCGACCTTTAACGGTAAAGCCCTTGCTGGAGAAGATCTTAGCAGCAGCAGTAGGGGAGGAAGGGGAGATTTTCATCCATAAGGTGAAAGCTCACTCCTCCACAGAGCCCCGTGGGGAGGGCAACCGGCAGGCGGATGCGCTAGCCAGGGAGGGTGCCCGCGACGGTACTTTCTGGAACCCCTATAGAACCGGACCCATAGCAGCGGTCCGAGGTGGGGACGGGAATACCGGGAACACCAGGGTAGCATTGCCCCTAGACCTTAAGACCGTCCAAGCCCAGGATCCCGCCCTAAAAGCAGTCCTAAAAACGATTGCTGAGGGGAGGCAGGTAGAAGGTCCGTACAGTACGGCAACCCTCTCAGTTAAGGAAGGCATGCTGTTCCGCGAGGAGCAGTGGGTTGTGCCGCAGCAGCACAGGAGGGAATTCCTCCAGTTGGCTCACGAGGGACCAGGGGCAGGGCACCCCGGGCCCGAGGTTACCTGGCAACGGGTAGAGCAAGCGGGATGGTGGCCAGGGCTCAGGGAACAAGTCCGCGAGTTCTGTGCAAACTGTCTTGTGTGCGCTGCAAACAACCCAGACCCCCAGAAAAGGAAGGTGCCCATGGGACACGTAAGAAGGGTAGAGGGACCATGGCAGTCGATACAGATCGACTATATAGGACCCCTGCCCACCACCCAGGGAGGTTATAAGTACTGCCTCGTCCTGGTGGATGTGTTTTCCAAGTGGGTGGAAGCCTTCCCTTGTCAAACAGCTACGGCACTGGGTACAGCAAAAATCTTGGTCCGGGAAGTGTTCTCGCGGTGGGGACTCCCCCGTTTCGTGGAGTCAGACCAAGGGAGTCATTTCACCGGCCAGGTGATGCAGAACACCCTCATGCTTTTGGGCATTGAAGGGAAGTGGCACGTAGCACACAATCCCCAGTCATCCGGGATTGTTGAACGTATGAACCGGACCCTGAAGGAGAAATTGAGGAAAGAGACTAGGAACTCGCCCCAAAAATGGGCGGAAGTTCTGCCTTTAGTCCTCATGGGGGTCCGGGCCAGTCAGTCAAAAAGTACGGGGTACTCCCCGCACGAGGTAATGACCGGCAGGCTCATGCGAACCCCCACCCATGTGCTAGCCCCGGTGCTCACTGAGGGTCAGCTTCAAGAGATCAGCAGGGACAAGTTCGCCCAAACTCTCTTGGAGCGCCTGAAGCAAGTTTATGAGCAGGCGGCTGGGAACATGGGAAGGCAGCACCAGGGCAATCGCTTGTTGCTGGAACCCCGCAAAACGCGGGAGTGGGAAGTAGGAGACCAGGTCATGGTCAGAAACTACGCCAGAGTAGGGAGTCTGGAACCACTGTATATGGGACCCTACAACATTGTAGACAAGGCGAGTCCCATGGTTTACGCCGTAAAAGTACCTCGGCGCACTAAGTGGTTCCACATAAACCAATGTAAACTGTACCAGCCGGGTGCGCAAGGGAAAACTACAGGGGTAAATCCCGCCAATGGGAAAACACAGCCCCAGGTAGGACCACAAGGCACACAGGCAGGCGTAGCAGCTTGCATCAGGGGAAGGGACATCCCGGACGATCATGCAGCGTTTTTCTGGAGTTGGGGGTTAGATGACGAGGACCCCAGGGTACCCTGGTCAGATGAGGATAGTGCAGATGAGCATGGTGATGATGACGGGTGGTTTCAGAGGAACGGTCTGGAAGGATTGGGGCCGCTAGGTAGAGATCCATACGGGGTGGACACACAAGCTGCAGGTCCCGACAGCAGGAGGAAGGAGCTAGAGGAGGCCGGGCCAGCCGCTATGTGGTTCCCAGAGGTGTGGCCGCCCGCTTTGAACGTCCAGTCCTCAGGGGAGGCAGAGTTCGCGAGTGAAGGGCCGCCTGCTGGGCCGAGCAGGGCGGGGCCCCGAACTGCCAGCCCCGAGGTTAGGGAGGCGGAGTCAGCGGAGGCGGGGCTGGCGCCTGTGATGGAACCCCAGGTCATCCCGTTGAAGGTCTCGGGACCCGGTCCGTCCGTCACGGAGCCCCCGCCCATAGCAATTCCCCGTAGGTCAAGCAGAGTACCCCAGCCCAGGAAGATGTGGTCAGGTCCACAGGCTGCCCCAGGGCGTAAGTTTCAGGTTAAGATAACCCGGGTAGAGACAGGCCACATCGAAGCAGTAACAGGCTGCGGCAGATCAGAGGCAAGGGTCAGCGCAGCAACAGGCTGCGGCAGATCAGAGGGAAGGGTCAGTGCCCTCCCACCGTCGGGAAGAGCTCGCGGCAGCCTTCTCAGGATTTAAAGGGGCCGCCCTGAGAACGGGCGGCATTGTAAAGTTATTAGTTTAAGGTTTTAAGTTTTAGTTTAAAGTTTTAAGTGGTTTTAATAAGGTTAAGTTTGTAGTGTTTGTAACAGAAAACGATAAAATGATGGGAGTTTTAAGGCTAGGTTTAGAGGAAGTCTATTTAGCAAACGTTGAAGTTTACGTGAGGCGAGGTCAGGGGACCCGCTCACCCTTCACAAAAGCCAGAGACTTTTTGCGAGGCTGGCTACCTCATTCTATCTGATCACAGGAACCAAGGAAGGATGGAACGACTCATAGTATTGCTCGCGGCAATCGGATGTGGATTGGCCTATCGGGGCCTCACCAAGGATGTCGTGGTGTTTGGATGTTCCGGGGACACGGCCCCCATCGCGGTGGATGGGACCGGGAGACGGAAGGCAGAAGGGACCAGCACCTATTTCCACAAGGGAAGGTGGCCAGGATGGCTGGGAACGAACTCAACGGAGTATTCCAGCACATCGGGGTTCGCCTACAAAGAGACTTCTTTAATGTGCCCCAAAGTACGGATCATCGCACCCAGGATCAGCGTCACCGTCGGCAAACGGATTTGTTTGACCTGCAGTGGGAATGTCCCATTGAGCCGATGGTGGTGGCTGCGAAAGCTGAGCAAAACTGAGGAACTCTTCGGTTGAGTGGGAGCGACTGGGTAATAATACCCATCGGACAATTACGGGGACAGATGGACAAGTGAAAGTCTGTTGGGACAAATGGTGGGAACCAGATGAGGGGATTTATGTTTGTATGTGGGGGTCAAAGTACGTTTGCCCCAAAGGCATCTCCATATTCTTTATTAACCAGTGGCAGGATAACGGACAGGGGATGAGGTGGGATGCGAGCACCAGGGGGTGCGGAGCCCCATACTCTCCGATCCCAGTAAATGCCACTGAGCTCATTACGCGCCCACGCAAAGCCCCGCCCACGATTCCGGTAGTTCTAACTGAGGAAGAAGGGTGCCCTAAAACTAGTAAGGGACCCGGGAACGGTTTGGTACTGGTCCCCACAGACCAGATACTATTTCAGGGGGTACATTACGCGGTGGCCTCGGTGATTTTAAATCTCACTGAGGTACGGTTACCAGAGTGGTGCCCCAAAAAGACGGAACAGTTGTACCAGATCCTGTTGACCAAGATGTTCAGGCAATTTTACGAGTTTGATTTTGCAGAAATCGATAAGACAAGTTTATACACCGCACCGCAGGAAGTTTTGGACCAAGTAGGGAGGCAAAGAAGGGGTTTGGTGAACGATGCGTTCACTGCTTTTAACACAGGGACATCTGTGGTCAACGCTCTAGACAGTGTGGAGCTGCAGACCCAGATTAATGGTTTAAAAACACAGTTAAAGGATATTCTTACAGATGAGAATAAAGTGGTAGGGTCGGGTCTGCACGAGGACCAAGCCATGACACTACACTTAAAAGAGATTATAGTAGAGCTGGAGAAACAGGCGCGTACGGTAAATGCCCTGATTAGGGAAGATCGGAATGCATCCGATCAAGCTGCGCAGAACGAGGTGTGCGTGCTTTACGGGGCGTGGTTACTGGGCGAGGGCCGCAGTAATTTGGAGGATTTAAAACAAGGTTTGGTCCCGTCCTGGATAAGTAACAAACACCTGCGGGCGCTCCACCCTTTTCAGAATGCATTAAGTCCGTGCCAGCTCAGGCTAGCTTCAGAAGCTTACCCAGTCCCCGTGGACTGCGGACGTTCAAACCATACTATTATGGGAATAGTATTACGCATGCCGGTTTTGGGCAACACAGCAAAGCCCGCCCCGGTATATCGGGTAGAGAACATTGGTGTCATTCAGGGGGGAGCCCACATTCGTTATGCAGCGGTTCCACCTTACGTCATCCGCTGGGAGCAAACGATGACAGGTACAGATCTCTCCGGTTGTCGTGGCAGGGGAGCACACATAATACTGTGCCCCCAGCACTTGAATGCCTTTTTAACACCACAGTGCGGGTTCAGAACGGCTGGCGCCAAGTCCATGAATTGCACCATGGAGGCAATGGCACAAGATCATGTGCCTCCGCAGGTAGCATACATCGGGGGTGGAACATATTGTGTTACCACTGCAGCGCAACACTACCAGCATGGAAACCGTAGCCGGTGTCCGGTGAGTGACAGCAGTTTCTGTTTTAAACCCAGGGCTGAAGTTCAAGTAGCACAACAGCGAATTATCCCAATCCCTGAACCATCCACTGTTCATCTCACAGTAAAAGAGAATTTTACCGACTTGCAGCGATTTGTCGCACATTTTGGGTACCTCATTCCCCCTCTCCCCGAGCATTTAACCAAACTTCTAAAAGCCGTCGCGGTGTCACAAAAGCATTTCTATACATTAGAACAGAAAACCGTCGAGATAGGTACAGACATTTTGGACATAGTGGTTCCACCGTGGTGGAATCTGTTCACGAATATTGAAGTGCCCTCATGGGTCAGAATAGCCTCCCACATTTTAGTCGTCTGTCAAGTGTTTATTGTAGTATACCTTTTGTTCATACATTGTAAAAGAGACAAGCGCCTCACCAAGCATGAGAACACGGGAGAGTGGCGAGAACGTTACGTGCGCGTGCACGATGAGAGCGCAGTGTAATGGGAAGATGGCGTCACTCCCGCTCGCCACGTGCGCCGCGGAAGTTTGTACTCAGTGTAAATACGTTGGAAACTCGACATGTTTAAGAGTCGGGATTTGTTCATTTTGGTGATGGTGTTGATTGTTTGGTTTTTGGGTTTTGTTTTTCCTTCCCTTGAATAAAAGACAAATATACAGGTGATGCGTGAGGTATCGGCCTGGTTACGCCGGGAAGGAAAACAAGTGGTGTAAGTTTAAGGGCAAATGATGCCTACGGTGATATAAAGTGTGATTTTTTCTTGGGAAATGAGGACGACACAGAGACCCTAGTGAAGTTAAAATTTTATGGGATTAATTTACTGGATTCGGAGTGAAATCGAGATAAGATTGCTCACCACTGAGATTTTTGATACGATAAGCGGAGTTATTCGCATCAACAGGAGGGACTGTAGAATTCGCAATTATCGCGATTTCATTTTAATAAGGAGAGAACACAAGTTTCGTTCAAAAACAGCTTTTATTTCAGCAGAATGCTGTCAGGTTTAAATTGGACACAAGCAGCCTGTAAAATGGCCGCCGCACCGCGTGACAGAACATTCGAGACTTTTCAGCAGGCAGACAAGATGGCGTTCCAATAAACATTTTTTTGCAGGATCGATAACGATTCAGCACAGTGAAGACAATACACAGGACATTATGGGTTTACAGTATAAACATCGATACTGGAATCGGTCTCCCAGGTACAAAGGAAAGCCATCAAGGGCCCATCCAAAGGACATTAATATGTAAACTCCCAACGGCTCTACGATGAGAGAGCCGTTAGCAGGTAGTTATACAGGACACTTGGAAGCCCCAAACCCCTCCAGGGGGAACACCGACCGATTTAACAATGGGAGAAATATTAGCAGGTACTCAAACATTCAGGAGTAGCCCCGAAACCCATTAAGGACAGAGATCACCCATACAGGACATTTTGGGCGCCAAACCTTAAACAAAAGAATGGACATTGTAGTTGGGCGGGAAACGGAAGAACTGTGCACTATAATTGCAGGCCCAAACCGTCCATTCGCTCTCTGGCGCTTGCTCTTTTGCTCTTGACTCTTGCCGCTTGCTGCTGTTATCATCGTGGCTGCTCCTGTGTTTTATCCGGTCGATTCGTAACCTCGTGGCTGCTCCTGGGTAAAAGACTGTTGCAAAGACCTATGTTGGTAGCTGGCAGCGGAACCGAAGGCCCGGGATGAGATGAGATGAGATGAGAGGAGAAGAGAAGAAGACCTTATCCATCGCCACGGTCAGTAAATCCCGACCGCGCCTGTAGGTCGATCAGCCAAGTCTTCTCGACAGGAAGTTTTCTTCTTTAACAAGACATATTGCATCGACGATAACTGGACTGTGCAAACACATCGTATCAGTGATATTGACAACGGTGCTCCTCGACTAAACTGTAAAGTCCACCAACAGAGGTCTTCACTACAGCGGACGGTCCAGCCGACTGACCGAGCAGCAGAAGCAGTAAACAAGTGGGACCAGGAGATCTCCTGACCAACACGTGGGTGCTGCGGTGAAAAACATCCGATCAGCTATTCGGGATTTCTCCGAGTTATTACGAGTGGTGAGCATGAGTCTCGGGATCCTACGAAGCTAGTTTTAGGATAGTTATTGATAGGGGAGGGTTTAAAGTTTAAGGATATTTGTAATGTGTGCCCTATTTACGTTGTGCTGGTCGTTCCCCTAAGAGTGATTATAACTGTTTGTAAGATTGTACTGTCATTAATCTGTGCATATGACATGTATTTCATAATTTTAAGTATCATGCAATAAAGATTTTCCATTTCGTACCGTTCAAACCAAGTCTACATGAGTTTTATCTCCATTACTGCTCTCGCATCTAAGTCCAGTGTCTAGAACCGTAAGGGAGAGTGATTCGAACCACTCACAGGGGTGTCTAGTGTTCCCAGACTGGCTGGAGACCAGGCCTAGACCCGCACTGACAGACAGGCTGCACAGAGCCGCGTGAACCTCACAGGCTACGAGACACGCAGGGTCAGGAGAGGATCCCTTACACCACGAACCTCGACCTTTAATAAAAAAATGACCAGCATTTTGTCACACCTCCTACTTTTTGCCCTTCGAGGGTGATCTCCTTCCCTTGCGCACTTCCCCCCTTCTAACCCTACTGCTCCTCCGTAATGGGACCTCAGTGGCTGCAGCAAGGCTGGTGGAAGGCTGCTGCTCGTCAGACCCTGACACTGCAGATGCCCCTGAAGGACGGCCTCGACCACTTCTGGGCCTGGAGGGCCCGGCTGCAGACTGCACCAACTCTGCATGGGCGGCAGCAGTCTGTCCTACAGGCGGTGGCAAGTGCAGTGGAGAAGTGACAGTGTTGGCAGCAGGAATGCTGTCATCGAGAGAGAGGACAGCAACTCCCTGCTCGCCCGACATACTGGCACTCCCACGGGGCAGCACTTCAGCATCCGGAGCAATCTGCTGGAGCACAGATTGCTGGCCTGCTGCGGCGCGGTGAGAGCCCCGGGGACATGTGAACGAACCATCGAGGTTGGCAGCAGTCAGTGCTCGCGTGGTCTCAATCTGAGTCTGCATGAGGGCAGTCAGAGATGGGATCACGGCAGTCAGTGACTGAATTGCAGCACTAAGCGTTAGTGTGGCATCCGCCTGTGCTACAGCGAAGTGCTCCACACTCCTTGCCAGTGACTCAATGCATTCGGGCACCCTTCCCACTGCACCCATGAGCTCAGTGTGCATGCCCACCGCCTGGCTGTTCATTTCTGCGATCAGCCGCTCCTCCTCTGCGTCCATTGCAGTAGGAGTGTCTGGCATACTCTCCCTCTGGGGAGAAGGCCCCCGTTCTTCCCTACCCCCATGGCGTTGCTGCAGCCCGCTGGGTCCTGGAGCTTCACCCTCATCAGACCCTTCCCCCCTGCTCCCCTCCAGGGAAGGCGTGTTCCCAGTGTGGGCATGGGCTTCCTCGGGAGAGGGTGGCACTGATGCTCCGGCTTCCTCTTCCTCCTCGGCTGCAGCTTCAGGGCCAGTCTCCTCAGCTGGTGAATCACCATCTGAAAGCAGGGAGGTACAAGAGTGGCTTTAGCGTGAGGACAGGGTGGCAGTAAGGGAGGAATAAGTGCAGCGAGTTAGCAAGTTGGATTGAAAGTTTCAAAGGCTGGTGTTGTGAGGGACAAGTGGAAGGACAGAGGACAAAAAGGTGATGACCTTACCATTGCTGTCCAGAACGGGGTCGGCGTCTCCAGTGGCGACGGGACCGATCACCCGGCTTGCCACAATCCTGTGGACGCGCTCCTCAAGATCGCTGAGGGGTTGCAGCTGAGCCCGCCCTCCACCTGTCCGTTGCTGCTGTCTTCAATTATGCGCCAGCTTGGCCTGCAAGAAAAAGGACAGCATCTGAGTAAATATACAGCCATGGTCTTGCCTGATGTGCCTCCCATATGTGAATAGCCCTTACTGTATGCAGCCATGGTCTTGCCTGATGTGCCTCCCATAGGTGAATAGCCCTTACTGTATGCAAAGTGTGGAATGTGTGTGTGTGTGTTTCATGAAAGGGCCATAGGTGTTGGATGAGTGTTGTGCATTGGGGTTTTAAGACCCTCTGGCCATAGAGTGAGGTTGAGATGGAGGGATGGAGAGGTATTGAGAAAAAGCCACTCACCCTGACGACCCGAGTGAGGTCGTTGAACTTTTTGCGGCATTGAACATGGGTCCTGGGCACCATGCTCCTGGAGGAGACGCTCTGAGCCACTCCCTCCACACTCTTCTGTACTCGCATGGCAAAGGCCTCCTGCCACTCTCAGGGAAGAGTATACATCTTCTGCGCTCCACCGCGCCAACCAGAGCATCCAAGGCCCGCTCGGTGAAGCGATGAGCTCGTTCTCTCACCCTCTCCATCCTTGGCAGCAAAATGGATTCACAGGTCTCTCCAGGCCGAGATTCAAGGCTGCAATGAGCAGGGTGTGGCTGGGGAGCAAGTTGGCCCCCCCCGCTTTAAGAACTGGCCGGCGCCAGTGTGTCTGTGTTCCCTCGCTAACTGGCAGCAGCTGCGCTGCGCTCGCGCGCTGAGTTAGCGCCTCACTGCTCGGCCTTTGCGCCTTAAGACAGGTGTGCAGCGCCTGATTTAGCGCTCCACTCACCTCCCGGGGCGGTAAAAGTGAAGTTTCCAGTCAGTGGCGATAATTAGCGCCAGGCGCTAATATTTGCGTCCAGACGATATTTGCGCCCCAAACGGAGCGCGACCTAATTTTTCCCCCAAGGGTCTAGTGAGAAGGAGGAATTAAAGGAAATTAGTATTAGTAAAAATTAGTGCTGGAGAAATTAATGGGACTGAAAGCTGATAAATCCCCAGGGCCCGATAATCTGCATCCCAGAGTACTAAAAGAGATAGCCATGGAAATAATGGATGCATTGGTTGTCACCTTCCAAAATTCTAGAGATTATGGAACAGTTCCTGCAGATTGGAAGGTGGCAAATGTAACCCCACTATTTAAAAAAAGGAGGGAGAGGAGAAACAGGGAACGATAGACCAGTTAGCTTATCAGTAGGGAAAATGCTAGAGTCTATTATAAAGGATGTGATAACAGGACACTTAGAAAATATCAACGGGATTAGACAAAGTCAACACGGAGTTACGAAAGGAAAATCATGTTTGACAAACCTACTGGAGTTTTTTGAGGATGCAACTGGTAGAATAGATAATGGAGAACCAGTGGATGTGGTGTATTTGGATTTTCAGAATGCCTTTGATAAAGTCCCACATAAGAGGTTAGTGTGCAAAATTAAAGCACATGGGATTGGGGGTAATATACTGGCATGGATTGAAAATTGGTTAACAGACAGGAAACAGTCGGAATAAATGGGTCTTTTTCGGGGTGGCAGGTGGTGACTCGTGGGGTACCGCAGCTATTCACAATATATATCAATGTTTTGGATGAGGGAACCAAATGTAAAATTGCCAAGTTTGCTGACGACACGAAACTAGGTGGGATTGTGAGTTGTGAGGAGGAGGCAAAGAGGCTTCAAGGCGATTTAGACAAGTTGAGTGAGTGGGCAAATACATGGCAGATGCAGTATAACGTGGATAAATGTGAAGTTATCCACTTCGGTAGGAAAAACAGAAGGCAGAGAATTACTTAAATGGTGATGTGCAAAGAGACCTGGGTGTCTTGTACACCAGTCACTGAAAGCAAACATGCAGGTGCAGCAAGCAGTTAGGAAGGCAAATGGTATGTTGGCCTTCATTGCAAGAGGATTTGAGTACAGGAGCAAGGATGTCTTACTACAGTTATACAGGGCCTTGGTGAGACAACACCTGGAGTACTGTGTGCAGTTTTGGTCTCCTTACCTAAGAAAGGATATACTTGCCATAGAGGGAGTGCAGCGAAGCTTCACCAGACTGATTCCTGGGATGGCAGGACTGTCGTATGAGGAGAGATTGCATCGACTAGGCCTGTATTCACTAGAGTTTAGAAGAATGAGAGGGGATCTCATTGAAACATAAAAAATTCTTAAAGAGCTTGACGGTAGATGCTGGGAGGATGTTTTCCCCAGGTCGGGGAGTCCAGTACTAGGGGTCATAGTCTCAGAATAAGGGGTCGGCCATTTAGGACTGAAATGAGGAGAGATTCTTCACTTAAGGGGTTGTGAATCTTTGGAATTCTCTATCCCAGAGAGCTGTGGATGCACAGGTCATTGAATATATTCAAGACAGAGATTGATAGATTTTGGGTACTAAGGGAATCATCAAGGGATATGGGGATAGTGCAGGATATATGACTTTCTATGCCATCATCTAAGTCGTTAATATATACTGTGAATAGTTGAGGCCCCAACACAGATCCCTGCGGGACACTAGTCACCTCCTGCCAATTAGTACCTACCCATTATCCCTACTCCCTGTCTTCTGCCACTCAGTCAATTTCCTAACCAGGTCAATAATTTGCCCTCAATTCCATGGGCTTCTTCCTTAGTTAACAGTCTCTTATGTGGGACTTTATCAAATGCCTCCTGGAAGTCCATATAAATAACATCCATAGACATTCCCCTGTCCACTAGTTTAGTCACCTCTTCAAAAAATCCAATCAGGTTTGTTAGGCATGACCTACCTTTCACAACGAATCATAGAAAGTTAACATGCAGGTATAGCAAGCAATTAGGAAAGCAAATGGTATGTTAGCCTTTATTACAAATAGATTGGAATAGCCTTTATTACAAATAGATTGGAATACAAGAGTAAAAAGTCTTGCTACAATTTTGTTTGGTTTTGGTGAGACCATACCTGGAGAACTGTGTACAGTTTTGGTCTCTTTGGAAGGATATACTTATTAGAGCGAGTGCAACGAAGGTTCACCAGACTGATTCCTGGGATGAGGGGATTGTCCGGAGGAGAGATTGAGTAGTCTAGGCCTATATTCCCTAGAGTTTAGAAGAATGAGATGGGATCACATTGAAACAAAAAATTCTGGACAGGGCTAGACAGACTAGATGCAGGGATGGTGGAGACAGCAGCAGTGGAGAGTCCTCGGCGGAGGTCGCAGCAACCTCCTAGCTCTTCTGAGCTGCATGCAAACACTTTACCTCTGGGGCCATCCAGAAAAAAAAAAGTGTGGTTCAGGAACTCCAGGAGTCTCTGGAAGGGTTTTCCTCCAGGTTAAGTGCGAGTGTGGATAGAATGGAGGAGTCCATCATATCAGCACTGCTGTGGTGGAGGCAATGGTGCATGAACGCACCTCCATGGATAGGCTGGCTACCACCATGGAGGAAATAAGTTGCCTGAGTCAGGAAAACATGGTGAGTTTTCAAAATAGATTGTCATCTCTGAAGGAGCGATGGGCAGCTATCAAGTAGAGAGACCAGAGCTTCATGGACGTCCTTGTGATGAGGACTGCTAGTGCAGATACGGATCCTCATGGTCCCCTTGAAGTGCAGCAAGGTGCTCTCCAGCCACTTGCCAGCACTGAGCTGCAGCTGACCCATGAGAGGAATGTTGGTGACAGGCAACAAGGAAGTGTGGGCTCCTCTCCAAGCGCTCACATGACCATGCCACTGTGGAGCCTTCGGTCAGAGATCCACTTTGCAGAGCCAACTGAGATGGCAGTTTCAGCCCCTGCACAGCTGCAGAAAGAGCAGTCTGTTGAAAAGCCCTCCCAGGCTCCCAAACCCAGAGGACACTAAAGGCGTGTAAGCAGGCGCAGCATCCTAGTCAGCAAGGTGCCTCTATATCTGCTGAAGCCACAGGGGTAGCACCACATAGAAGCACGCACAAGAGAAAGATTAAGCACATAGTCACAAGGGGACTCGTGGGTGTCATTATTTTTCTGCCTGTATTTGCTTTGTGATTGACATAACAAAACTAAGAAAAATGATGGCAAACAGTTGAATGTGTGGCCTGTGCGTTCTGGGAAATGGCAAATGCGCATTGAGGGCTCAGGGCGACTTGTATTTGTAACGCTGATTGTGAAAGTGATACCAGAGATGATGCACGACGTTGGAGGAATGTCACCTACAATTAGAGCCATATGGTAGCCACCTATGGTTGAAGATTAAGCTTATGCGAATGTGGCATGGCATTGTGCATCCCCTGCTTGACAGGCAGCAGTGAACTGGAGGGATGCTGCATTGGTCACAACAGGGCTCGCAAGGAGCATCTCCTCGTCCGAGGAAGATCTGCACTGAGCCATGCGGCTGCTGCTCCTCCGATTATAAGGACCAGGATGAGAGGACATAAATGTTTCCCATCCCGTTGCGATAGATTTCATTTGAGGTAAGAAGCTTGCAAGTGCACAGCCGAAGTGGCCTGAAATTATTCCATTCATGTCACACTGCAGATGGGTGTCAGCTTGAACAGTCACAAGGTCAGTAGATGTGCAAAATCTTATCCCAAACCTCCAACAGCAAAGTTGTTGCATTTTAATGTCAGCCATGTTTCAAGGGCACTTTTAATGTGCTTCACCAATGACTACAAATCATGTCCCCCAGCAACTCATCTCCTTGCAGCTGGCCAAGACGGGAAACAGGAGCCAGAAGCACGACAATGGGAAACCACCATCAAAATCGGATTAGCAAAGCAGTAACAGACTGTTAACTGCCTTAACTATCTGTCCCACCGGTTCCAGTCAGGTCAGTTTGGGAGCGGTTGACCCGACACTCACGAAAATCAGGCGGAGGCGGGTTGGGTGTCTGAAGCCATTTTTTCCCGATTTTCGCTTCCGACCCGCCTCCAAAGGGCTGTTAAAATCGAGCCCTTTGTGTCTACAACAACAGGCAACAAGGTTGTAGAATGACTTTTGGTGGCTAAAGGGGCGGAGTCAAGCCTCGAGTGTTCTGAAAATACAGGATGCAACGTAACACGTGAAATGTGACCAAGTGGTTTACTGCCACTTCTGTAAACTTGAGTGAATGAACGGGTAACCACACAGGATGAGAGTGTGAAAGTTTGACAGCTCAAGCAACTTAGGTCGAACATTAAAAGGAACATCTCAATCTCTGAATGATTGATTTACTGAAAAAGGCAAGGAAAAACTATATTAAAAAAGTGACTAAAATATCAGCATTGCAGTCGGAAGGAGGGGCCTGGCTGATCATCTCAAGGTGAAGAGCTACTGCAGTCAAAAGGAAGTGGCCTGCAATCAATGCTGGACTGATCATCAGCGGGTGGTTGTATGTATGATTTCTTGTAACATTCTTGGTGTACTGCTCGAACAGTGGTTGGGGTTTTGAATCTGGCTTAAGAATAAAAAGGTTAAAGGCAGAACCCGTGTGTCTGGTGTAATTTCTCAAGTCCGAACTCTCTAACCGGTTGGACAGGGCGAGGGGTAATTCCACACGTCCTACACCAGGGACGCCCTCAAATGCCAGCTTCCAGTAACTTTATGGATGTCACATTTGCCTGGCACAGGCATCCACATTTTGGCATCAGCCCACACCAGCAACATAAACCATTCAAAGACTACTTCCTTCTTCATCATCAGCACCATTGCTGCATGTCCAATCAGCCCTGACCATACACTCTGCCACCTCCATTCTATCCCACACATCTGGCTGCGACTGCAAAGTGAGAGAAATAAATGGTTTACTTACATAGCTCCACATTTTTTTTTTTAATTTTTTTTTACAACCATCAATAATACTGATACACACCCAAGTGAAAATCTTTGAGACTTGTGTGGGATCTTTCTTTTCCAGGTGCTTCTATGTGGTGCTACCCCTGTGGCTTCAGCAGAGGTAGCGGCAGCCTCCTCACCTCCCTGCTGCAACTGCTTAGATGCCTTTGGCGGTTGTCCTCTGGATAATAATTCTGTCACCAGCTTCTTTTATTGAGCCCCTCTCAGTCCCCCACTTCCAGAACCTCCCACCACACCAGCAATATCGAGTGCTGCCTCCTCCACGCTTGACAAATGAAAGATGGACTGAGGACCTCCTCCTGTTCTCCCCCTCTCCCTGGGGGCAATCTTTTCCTGCAAGGAGGCAAAGAGGAGAAGGTTTAAAGAGACTTGTGGAATGACCATTAATGGAATGGCATACAGCTTCACAGGGAGACTCTGATGGAGTGGCTTGGCGATACCAAGTTGCCTCCTTTTGTGCTGTTACTTGCTTTCATTGCATAATGATGCTGAGTGTGAGGGGTGGAAATGAAGATGGGGACCTTGTAATGTAAAGAGAGAGACGGATGGATGAAGGTCTAAGGGATCTTGGGCTGAGTCACTTTGTGCAGGAGAATGGTTGGGGATGTGATGACAGGCACAGCATCAAGGTAAGTGTAGGTATATACTTACTTTTCCTGATCTTAGAAGATTAAACCTTTTCCTGCACTGTACCCAGGTGCGACGCACTACTGAATTTATCGTTATATCTTCGGCTATATTAAGCCATGCGGATTTAGTCTGACGGGGAGGCCTCTTCCTGCCATCCGCAGGGAAGAGAACCTCCCTACGTGCCCTCACTCCCTCAACAAGATGCTGGAGGGACTCATCATTGAACCAGGGCGCAGATCTCTGCCTTTCAGACATCATGGTACAGACCTCCGCTCACTAACACAAGCTTCACCAAAGAAAATCCAACTGGCAGCAAACGGGGCCATGGCCCCTTTAAATACACCGGCAAGGAGCGAGTCATCCGGTGATGCCACCGGACCCGCTCCCATTAATTGGAATGCGAAACACGCGGGGCGGGCCTAACAAGGCCCTTAATGGGAAGATCTTATTTTTGGCCGGGATCGCCACAGGAGCGGGTTAGTCACCCGCCGCCACCTCCCCGCCCAGGTAGGGGAAATTGTGGCCATCAGTCAGAGGGGTGTGTATTCTCTTATGGGGTTGCAACCTAAAAGGATCTCCAGTTAACGATGGGAGGATCAGGGAATATTCTGGACGAGGACTTGTCATTTCTTAATAAATGAATTGAATCCGCAGGGGGCCCTATGGGATAGGGTAGGAAACAATGACAGGAGGATGCAGAGGGGCACGGCGGTCCTTAGTGCAGGGGGACGGCGGTCCTTAGTGCAGGGGGATCGCAACCTTTTTGTTTGAGGTCTCCCTGACGTGTTATAAGAATTCCCCACAGACCCCCTGTATATTTGCTGTATAAAAATTAGTTATACAATTAAACAAAGTTATTATATTTGTTTTACAATGTGAAATTTGTTGCTAGGGCTGAGCAACAATTGTTATTCCACAATTCCACACATACCGACCACAGGCGAGTTAAATGGGACATTAGAAACCTGTAATCATGATCTTGTGGAAAGGCCCGAGGACCACATTTTGTTAGCACAAAATCAGTTTACTCAAGACTTGTAAGTGGTGGCCCCCTGGTATTCAATGGATGGGCTGCAAAGTAGTTTTGGTAAAACTGACTGGGAAATTTGGGGAATTTGAGCTTCCAGCGGGGCGGGAAAATATCCGAGGAATTTGCCGCAGCTGTCAATCAGAAAATTATAAATGACGCATCCCACAAAGAGCGGCAGCTTTCTAAAACTACGCAGAACTCGACATAAGCGGAGGGGTCGATTAAAAAATATCATTTTTAAAAGGTTAAGAAAAGTATCAAAGTTCCCAAAGGGGTTTGTTAATTAAAAAAAAACACCGGCAAATGTGCGACTGACAGTCGAACGGGACCGTGCAGGAGGCCGAGACACGGGGCCAGAGGATGGCAGGCGGCTTTGCTACAGCAAAAGAAACCCAGCTTCTACTGCAGTCACCTTTGAAAGAAATGTCACAATATATATTCAGTTTGCTTTCCAATATAGTTATTAAATTGGAATCCAGTTTTAATAACAAGCAGAAAGGGATATGACACACATGCAGCCCGGTGAAGGTCAGCCTCGGTCCGCCCCCCCAAAAATCAATATTCGTTTCCAGCATCCCTCCCACGACCACAGCCGAGAGTCTGGGCACTCCAGCTCCTCAAGACACCCTTCCATTCCCAGCTGTCAGTTACACGCAGATAGATTCATTCTTTTGCCTCATTGTCGCTCGCCTCGGGCTGTAAACGGTTCCTGTGCCTTCAGCTCTCCGCTGCAGTCAGCGCCTGGGTCGGCTCAGCACTTTATCCAGTACATCCAAGTCCACGTTGACATATTTGCACGAAGGGGCTGCACCGGCTTCTCGTCCACCTCTCCGGGGTGGGGAAGGGGGGGGAGCGGGTGGAGAAGAGAGAGAAAGAGGAAGAGGCCCCGACCACTTATGCCAGTCTCTATGGGCATGTTGCGGCTGTGTGAGCTCCACTCTGTAGCAGGCCGAGATACTCCCGACTTCTGATGGAGCTGCCCTCAATCCTTATTGGTTGCACGGAGCTGTTTGCCCACATCTCTGCCCTCCCGCTATAAATAAAGGCGCAAAGGGCATTGCTGCCAGTCAGTCAATGAGGTCGTGCTGGGCGCAGGGTAGTGTCAGCTCAAATCTTATTTCTGGCGAACCCCCTGAAACCTTCTCGCGGACACAGAGGGGGCCTCAGACCTCTCCCAGTTGAGAACCCGCCTTAGTGGAGTATCCGGCTCAGAGTGATGGTGTTGATTGTTGGTGTTAGTGTCTAACGTTGGGGGATTCAGGATCAAAGGATGAGGCCAGAGATAGAGGTTTCAGAACTTTGAGCAGCTAGCGGCCGCCAGGAAAGGAGGTCAAGAGCTGGCAAATCCAGGCGCTGAGCAGCCAGGACAGTTCTGACGCTGGATCACCATCTTGTGGGAGGATGATCAGAACAGGAATTACGATCTAGAAAAAGGAACATCTAAGCTGCAGTATGCAAAGTTGGCAGAGACGCAGGTAGCGAGCGGGGTCCCTCCCACCCCACGTCCTGTGAAGGGGATGCCAGCAATTAGTGAAGCCTGGTGGTGTTCCGAGAGTTCCCCAGGTCCAGGTCGATCAGGGAATATGGGACAGGGAGCATGGCCACCGTTCCCTTCCGCGCCCCCTTTACCCTCTGACTTTGGAGCCCCGAACCCACGTGGTTCTAGTGCAGATGCTGGGTACGGAGGATGAGCAGTTAGATGCCTCTTTGGCTCCTCAGACACTTGTCACCCCACATTTCACCCAACCATCTGGTGGGAGGGGTATGTTTGGGCAGACAAGGCGAGTGCCTGACCATGAATCTTCCACTCCCTAAGAAGTTCGTGAAGTTAACACTAACTTTAGTGGTTTTGGGGATTCCTGGTATGAGCAAGGAGGGGTACAGTTACAGGACATGGGTGTGAAGTGGAACCTGCACCGCTTCAGGATCTTAAATCTTCACAATCAATCACTGCAATATTCTTGGATGGTGGCAGTCAGGGGACATAACAGAGGGTTCATGCAATCCTACCAGCTTTGGGGGAATCCTCAGGGAAAGGTGGTAGGTTTCAAAACAAACCCCAGGACCCTGCTCTGTAGAATAGTTGCGATCTTCGGGGTTCACTCAGGGCCGCAGTTGACGAAGTGCCTTGTATTATTACATGGGGACGGCCCAGGGAAGCGGGGGCCGTATATTCCAGTTGTGCAAAATCTCAGGAACAAACTGGACTGACGTCAGTTATTAGGGGGATGATGCTCAGAGATCATTGACTCTTCTACACACTTCAGTAGTGCTGGAAGTAAATGCCTGGGGCAGGTACAAGAGTTTTGATAACTGGATGGCAAGGGGGGGGAAGCCTGTATCAGAGAGCTGCAGGTATCCCAGTTATGGAAGAGTGTGCAAACTAGGGGAATGTCTTCGGCAGCAGAGTATAACCGGTTGTGGGATATGCAACGGTGCGATCGAGAAATAGCACACCTCTGTTTGAGGGTCCAGGAATCCTACGGGGTAGGAAAACACAGGTATGGTTATGGGAGGGATTGAGGAGGGCCAATGGGTGAGGTTGGTTCCTGCACCTGTTCAGAGTCTCATGTCATGGACACAGGGCTCATTAGTTGTGGGGGGGCACCTGAAATAGAGGAGGCGGCAGTATCAAGGTTAATGAAATTCGCCTAGTAGCTGGGATTAAAACAATGTAGCAGCACATATTCAGCTATGTTTAATTTGTGCATAGCAAGATCCCGCACGCTACAAATCAGGGGGGGGGGGGGGGGTGCTGTTGCACCAGGCTCGCAAGGGTCTGTGGGTATGGATTCAGATTGATCGTCAGACCTCAGTTAGGATAAAAGGTTTTTGCTGACTGTAGACGCAGTCAGTGGGTGGAGGCGTCCCGACAGCCAGCCGCACCAATGGCACAGCTGCTCGCGTATTAGCGCAGGAAACTTTTGGGCGGTGAGGATTGCCACAGGGGATTGACTGACAATGGTCCTGCCTTTGTGTCGGGGGAGTGTTTGAGTTAAATGAATTCCTGGGAATCCCACAGCAATTTCATATTCCGCATCATCCCCAGGCAGGTGGAACACATAAATCGAAGTCAAATCAAACTCAAAAAAGTGGAGTTGTCGAAAGTATGTGGTCGGGCTGAGGGAGATTGGGTTAATCTTTTGCTGTTTGCACTCCTGCGAGTGAGGTCCCGGGTGAATCAAATAATTGGGATGTCTCCGTACGAGGCATTGTTTGGCCAAAAAGAGAGAACCTGTTTGTACCTATGGCCTATGGACCCGAGCCAGAAGGAGTGGGTCACCTGGCTCCAGAGGCACCTACATTTGGTCAATGGCTTGGGGTGGGGGGGCGGGGTGGAGACACATGGATGCAGAGCAGGCAGCTCGCATGTAAAAGGAATTTGATCAGAAGGCTGTCCTTCGTGCCTATCTGGTCAGGAATCAGGTTATGGTGATCAAAGATAGGAAGAGGCAAAAAAATCCGAGGGAGATTGGGATGGACTCTACAGAGTGATCGACAAATTGGGTTCCCTCTGTATTTGCTCTGGATGAGTACTGCACTTGTCTGGAAGCCTGCAAGGCAACTGAAACTTTGGAAAAGCGGCGGAGCATGTGGAATAATGTCACGAATGAAATGGGGAGGCAGATAATGTTGGGTTACGCATTTTGATGTTATGGTGTGTGAACTGGTGGTTAGAGCTGTGGGCCATGTCTGGACTTTTGCGTTGCAAGTGCACTATCCTCCTGGCCAGGTGCGGTATCTGAGCGTTTCCCTGGAACGTCCACTAAATGTGACATGGAGCTGGTCTGAGTGTCGCCTTGGTCCAACTGGAGCTCATCGAATCGGATGGATTGGACAATGCACCACAGTAAATTGTGTGGTGTACAATCGGATTCTTGGTCTAGCCCGGCAGGAGGGGAAGGGGCAGGTGTCTGCAAGTGTGACTTCCAACTGCATTACTGTGTCAATTACAAACATTACACGATCCTGGTTGGTGACGGAGCACATTCCCACAATGGGCCGTATTTTCTGCGGACGGAAGTCCCCGACCTGCAAAAAAGATCTGCACCGACCTTAATGCTCTGGGCCCACGTATTTTTCCGCTTTCTGGATGAGGACTCCTGGGCGCCGTATGATGTCACGCCGCCCAGGAGCGCAGCGTGCGCGGAGCCTAGGGTTTCGATCGTAGGGGAGTCCCGCCCACAAGAGCTGCCAATTTATATAGCGGGCAGGAATTTGGACATGAGTCTAGGTTCGGATCCGGTCATGGCCCTGTGGGTAGTGGAGCGGGCCCAGGGACCGTGTAGCCGGATTCTGCTCCTATTTCGTGTGTGCAATTCTGTTAGATGCAGGAGATGGTTCTGTGATAGATAGTAGATTGGCGGTTAGGATCAGATCAGCCATGATCTTATTGAATGGCGGAGCAGGCTCGAGGGGCCGATTGGCCTACTCCTGCTCCTAGTTCTTATGTTCTTATGTTCTTATGTAGCAATCTTAACATCTGCAGAAAATACCTCCTATTTTGAAGGTATCCGTATCGAACCGAAATATGATAGAAATCTTAAGACAGCTATAACTATACAATATCCAGTTGATGGACTGTTTTGCTTCGATTGCAATGAAGTTTATCATACTGTTGGTTTATTCAGAACACATCTGAATAAAAAACCAAATTAAGAACTTCCAAACGAAGTGTGGAAAATGTAATAAAACTGGTGAATATCACTCCATAGCATGTCATTACGCCAAATGTAAAGGGAAAGGGTCACTTAATACAAAAGGCGTTTTCTCCTGCGAAGCATGTGAATTAAAATTCACAACTCTAAGGGGTCTCTGTCAGCACGAGAGGCACAAACATCCTGCTCTGAGGAATAAGAAAAGAATTGCAGCACTTATTCGAAGAAAAAACCTGGAAGACAGTCTATTTGGTCGGCGGAGGAAATTGACTTAAGTTGGAACAATTTCTCGGAAGGCGAGACATTAACAAACTAATCGCCAAAGATCTGCAATCAAAAACAAACCGTCAGATTTCGGATAAGCGACGCGCCCTACGTAAGGAGGCTGAGAGAGCTGCATCAGAGGCTCCGAACGCAAACAATGACGGGGAATTGGATGATGTTTCAGAGCCCACAGAAACCGAGGAAATAACTACCACTGACCAAGCAACAATGAATGTCGAAGCCCAACCCTGGAACCCAGCAATGGGTCTCCCAAAACATCGTGATTTAGTTGATCAGCTCTTAATCGCCGAAGAGTTTCTTCGTGGTAAGGAAGATCCAGAGGCCAGAGGTCTATGTTTAGGCCTGGTTGAAAGTATCACGGAGACGGTGCTTGACAAATATACATCCAAGGCTCGTGCGATTAAGAGGAAAAAGACGGGCAACAACAGCAAGAACAAGCAGAGATGCAACTGCTCAAAACTCTGGTGCGAAAAAAAAGGTGGGCCTCTAAAAAGGCCAAATTCAAATTTATCCAGACGCTATACAATAAGGACAGAAAAAGACAGACTGGCACGTCTGATCATGGGCGCTCCAGCCACATCAAATTGTCCTCTGAACAAGGAGGACTTAGAAAATTGCTTCATCGCAAAACTGTCTCACCCCAATAATAAAGCGAACATCAGTAGTTCGGCAACTTATCAGGGTCACACTGACCATAATATACTGATGGAAGCCATTCTGGTTGAAGAGGTTGAAGAAGCACTCAGTGGGATCAAAGAAGAGTGCAGCCAGGCTGGATGGCATGAAGGTTGAGGACCTTAAGAACATCATGGGAGAAGAGGAGAACATACTCCCCCGCCTCTTCACGTTATGGCTGAAATCAGCTACAATTCCGGCGGCGTTAAAGAAAAGCCGGACTGTATTGATCCCGAAGACCGAGGAGGCAGAGCTCTTGAAAGATATTGACAACTGGAGGCCCATTACAATCGGGCCAATGTTGCTCCGTCTCTTCACGAAGATAATTGCGAAGAGACTAGCAGAGGCTGTGGAACTCAACCCACATCAGAAGGGGTTTATTGCTGCTACCCCAGGATGTAACGAGAATATCGTTATTCTCCAAAATATAATTAAAGGGGCAAAGAGCAACAAAAAAGATCTGGCTATAGTCTTTGTTGACTTAGCAAAGGCCTTCGACTCGGTCGGCCACAAAATGCTTTCAATCGGTTTAAAAAGAATGGGTGTGCCGAGAAGATTTATTCACCTAGTTGAGAGTCTATATACCGGAAACACTACGGTGATAGAAGGGGATAAAACTAATACAGACCCCATTCCCATTAAAAGGGGAGTCAAACAAGGCGACCCGTTATCACCTCTGTTGTTTAACATTACGATGGACCCCCTTATATGTTCCTTAGAAAGAGCTAATATGGGGGTGATGAAACTTAATCAAACAAACAACTGTTCCTCACTTGCCTTTGCGGACAATATTGCAATTCTCAGCGAATCCCACTCCGGTATGGCTACTAATCTGAAGATCTTGCAGTCATTTTGTAAAAATACAGGTCTTAATATCAATATAAAGACGACTGCCAGCTTCCACTTCAGTTGTTCAAGGAAGACGTTCCGATATAACTGTAAAATCAATGGAATCCCGGTGAGCTACATCCCTCCAGGAGACCTAGAGAAGTATCTGGGGGCCCGTATCGATCCATGGGCGGGAGTCACCGAGGACAAATGGTCCGCTAAACTGAACACCTGGATAGAGAGCCTGAGGCAGGTTGAACTTAAGCCTACTCAGAAACTCGAAATACTTAAAACGCATATGATACTATGGATCTACTATCATCTCATTTTAACTGAGGCATCTCAGAACACTTTAAATTAATCTGGACCAATTAATTAAAAAAGCAGTTAAGGAGATACTCAATCTCCCTGCCGATATCACGGACGGCATTTTATACTCAAGAAATAAAGACTGTGGCCTTGGGCTGCCCAAACTGGAAATACAAATTCCATCTGCAATCATAAGGAAACTCGTATCCCTTGAAACCTCTAACGACGCGATTATTAAGGCGTCATTCCAGTACTGCGGAAAAAATAACCAAGAGAACATTGAGGCTCAGGAATTTGAAAGTCCTTAAGAGGTTGAAGAGTTCCTTGAACCTATTCCACCCCAAGCCATCCAAGGCAGTGAACTGCCCAGACTGCCGAGTATTGCCGAGGAAACGTTTGAAGAGATGGCAAACCAAAATAGAGAGATGCCCAGACGGCTGGATACTACACTAGAAGTGGTGGCGAGAGCAATGTTTGGAGTTGGAAAGAACAAACCACCAATTAATAGATACGCAGACTGGAGGAAACGGGAATTCGCCAGATGGGCAAAACTCAGATGCCAAGGCTCGGGAATTCATTATTACAGAGATGACAGAACATCCAACTCATGGATGAATACAGTTTACATCCGAAAACAATCGCAATACATAATGGGATTATTACTCAGGTGTAACCTTTATCCTACTAGGTACACCCTTTCATATGGCCGCAATAATGCAGTGAAAACCTGTAGAAAATGCTTGGCGGCGAGCGAATCTATAGCACATATATCTGGACGATGCCCCGCGGTCAAGAACGCGAGAATAATACGCCATAACAAGATCCAGGATATGCTGAAAGAATTGGTGTCGAAATATGGCTGGACGATACACATCGAGCCCAGATTTATAACCCAGGATGGGAGATTATGGAAGCCCGATATTATATAAGTCAAAGGGCAGGAGGCGGCAGTGGTCGATGTGACGACAACAACATGGCGCTGGAGAAGGCATGGAGGGAGAAGGCTGAAAAATACAAACATCTGGAACTACTGATCGCAGAAATGACCAAGGGATCGCCGATCCAATTTTTCGGATTTGTTATGGGAGCCAGAGGCAAATGGCTGGAATTTAATGACACTCTTATGAAATCTCTCAAGATTGAGAGGTACAACGCCTTCTCTAAACAATTATCTAGACTAACAATTGCTTTAACACTAGAAATTTTACAGATTTTCAATGACCAGTAATTGCTGATGTACTGTCTGCGTGTAAAGGAAATATTAATTTTATTATCTTTTTGGTTAATGGTTCTTGCTTGTGTGTGTATTACCATTGTTAAAGATGAATTGTAAAAACTGTTTTTAATCATTGTAATGAATGTATATATTACTCATAATAATGCACAAACATTGATGATGATTATGGGTATAACTCTACGAGCGTATGGCTCCTGGAGAACAAACCAGTGACACGGTAGCTATGCTACGTTTCCCTTTCGGTGGTGAACCAATTTTAACTCTTCAGGAGGCCAACACTGAAAGTAGCTGTGAATCTCAAATGGTAAGTTCTTGTATCAGTTAAAAGTTTCTAAAAGTTTCCAAAAGTTAAGAGACTTTTACATGGATTTGAAGAATCTTAAATAGTTTTAAAGAGATTTCAAGCAATTTAAAGAGTTTTAAAAGCCCTGAAAACATTCATTAATTTTAATTAATCAAAGTGAAATGGAAGGACCAAGCACGCCACGCAAAAGGACAGATGGCAGCTTGGACAGAAGTTGCCCAGGCCGTCAGCGTGAACTCCACCATTCCACGGACAGCGGAACAATGCGCAAAATATGTAATGATTTGATGCGATCTGCAAAGGTTTGTACAGTTCAGAAATGTCAACTGTAATATTTGTTTACATTTATTTGAACTATTTTTAAAAATGTCTTATATGCATGGGTGTTCTAAAGTGACTTCATTATCCAGACATCTGAGCTGGTCATAAAATGTTATGGCTTTGGGGTTAGCTCCGGGTCATCCATTGTCCTCTTATCTTTACTCCACAGCTTTGAGTTCTGAAATTTCAAAGTGAAAAAAAATCCTGTCAAAGGCAGGTGGGTGGTCTCTGCAGACAAAACTGCAGTTTCATGATGTTTCATATTTTCTGTTTTCATTTGTGTAAAATTAAGAACACCAGAGAACGTGCATTGACAGGCGGTGGTGTTGTCACGCTAAGGGAGTTATCGGAGCAAGAGGAAAGGGTCGAGCACTTGCTTGTAATCAGCAGTGGCTGTTGAGTGCCTGCTGCCCAATCAGACATTGGGGTAAGGAAAGGTGAGTTGGTCTGCCCAGCTATATGTTTAAAACTGTTGTGTGTGTTCAATATCAGCTTCGGTGATGTGGCAGATCGTGCTTTACCTTTGTAAATGTTTACTGTTTCCTTCCCACAGGTGGACAGCTTCTTTCTCACACACGGGATGAACAGTGCGTTGAGTCTGCGGCTGCAGAGGACATTGGGGAAGGGGTTACAGATGCAGTGGGAGCAGTAAGGTGGTGGAGGATGAATTTGCGTTGTCAGCTAGTGGAAGGGGCGGGTATGGACCCTGGGTGACTGCACAGCACCTCTCCATCTCCTGGCCCCTCTGGCAGGCACAGATGACTGTCGTTCCACAGCCAGACACCAACCCGATACTGCAGAGCAGGTGGGAGAAGCAACAAGACGTTCAATGCAACGGAATAATATAGAAGCTCAGGTGCAGCAGATTGAAGGGTTGAGGCAAGAGATGTGCACTCTTCATGGGAAGAAAGTTGACTCTCTTGCCTCTATCAGACAGGCAATTAATGTTACTCGGGCACTTGGTCAGATAAAACGAGTCTCGTTCAACTGTTGCAGTTGCTTAAAACAGTTTCTGCTGCTATTACTTTGACTCCCGCAGAACCGCCATTGCCTGCTCCCAGCGCAGAAACAGTGCAGGCCCACGAGACAGCAGCTCGCCAGTCCTGATGCAAGCAAACGTTGCCTTTCAGCAGCAACCCTGTCACGAGGCAATTGCTGAAGGGTAGGAGATGGCACACAGGCCTTTCAATTGGCAGCAGACGGCTCCGGTCATGGGGAAGGGGAAAGCCCAGGAGACAGTAGGTTGTCATCTTTTGCACAGTCCACCTCCTTTGACCCTCAGGCACAGATGCGAGGGGGCAAATCATTCAATTCTTTAATGTTTCGTTTTAAATGTTAAATGTGGTCATTGCTTTTTTTAATTGAAATATATATTTGTGACTGAAAGTGTATGTAACCGTTTCGTTTAAAAAGTACAGCCTCTAGTCACTGAAAAAAAATTCAACTTTATTTGCAAAAAAATTCAACATCACAACTGTTTGAAAATTAGAAAATAGCTAGTTTCCATCTTGAATGTCTATTGCACTAAGAAACCAAAAAAGTCACTTTAAACTATCTACAAATTTTATTCAAAAAAATCTTTGCAAAGTAGAAAATAGCTAGTTAACATTTAAAAGTTAAAAACTAAAAACCATCAAAACTGAACCTCAAAAGTCTTTGATGCTGCAATAAAAGTTCACTGTTTCACTTTAAAATGTGTGTGTTCCTTTCTTTGCCTAGCTGGGGGAGGGGGAGGGAAAGGCAACACTATCACCACCGCGTGAAGGTGTTGGCTACTAGCAGTTCCTGAGCAGCCTTACTTTCGGCAGCACTTGGCTCCTCCGTTTCAGGCCTGGCCACAGGCACATTGGCATCGTCTATGTCCACCATTTCAGCAGGGAGCTCCTCTGCAGTGTTAAGGGTCAGTCCTTCCCGCAGGTTGAGGTACTTCCCTAATCCTTATGGGGATACGTTGTAACAAATCCAAAAGGAACAGGTCATTCCCCTCATGAATTGGTAATAGGGAGATCCATACCAACCCCCACACACCTGTTGGTCCCCACTCTGACTGAAACAAATTGAGGAGGTGACAGGACAAATTCCTGAGCAACCTGTGGGGAACTTTAAAGGAATTGAACTCGAGGGCTGCCCACAACATTGGGAAGGCAAACCAACACATACGATTACACTTGGCTGAGTAAACCCCAGGAGTGGGAAGTAGGCAGCCAGGTGATGGTGAAACTACGAGTGTAGGAGTTTTGAACCCCTCTACAAGGGGCCGTACAAGATTATTGACAAAGCTAGTCCTATGGTATACGCGGTTCAGTTACCCAAGAGGATCAAGTTGGGAAGGAAAAGGGATGACTGAAATGTTGAGCCTCAGGACCGAGCGAAGGGTTGGACATGAGTGCGATGTGGTGGGATGATGATCCAGGGATGCCAAGGCAACGAGGTCCGGTTCTTGGAGCAGCAGGAACAGAGCAACCTGCAGCAGTGTCCACGCTTGTGCAGGGTCAGGGACCACAATCCGCTCTAAGGCGGAGTAGTCACCAGTTGAAAAATCAACCCAATATGGACCCCACTGGGAACATCGGCACCCTCAGGAGGTGGGAGCAACCCTAAAAGGAAATGATGTGGAATGTGTGAATAAGAGTATGTGAATATTAATCATGTGTTACAGAAGCTCCAGGATGGGGGAACCTCCTGTACGCATTAGCGCTTTGATGCTCATAGTGAATGGGATTGAACTATACCAGGAATCTCGGCAGCTCGGAAACAGCACCAATGGAACCATAACCTCACTGGATACAGGGTTTCCCGTTACAAATGAGATGAATGCAACAATTAAAAAAAAAAATCAGACTATAACAACGTTATAATTGGACAGTGAGGGTAACGGAGCAGAGGGCGCATGAGGGGCAAAGAATTTGTTTAAAATGCTCAAATGAGACCACCCCAAACGGGACGATCCTCGAACTCCGGTTTGCACTGGGTGAGACCACAAATAACCCGAGTTTGAGAAAGGCAAGAGAATCGTAGCTACCCCGTTAATTGATAGGACAAGTTACTGATGAACAAATTTCTGGTCAAGTGATCACAGGAGTATGTGTGTAAACAGAAATTTCTCCCATCATGACCCTCAAATTGAAAATGGTTATGATAATATTCAATGTCCTGATCAGTCCAAAGAAGCCATTCAATTAAAGGCAAAGAGAAACCAGTGCCGCCCGATGAAGGGAGTGAAAAGTGCCCCACCCCATTCCCTGCTCCAATTAACAGATTGGTGTGGGTTCCGAGTGAGTTGTATTAGATGCAAGGGAGGTTATCAATATGTTTAGTCTTGCCTTGCCAACATGGTGCAGTGAACCCACTAGGAATTAGCTAAGAGATAGGAAAACGCAGTTCATAAAAACACGGTTCATAAAAAGCTTTTGGAAGGAAAATAGCGATCAAAGTGACCGCAGGGGGAAGAGCCTCAAGCCCCGAAATCCCCAACAGAGGAGAAAGCGCAGTGTGCTCAATAAATGTAGAATACCGCGTTAGGATGGGTAAATAGAGGGGATATTGGCCCGAAAATTAAACCTAATACGCGAGAGTACGCACTGTGTACTCTCGCGTATTAGATCCCGAATTGCCGGTTTCCTGCATGCACGGGAAACTGGCACTTCGTGAATTGAAAAGGGGGCGGTTCCTAAGTGAACCGCGTGCGCACTACAGGCTGTGCGCACACAGTGCACTTAGTTTTTTTTTCAGCTTTGAACGCGCAGGTAAGTGGTGAAGATTTTACACAAAGAAAGCAGGCGTAGGACCCACTTTTAACAAGGTAAGTAGTTAATTAAGTGTTATTTTACATTTTTTTCAACATGTTTATCTTTTTTAGAGACTAAAGAAAGGTAAGTTTATTTTTATAACTTTTAAAAAAGATTAAATTTTTTCAATAATTTAATTTTTTGTTTAAAGTGGTTAATTTACTTAACTATACTTAGGGGTAAAAATTCAGTTGGTTGCGCCTCCCGTTAGCGCCTTAAGAGGGCGCTAATGGGGCGCAAAGCCGCTAACGCCCGGGCGCAGCGATGTTTGCGCCGCTCGAGAACTTAACTAGAGATTGTGCGGCGGTGCTAAAATTTACCGCTGCGACCACCTGCGCGCGCAGATTATGACGTCATTCCATGGTGCAACGCCCTTGTGGCGCCCCGGAGCGGAAATTGAGTGGCGCCCCCTGCCTTACCACCTGGCGCTTCCAACGACCGGAAGAATGGAACGCTATCAATCGCTGTGGGGGGCGCTATTTAAAGGGGGCCTCTTCCTGTCTTTTTCTGTGGTCGACATTTATGCACCACTCGTTCAGGGAGAGGGAGAGGGAGAGGGAGAGGGAGAGGGAGCTTCTACATTGACTCAACGCTTTGTGAGGTAGTTTTGCCTATTGATGCTAACTTTGTTGCTACTTCAGTTGCTGTCCCTCATTACTTTGCTTGCAAAGAGAATATGGGGGCTGCACTGATTGGGGGCGTCGTCCTGCTCCAGCTGAATCGGAGGATACAGAGACGCAGAGAGAGAGTGGCAATGATGGCCAGACGGAGGAGGGCCATCAGGCGCATGTACAGGAGAGCTTACCCTCCCAGGGTATATCGTGAACAGCTCTCCTACATCCATATGTCCGAGGAGCTGTGTTTGCGAAGGCTGCGATTCAGCAAGGAGGTGGTCACTGAGCTCTGCCACCTGCTGCAGCCAGATCTGCAGCCTCAACTGAGGTCCAGGACGTCTGTCGGTGGCAGTGAAGGTCTCAGTGGCTTTGAACTTCTACGCCACTGGCTCATTCCAAGCTGCTGTTGGGGACCTCGCCAATATCTCCCAGTTCGCGGTGCATTGCTGCATCCGGCAGGTCACAAATGCCCTCTTCAGAAGAAGACTAGAGTTCATCTCTTTCCCTATGACCCCAGACAAGCAGCGTGACCACGCTCTGGGCTTTGCGAGGGTAGTGGGCTTCCCCATGGTGCAGGGCGCCATTGACTGCACGCATGTGGCTTTGCGTGCTCCGCGTGAGAATGCAGAGGAATTCAGGAACAGAAAGGGGTTCCATTCCTTGAATGTCCAGCTGGTCTGTGACCACAGACAGCTGATACTCGCTGTCAATGCCCACTATCCTGGCAGCTGCCACGATGCTTTTATCCTGCGCCAGACTACTGTGGCAGAACTTTGAGGCACCGCATCAGCCAGTTGGTTGGCTTCTCGGGGACAAGGGGTATGCATTGAGCACCTGGCTGATGACACCGCTCCGTACGCCAAACACCCCTGCTGAGCTGCGGTACAATGAAAGCCATCAAGCAACCAGGAACATTATTGAGCGCACAAATCGGCGTGCTGAAACAACGGTTCCGCTGTCTGGACCATTCCGGAGGAGCCCTGCAATACTCGCCTGAGCAAGTATCGAACTTCGTAGTCGTGTGCTGCATGTTGCATAACATGGCAATCCTCAGGACCCAGCCAATGCCACCAGGCCTTGGAGCACCACCAGAGGAGGAGGAGGAAGAGGACGAGGACGAGGACGATGATCATCAGCAGCACCAAGGCGGGAGGGCGGCCCACAATGGTCAAACTGCAAGGGCCGTCCGTCAACGGCTAATAGCAAGCCGCTTCTAGGGCCCCTGCCATTGCTACCAACATTAATCAACCCAGCACGCAACCCCTAAGCCGGCCAAGGCACCAATAATTCCAACCACCAGCCATGTATATTTTGAATACAGAAACTTATTTATTTTACAAACTCTGTGTCAATTCCTCATGACAAACTCATAGAAATAAACACAAAAAAACAGTCAATAACATAACTGGTTCTCACAACCTGGAGATAATGTCCAAAACACTAAACAAAAGTTGGACCATGAACCTCGGCCTTTAATAAAAAAATGACCAGCATTTTGTCACACCTCCTACTTTTTGCCCTTCGAGGGTGATCTCCTTCCCTTGCGCACTTCCCCCCTTCTAACCCTACTGCTCCTCCGTAATGGGACCTCAGTGGCTGCAGCAAGGCTGGTGGAAGGCTGCTGCTCGTCAGACCCTGACACTGCAGATGCCCCTGAAGGACGGCCTCGACCACTTCTGGGCCTGGAGGGCCCGGCTGCAGACTGCACCAACTCTGCATGGGCGGCAGCAGTCTGTCCTACAGGCGGTGGCAAGTGCAGTGGAGAAGTGACAGTGTTGGCAGCAGGAATGCTGTCATCGTGAGAGAGGACAGCAACTCCCTGCTCGCCCGACATACTGGCACTCCCACGGGGCAGCACTTCAGCATCCGGAGCAATCTGCCGGAGAACAGATTGCTGGCCTGCTGCGGCGCGGTGACAGCCCCGGGGACATGTGCACGAACCATCGAGGTTGGCAGCAGTCTGTGCTCGCGTGGCCTCAATCTGAGTCTGTATGAGAGCAGTCAGAGATGGGATCACGGCAGCCAGTGACTGAATTGCAGCACTAAGCGTTAGTGTGGCATCCGCCTGTGCTACAGCGAAGTGCTCCACACTCCTTGCCAGTGACTCAATGCATTCGGGCACCCTTCCCACTGCACCCATGAGCTCAGTGTGCATGCCCACCGCCTGGGTGTTCATTTCTGCAATCAGCCGCTCCTCCTCTGCGTCCATTGCAGTAGGAGTGCCTGGCATACTCTCCCTCTGGGGAGAAGGCCCCCGTTCTTCCCTACCCCCCCCATGGCGTTGCTGCAGCCCGCTGGGTCCTGGAGCTTCACCCTCATCAGCCCCTTCCCCCCTGCTCCCCTCCGGGGAAGGCGTGTTCCCAGTGTGGGCATGGGCTTCCTCGGGAGAGGGTGGCACTGATGCTCTGGCTTCCTCTTCCTCCTCAGCTGCAGCATCACTCCCAGTGGCAGCTTCAGGGCCCATCTCCTCAGCTGGTGAATCACCATCTGAAAGCAGGGAGGTACAAGAGTGGCTTTAGCGTGAGGACAGGGTGGCAGTAAGGGAGGAATAAGTGCAGCGAGTTAGCAAGTTGGATTGAAAGTGTCAAAGGCTGGTGTTGTGAGGGACAAGTGGAAGGACAGAGGATAAAAAGGTGATGACCTTACCATTGCTGTCCAGAACGGGGTCGGCGTCTCCAGTGGCGACGGGACCGATCACCCGGCTTGCCACAATCCTGTGGACGCGCGCCTCAAGATCGCTGAGGGGTTGCAGCTGAGGCCGCCCTCCACCTGTCCGTTGCTGCTGTCTCCTATTATGAGCCAGCTTGGCCTGCAAGAAAAAGGACAGCATCTGAGTAAATATACAGCCATGGTCTTGCCTGATGTGCCTCCCATAGGTGAATAGCCCTTACAATATGCAGCCATGGTCTTGCCTGATGTGCCTCCCATAGGTGAATAGCCCTTACTGTATGCAAAGTGTGGAATGTGTGTGTGTGTTTGATGAAAGGGCCATAGGTGTTGGATGAGTGTTGTGCATTGGGGTTTTAAGACCCTCTGGCCATAGAGTGAGGTTGAGATGGAGGGATGGAGAGGTATTGAGGGATGGAGAGGTATTGAGAAAAAGCCACTCACCCTGACGACCCGAGTGAGGTCGTTGAACTTTTTGCGGCATTGAGTATGGGTCCTGGGCACCATGCTCCTGGAGGAGACGCTCTGAGCCACCTCCCTCCACACTCTTCTGAACTCACATGGCAAAGGCCTCCTGCCACTCTCAGGGAAGAGCATACATCGTCTGCGCTCCACTGCGCCAACCAGAGCATCCAAGGCCCGCTCGGTGAAGGGATGAGCGCGTTCTCTCACCCTCTCCATGCTTGGCAGCAAAATGGATTCACAGGTCTCTCCAGGCTGAGATTCAAGGCTGCAATGAGCAGGGTGTGGCTGGGGAGCAAGTGGCCCCCCCCCGCTTAAAGAAGTGGCCGGCGCCAGTGTGTCTGTGTTCCCTCGCTAACTGGCAGCAGCTGCGCTGCGCTCGCGTGTTGAGTTAGCACCTCACTCCTTGGCCTTTGCGCCTTAAGACAGGTGTGCAGCGCCTGCTTTAGCGCTCCACTCACCTCCCGGGGCGGTAAAAGTGAAGTTTCCAGTCAGTGCCGATAATTAGCGCCAGGCGCTAATATTTGCGTCCAGACGATATTTGCGCCCCAAATGGGGCGCGACCTAATTTCTACCCCATATTTTATTAATGTGATGGCTTTTTTTTTAAATTTAATTGAGGTTTAGCTGTTCTTTTGGGGGTTTGTAATATTCATAGCTTGGACAGCTCTTGCCGTCAAAACTATGAATGAAAGATGGTGTGCTGCCATTGGCTCTAACTGAATCACGTGATCCAGAGCTCGCACGAACTAATTGCACCTCTGGGTCACGCAAGCAGTGCACAGTTCCAACAGAGAGAGCCTTTGAAACTAAAGTTCGTGTGGGCCCGGAGCAAAAAGGTAGGCCCGGAGTGCGATATCGCGAGGATTCCTTACCCCCGCGGGAACCCTCACTGTTTAATTTCTGGGCCATTGAGCTTACACTATCAATTGGGAAAATTGAGAGAAAAAGGTACAGCAGGCATTAAGAAACCAGAATAGCCTGGGTAAAGTACAATTAGAAGCAGAATTGACCGTGACAATTCACATGCAAGGGTTAGTCAAATTGTTGGAAAATCAGGCACAGGCCATAAACTGTTTGACAAGGGAGGACAGAAACACCTCTGATCAGACAGCACAAAATGATGCACGCGCAATCATGAGTTCTTGGATTCTACAGGACAGAGGGAGGAATTTGAATAGAATAGCCGAGGGAAGGATTCCACCTTGGATGGAAGATAAACACCTTAAGGCAGTGGAAAGGTATAGTCAAATTTGACTGTCAATTGTGACGTTTTACTGTGGTACATGTCGCTCTACACGAATGTAATCAGATTAGCGATGATAGTTTGATAGGAATTATACTAAGAATGCCCATAATGTCCAAACCTTGGGCACCACTGCAGGTGTATAAGGTAACCAATATGAGTTTCCTGAAAGATGGTGTTTTATATAAATATACCACCTGGATAGGTTTTTAAATAGAACCAATGGGCTGGATTTTGTCTTGGGGTCAGGTTGGGGTCGTGTTACCCGCATTTCGTGTTGCCCCCCGACTCCAGATTAATGTGGATGAATGATGTGATTTTAACTTAATTGGCCAATTGAGTTCCAACATGTAGGAACCCATGGCCAGTGAGGTATTCCAGTCTGAAAGTCGCCTCCGATGATGTCATCATTGCTGCTGCATTTAAGGTCTGCAACAAGCCTTGCTTCCTCTGCAGGCTGCCAAGCTTTTGGACCTCAAATCTAAAAACCTGCAGCAGGAATGGCCAGCCAACGGCCCAGGGCTGCTCCCAGGTTCCATGACGTTGCCCTTCAGGCTTTGGTGGATGGAGCAAGAGCCAACAGGGAGGTGCTCTTCCCCTCCTCAGGGAGGAAGAAGCCTCCCCAGCAGACAAAGGTTGTGTGGGTCCAGATTGCCCAGGAGGTCACCTCTATCATTCACATGCAGAACCTGGATCCAGTGCAGGAAGAGGTTTCATGACCTTTTACGTACTGCTAAAGTGAGCATGACTTTCCCTTCACCCTCAATCTGATCCCCATTGCCTCTCCTCACCAGCACTCCGCTTTAGCAACCTCTTCCTCCATATCCCACTTGACACTGACATCCATGCACCCTTACCCATTCCCTCTCCCTCTGTGGTCACATTCACCTTACTATTCAACTATGCAGCCCTCACACTCCATCACGGTCATGCTTTGAAAACAACTTACAACACACTGAGGGGCCTTAGTCTCTCAAGCTCAATCCATCTTTGTCTCCTAAGCATCTATGCTATGGATTCTCTACACTCACTCCTTCAATCTCACTCAAACTCCACTTGTCTCCCTCATTGCAGGAAAGAGAGCTCACAATAAAAGGGAAAGAGCCAGGCCAGGAGGAGGGCCACCCTCATAAGCCCAGCTCACCCCCTGGGAGGATGCGGTCCTGGAGATCGTGGGCGTCGAGGAGGAAATGCAAGTGGGGGACGGACAGACGTGTGCATCAGAGCAAGCTGGTGACTGAATAGTGTTCCATCTCTCTCATTGGTACATCGGCGAGACCATGCAGACACTGAGACAACGTATGAACGGACACCGCGCAACAATCGCCAGGCAGGAGGGTTGCCTCCCAGTCGGGGAACACTTCAGCAGCCAGGGGCATTCAGCCTCGGATCTGCGGGTAAGCGTTCTCCAAGGCGGCCTTCGAGATACACGACAGCGCAAAATCATAGAGCAGAAATTGATAGCCAAGTTCCGCACTCATGAGGATGGCCTCAATCGCGATATCGGGTTCATGTCACGATACAGAACGTGACTTGACATCATGGCCGGTCTTCCCAGGTGTTTTTTTTTTTTTTTTTTAAAAACACAAGAACACAAATTGACAGGATATGCAGCCAGCAGGTGGTTTGACACGCTGGACCCCCTGGGACACATCTCATTGTCTTGGCTGTGCTCTTTGTTGTAGCGAATAATGTGAATAGATTTTGTCTGGGTTTAAATTGTGAATTCTGGGAGATTCTCTCATTGCTAACTTACCTGACGAAGGAGCGATAGCTCCGAAAGCTTGTAAAATTAAATAAATCTGTTGGACTATAACCTGGTGTTGTGCGACTTCTCATTTTTGTCCACCCCAGTCCAACGCCGGCATCTCCACATCATGATCTCTCTCATTGACATTGCATGAGTCGCTTATAATGAATCTGAAGCTCTAACAGATGGATTTATGATCATCTGCAATATGAAATGTGCATGTAACCTTGGCATCACATCTGACTCCTTCCTTTACTCCCCCACAGGACCATCGCAAGCACCTGTCCCCACTAGCCAGGAGGAACAGCCTAAGACAGACTCTTCAGAGGAAACTGCAACCTCTGAGGGCGCAGCGTCAGCAGAACTCAGCGCACCCAGCACCAGCGCAGATACTCATACCTCGGTGGGACCCTCGGGACATAGAGTAGTGTTGTCACCTGGTGTATCACAGCTCACAAGTGAGCATCAGCAGACGGTGGAGACAGGGACAGCAGTGGAGAGTCCTCGTCAAAGGGCGCAGGACTCTCCTAGCTCGGCTCAGCTGCAAGTCGACCCTCTGCCTTTGGGTCCATCCATAAAGATCAGCAGTGCTGGGACTCCAGGAACAGATGCAGGAGTCTGACAGGTTTTGTTTCCAGGGTCGCTGCGAGTGTGGAGCGAATGGAGGAGTCCATTGCGAACATGAGCAGAGCCTTTGTGGAGTCATTGGCGCATGAACGCATCACCATGGAAAGGATGGCTACAGTAGATGAGAGGATGGCTACGGCTATGGAGGAGATAAGTCGCCAGAGTGCAGAAAACATGGTCATTGTTCAGAATAGACTGGCATTTCTTGAGGAGCGATGGTCATCTATTAAACAGAGAAACCAAACCTTCATGGAAGTCCTTCTGAGTAGGACTTCTAGTGCAGATACGGGTCCCCATGGCCCCCCTGATGTGCAGCAAGGTGCTCTCAAGCCACTTGCAAGTGCCGATGTGGACCTGACCCATGAGGGGGATGTTGGTGGCACACAAGGTGGTGGGGGCTCCTCTCCAAGCGCTCACAATTCCATGCCACTGACAGGTCCTGGGTCAGAGCCCCACTAGAGTCCGCACCCAAGTGAGATCGGCGTCTCAACCCTGCCCAGCCGCAGGAGCAGCAGACTGTTGCCGAGCCCTCACAGGTTCGCAACCCTAGAGGACACCCGCCAAAGGAGTAGAGACAGGAGCAGCAACAAAGTGAGCAGGGGGCCTCCACCTCTGCTGAAGCCACAGGGGAAGCACCACGTAGGAGCACGCGCAAGAGAAATAAAATGCACAAATAGTCACAAGGGTAGTCACAAGGGTGAATTTTGATGTGTATTGTGAAAAAGCCATCAGGTTTAAAGTTTAAATAAATACTCTGATGGCTACAGCTACAGTTGTGGCGTCTGTCATTTCACTAATGGGACTTCCACAATGAGGCCTTAGGATAACTTGCAATTGTCAGTATGGTGGTCACATTGTTAGGGATCTGCTGGGTCTGGGTCATTGTCGTAGCTCTGGTAAGAAGCTGCGAGGCAAAAGTGCTTGCTTGTCTAGGCTAAGCAAATCGGGCCAAGATGAGTGCATTCCTTGCATTCCGGGCAGCTATGGTCTCGCGTAATGCTGCCGCTGGTTGAGGGGCCTCTGCAAGTTGTTCATTCTCTCTCTCTCCTCCTCCGCATCTGAGGAGGCTATGTGAGGAGCCACTTGGTCCTCCGGCATCTGTAAGCCACGACGCTGTGCCATGTTGTGAAGTGCACAGCAAACCACGACGATTCTGGAGACCCTGGCTGCTGAGTATTGCAGGGCTCCACCTGATCTATCCAGGCATCTGAAGCGCATCAACATACCAATGAGTTTGCTCGATTATGGATCTGGTGGAAATGTGGCTGGAGTTGTAGCTCTCCTCAGCTGCGTTGGATGGGCTCCTCAATGGCGTCATTAGCCACATCCTCAAGGGATAGCCCTTGTCTCCAAGTAGCCATCCGTGAAGTTGGCCTGGCGGACTGAATAGCGGAGGCACACTAGACTGGCACAGTATGAAGGAGTCATGGCAACTGCCAGGGTACTTGGCACAAACATGCAGAACTTCCTTGTTGTGGTCACACACCAGCTGAACATTGAGTGGAAGCCCTTGCGGGTGACAAAAATACCTGGATTGCGATGGGGTGCCTTAAGGGCCACATGTGTGCAGTCAACGACGCCCTGCACCCTTGGAAAGCCTGCCAGATTAGCTAATCCAATGGCACGCGCCGTGACACTTGCTCGATCCTTGGTGTAATGGATGTGATTGTGCGCGATGTCAACGAGGGCATCGGTTACCTGCGTGATGCAGGTGTGTGCGGCCGCCTGGGAGATGCCGCTGATGTCTGCTGCTGATCCCTGGAATGAGCCTGAGGCAAAAAAGTTGAGTGCGGTGGTGACTTTGACGGCCACTGGTAAGGGGCGTCCACCTGCTCCTCTGGGCTCCAGGTCTTGTTGCAGCATTGCGCAGATGTCACCCACTACCTCTCGCGAAAGTCGGAGCCGCCTTTGGCACTGCTGCTCAGACATGTTGAGGTAGCTGACCCTCTGTCTGTAGACCCTGTTTGAGGGGGTCTCTCCTGCGCCAACGGCCTTCCATGCGCTGGCCCCCCTTCTGTCCTGTGCAGCTTCAGGTGGGTGAGCAGCAGCTTGGCGCTGCTGCTGTTGTTCATGGTTCTGCTGGTGCCGTGGCTGTTGTTCCTCCTCATCGGATACCCAGGAGGGAAGGAAATAAATGGCTCCCATGCCTCTGGTATATGTCTCAGTTGAGGAAGCCCTCAATGAGGGTGGCGAGAGGGGGTTCCCAGGAGGTCACACTGCAGATGGGTGTCAGGCTCCAAACTTCCAGAGCTGTGGTTATGCCTTCTAAAAGTTCCCCCAGACCTGTGACAACAAAGTCCTGCCACCTGCAATTGATGGCTGATCAAATCTCCTATTTAAAGGTTGAGCTGCAGCTGATAGTCAGCAATCCACTTGTGCTCCCGTCAGGTTTCACCGGAGTGTTTCCCATCAGGCGTGCTTCACGTGGGAAAAGGGTTAAACTGCCTAAAATGCTTCAAAATGGAATTACTGAGCCAATTTAGGGATTGTTAAGGGGGTTAATGGCCTCTCCCGCCTCTGGGAGGCGGGACGGAGTCAGGAACCCCGCGACCGATTGTCAAAATTGCGTGGAGGCGTGTTGGGGTCGGGATGGGGTCGGGATCCCCAAATCTGCTACTTTAACCCCCCCCACACGCCTCCAAACCAGACTCCATGGGTCATTCAAAATCCGGCCCAATCTCTCTAGGGGGTAAAATTACATCTATGCAGAACCACCATGTGTATGTGTAATGTCTTGGACAATGAAGAGCCATTATACGGATTTAACTTGACAAGGATGTCCAAGTATCAGTGTCTGGTCACTGCCGTAAGGTCAACGCAATATACCACCATTGTTTATAAAAGGAACAGCGTGTCTATTGTTGGACCACCACTGAAAGAGTATGTCCCGGATATTCCGCTCGGAGGCTTCCCGAGGGCGGAAGCCCCCGACCTGCAAAAAAAAAGAACCGCTCCGACCTTAATGCTCTGGGCCCACGTAAAGTTCCATTATAATCCTGAGGACTCCTGGGCAGCATCTGATGTCACACCGCCCAGCGTGTGCGGAGCCTAGGGGAGACCCGCCCTCAAGTTATATTTGCAAAGGTCATGCTCCCGACATTTTTCTTCAACTCTTCAGAAGCATTGAAACTGAAAGTAGCTGGAGAACTGCGAACTGCATGGTAAGTTGTTTTATAGTTTTTTTGAATCTTTTGCAAACTTTTAGAAACTTTTAAAGACTTTTACATGGATTTGCAGAATCTTAAATAGGTTTAAATAGATTTGAAGCAATTTAAAGAGTTTTAAAAGCCCTGAAAACTTTTTTTCATTTTAATTAATCAGCTACGTGACATGGAAGGACTGAGCACAATTCACATCATTAAGAGAGCTCAGAGTTTCAGGGACAATGACATCAGCACTCTCCTCAATGAGGTTGAGGCGACGCGCCTGCGGATCCCTGGGAATGAGAAGTCGAAGGCGCCGCGCAAAGGGCAGATGTTAGCTTGGTCAGAATTTGCCCAGGCTGTCAGCGCGATCTCCACCATTCCACGGACAGCGGAACAATGCCGTAAAAAATTTAATGATTTAATGCCATCTGCCAAGGTTTGTACAGTTTAGAAAAGTCAACTAATATTTCTTTAAATTTAACTGAACTAGTTTTCAAAAGCTGTTCGATGCATGTGTGTTGTCAAGTGACTTCATTATCCAAGCATGTGAGCTTGCCATAAAATTTTATGGCTTTGGGGCCAGCTCAGGGTCATCCATTGTGCTCTTATCTTGACTCCAGGGGTTTGAGTTGCAAAATTTCAATTAGTGAGTAAAAAAACCCTGCAGGTGGTCTCTGCAGAAAATGCTGCAGTTTCGTGACATTTCATATTTTCTGTTTTCATTTGAGTGTAAAACTGCTCACAACGCCAGAGAACGTGCACTGACAGGCGGTGGTGTTGTCACGCTAAGGGATTTATCCGAGCATGAGGAAAGGGTCGAGCAGCTGCTTGGAATTAGTAGCAGCTGTACAGTGCCTGCTGCACAGACATTGGGATAAGGAAAGGTGAGTTGGTCTGGCCAGCTATAGGTTTAAAAATGTTAGGTGAGAGGCCGGTGTCGGGAGCGGAGGTACAGTGAGTATTTAAACTCACTTTTGCGGGCTTTTTTTGCAGAGGCTTACCAATCTCAGACCAGGGGCAGGTGTTCCAGAGCCACGTCACGATTCAAAAAGTGACGCAGGCAAGAGGAAGCAGCTGATGGGTGAGTATGGCCAGGTGAGTATTTATACTACTCTAGTTTGACAGTTAAGGTTAATAGTTTATAAAGTTTAGAAGATCTTCATTTTGTGGTTATAGTTTCTAAGGTCTCTGTTGTGTAGCGGGGAGTGCTAGTAAACAAGGGCCCTTGAGTATATCATTTAATAGTGTAATTAGTGGTATTGATTTGATTTAATTTAAATTAATTAAAGGGTAAGTCATGGCAGCACAGCTCGGGCCCGTGGCATGCTCCTCCTGCACTGTGGGAAATCAGGGACACTTCCTGTGTCCCTGACAACCATGTGTGCGGGAAGTGATTCCAGCTGCAGCTTCTGGCAGACCGCATTGTGGCGCTGGAGCTGCAAATGGATACATACTGGAGCATTCGCGATGCTGAGGACGTCGTGGATAGCATGTTTAATGAGTTGGTCACACCGCAGGTAAAGGCTGCACAGGCAGGAAGGGAATGCGTGACCGCCAGGCAGAGTAGGAGGCGCAGGCAGGTAGTGCAGGGGTCCCGTGGCTCTCCCCCTCTCAAACAGATATACCGCTTTGGATATTGTTGAGGGAGATGGCTTATCGGGGGAAGGCAGCAGTAGCCAACTTCCTGGCACCATGGGTGGTCTGCTGCACAGGACGGGAGGAAAAAGAGCGGGAGAGCTATAGTGATAGGGGATTCTATTGTAAGGGGAATAGATAGGCGTTTCTGCAGCCGCAAATGAGACTCCAGGATGGTATGTTGCCTCCCTGGTGCAAGGGTCAAGAAGGTCTGAGCAGCTGCAGGGCATTCTGGAGGGGGAGGGTCAACAGCCAGTTGTCGTGGTGCATATAGGTACCAACGATATAGGTAAAAAATGGGATGAGGTCCCAAAAGCTGAATATAGGGAGTTCGAGGTAAATTAAAAAAATAGGACCTCAAAAGATAGTAATCTCAGGATTGCTACCAGTGCCACGTACTAGTCAGTAGAAATAGAAGGATATTTCAGATGAATACGTGGCTAGAGCATTGGTGCAAGGGGGAGGGATTCAAATTCCTGGGACATTGGAACCAGTTCTGGGGGAGGTGGGACCAAACTGGACGGTTTGCACCTGGGCAGGACCGGGACCGATGTGCCAGGGGGCGTGTTTGCTAGTACTGTTGGGGAGGGTTTAAACTAAAATGGCAGCAGGTTGGGAACCTGTGCAGGGAGACAGAGGAAAGGGAAGCAAGGATATAAGCAAAAGACAGGAAGGAGAAAAGCAAAAGTGGAAGTCAGAGAAATCAAGGGTGTAAATCATACATGGCCACAGTAAACAATAATTCTTAAAAAGGTCCAAGTGTTAAAAAAAAAAGCCTGAAGGCTGTGTTTTAATGTAAGGAGCATTATAAGGTGGATGAATTAGCTGCGCAAATAGATGTAAACAGATGATATAATTGGGATTACGGAGACATGGCTCCAAGGTGACCAAGGCTGGGAATTCAACATCCAGGGGTATTCAATATTCAGGAAGGTCAGGCAAAAAGGAAGTGGGGTAGAGCATTGCTAGTTAAAGAGGAGATTAACAATAGTAAGGAAGGATATTAGCCCTGATGTGGAATCTGCATGGGTAGAGCTGAGAAATACCAAGGGGCAGAAAACGTTAGTAGGAGTTGTACACTGTAGAGTTTCGCAATTATCGCGATTCTAATGAGAGAAGCAGGTTCAATTGAACATTTTTATTGAACAGAAAGCTGCTTTTAAAATAAAGGGTACAGAAGCCTGTAAAATGGCCGCCGAGCATCGTGGCAGAAGTTTCCAGAGACACAGTGGGCAGACAAGATGGCGTTGAATATACATTCATTGAGACCATACCGGTACGAATTGAAAAGGCAGGATGCAACCCATTTGCATTTTGGACAAAAACAATGATATAAGTGCTTGAATCGTTTCATACGCACAGTAAGAATCATTGAACTGGACAATCGGGGGCCCATCCAGACACATCATCAATACACAAATACCCCCCCCCAGCTCAACAATGAGAGACATTGGCGGGTGATTGGGCCAGTTTTCAGGGGGTCCCAAAACCAGTTGAGGAGACGATTTATACACATCCTGGCTGGCTCAACAATGAAGGCATTAACGGATAGTTGGCCAGTTTCAGGTGATCCCGAAACCAGTTAAGATAATTACCCCATGCTGGGAATTTTGGGCGCCAAAATCAAACAAAGGACAACACTTTGATTTGAGCGGGAGATAAGGCCGGCAAAACAGTATAACTAGAGGACAAATGTTCATCGGGAGTCAGTTACGAGTTACAGTGACGAGTTACGGTCAGTTACGGAGAAAAGGGGAATCAAGTCGTGTCTTGGTCGTGTCTTGTGCGTGTCCTGCGCTGTGCTGGTCCGGTGTTCGAGTGTTGGGTGAAGTTAGAGTTCGTTGTCCGTGGTCTGTGTCGGCCAGAAATGGAACCTCAGAACAAGCCACCTCGACACGGCAGGCAGTAGGGTACACCATCCCGATCGTCGGTAAACGGTGTCCGGACCCGTCAGGGCAACGCAGCGGTGTTCCCGAGCGACCAGCCATCGGTGGCGAGGAAGAAGGGAATCTCGGCCAAGCGAGGCCCGAGTGACGAGACGAAAGAAGAGAAGAAATTCCACGTGGCGCTACGGTCAGTAAAACCCCGACCGCGCCCGAAGATAAACGGCGGAGTAGGTGCAAATCCACCTTTTTGAATTCTACCGAAGACTTCATGACATCAGGGAGACAGGCTTAGCCTCTGGTTCTTTGAGCGGATAGCCGGGGTCATCCGCGACGGATATTCATCGGGGCTGTCTCAAGTGGATCCATCGTGGCAGCGAGTGTAAACAAGTCGGGTGCAGAAACCCTTACAGCCACGTGACAGCCAGGCGCTGCAGCAAAAAGCTGAGAGCCTCATTTTAAATTCCGAAGTAAGCCGAGCGGTGAGCATACTTCCGATCCTACAAATCCAGACATAGTTTAGGTATTGTAAGGGAGGGTGGTTCCGAAGGTATGTGTAATGTGTTCCCCCCCTTTTCGATGTGTCGTGTGTTCCCCATTTGCATAGACCAAGTTTTAGACGTGTGTATACTGGTAATTTCTTTGATCTACGCATATGACGTGTATTTCATTATTTTGGACACCGTACAATAAAGGCATTCATTTCGTGCTATTCAACCAGGTCTTTGAGTCTTTCTCTGCATTACTGCTCCTTTGCATCTAAGTCCAGGTGTCAGAACCGTAAGGGCGAGTGGGTCGAACCACTCACAGGTGATTATTGCAAAAGTCTGGCCGGAGACCAGAGCAAGCAATAGCACAGGCAACGAAAGCCTCACCTCGCACGAGCCCCCCTTACAATACAGACCCCCAAACAGTAATACTGAGGTTGGGGATGGCATAAAATGGGAAATTAGAGATACGGGCAATAAGGGCACAGCAGTTATCATGGGTGACTTTAATCTACATATAGATTGGGAAATCTACATATAGATTGGGCTAACCAAATTAGTAACAATACTGTGGAGGAGGAATTCCTAGAGAGTGTATACGGGATGGTTTCCTGGACCAACATGTCGAGGAACCAACTAGAGATCAGGCCATCTTAGACTGGGTATTATGTAGTGAGAAAGGATTAATTAACAATCTTATTGTGCGAGGCCCCTTGGGGGAGGAGCGATATGATCGAATTCTTCATTAAGATGAAGTGAAGTAGTTGACTCAGACTAGGGTCCTGAATTTAAATAAAGGAAACTACGATGGTATGAGGCACGAGTTGGCTAGGATGGCTTAAAGGGTTGATGATGGATAGGCAATGGCAAACATTCAAAGATCACATGGATAAACTACAGAATTTGTTCATCCCTGTTTGGCATAAAAATAAAACAAAAAAGGTGACTCAACCGTGGCTAACAAGGAAAATTAGGGATAGCATAAGATCCAAGGAGAGGACATATAAATTGGCCAGAAAAAGCAGCAAACCTGAGGATTGGGAGCAGTTTAGGATTTAGCAAAAGGAGGACAAAGGGATTAATTAAGAGGGGGAAAATAGAGTATGAGAGTAAGCTTTCAGGGAACATAAAAACTGACTGTAAAAGCTTCTATAGATATGAGAGAAAAAAGATTGGTGAAGTCAAGCGTAGGTCCCTTGCAGTCAGAATTAGGGGAATTTATAATGGGGAACAAAGAAATGGCTGACGAATTAAATACATACTTTGGTTCTGTCTTCACAAAGGAGGACACAAATAACCTCCCAGAGATGTCAGGGAACATAGGGTCTAATGAGGGATCAACTGAATGAAATCAGTATTTGCAGGGAAATGGTGTTAGGGAAACTGACAGGATTGAAGGCCGCTAAATCTCCAGGGCCTGATAATCTACATCCTAGGGTACTTAAGGAAGTGGCCCTAGAAATAGTAGATGCATTGCTGATCATCTTCCAAAATTCTATATAGACTCTGGAACAGTTCCCTTGGATTGGAGGGTAGCTAATGTAACCCCACTATTTAAAAAAGGTGGCAGAGAGAAAACAGGGAATTGTAGACCGACATTAGTGGGGAAAATGCTAGAGTCCATTATAAAGGATGTAATAGCTGAGCACTTGAAAAACAGTGACAGGATCGGACAAAGTCAACATGGATTTAAAAAAGGTAAATCGTGCTTGACTAATCTACTGGAATTTTGAGGATGTAACTGGGAAAATAGATAAGGGAGAACCAGTCGATGGTGTATTTGGACTTTCAAAAGGCTTTCGATAAGGTCCCGCATAAGAGATTAGTGTGTAAAGTGAAGGCACATGGGATTGGGGGCAAGGTATTGACTTGGATAGAGAACTGGTTGGCGGACAGAAAGCAGAGAGTAGGAATTAATGGGTCTTTTTCCGAGTGGCAGGCAGTGACTAGTGGGGTACCGCAGGGATCAGTCCTTGGACCCCAGCTATTCACAATATACATTAATGACCTAGATAAGGGAACTAAATGTAATATCTCCAAGTTTGCAGATGACACAAAGCTGGGTGGGTGTGTGTGCTGTGAGGAGGATACCGAGAAACTCCAGGATGATTTGGACAGGTTGGGTGAGTGGGCAGAAGCGTGGCAGATGCAATATAACGTGGATAAATGTGAGGTTATCCACTTTGGTGTCAAAAACAGAAAGGCAGACTATTATCTGAATGGCAATAGATTGGGAGAAGGGGAAGTGCAACAAGACCTGGGTGTCCTTGTGCACCAGTCGCTGAAGGTAAGCATGCAGGTGCAGCAGGCGGTGAAGAAGGCAAATGGTATGTTGGCCTTCATAGCGAAAGGGTTTGTGTATAGGAACAGGGATGTCCTGCTGCAGTTGTACAGGGCCTTGGTGAGACCACACCTTGAGTACTGTGTGCAGTTTTGGTCGCCTTATCTGGAGGAAGGATGTTCTTGCCATGGAAGGAGTTCAGCGAAGATTCACAAGGTTGATACCTGGGATGGCAGGAATGACGAGAGATTGGGTCGATTGGGCTTATACTCGCTGGAGTATAGTAGAATGAGGGGATTTCATCGAAAAATAAAATTCTGACAGGTCTGGACAAACTAGATGCAGGAAGAATGTTCCCGATGGTCGTTGAGTCCAGAACCAGGGGTCATAATCTAAGGATAAGGGGTAAGCCATTTAGGACAGAAATGAGGAAGAATTTCTTCACCCAGAGAGTGGTGAACCTGTGGAAATTTCTACCACAGAAGGTAGTTGAGGGCAAGTCATTAAATATATTCAAGAATGAGTTAGATATATTTCTTAAAGCTAAAGGTATCAAGGGATATGGGGAGAAGGCAGGTACAGGGTACTGAGTTTGGATGATCAGCCATGATCGAATTGAATGGCGGAGCAAACTAGAGGGGCCGAATGGCCTACTCCTGCTCCTATCTTCTATGTTTCTATGTAAGAAATAAAAGGCTTTTAAGAAATGTATGGCTATAATCATGGAAGATTTTAATCTTCATATTGATTGGACAAAGCAAAGTGGCAAAGGTAGACTTGCGAACAGTTCTTAGATTGTATAAGGAATGGTTTCTTGGAACAATAAGTTGTGGAACCAACCAGGGAAAAGACTATTTTAGATCTGGTAATGTGTAACGAGGCTGGATTAATGAATGAAATCGAAGTGAAGGATTTTCTTGGGAAGAGTGATCATAGCATGGTAGAATTTCAAATTCAGTTTGACGGCAAGAAATCTAGGTCTCAAACTAGTGTCCTGAACTTAAATAAAGGTAATTAGAAAGAAATGAAGGCAGACTTGATTAAAGTGGACTGGGAAAATATATTACAGGGTAAGACTGTAGAAAAGCAGTGGCAGACATTTAAGGAGATATTTCATAACTCGCAAAGATATATTCCAGAGAGAAAGAAAGACTGAGAAGGATGAACCATCTGTGGCTAACTAAGGAAGTAAAGGATGGTATCAAATTGAAAACAAAAGCATACAATTTTGCGAAGAATAGTGTAAGGGCAGAGGATTGGGAATTTTTTTTAAAACCAGCAAAGGATGACTAAAAAAAATGAAAAGATAGCTTATGAGTGTAAGCTAGCAAGAACTATAAAGACAGTAAGAGCTTCTACAGGTATATAAAAAGGAAGAGTAGCTAAAGTAAATGTGGGTCCCTAGAGGAAGAGTCTGGGGAATTAATAATGGGCAACAGGGAAATGGCGGAGACTTTGAACAAATATTTTGCATCGGTCTTCACGGTAGAAGACACTAAAAGCATCCCAATAATGGATAATCAAGGAACAATTGGGCGGGGGGACTTAAAACAATCACGATCACTAGAGAGAGAAAGTACTAGGCAAACTAAAATGGGACTAAAAGGTGGACAAGTCCCCTGGACCCGATGGCCTGCATCTTAGAGTCTTAACAAAAAGAGGTGGCTGCAGAGATAGTGGATGCATTGGTTGTAATCTACCAATATTCCCTGGATTCTGGACCTGTCCCAGTGGACTGGAAAACCACAAATGTAACGCCCCTATTTAAGAAAGGAGGGAGACAGAAACCAGGCAACAATCGACCAGTTAGTCTAACATCTGTCATTGGGAAAATGCTTGAGTCCATCATTAAGGAAGTGGTAGCAGGACATTTAGAAAATAATAGTCAAGCTGAGTCAGCATGGTTTTATGAAAGGGAAATCATGTTTGACAAATTTGCTGGAGTTATTGAGCATGTAACGAGCAGGGTGGATAAAGGGGAACCAGAAGATGTCGTGTATTTGGATTTCCAGAAGGCATTTCAATAAGGTGCCACATAAAAGGTTACTACACAAGATAAGAGCTCATGGGGTTGGGGGTAATATATTGGCATGGAGAGAGGATTGGCTAACTAACAGAAAACAGAGTTGGGATAAATGGGTCATTTTCAGGTTGGCAAACTAACTAGTGGGGTGCCGCAGGGATCAGTGCTGGGGCCTCAACTATTTACAATCTATATTAATGACTTGGATGAAGGGACTGAGTGTAATGTAGCCAAATTTGCTGATACAAAGATAGGTGGAAAAGCAAATTGTGTGGAGGACGCAAAGAATTTCCAAAGGGATATAGATAGGCTAAGTGAGTGAGCAGGAATCTGGCAGATGGGGTATAATGTGGGAAAATGCGAGGTTATCCACTTTGGTAGGAAAAATAAAAGCAAATTATTTAAATGGGGAGAGATTACAAAATGCTGAGGTACAGAGGGATCTAGGTGTCCTTGTACATGAATCACAAAATGTTAGCATCCAGGTACAGCAAGTAATTAGGAAGGCAAATGGAGTGTTGGCCTTTATTGCAAAGGGAATGGAGTATAAAAGTAGAGAAGTCCTGTTACAACTGTACAGGGCATTGGTGAGACCACACCTGGAGTACTGCGTACAGTTTTAGTCTCCTTATTTAAGGAAGGATATACTTGCATTGGAGGCAGTTCAGAGAAGCTTCACGATGTTGATTCCGGAGATGAAGGGGTTGTCTTATGAAGAAAGGTTGAGCAGGTTGGGCCTATACTCATTGGAGTTTAGAAGAATGAGGGGGGATCTTATTTGAAACATAAGATTCTGAAGGGGCTCAACAGGGTAGATGCAGAGAGGCTGTTTCCCCTCGTGGGGGAATCGAGAACTAGGGGGCATAATTTCAGAATAAGGTGGCACCCATTTCAAACGAAAATGGAGGAATTTCCTCTGAGGGTCGTGAATCATTGAATTCTCTTCCCCGGAGAGCTGTGGAGGCTGGGTCATTGAATATATTTAAGGTGGAGATTTTTGAACAGTAAGGGAAGTCAAGGGTTATGGGGAGCAGACAGGGAAGTGGAGTTGAGGCCAAGATCAGATCAGCCATGATCTTATTGAATGGCGGAGCAGGCTCGAGGGGCTGAATGACCGACTCCTGCTCCTACGTCTTATGTTCTTAATGCAATGTTGAAGTTCGGTGGTTAAATGAATCTATAATTGTGGATCTGGAGCGATTGTGTGCACATAATTTGCGTCCTTGTAAGTGAGCGCCACAGTCGTACAGATTATAGGGAACAGTAGCATAGTGGTAATGTTACTGGGCTAGTAATCCAGAGGCCTGGACTAACTATCTGGAGACGAGAGTTTAAATCCCACCATGGCTGGGGAATTTAAATTCAGTTAATTAAAATAAATCTGGAGTAAAAGGCTGGACCATGAAACTACCGGATTGTCGTTAAAAACCCATCTGGTTCAGTAATGTCCTTTAGGGAAGGAAATCCGCCATCCTGACCCGGTCTGGCTTATATGACTCCAGATCCACAGCACTGGTTGACTCTTAACTGCCCTCTGAAATGGCCTAGCAAGCCACTCAAGGGCAATTAGGGATGGGCAATAAATGCTGGCCTTGCCATAGACGCCCACATCCCGTGAACAAAAAAAGACTAAACTGCAAAACCTCCATCAATGGCACTTTTATAGCACTGAAGCTGCTGCAAAAATTCATTACTTACACCGGGAGAAATTGGACCATAATTTGCGGTCAGTGGCGAAGCCAAGGTGTTCACCGCTGACCTCGTTAAAAAAAGTCTGCACAAACTTACTGGGAAGCTGCTGGCGAGAACTTCCCCAAAAAACCTGCAGAGTTGCACACAGCGTAGGCGCCCCAGGAGCAGTGCGAGTGCAAACCTGGGGCGTAAAGGATGACACTCCCACAAAATCTATCAAAAACTGAGAAGGATAAGCTATGCAGACACAAGCTTTCTGCAGTCTGCAGGAGGTGAGTAGACTTGAAATTACTTTAACTTAAATGCAAGTTGTCAATTTTATTAAAAATTTTAAAGACCTTTAAAGCAGCAAAATAAAATGGACACTTTGCAAAAAGCTGAGCAAAGTAAAATTAAAGGCGTGCACTTATTTACAGAAAGAATATGGCAGCAGGAAAGAGATGACGGGAAGCGGTCTTAACTTCAGTGAAGACGACCTCATCACACTCCTCAATGGAGGTGCAAGCGAAGCGTACGCGCCTCATCAGGACTGATCGTCCAAGTGCCACGTAAAGGTAGCAAGTTAGCGTGGAAGGAGGTGGCACAGGCTGCGAGTGCCAACTCCACTGTGCCATGTAGTGCGGAACAGTGGCATAAAAACGATTCAACGATTTGCTAAGGTTTGTACAGTTTAGAAGTTAATACAAGGTTTGTTAGAACGTTAATGTAAAATACAGAAGAGCTTGTTTGTGTGGGGTGGTCTATGTTCATTGTGAAGTCAACTAGTTGTAATTTTCAACTGCTTTAGAGATGGTCTGAATCACCAAATGCTTGTAAAGATCTTGGGGGGAGAAATTAGGTATCACCCCATTTGGGCGCTAAATTTTGAAAGTGAAAAATTAGCGCCAGGCACTAATGATTGAGCTTCCTCTAAATTGGCCGTTAGCGTTCCTGGAAAGAACTGGAGTGCTAAATCAAGCGCTAATGACCTCAGTGGGACGCTACCAGCAGAGTGATAATGTATTTCAGGTGCAATGCAATCGGGAATGATCCTTCACACTGGCTCCTTCCAGCTCTTAAAGGGGAGGTTGCATCATTGTGCAGATGCTCATTATCAGAATTGCTGGCTGTGAAGGCGACCTGCAACTCAATCCCAATCATGATGGCTGATCATGGGTGATGTGGCAGCTTCCATTGCAGCACAGGCAGAAGGCAACGCAACACCTTAGTGCTGTAATGCAGTCAATGGTTGCTGCAGAGTCTCAGACTGCTCTCATGCAGTCGGAGCTTGATGCCACGCAAGTTCTGACTACTGCCATCGCTGCTGGGTCCACCACAGTCCACCGGGATCTCACTGTCGCAGCAAGCCAGCAATCTATGCTCCAGAAGATTGGTAGGGATGCTGAGGTGCTGCCCCAGGGGAGTGGGTCAGTGGAGCAGGAACCTGCTGTCCTCTCTGGATTCCTGATACCACTGCCACTCCGCCATTGCCCTCGTCACTGCCCGTCATCCAGCCAGCCCAGACTGCGGTGGCACAGTCTACAGCCGGGCCTTCCAGGCTCAGAGCTGGTCGAGGGCGTCCTGCAAGGCCATCTGTAGTCTCACGCACGGACACTCAGCAGCCTTCCACCAGCCCTGCTGCAGCCACTGGGGAAGACACTATGTAGGAGTAGATTAGGAAAAGGCACTAAGAGGGGAAGTAAGGGTTTGCACAAGGGTGATTACATAATATTGTTGTAGTATATGTGGTCCCTCAATTTGGATACATTTATTATTGGAATGTTGCAGATTTGGGGTTGTGTCTCATTTCAGCTTTGGGGTGTGGTATGGAATGAGAAATTGATGGAATGATGGGGACTGGATGAGCAACCAGGAAGTGGCTTCGAATTCATTGGAACCGAAGTCTGATGAGGCAATCACGGACTGCCCTTCTACAAGGCCGATTGAGTGGCTGGCTCCTCAGTCGCTGCTGTTCATGCTCCTGTTCCTCCTCCTGAGGTGGTGTGGCTTTGCCTGGTGGCAATGGCTGCGCCCTCATGATGGCCAAGTTGTGCAGCATGCAGCAGACAATGAAAAGGGACACCCACTCAGCCAAGTACTGGAGGGCTCCTCCCGAGCGGTCAAGGCAGTGGAACCGTTGCTTGAGCACCCCGATGGTCTGCTCAATGATGTTCCTGGTGGCAGCATGGCTCTCATTGTATTAGTGCTGGGCACAAGTGTTGGGGTTATGGAGCGGAGTCATGAGCCAGGTGTAGAACGGATAGCCCTCGTCTCCCAGCAGCCAGCCGCAAGCTTGATGGTGGCTGGAAGAGTGCTGGCGCAAGATGATGAAGGCATTGTGGTTGCTACCAGGATAGCGGGCATTGATGGCGAGGATTCGCTGTGTGGTCGCACACCAACTGCATAGAGTGGTAGGTAGCCTTTGCGGTTACGGAATACCTCTGGATTGTTATGCGGTGCCTGCAAAGTGATGTGGGTGCAGTCAATGGCGCCCTGCACCATGGGGAAGCCCGCTATCCTGGCAAAGCCATATGTACACTCGTGCTGCTTCTCTCTGGTCATGGGGAAGGAAATGTAGTCCCTTCTTCTGTACAGAGCATCTGTGACCTTGTGGATGCAGCAATGGATGGTGAACTGCAATAGGTTAGATATGTCTCCTGTTACACACTGGAAGAATCTGCTGGCATAGAAATTGAGGGCGACGGTGTAAAATTCGCAAATGATCACGATTTCAAAATAATGAGAAAGAGACATACAGTTTTGTAAAAACAGCTTTATTTCAGCAAAATGCTGTCATGTTTCAAAACGGACACAAACAGCCTGTAAAATGGCCACCACGCCTCGTGGCAGAAGGTTCCAGATTTTTTCAGTAGGCAGACAAGATGGCGTTTCAATAAACATTTCAGCAAGATCGGACAGTACTCAGCATATTGATATAAGAAAAGACGCGATTGTTTTGCATTGTTTTGCATTTTTAACACCTAAGCAAGTGCTGGAATCGGTTTTCCATGCACAAACGAGGGCTATTGTACTGGGCAATCAAGGGCCCATCCAAAGACATTGATACGCAAATTCCCCGCGGCTCTACGATGAGAGAACCGTTCGCGGGTACTCAGCAAGAATTCGGAGGCCCCTAAAACCCCTCCAGGGAGGCTCCTAGCCGGTTCCACAATGGGAGAAATATTAACGGGTACTTAGACAGTTACAAGTATCACCGAAACCCATTAACGACAAGAACCACCCCATACAAGAAGTTTGAGCGCCAAAACATGACAAAAGATGAACATTAAGATTGGGCGGGAGATAATGAATTACAGTACTATAACTGTAGTGAACAAACATCCATCTCTCTCTTGACTCTCTTATCCTCTGGACTCCTGGCTCTTGACTCTTATTCCCTGACTACTTTTGACTTGTGCTCTTGCTGCCCACCGAGCTCTAGGTCCGCTGATCTTCTGGGCGTCAACCTCGTGGCTTGCCACGAAGATCTGTGAAGAGCTGGGCTGCGAAGGCCGGTAAGCGGGTGCACCATCCAGAGGGTCGGTAAACGGTGTAGGGACCCGAAGGCCCGACGAAACGAAACAAGAAGACGACTACACGTGCCGCCGCGGTCAGTAAACCCCGACCGCGCCCAAACTATAAAGACCATTTACAGGTTACCACACGAATTCTACCGCCAACCGGTGTCGGGCACAGGAAGACTCTTCGAGTTTTATCAGAAATCCGAGGTCAACACAGATCTTCATGACAGCAGACGGTCCAGCCTGCTAGCCGAAGCAGAGCGAGTAAACAAGTGGGGTACAGAGACCCCTGATCAACACGTGAATAGTCAGGTGCTGTGGCGAAAACATCCGAGCATCGTTTTAGAATTCTCCGAGTTATCACGAGTGGTGAGCATGGTTCTTGATCCTACAGATCTAGATTAGGACCAGGTATTAATAGGGGAGGGTTTTGTTTTAAGGATAATTATAATGTGTGTCCCCTTTTACGATGTGTCGTGCGCTCCTCGTTTCCCTAAACCTAGTTGCATAAATGTATGTAAGCTTGTACTGTCATTAATCTGTGCTTATGACGACATGTATTTCGTAATCTTGAACAATATGCAATAAAGATTTTCCATTTCGTACTATTCAACCGGACCTGAGTTTTCTCTGCATTACTGCTCTCGCACCTAAGTCCAGTGTCAGAACCGCAAGGGCGAGTGGGTCGAACCACTCAGGCGTCTAGTGCTACCAGGCTGGCTGGAGACCAGAACAGGCAACAAGGCCTAACCCCGCACTAGCACCCAGGCTAAGCACAGAGCCACCCGAACCCCTTACAACGGTGACCTTGACTGCCACAGAGCTGTGGTGCTCCTGATGTGAGGCTCGAGGTCTGGCTGCAGGAGGTGGCAGAGCTCTGTGACCACGTCCTTGGTGAAGCCACTGATCTTCAGGTGAAATTGATGTAGGAGAAATGCTGCCGAATACTGTTGGCCCTCCTCCCTCTGGCCACATTTTGCAATCTTTCTCTGCCTCAGACGATGATGCTGGAGGGCGAGGTCCAGTGCCAGTACAGCCCCCATTAAAGTATGGAAATGTTGCACTTTGAAATCTCACCTAAAATGAAAGTGAATAATTCTGAGGCAGAAGACGCCTTCAAGGTGAAAAACGCTGAAATCGCTCAAACTCGATGTGGACACTTTTATATAGCGCTGCATGATCTTAATCTGAGTTCTTGGACAAGACACCAATAGGCAGCAGCCAGTATGTTTGAGCAATAGATCAAGATTTATTAAGCATACAGCGTAATATACATATTAGGCGATAGTTTTAATGAGTAGCTCGCAGCCCTTGGTCTCTGGAACCTCGGACACAGATGACGTCATCTTAGGTCTGTTCCTTTGTCCTCGCATGTTCTTTGAGTATTGCAGTTTTAACCCTTTTCTCAACAGTTGGTTTGGCCAGTGTCCATATATGGTCTTTAACAAAATCACCTTTTATATTTGGTTCTAATGGTCAAAATACCATTGTCACTCAGACTGAGGTAGCATCCCGCCTTTCCAGTATTTTTCCACCAACTTTGCTATGTTCAGTGTCATCTTATAGTTTTTCACCCCAATGGAATTTACTTTATCTCTTTCATTTCTAGCTTCAAGCAGTACAAGGCCTTTATACCAAGGGCCCAAATCAGCGCTGTTTCACGAGTCTTGAGGTATCCAAACGATCTCACTTTAAATCGACCAGATAAATACCTTATCTCCATGATCTCTCATTTTATGTCCTTATACTAATTATTCTTTAAATATTGTTGCAATTAGTTTTGTTGAGCGAATTCTAATTTCTACTTATCATGTTATTTAATGATTTAACCTTCACTCGCAGTCTGTGGCTGTTTATCAAAACTGCTATTGACCATCCTTCACAGCTGCATTTTGAACAAGTCATAGCTTTCTCGTTACCCAAGAGTAATTGTGGGTAATATTATTTTGTCAATGGCTACACTTGAAGTTATACATATGATTCTCATCTACTAAATATCTCTAAATATCAGCCTTTCCTACAGCGCTCATCCGACTGCATACCGCCTCCTCCACCTGTCGTTGCTAACGCAAGGGGAGCGTGAATTTGAGCCGGGGCACTACCTGCGCAGCCGGATGACGTCTCTGGACGGAGAAGAGCGTGGCGCTAGTGGTTACCACTGCCGCAAACCTTAGTCAGTCAATTTCACGGGCATCGGTACTATCGCTGCACCCGATAGCGCACCCCGGAGGCACCAAGGTACCGAATTTCTCCCCCTTTTATCTGTACACTACAGATTTGGTGTGAAATTGCTATTAGTGAATAACCACCAGTCTCCAAAGCAGCCAACTTGTCTCACCCAACAATGAAGCAAAATCTGAAATCCATTTTCCATGTCTGTGCAGAGTACAATAACGCGCAAAGCCAGAGAGCGTTCCATGACAGGCAGTGGCTGTTCTAAAGGAGCTGACTGAGCAGAAGAAAGGCTCATTCAGCTGCTGGGCATCAGGGGCACTTCAGTTTCTGGTGCCCAGACATTGGAGTGAGGAAAGGCGAGTGTTGCTTTGTCCAGTTGTATGGTTAATGCATGTTGGTTGGCTGAAATGATGAATGTGCATGCATCATGAATATGGGCTTCTGACATGTGCCAGAGGAACATGCTTCATCACTAAATGACTATTGGCTTCCTTCCCACAGGTGGACGGCAGTCTTAGACACATGGGCTCAAGTCCGCAGGTGCAGAGGATGTTCCCACCAGGGCCTGGAGGGGGCATTGGGGGTGGGGGTGGGGGGGGGGGGGGGGGGGGGGGGGGGGGGAGGGGTTGCAGAGCAAGTTCAGATGGTAAAATGAGGCTGGGGAGAAAGTTGTGGCGTGGCATCCAGTGCAAGAGGAGGTATGGACCCTGGGTGGGTGGCTATGCAAAAGTGACGGTCACTCCTGGGGCCCCGCCCAATGTATCAACTTCAGGGCGCTGATGTGGTGGGGGAGCAATTTTGAGCACGATGACCCACAGATCACCACCTCTCCATCTCCTGGTCGCTCTGGCTCTGTGCCTTGCACAGATGGAGTGTCCCCTCGCAGCCAACTGCCAAGCTTGTGGCTTCCTGGGGGAGGGATCTTGACACTGTCACTGTCAATGTATTTACCACCAGCTGCTCTCAGCCACTCTGCAGAAGTTGCTTCCTCAAGTGGGCCACAAAGCATGGGCCCAGCGCCATCCATTCTGGGGATCCTCCATGTCGCCCATTTCCACAGGAATCTCATCTACCAGGTTAAGGGAGAGTCTTTCTCGCAGGGAAAAGTTGTGCGATGCACAACATGCCACCACAATCTGACAATTTCCACAGGTGAGTATTGCAAAGTCCCCCCAGACCTGTCCAGGGACTGGAAGCATAATTTCAGTACCGATTGTCCTCTCCACGACAATGTGTGGGGACACGTGCACATCTTTCCTGTGCTTCATTATTGGTCCTGCGATAGGGTGTCATCAGCCACGGTTTTTAGTAGGTAGCCCTCATCATCCAATGACTGCAAACACTGACAGTTTCTCCATTACCACCTCAAAATCCAGGCCATTGATTTCTAGCATTGTTGTTAAGGCAACCAGGCTGTGTTGAGATCTGGTGCCAGATTTTCCTAGTGGAACTTGTACTGGCATCAGTGGGCTGTTGTTTGAAGGCACTAGTTCTGACTCCTACCACTTTACAGATGATTGGGAGGAGACTGATAAGGCAGTAATGTAATTGGCCAGGCTAGAATTATGGATAGGGCATATCTAGGTGACCCTCTATATAGTCATCTAGATGCCCTGTCATAGCTGTACTGGAACAGCTTGGCTAGGGGGAGCATCTATTTCTGGTCACAGGTTATCAGCTGGGCTGTTGTCAGGGCCAATGGCCTTTGCTGTATCCCATGCAAAAAGCTCCTTCCTAATAAAAGGTGTACTGAACCGAATAGGCTGGATACTGGTATCTATAATGGTGGGGGAGGACCTCTGAAGGAGGCCGAGCAAACGCAGGCATTCAACACCTCGAAGACACTTTCACAACACTTCAACCATAGTCTCTTCTACTCCACATGCAGGGCTCCACCATGTTTCGGGATTGGGTGATGGGGGAGGTTTATGGAGCCTCCTGCACCCATTACCTGGTTGTCCACCTTTCTTGACCGGAGGTGGTGCCACAGAACCTTGCTCGGATCCATTGGTTGTGGGAGGGCTTCACTGATGCAGCCTGCTGCTTGCGACTGAGGCAAGACACTAAGCAGATATCCTACACTACCCTCAGACTGGAACCACACATTGATTTTAAATTGGGAAGAAACTAAATAGGGCTGGACAGTGTATTGGGTTCGCAGAACTGACCGTTAGCAAACTTTTAGGGGAAAAAAGACAACCAGTCCAGCTTTTAAGCAAAGGAGTCAATAACCCAAAGACTGGAAAAGACAAGACTGAAGCTGCCAAATAACAGATTTTATTTACTATAGAGTTTGTCTTAAGCAGAAATGTCAATGTTTAAAGACGGAACAAAAAAATGTTAAGTGGAGCTGCAGGAGTTAGACAAAATAGGACAGAGGGCACAGCAAATTGTGGAGAAGCCCTAAATCGGATCATCGCACCAGAAGGAAGAATTAGAGAAGAAACTTTAGGCGTGGAGACGGAACACAAGGAACTGAAGGGTAGTTTCAGACAGACTCATGTCTCCAGGACATGGGATCGAGGTGGTAATAACAGTCCAAACGGAACACCTCAAGAGACCTACACCTTGATATAGATCAAAGGCGTCTTGAAAAGGAAGGGCCTTCCCAACCCCAGTCCTTGTACCTGCCACTGCCCTGTGCAGTACCATATCTTGTTACAAGGCTGGGCCGAGTACAGCCCATAACATTCACCATCGTGAAAGCGCCCTTGGGAGGCAGACGCACCAACTGGACAGTTCCCAATGCAATGACCATTGAGATGAGAACCCTAGGACTTGGAGCAGCTGTATATATGGTGATGGAATTGAACCCCATTCCAAGAGGAAGTCCCGCCCCACTGCTAACCCGATGATCTGAGGAAACCCAGGCAATCCCCTCCATCACCATGAGCAACGCTAGAGATTAGCTCAAACTGAAGGACAAGGAATACATTACCTTTACCAGAGATCAGTAATGAGTTTGATGGTGAGTTTGGCAGGGGTGAGTGGGAGGAGGGGAGAGCGCGAAGTGGCGACCCACATGGAGTTGATCAGGGTGATATGGAAGCAATGATCTCTCAGGAGGTGGGCTAGATTTCAATTACAGAAAAGGAGCTGACCAGTTGTTGAACATGTTGCAATTTTATTGAAAAAAGGGTCAAGAAATAAATAACTGCAAAAAAATTTAGTGCTACAGTAATGAGGGCAGATAACATGATCTGGAATACGCTGCCTGAAAAAGGGCGGTGGAAGCAGATTCAATAGTACATTTCCAAAAGGGAATTGGATAAATACTTGAAAATAGGAAATATTGGCAGGGTGACATGGAAAGAGCAGAGGAGTAGGACTAATTGGATAGCTCTTTCAAAGAGCCAGGACACACATGATGGGCTGAATGGCCTCCTTTGTGCTGTATGATTCCATGAAATTGAGAAGCATGAAATAGTAAATATTCTGAATGGTTACATCCTCAAAATTCACAAGACAAACATGTTCTTCCAATAAAAACCATAAAGGCAAAATTAAGAACCTCCATATAAAATATGAGATGGAATTCTAGATAAATTGAAAAAGGATCAAAACAAATTAAATTCCCAGTGTTAGATGGTAGTCATCGGAGTGCTGAGACAGACTAAAGGAGATCTGAGAGGCACTGACAATTGTGGGAGTCAGTAGACACAGGAGGTACCAATAGATTGGATACAGGCCAATGTGGTGCCCATATTTGAGGAGACAATTAGACACAAGCAACTACAGACTCATTAGTCTCACTTCAAATCCATCTATACGGCTGGTACAGAATGGATGTTTCCCATATTAGAAAATGAAACTGGTGCACACATTGGGATAAAAACCAGGCTGGACTGTCACAATAGAAGTCTCCTCTGTCTGTAACACTCGTGTGAATTGATCAGTCTCACCTCAGTTCCTAAGGTGAGCCCACAATCAGCAATCCTCAGGCTACCTGATCACTATTGAGGGTAATGGGAAAAAAGTCACCTGTACAATATGCAGCACTCTAAAGTTGGGACAGAGAGGGAGCTTTATTTGGCTTCTAATCTATGCTTTACCCAACATGGGAGTGCTCAATGCTCAACTACTGCAGTGAAAAAATGTTCCATTCTCAGCCAAAATAGCAACTCAAATTACCCAGGAAAGTGAGCAAATGTAATTTTCATGTTGGCAACACAACTTCTACAACATGCCAGATCCAACCAGAGCCAGTCTGCCTGCCTTGGAGTGACATGCAGCTGTTAACAGTCTGGTTATTAAATGCATAGGTTTACCTCATAACTCATTCAGGACGTTCCACAAGTTTGAGAAAATAGCATAGTATGGAATAATTTGCATCAAGAACAGGAGGCTGCCAATGGGAGTGGTAATCCTACTATGTATGGGATGGGGGGGGGGGGTTCAGGCTGCATCTCGCTGGCAATTTACCAGTCTCCCAATAACCATATGTAGCCATGTAACAGGATGCTAGTAGTTGTGACTCACCCAGCAATCTTAATCATTATAGAATCCATATGAAATGGTGGAAATTCCTATTTTGCCATTTGTGGTTAACAGGAGACAGATGCATTCTGGGCTGCAGAGAATGTGGAGCACAGAGAGAGGAGGAGGTGCACAGCACAACTTGGGCTCGAGATGAATTAGGAGATTTGGCTTTGCAGATTTTGAAATGCAAGACTTCTGAAGTTGAAACTTCAAAAATGATCTGCAAGGATAACAGAGTATCGCTGGAGTCCTGCAGATGGTACAAGTCAAGTTTTAAATCACAAGATGGATACTTGCCATTTATTTAATTGGCTGATAGCACACAAATGAGATAAACCCTAATCCAGTTCAATCTGGGCCTGATTATGCCAGCTGAGTAGATGTTGAACAGCAGTATTGCCTAGTTTAACCTCCCTTTTAGATCAGTATCTATGCAGAATTAAATATTCAGTGTAGTTTGTAGTATTCCAGGTTAACCAAATTCATTGCTTAGTTGAACATTTGGATAAAAGGCTCCCAACTGCACTCTGGTTTAAAGCAAAACCAAAACACAGCAACATCTGCACATTGGCTGTTCAAATTTGTTCAGCTGATGTTTGAAAAAAGTGAGCATGTAAGCATTAAGTTTAGAAGAAACAGGCGTATCGTAAACCAAGTGGGACAAGAAGCAGCAGCAACTTGACCTGGTTGGCTGCTGAGTGCAAAGGGAGACTTTGGATTATATATAGAATTACATGTTACATAGAATGTACAGCACAGAAACAGGCCATTCGGTCCATCTGCTCCACACGAGCCTCCTCCCACCCTTTCAGCAGATTTTCTCCCATGTGCTTTTCTAGATTCCCCTCAAATGCATGTGTTATGCATCTCAACCACTCCTTGTGGTACTGTGTACAATAATCACTGTGCATTTATGTGGGTTAATGGGGTAGCTGATTTGTACCCAAGGTTCCACAAACAAGCAAGACGAATAACCAATTGATCTAACTTTAAGGGGGTGGGGTAGTTGAGAGGACAATGCAAACTTCCTGTTCAGATAGTGCTATTGGATCTTTTATATCCCCCTAAACAGACAGGCAATCCCTCAGTTTAATATCCTCATCCAAGGATGGCAATGCAACATTCCCTTAGTACTGGCGTGTGCACATTATCTGCTGAAATCCTGGAATAAGGTTTGAACTTGCAATCAGACAAGAGTGCTACCAATTGAGCTAAGCTGACTCATCTTTGCAATAGCAATATATCATGGAGCAAGTTAGAACCATCCAACACAGCTCCTGGCCCAGTAACTGCAGCTCAATGATATTTAGCCCTCATTTGCAACAAGTGTAAAAAAGCCTTTGATCTATTTTCACTGAATCTTTTGAAGGCAGACTAGTCTCCATTTCCCCCTCAACTATAGATTGTGCACAAGAGAGGTCAGCTTAGTCTCTATAACTGGTTTATTACTTCACAATTGACCCACAATAGACAGTGAGCAAGGAACAATCAGAGTCAATGGTCATTGCCTCAAGATGGACAACATTTCCATCCCTCACTGCTTCACCTAGCAGTTCATTCAAAGTTTTGTTTTTGTATAGCAATTCCTTGCTCTCAAAATGCTGGCAAACTGGGAATTGGGGGGGGGAGAATTTATAGAATTCACAATGCAGAGAAATATCAAAGCACAGAACAAGGAAAAGGCCACTTGGCTCATCAACCCCACTCCAGCTGTAGGCCAGGAACAATATGCTCCAACACCTTCAACTGGTTTAACAGACTGAGGAAGAGGCCTGAAAGTTTTTTTCTTCAATACCCAAACCCAAATTGAGCAAAGTTTCCCAGTATCAATCTGGGCTTGCCTCTGTTTCACTCATATGTCACCAATCACCTGCCCTACAATAGCCCATCTTGGCCCGAGCAGTTTGGAGAGCACCCTGTCTACACAGCAACCCAGTCTGTTTCCCAACAAAATCCAGTCCCCAAACCACACCCCTTTTATAAAGCTGCCAATCAGCTCATTGGCTGCTTCAGCTGGGCAATCAATTAGGTCGAGATTTAAAGCAATGTGGTCCTAAATGAATGGTACAGACACACAAAAAACAACTTAAAGAGATAAATACATAAAAAGGTAAATTAGAGAATATAGAAGAAAGCTCAGAGGGAGTGGGAGGATAAGTAATGTTTTACAACTGTTTATAAATTTATGATCTATGTTCTATTAATATTACAGAACTATAGCAACTCCTAACATCCCCGTACCATTTTTAATATTGAGTATTGAAATTTACAGTGTGTGAGATGAAATGTTAAACAATTGAAAGGGTTAAGGACGTCTTGACAGGAGGATATAAGTCAGCTTTTGTTGCCACCTCCTGCTCAAATACTATGTGCAGCCATTTGAGTCTTGTTACTGCCTCAACAACAACAACTTTTATTTGTACAGCGCCTTTAATGTAGAAAAACATCCCAATATATTAGGAGGAGGCTTGGTCAAAGAGCTGGGTTTAAGGAGGGCCTCAAAATGAGGAGAAGGTGGCAGAGAGTTTAGGGAGGGATACTTGAAGGACTTAGATGGCTGGAGATATGGCTGCCATCGGTGTGGCAAAGAGAGGGGGAGAAGCACTAGATGCCAGAGTAAGAGGAACAGAGAGTTCGAGGTTGGGGGGCGGTGGGATAGTAGAAATGGAGGGGTTTCGGTGATAGGAAGGGGTGAGGCCATGAAGGGATTTAAATATGAGGATGAGAATATTAAAGTTCAGGTGTTGGGGGACTGGCAGGCAGTACAGGTCACCGAGGACAGGAGTGATGGGCGAGCAGGACTTGGTGTAGGGTATGTGCAGCAGAGTTTTGGATAAGCTGGGTTTATGGAGGCCAGAGGGTGGGGGGCCAACCAGGAGAATATTGGTGTAATCAAGTGTGGAGGTGAGTTTCAACATGGAGTAGAGATGGATGGGAAACACTGAGGTACACTAGTGTAGTGGTTATGTTACTGGACTAGTAGTCCAGAAGCCTGGACTAATAATCCACAGAACGTGAGTTCAAATTCCCACCAAGGCAGTTTGAGCATTTGAACTCAGTGTAAAAACCTGGAAATAAAAGTGACCATGAAGTTGTCGGATTGCTGTAAATAATCAATTCATGCCCTTTAGGGAAGGAAACCTTACCCCATCTGGCCTATATGTGACTCCAGTCCCATACCAATGTGTTTGCCTCTTAACTGGCTTCTGAATTGGACTAGCAAGCCACTCAGTTGTATAAAACCACTGCAAAGGACTGGAGTGGTTGAAGAAGAAGGCCCACCACCACCACCACCTTCGCAGAGCGACTAGGATGGGCAATAAATGCCTGCTTTGGTCAATCATTCTCAATCAGTTTTTCTGCCCACTGTCCAATTCTGTCTATATCACCCACAGTTCTTCAGCTTTCTTGTCAAGAGAAGAGTTAATCACCTGACTGTCAGCCATGGCTCAGTGGGTAGCACTCTCACCTCTGAGTCAGAAGGTTGTGGGTTCGAGTCCCACTCCAGAGACTTGAGCACAAAAATCTAGGCTGACACGCCAGAGCAGTGCTGACGGAATGCTGCACTGTCGGAGGTGCCGTCTTTCGGATGAGATGTTAAGACAAGTCTCCATCTACCCTCTTAGGTGGATGTATTCAAAGAAGAGCAGGGGGAGTTCTCCCCTGGGGCCAATATTTATCCGTCAACCAACATCACTAAAACAGATTATCTGGTCATTATCACATTGCTCTTTGTGGGAGCTTGCTGTGCACAAATTGGCTGCCGTGTTTCCTACATTACAACAGTGACTCCACTTCAAAAATACTTTATTGGCTGTAAAGCATTTTGGGACGTCCTGAGGTAGTGAAAGGCGCTATAGAAATGTAAGTCTTTCTTTTCTTGTTTTTCTATACTTATAAAGTCCAAAATGCTATTGAACTTTTCTTTAATTGTGATTATTTTAAATTTTGTTCGCTCTCATTACCATCTCACTGACCAATGGAAACAATGGAGTAGAAATTGGACCACATTTAATACGGACAGAAGAGTGTCCCTTTAACAGGTCCAGTATCCCTTTAAAGGCTCAGTACCCCTTTACCATGTAACTATGTCTCTTCCTTTTTCTCCCTCTTTTCTTCTTCCCACCCCTCTGAAGGCACTGACTCTTGCAAGCCCTAAATGACCTTATCTAAGCCGTCATTCTCACCTGTGAGCTTAGACAGCGAATGCCAAGAGGCTATTCTCCCATTGCTGAGCTCACAGCCGAGCCCGATTCCGTTCTCACTTCACATCCACACACGCGTACTCTCCAGCTTTGGTCACTGGGTGTGATCAGCAGCAGGAACCCGTTCTCCTGGGGTGCTGCGGCCAATTGGAACCTTGGTCCCTCAGGCTGCGATCGGCTAATTCAGCATAGGTCGGGGATCAAACCTGGGACTTGCCTCAGGTTTGGCTTAGATACTCACTGGGTGATCCCTCTCCCCACTAGGCTATAGGGAGCTGCTGTGTATTTTTAACACATTACCGTATCCCCCTTCAGCTACAATGTCTGTAGAACATTCCACAATGTGCCGTTAACATGTACCTTTAACCCTGTAGTATCCCGTTAACATGTCCCTTTAACTTTGCAGTATCCCATTAACATGTCCCTTTAACCCTGTAGTATCCCGATAACATGTCCCTTTAACCGTGCAGTATCCCATTAACATGTCCCTTTAACCGTGCAGTATCCCGTTAACATGTCCCTTTAACCGTGCAGTATCCCGATAACATGTCCCTTTAACCGTGCAGTATCCCGTTAACATGTCCCTTTAACCGTGCAGTATCCCGTTAACATGTCCCTTTAATCATGCAGTATCCCGATAACATGTCCCTTTAACCGTGCAGTATCCCGATAACATGTCCCTTTAACAGTGCAGTATCCCATTAACATGTCCCTTTAACCATGCAGTATCCCGATAACATGTCCCTTTAACCGTGCAGTATCCCGTTAACATGTCCCTTTAACCATGCAGTATCCCGTTAACATGTCCCTTTAATCATGCAGTATCCCGTTAACATGTCCCTTTAACCGTGCAGTATCCCGTTAACATGTCCCTTTAACCGTGCAGTATCCCGATATAGGCCCAGAAATTAATGACGGAGCCTTCGTGCGGGGGTAAGGCTTCCCCGCGATATCTCACTGCGCGCCTGCCTTTTCATTCCGAGCTCGCACAAACTTGATTTTCTAGACAGCAGCTGTGCAGTGCTTCCGTATCCCACAGGCGCAGTTAATTCGTGCGAGCTGTGGGATCACGTGATTCAGTTAGAGCCAATGGCAGCACACCATCTTTCATTCATAGTTTTCACAGCAAGTGCTGTGAAAGCTATGAATCTATGCCCCCTCAAAAGAACAGCTAAACCTCAATTAAATTTTTTTTAAAACCATCACATTAATAAAATAAGTATAGTTAAATAAATTAACCACTTTAAACAAAAAATTAAATTTTTGAAAAAATTTAAAATCTTTTAAAAAGTTATAAAAATAAACTTACCTTTCTTTAAAGTCTCTAAAAAAGATATACCTGTTGAAAAAAATTCAAAATAATACTTAATTAACTACTTACCTTGTTAAAAGAGGGTCTTACGCCTCCTTTCTTTATATGCAAAATCTTCCATGCTTACCTGCGCGTTCAAAGCACTAAGTGCACTGCGTGCGCGCAGCCTGTAGCGCGCACGCGGTTCACCTAGGAACCGCCCCCTTTTGAAATCACCAAGTGCCGGTTTTCAGCGCATGCGCAGTGCATGCAGAAAACCGGCAATTGGAGACAGAATACGCGAGAGTACACAGTGCGTACTCTCGCGTAGAGACACTAATTTTTGGGCCAACATGTCCCTTTAACCGTCAAGTATCCCGATAACATGTCCCTTTAACCGTGCAGTATCCCGATAACATGTCCCTTTAACCGTGCAGTATCCCGTTAACATGTCCCTTTAACCGTGCAGTATCCCGATAACATGTCCCTTTAACCGTGCAACATCCCGTTAAAATGGCCCTTTAAGATGTCCTTTTAACATGCTGCAATATATTAAAATAAGTCAGGATCTAATTCCAAAGTCCAATGTAGACCTCTCTGTTCATGTTGATTCCAGGATCTCTGTCACTGTATGGACAGAGCCTGCTTTATCTCTCAAGCACCTCACACAGCCCCGAGCCATGGGTATTAATTATTCAGTTTTATTTGATTTAATACAGATAGAAAAGACACAGTGTTGCTGACTTAATATAAGTATGACAGTCTGATGTACAGTCCTCCTATAGACACAGAACACTGTCAAGACACTGCGATAAACCAGCGGCATCAGTCATTCGCAGTCAGGATCACGCATCCTGGTTGTAAAATGTGATCTGTTCTTGGGTACTTCACTTCTAAAAACAAACTCAGATGGGCTTGTGATCTATCTGTCTTTCACTGAGAACTTTGAGAAATGTAATACAGCAACAGAACACAATGAAATCATAACACAACACTGCATCACAATACAATACAGAATCAGAACACTTTACATAGAAATACCGAGAACTTACAACACGGAAGCAGGCCTTTTGACCCAATCAGTCCGTGTCAGTATTTACCCTACACTTGAGAAAATAGTCCTAATCAAATTAACTCACTCTGTTCCCATATCTTTTGAACTCCTGTCCCTTCATCCACCTCTCCGATCTAATCTTCAATGTTGACACAGTTTCTGCCTCACCCACTAACCCTGGGAGTGAATTCCACAGCCTCATAACTCTGCGTGTGAAGAAGTTTCTCCTGCCCTCTGTGCTCAGTCTCTTACATTTAATCTTTTATCACTGGCCCCTCACTCTAGACCCCTCAACTACTGGAGACAGTCTGCTTCTATCTACCCTCTCCCATCATTTCACAATTTAAAACAATTCTATTAAATCACCCTATAATCTGCATTATTCAAACAAAAAAAAGGTCAAATCTTTAAAGCCTTTCTTCACATTTGTATTTCCTCTTGCCAGGCAGCCTCCCAGTGAATCTTATTATGATTCACAGAAATAATAACACAAAATTGAAAATCATGGCAGGAACACCGACACAGTGCAGCCGCTGATCAATGGGTGTACCTGGAGCACCCAGCTGTATGATTGATACATGCATAACTCATGGGTGTCCAATGCCTAGAGACAATGCTATGACATGGTACGATGCAGTGTTGGACAGGGACTGGATACGATGCTCGGTGTTGGACAGGGGCTGGATACGATGCAGTGTTGGACAGGGGCTGGATACGATGCTCAGTGTTGGAGAGGGGCTGGATACGATGCAGTGTTGGACAGGGGCTGGATACGATGCAGTGTTGGAGAGGGACTGGATACGATGCAGTGTTGGACAGGGGCTGGATACGATGCAGTGTTGGACAGGGGCTGGATACGATGCTCAGTGTTGGAGAGGGGCTGGATACGATGCAGTGTTGGAGAGGGACTGGATACGATGCAGTGTTGGACAGGGGCTGGATACGATGCAGTGTTGGACAGGGACTGGATACGATGCAGTGTTGGACAGGGGCTGGATACGATGCTCGGTGTTGGAGAGGGGCTGGATACGATGCTCGGTGTTGGAGAGGGGCTGGATACGATGCTCGGTGTTGGACAGCGGCTGGATACGATGCAGTGTTGGACAGGGGCTGGATACGATGCAGTGTTGGAGAGGGACTGGATACGATGCAGTGTTGGACAGGGACTAGATACGATGCTCGGTGTTGGAGAGGGACTGGATACGATGCAGTGTTGGAGAGGGGCTGGATACGATGCAGTGTTGGAGAGGGACTAGATACGATGCTCGGTGTTGGAGAGGGGCTGGATACGATGCAGTGTTGGACAGGGACTGGATACGATGCAGTGTTGGAGAGGGGCTGGATACGATGCAGTGTTGGAGAGGGACTGGATACGATGCTCGGTGTTGGACAGGGGCTGGATACGATGCTCGGTGTTGGAGAGGGACTGGATACGATGCTCGGTGTTGGAGAGGGGCTGGATTTAATGCTTGCTGATATGCAGCGGAGTGTTGCAATGCTTACAGTTGGGTAAGGGTGGCTTACGATTCTCGCTGTTGGTCCATGGGCTGGTTACGATACTCGTGGTTGGGCAGTGGCTGGGTATGTTGGCTATGGCTCTGCCCTATGTACAGGGGCACTGCCATATTTTTAAAGCAACATATCAACGGGTACCATAAATATTGCAACTGATCACTCAGCCAATCGCTCTTTCTTTCACCTTTGAACCTCACTTACTAGCCAAACCCTACATTGATTGGCACCATCCATATTGCAGGTGTTGGCTGTGATTGGCTGTATCCTGTGTCAGGTTCAGAAACTGCTTGCCTCTTTTGACGGTTTCACCAGGACCATTGGGCTGTACCGATTGAATTGAACAGGAGTCACAGTCTGATGCAAAGAGCTATCTGTGCCTGAACCTATGTCTCTTTTACAGTGCTTGGGGTGAACTCAGAGTGCCAGCAGCTAAATAAAAGCATATACATTTACACACAGAAGGAGGCCATTCAGCCCACCATGTCTGTGCTGGCCCTTTGTGAGAGCAATCCGAAACTAATCCCACTGTTCCTGCGCTCTCCCCAAACCCCGGTATCTTCCTCTGCTTCAAACATTTATCAAATGTTCTCTTAATAATGCAACAGTCTCTGACTCAGCCACTCCCTGTGGTAAGACACTATGCTGCAACAACTTTCTGTGTAAAGAATTTCCTCCTAACCTCTCTCCTCACTCTCTCAGTGACAATTTTAAATTGATGACACCTCATCATTGACTCCCCAACCAGAGTAAATAGTCTTTCCCTATTCACTCTGCCTCCATAATTTAAAAAAAAACTCTTATTTAATCTCCTCAGAACCTCCTGTGCACCAATAGAAATAGTCCCAGTGTCTCAAATCTCTCCTCACTACTATAGTTTCCTGTCCCTGGCATCATCCTGGTGAATCTAGGCTGTACACTCTCTACAGGTTTAATGTATTTTCTACGATGGGACGTTCAAAAGTGCACATACTTGTCTCACTGTGACCTAACAAATGCTTTGTATAAACTCATCATTACTTCTTTACTCTTGTACACTTTGCTCCTATTTATAAAACTCAACGTGCAGTTAGCCGTTTCTTAATGGTTTACGGTACCTGCATGTGCAGATATTTGAATCCTTAGGTCTCTCTATTCATCCTCACCCTTCAGTGTCTTTCCATTGAGTGTATTGCCCAGTCCTCCCAAAATGTATTACTTCACACTGCTCCACATTAAACTGCATCTGCCACCTGTCTGCCCATTCCACTCACCTGGCTCTGTCCTCCTAACATCTTTCAGTCTCATAAAATCATAGAATCCGCGCCGGCCAACAAAGAGCTATCCAGCCTAATTCCACTTCCCAGCTCTTGGTCCGTAGCCCTGCAGGTTAGAGCATCCCAAGTGCACATCCAAGTACTTTTTAAATGTGGTTAGGGTTCCTGCCTCTACCACCCTTTCAGGCAGTGAGTTCCAGACACCCACAACCCTCTGGGTAAAGAAATTTCCCCTCAAATCCCCTCTAAACCTTCCACCAATTACTTTAAATCTGTGCCCCCTGGTTTTTGACCCCTCTGCTAAGGGAAATAGGTCCTTTCTATCCACTTTATCTATGCCCCTCATAATTTTATACAACTCAATAAGGTCTCCCCTCAGCCTCCTCTGTTCCAAGGAAAACACACCCAGCCTATCCAGTCTTTCCTCATAGCTAAGATTCTCTACTCCCAGCAACATCCTTGTAAATCTCCTCTGTACCCTCTCTAGTGCAATCACATCTTTCCTGTAATGTGGTGACCAGAACTGCACGCAGTACTCTAGTGTTTTATACAGTTGAAGCATAACCCCCCTACTCTTGTATTCTATGCCATGGCTAATAAAGGCAAGCATTCCGTATGCTTTCTTAACCACCTTATCTACCTGGCCTGCTACCTTCAGGGATCTGTGGACATGCACTCCAAGGTCCCTTTGTTCCTCTACACTACTCAGTGTCCTACCATTTAATGTGTATTCCCTTTCCTTGTTAGCCCTCCCCAAATGCATTACCTCACACTTCTCCGGATTGAATTCCATTTGCCACTGTTCTGCCCACCTGACCAATTTATTGATATCTTCCTGCAGTCTACAGCTTCCTTCTTCAGTATCAACCACACAGCCGATTTTAGTATCATCTGCAAACTTCTTAATCATACCCCCTTTATTCAAGTCTAGATCGTTGATATATACCACAAAAAACAAGGGACCTAGTACTGAGCCCTGCAGAACCCCACTGGAAACAGCCTTCCAGTCACAAAAACACCCATCAACCATTACCCTCTGCTTCTTGTCTCCGAGCCAGTTTTGAATCCAACTTGACACTTTGCCCTGGATCCCATGGGCTTTTAACTTCGTGACCAGTCTGCCATATGGAACCTTATCAAAAGCCTTGCTAAAGTCCATATACACACAAACGCACTACCATCATCTACCCTCCTTGTTATCTCCTCAAAAAATTCAATCAAATCCGTGCTGACTATCCTTGATTAATCCGTGTCTAATGAAGATTTATCCTGTCCTTCAGAATTCTTTCCAATAATTTTCCCACCACCGAGGTTAGGCTGACTGGCCTGTTGTTTGTCAACCCTTTGCTTTTGCATCATCAGCAAAGAATGTGCTCCCCAGTCTAAATCATCGATATATACTGAGAACAAGTGGACCCAGCACTGACCCCTCTGGTCCAGCATCGGAACATAGGAATAGAGGAACATAGGAACAGGAGTAGCCCACTCAGCCCCTCGAGCCTGCTCCACCATTCAATGAGATCATGGCTGATCTGCGACCTAACTCCATATACCCGCTTTGGCCCATATCCCTCAATAGCTTTGGTTAACAAAAAGCTATCAATCTCAGATTTAAAATTAACAATTGATCTAGCATCCATTGCCATTTGCGAAAGAGAGTTCCAAACTTCTACCACCCTTTGTGTGTAGAAGTGTTTCCTAATTTCACTCCTAAAAAGTCTGGCTCTAATTTTTAGACTATGCCCCCTAGTCCTAGAATCCCCAACCAGCGGAAATAGTTTCTCTCTATCTACCCTATCTGTTCCCCTTAATATCCTGAAAACTTCGATCAGATCACCCCTTAACCTTCTAAATTCTAGGGAATATAACTCTAATTTGTGTAACCTCTCCTCGTAACTTAACCCTTGAAGTCCGGGTATCATTCTGGTAAACCTGCGCTGCACTCCCTCCAAGGCCAATATATCCTTCCTAAGGTGTGGTGCCCAGAACTGCTCACAGTGCTCCAGGTGTGGTCTAACCAGGGCTTTGTATAGCTGCAGCATAACTTCTACCCCCTTGTATTCTAGTCCTCTAGACATAAAGGCCAGCATCCCATTAGCCTTTTTAATTATTTTCTGCACCTGTTCATGACATTTGAATGATCTGTGTACCTGGACCCCCAAGTCTCTTTGGACCTCCACTGATTTTAGCTTTTCACCATTTAGAAAGTACCCTGTTCTATCCTTTCCACCCTTCTCTAGTCTGAGCAACACCGATTTACCCTAACTTCTTGTTTCCTGACTGCCAACAAACTATCTGTCCCCACTACTACATTTCTTAAACCACGTGCCTAACTTTTTCTAAAAAGCCTCTAGTGAGACACCTTATCAAATGCCTTCTGAAAATCCATGTACACTGCATCTCCTTTATTTATCCAATCAGTTACTTCTTCTGAAATGTCTATTAAATTTGTCAAGCACTTCTAAATCCTCAGTAATTTTATCTCAAATTATGCATTCAGACACTAAATGAATGTTTAAAAGTCAGAAGGTGGAGGGTTTGGATGTGGTTAGGGGGCAGCTCGACTGAGAGAACTTCCCCAAAAAATGTCCACCAAGGAATCCAGGAGCCAAAGTTCATCAAAAGTACATTTACAACTAAAACTCCCCCAGCCCGGTCCCTCCTCCTTGAGGTCCGTGAGGAGCTCTTACTTTCTAAAGCTTTATGTTCCATATTGGTTGCTGCTCTGAGTTTTATTTGATGATTGTTGCTGTCCCCTCACACTCTCCGTTGCTGATGGGCATCAAACTGCTGTCCGCTCAGTTCTCCAAAGGATGCAAAAATCGTAATTAGCCTGTGTGAGAGTAACAAACAGAATCGGATGAGTCACTGCCATTACTTCAGGTCATGGGAACTGCAGAACTTCACACTAAAGCTTAGCTGGCAGCTATCCAGACATAATTAAAGAGACTTTGCCACCTCCTCAGGGCTAGTCACACTCACCCAGTCCCATTACAGGGCGAGTCACACTCACCCTGTGTTATAGGAACAAGAGGGGGCCATTCAACCCCTTGAGCATGTTCCACCATTCACTTAGATCATGACTAATCTGTACCTCAACTCCATTTATCTGCCTTGAAAATTTTAATTGACCCCCAGCATCTACAACCTTTTGTTGGGAGGGAGAGTTCAGGAGTTCCATTAGACATTGTGTGAAAAAGTGCTTCCAGATTTCACTCCTGAATGGCCTAGCTCTAATTTTAAGATTGAAAGCAGGTGATCCTGAGAGCTTCTGTTCCTCAGTTCCTCTCCTGACAGCTACTCCCCGCCCTTTTAACAACTCAGAACTCTCCGCTCATACACAACACTCTGTCTCAAGCCCTGAGGAAGAGTTGGCAGAACTCGTCCAATGACAGTAGACTTCTAAAAGCAAAGAGGAGGATTTCACTTCACCAGAAGAGGTAACAGAATTTTAATTCCATCTAAGCTAAAGTTTATTGATGCTTGTCAGTGTTGCCTGTGGGTCAGTGGGTCGCTCTCTCGCCTCTAAGACGGAAGGTTGTGGGTTCAAATCCCATTCCAGGGACTTGAGCACAGTTCTAGGTTGACATTCCAGGACAGTACTGAGGGAGTGCTGCACTGTCGGAGGTGCCGTCTTTCAGATGAGACATCAAACTAAGGCCCTTTCGCCCTATCAGGTGGACGTAGAAGATCCCAATGGTACTATTCAAAGAAATGCAGGGGAGTTCTCCCCAGTGTCCTGGCCAATACTTACTGCTCAACCAATGTCACTAAAACAGATCATCTGGTCATTATCACATTGCTGTTTGTGGGACCTTGCTGGGCACATTTCCTACAAGAGCACTGAATTGGCTGTGAAGTGCTTTGGGATGTCCTGAAGTTGTGAAAGGTGCTATAGAAATGCAAGTCCTTCTATCTTTGGCTGTTTCTTCCTCTTAAATAATCCTGCTCTGACCCAGATATTTAAAATGACATTATATTAACACTGAGCTTAAAAGCAAAAAGGCAATTCTGAACCTGTATAAATCATTGTGTTCAGTTTTGGTTACCCTACTTTAGGAAGGATGTCAAGGCCCTTGGGAGGGTGCAGAAGGGATTCACTCTGGGCGGATGGGTAGTGGTGGGAGCTAGAAACCCAGGCTATTTTAACTCCTGGGCCTCATGCAAATCCCGCCGGCCGATTTACCGCCCATTCCAGGAGTGATGTCGGCAGGAAGTGATGTGACTCCGAGACCACGAGCCGACACCCATGTAAGTAGCGGGATTGGCTGCTGGGGCTGTCACACGGGCGTCTCACGATGGGGATGGGGGTGGGGTGGGGGGGGGTTAATCCGCTGTAGAGGAAGCCTAAGCTTTCCTTGTGGGGCCAGGAGGAGCAGGAGTTTTTGACCTGTTTGGGCCTGTTCTAGCCCAGATCCTCACCACAGTGGTTTCCTGCTCGTAGCCGTCGAGTTAAAATTGCAGTCAGGTCCTGATGACGTCATCGGGACCCGACATGCACATGTGAAATAGGACCTCGCTACCTTTGGGCGGGAGTCCTTGCAGGTTAAAATTGGGAACAGTCAGTTCCCGGTGTCTCCAGGGTGGCTAAGTAGCTTGGGCAATTTTAACTGCCTACTCACCCGGTTTCTGCCAGGCGAAAAGGGTTAAAATCACCCCCCCCCCCCCCTGCCCCCCCCCCCGGGACTCTATAGCAATAGGGCAGCCACAGTTAAAAAGCCATCACCAGGTTGGATGAGAGGATAGAAGGATGGAGCAAAACTTGGAGGGGGGAAAATTGAATAAGGCTTGAAAACAGGCGTAGAGATGGCGATGCTGCCTGCTGTTTTAAATGATTGCTGCATGCAGCCAGCACCAGGGGAGGTGTATTGTGGCTGGAATAGGTGGTGAGAGTTCTTTGTGAGCTGAATCTGTGCTGTCAAAGATTGAAGAGTGGCTGAAGATGGTAGAGAGCGTATACCAAGGTTTTCTGATGTGCGCGGGAGGCCATGGTGGAAGAGGTTGACTGGAGGAGAGCTGACCCGTATCAGAGAGATGCAGGAGGCCCTCCAGACACATGCCCAGGAGGCAGTGGGACCAGGTAGCGGCAGAGGTCAATGCCAGGAGTGTTGCTCCAAGAACATGGACACAGTGCAGGAAGGAGTTTAACAATCTCACACGAGTTGTCAAGGTGGGTAAGCTAATCTTCAAATGGTGTGTCCTACCAACTGCACCACTAGCCTCATCCACTGCTCAGTCAGCACACCCCCATCACTCACCTACCAACAATCTCTATCAATCAGTGCTCAACCCTAACATTCATGTGCTTTACCTCACCCTCACACACTTAGCACTGTTGCAAGCCTCACACTCACAACTCACAGCTCGCACACACTGGCAGCTGTTCAACCATGACAGCCACATCACCCAAACACATTGCAGGACACTCACTGACACACTTCCCGCTTTCTCGCAGCTGTAGGTGGCACAGAACAGCGGGCAGCAGCAAAGAATTGGAGGAGCGCAAGTGAGCCTGCATGTTTTAACCCCCATGGAGGAGACAGTGCTGGCCATCGTGGGAAGGGGCATCGCCGAGGCTGTGGCCACCGGCGGGGCTGAAATGATCGATGATGAGGGTATCTGCATAGCTAAACCTCCTGACCTTCAATTTGAGGAGACTGCAGATGGCCCTGAGGGGCGACCTCGAGCAGCCCTGGGCCTAGAGGTCACGGCTTCAGACTGCACCATCTGCGCTGCAGGCCGTCTGGGCTGGCTGGCTGACAGGCAACAGCAAGGGCACTGGCGGAGTGGCAGTGGTAGGAGCACGAATGCTGTGAGCCTGAGTGAGGAGTGGAGCAGGCTCGTGGGGCCGTATGGCCGACTCCTGCTCTTATTTCTTCTGTTCTCTCATCCACTTTCCCCTCATCCCTCAATCTCTTCTGAGTGAGAAGCTGCAGAGGGTGTAAGCACACACTTCGTACTTTCTCCTCGACTCCCACCACAACCCAACCCTTGTCCCTTTTCCATTTCAGATACCCAAGAACTGGAACCTGCCCAGTCAGTGAAGGAAGAGGAAGAAGACAGTGAAGATGAAGAGACACCATCACTCGTTCATACACTCGCAGGCACCAGCTCAGATACTGAGACTGCGTGTATTATAGAGGCTAGGATAGAAGAGGGATCTGCACATGGTGAGACACCGGGCACAAGTGCACAGGAGTCAGGGCAGGGGAAAGGATAACGCAGGTGCCAGCTCGCTGGAGGGCAAGGTCGCACACTAGTTCTGCTGCAGAGGACTCAGATGATGACTTCGATGGGCCAGGCTACAGAAGAAGGCTGATGGGTGTACACACCAAAATGCTTGGTGCACTGAAAAGCCTGCGCTCAATGTCAAGGAGCTTGGAGGAGTCAGTACCAACTTGGCACAGGGCTTTGTGCGGAACTTGGAGCCCATGATTTCCAGCATGGAACCTCAATCAGCACACCTGTGGAACTCACCATGATGCAGCGTCTGATGGCCGATGTCACAGCTTCCATTGCAGCACCAGCAGCTTCCACCAAAGGTCTGAGTGCTGCAGTGGAAAGCTCAGACTGCTGCCATCATGGCTCTGGATACCAGTGTTCAAAGGGTCTTCCAGGGCATACCAGCAGTCCCTCAATCTGTTCTCCAACAGATTCCTAGGATTGCTGAGGCACCACCCTGGGGGAGTGACAGTGCCTCCATGAGGACAAACCTGCCGTCCTCACTCAGGCTCACAGCATTCGTGCTCCCACCACTGCCACTCCGCCAGTGCCCTTGCTGTTGCCTGTCAGCCAGCCAGCCCAGACGGCTGCAGCACAGATGGTGCAGTCTGAAGCCGTGACCTCTAGGCCCAGAGCTGCTCGAGGTCGCCCCTCAGGGCCATCTGCAGTCTCCTCAAATTGAAGGTCAGCAGCCTTCCACCACCCATATTGCAACCACTGAGGAAGCACCTCGTAGGAGCACTAGGACAGGCAAAGGCACACAGAAGAGGCACTAAGGCTTGCACAAGGGTGATTAGTTTATTTTTGTATGCATTATGTCATAATTTAATTTATAAATTTGGATTGGAATGTGCATTTTCTGGTGGTTTTTATTTTTGTGTTGTCGGAACGAGGACAATGTGATGGTCAGTGATAGAGGAAAGGTAAGGAGTGTGGGACTGTTGGTGAATGGGGAGTTGTGGTTGAGATTACTGGTATCGCTTATGACTTATTGGATCACGTAGTGCCCGGGCAGAAAGGGACTGTCTACGTTGTAGGCTCCCTTCCTCTTCCTCCAATTCCTCCTCCTCCTTCTCTTCCTCCTCCACTTCCTTCAATTCCTCCTTCTCCTTCTCTTCCTCCTCCACTTCCTCCAATTCCTCCTCCTCCTTCTCTTCCTCCTCCTCCTCCTCTTCCTCTTCCTCGCGCTCCTGCACCGCAGCTTCTCGCCTGAGAGGTGGTGGCGAGGGCTGTTCCCTCAGAATGGCCAGGTTGTGCAGCAAGCAGCAACACACCACAAATCCTGATACCTGCTCAGCTGAGTACTGAAGAGCTCCTCCAGGCAGCGGAAGCGTTGCTTGAGGACGCTGATGGTGTGCTCTGTAATGTTCCTGTGACAGCATGGCTCTCATTGTAGGCGTGCTGTGCACGTGTGTGTGGGTTCCGGACCGGAGTCATGAGCCATGTCATCAGTGGATAACCCTTGTCAACAAGTAACCAGCCTTTGACTGCCGTGGTGAGCTAAATACAGCCGGCACAGAGGACTGCCGCAGAATGAAGGAATCATGACTACTGCCAGGATAACGGGCATTGAGCTGCATGATGCGCAGCCTGTGGTCACACACCAGCTGCACATTGAGGGAGTGGAATCCCTTTCAGTTCAGGAAAATGGCAGAGTTCACATGAGGCGTGCAGCCAATGGCACGCTACACTATGGGGAAGCCTGCAATCCGAGCAAACCACCTGCTTGTCTCTGGCAAGAGGGAATGAGATGAAGCTGTCACTCTGTGTATAGAGAGACTCACTGACCTCCCTTACAGTGCACTGTAAACTGTGAGATGTTGTTTATATCTCCAGCAACAGCCTGGAAGAGTCAGATGCATAAAAGTTAAGAGCCACGGTCACCTTGACAGCCACTGGCAATGCTGTCCTTGCCTTGCTTTGAGGTTGCACTGGTGGGGCTGCAACAGTTTACAGATTTCAGTCACGACCTCTTTAGTGAAGAGAAGACGTCTCATGCTTTGTTCATCGCCAAAGTTAAGGTAAGAGAATTTCTCACTAAAGTCCCTCGGCGGATATGGCCTCCTGCTGAGAGCCTTTCTCCCCCTCCTCCTCCTCCCTCTTCTAGCAGCTTGTCCTGCTCTGTGTGGCCTCTCTTCATTCTCCCAGTCATGCTCAATTCCCAGAGGAAGCCCTACCAGGCCACCCATGTCTGGAAGCAACTTGTTTCAGCACAAGTTTATAAATCAACAAAAAAGTACTTCAGCACCAGCCAGACCACTCCTTGTATTCTATTGAAACTTTAGCCAAGAATAGGAAAGCTCCAAAAACACGTTCTTTATACAAACGCACGGAGTATAAGGAATAAATTGAAGGAACTGTAGGCACAAATTCAAATTGGAGGGTATGACATGGTAGCCATTACTGAGACTTGGCTGCATGACGGTCAGGACTGGGAACTAAATATACCAGTTTATAAGGTCTACAGGAAAGATAGGGGAAATGGCAGAGGGGGAGGAGTAACCTTAGTGATTAAGGATGAAATCACTTCAATGATGAGAGGATTTAAAGAGAAGTAAGCAGCCAGTGGAGACCTTATGGGTAGAATTAAGAAATAGGAAAAGATCTAAGACTGTAGTGGGAGTTGTGTATAGGCCCCCTGGTAGCAGCTCTGAAGTGCTAGATTGTATAAATGCAGAGATTTGACAAGCGTGTAGCAAAGGCAGAGTGGTTTTAATGGGGAAATTTAACTTTCATATAGATTGGGAAAAGCAGACTAGCACCTGTCAGAAAGGTAATGAATTTCTTGAGTGTGTCTGGGATAGTTTTCTACAACAATATGTCCTAGAGGCAACAAGGGGGCAAGCCAAATTAGATTTGGTAGTGAGTAATGAGCCAGATTTAGTTAACAGCCTAACTGTGCGTGAACATTTATCCAATAGCGATCATAACATGATCGAGTTCAACGTAGCGTTTGAAAGGGAGAAACGCTAAACAGCTACTAAGATTCTAGACTTGGGTAAGGCCGACTTCAATGGGATTAGGCAGAGACTGTCCACAGTAAACTGAGCAAATCTGTTACATAAGAAATAAGAGCAGGAGTAGGCCATTCGGCCCCTCGAGTCATTCAATAAGATCATGGCTGATCTGATCTTGGCCTCAACGCCACTTTCCCGCCCGCTCCCCATAACCCTTGACGTTAATGGGTAAAATGACAGAAGATCAATGGGAGATGTTCAAAAATGAATTTAAGGTAATACAGAACCAGTTGATACCCCTGAGGGGCAAGAGCTCTACTTGCCAAAAAAACAGCCACAGACGACTAAAGCGGTCAGGGACAGCATAAAACTAAAGGAAAGGACATACAAAAATGCAAAAAATAGCACAAATCCAGGCAAATGGGAAAGATACAAAGAACAGCAAAGGGTCACAAAACAGATAGTAAGAGCTACAAAAAGGATGTATGAAAAGAGACTTGTAAGGGATATCAAAATCAACACAAATTTTTTTTACAATTATATTAGGAAAAAGAGGGTGGTCAGGAGCACTGTGGGTCCCTTAAAAAACTGAAAATGGTGATATTATCAGTGATAATAAGGAAATGGCGGACATGTTGAATAATTACTTTGTGTCAGTATTTACAGTAGAGGAAATCCCAATGAATCAGGGACAGGGTCTCAATAAAATTAATGTAAGTAAAATAACAGCAATTAAGAAAATAATGGCACCAAAGAGTGACAAATCCCCAAGGCCAGGTGGTTTCCATCCCAGGGTTTTAAAGGAAGTAGGTGAGCACATTGCAGATGCCCTAACTATAATCTTCCAAAGTTCTCTAGACTCAGGAACCGTTCCCTTAGATTGGAAAATTGTGCATGTCACTCTACTACTTAAAAATGGCGAGAGAGGGAAACCAGGGAATTATAGACCAGTTAGCCTAACATCTGTTGTTGGGAAATTACAAGAGTCTATAATTAAGGATAGGGTGACTGAACACCTTGAAATTTTCAGTTGATCAGAGAGAGCCAGCATGGATTTGTGAAAGGTAGGTCATGCCTGACAAACCTGACTGAATTTTTTGAAGAGGTGACTAAAGTAGTGGACAGGGAATGTCTATGGATGTTATTTATATGGACTTCCAGAAGGCATTTGCTGAAGTCCCACATAAGAGTCTGTTAACTAAGGTAGAAGCTCACAGAATTGAGTGCAATTTATTGACCTGGTTAGGAGATTGGCTGAACGGCAGGAGACAGAGAGTACGGATAATGGATAGGTACTCAAATTGGCAGGATGTGACTAGTGGTGTCCCGCAAGGATCTGTGTTGGGGCCCCAACTATTTAGAATATTTATTAACGACTTAGATAATGGCATAGAAAGTCATCTATCCAAATTTGCTGATGACACAAAGATAGGTGTCATTGTAGGTAGTGTAGATGGAAGCATAAAATTACAAAGGGATATTGACAGATTAAGTGAATGGGCAAAACTGTGGCAAATGGATTTCAATGTAAGCAAATGTGAGGTCATCCACTTTGGACCTAAAAAGGATAGAACAGGGTACTTTCTAAATGGTGAAAGGCTAAAAACAATGGATGTCCAAAGAGACTTGGGGTTCAGGTACATAGATCATTAAAATGTCATGAACAGGTACAGAAAATAATCAAAAAGGCTAATGGAATGCTGCCCTTTATATCTAGAGGACTAGAGTACAAGGGGGTGGAAGTTATACTGCAGCTATACAAAACCCTGGTTAGACCACACCTGGAGTACTGTGAGCAGTTCTGGGCACCACACCTTAGGAAGGATATATTGGCCTTGGAAGGAGTGCAGCGTAGGTTTACCAGAATGATACCCGAACTTCAAGGGTTAAGTTACGAAGAGAAATTGCACAAATTAGGGTTATATTCCCTAGAATTTAGAAGGTTAAGGGGTGATCTGATCGAAGTTTTCAGGATATTAAGGGGAACAGATAAGGTAGCTAGAGAGAAACTATTTCCGCTGGTTGGGGATTCTCGGACTAGGGGGCATAGTCTAAAAATTAGAGCCAGACCTTTGAGGAGTGAAATTAGGAAACAATTCTACACACAAAGGATGGTAGAAGTTTGGAACTCTCTTCCGCAAATGGCAATTGATGCTCGATCAATTGTTAATTTTAAATCTGAGATTGATAGTTTTTTGTAAATCAAAGCTATTGAGGGATATGGGCCAAAGGCGGGTATATGGAGTTAGGTCACAGATCAGCCATGATCTCATTGAATGGCGGAACAGGCTCAAGGGGCTGAATGGCCTCCTCCTGTTCCTATGTTCCACTTAGAATTATATCAGCAGCCAGAAGAAATAATCCAGCAACTAAGCTGTAAGTAGTTCATGATCCCTTCAAGTAGCACTGGTGGGGGTGGTCCTTCATCACAGAATCACAGAATCCCCACAGTGCAGATAGAGGCCATTTCGGCCCATCGAGCCTGCGCCGACACATATCCCACCCTATCCCCGTAACCCCACGTATTTAATCCCCCTAACACTAAGGGTCAATTTATCATAGCCAAATCAACCTAACCCGCACATCTTTGGACTGTGGGAGGAAACCGGAGCACCCGGAGGAAACCCACGCAGACACGGGGAGAATGTGCAAACGCCACACAGACAGTCACCCAAGGTCGGATTCAAACCCGGGTCCCTGGCGCTGTGAGGTAACAGTGCTAACCACTATGCCACCGTGCTGCCCACCGTTCATACCAGTTAACGTCGTGTTCAGCTGTGTGAGGTTAGGACAGAGCGTAGGATATTGTAAATATGTTGCTGCAGTGAGGTTATTTTACCTCACCTCGCTTCTTAATCTGTTGCCAGAATTTCCTGGAGGAAGTTCAAGTAACTTATTCTACAGAACTCTGAAGATGTAATTGATTCAATTATTGTAAAATGACCCGTACTTACAACAACAACAAAAAATCCTTTGCTAATTTTTGACGTTTCAAAAATTGACATCAGAATCTGCCTGTTCTGCATGCTGCCGGCGGTGATTAGGTGCTCGCACGCAAAGCCCTTTACCAAGATTGCGCCCCGAGCACTTCGAGCGTTAGGAGGCCGATTAGTGCCTACAAAACGGATGCTACAGAGCACAATTTCTCCCCCAGATGAGACCCACTTCCTGCATCCTCGACCCCATTCCCATCAAACTGCTGACCAACAACTTCCTTTACTGGCTCCCAAGTTAGCTGACTCCATCCCTCTCCTTAACATCTGTCTGAGGCTGAACCACACTGTTTGCAACCTTGGTGTCATCTTTGACCCTGAAATGAGCTTCCGACCACATATCCGCGGTATAACAAAGAAATCCTATTTCCACCTCCATAACACCGCCCGTCTCTGCCCTTGTCTCAGCTCATCTGCTGCTGAAACCCTCATCCATGCCTTTGTTACCTCTAGACTTGACTATTCCAACGCACTCCTGGCTGGCCTCCCACGTTCTACTCTACGTAAACTTGAGGTCATCCAAAACTCAGCTGCCCGTGTCCTAACTCGCACCAAGTCCCGTTCACCCATCACCCCTGTGCTCGCTGACCTACATTGGCTCCCGGTTAAGCAACGCCTCAATTTCAAAATTCTCATCCTTGTTTTCAAATCCCTCCATGGCCTCGCCCCTTCCTATCTCTGTAATCTTCTCCAGCCCCACAACCCTACGAGATATCTGCGCTCCTCTAATTCTGCCCTCTTGAACATTTCTGATTATAATCGCTCAACCATTGGTAGCCGTGCCTTCTGTTGCCTAGGCCCTAAGCTCTGGAATTCCCTCCCTAAACCTCTCCGCCTCGCTACCACTCTTTCCTCCTTTAAGACGCTCCTGAAAACCTACCTCTTTGACCAAGCTTTTGGTCACCTGCCCTAATTTCTCCTTATGTGGCTCGGTGTCAAATTTTTTATCTTATAATACTCCTGTGCAGCGCCTTGGGACGTTTTACTACATTAAAGGTGCTATATAAATACAAGTTGTTGTTGTTGTCTACCCAGGTAACTCTTATCCACCACCTAATGGCTGGTGACGATGCAGCAGCCTCCGAGGCCAGGGAGTCAGTGACCCGGCCCCCTTCAGTCACAGAATAGCGCCTGCTGGAATGTACAAAGAATGATCTGTTTATATATTTTGTGAGGGGGGGAAAAAATGAAGTCAGAGAGGTTTCTGAGCCAGTTTACCTCAGGTTTTTCATGACATTTTGAAATCCAAGTGTTTTGAATGTTCAAAGCAACATCTTCACCTTGGCTTCTTGTGAAAGCCTCTTTCTGCTCATTCTGTTGAGAGTTAACCCCTTCCTGAAAAGAAGGAAAACATCTCACAAAAATTGGACAAAAAAAAGAAGTTACATTTAAATAGCACCTTATCGCATTGACAGATGTCAAACCGGTTCAGGTGTTGATTTGGTGTAACGTGCACAGACTATTGTTATTTAGACAGTGAGACAGCCATTCTGCACTCGCTACATCCCAAAGACATGTAATGAGACAAGGAAGCAGATCCTCTGTATTTTTGGTGGTGATGATTTTGGGAGGAATGTTGGCCAGCAGTTCCTGCCCTTCTTGAAATGACGCCATGGGATCGTTTACATCCACCTGGATCCTCTGGAACTGTTGAACAGCTGGAGCAGAGCAGCGTCGCCAAGGCAGCAATCACTGGAGAGCCAGCCGAGATTAGAAGCTCAGTCCCATGGTGTGTAGATTCAAACCACAGCCCGCTCTCCCAGAGTTAAGATTGCTACCGAGTGAGCCAAGCAGACACGCGAGGGGTGAGTCACTCGCTGATGAATGCTTGGTTTGGGATTTGTTTTATCTTGTACAATTTTGCCCCTTCTCCTCTGAAGATACCATCTATATTGGGATAACATAAATGGTACAATTTTAAAGGGGGTGCAGGAACAGAGAGACCAGGGGGGTTTACGTACTGAAATCTTTGAGTGTGGCAGGACAAGTTGAGAAGGCTGTTAAAGAAGCATATGGGATCCTTGGCTTTATAAACAGAGGCATACAGTACAAAGGCAAGGAATTATGCTAATCTTTAATAAAACACTGGTTAGGCCTCAGCTGGAGTATTGCGTTCAATTCTGAGCACCACACTTCAGGAAGGATGTCAAGGCCTTGGAGAGGGTGCAGAGGAGATTTACTAGAATGGTACCAGGGATGAGGGACTTCGGTTATGTGGAGAGACTGGAGAAGCTGGGATTGTTCTTCTTAGAGCAGAGAAGGTTATGGGGAGATTATTAAATCTCCCCGTAACCAAAAAAGGTGTTCAAAATCATGAAGGCTTTTTAATAAAGTAAATAAGGAGAAACAGTTTCCTTACTGGCAGAAGGGTCGTTTAATAAAGGACACAGATTTAAAGTAATTGGCAAAAGATGCAGAGGGGCGATGAGAGAATGTTTTTTATGCAGCGAGGAGGATGCAAAGAGGCTGCAAAGGGATATAGACAGGTTAAGTGAGTGTGCAAGAACATGGCATTTGGAATATAATGTGGAGAAGTATGATTTGGTAGGAAAAATAGAAAAGCAGAATGCTTTTTAAATGGTGAGAGACTGGGAAATGTTCAGAGGGACCTGGGTGTCCTTCGGAACATAGGAACATCGGAACAGGAGGAGGCCATTCAACCCCTCGAGCCTGCTCCACCATTCAATGAGATCATGGCTGATCTGCGACCTAACTCCATATACCCGCCTTTGGCCCATATCCCCTAATACCTTTGGTTAACAGAAAGCTATCAATCTCTGATTTAAAATTAACAATTGATCTTGCATCAATTGCTGTTTGCAGAAGAGAGTTCCAAACTTCTACCACCCTTTGTGTGTAGAAGTGTTTCCTAATTTCACTCCTGAAAGGTCTGGCTCTAATTTTTAGACTATGCCCCCTAGTCCTAGACTCCCCAACCAGTGGAATTAGTTTCTCTCTATCTACCCTATCTGTTCCCCTTAATATCTTGAAAACTTCGATCAGATCACCGCTTAACCTTCTAAATTCTAGGGAATACAACCCTAATTTGTGTAATCGCTCCTTGTAACTTAACCCTTGAAGTCCAGGTATCATTCTGGTAAACCTACGCTGTACTCCCTCCAAGGCCAATATATCCTTCCTAATTCTGCCATTGCCATTTACATTTCATCTAGACTCATCTTTTATTTCTTAACTTGTCCCATTACCATCTCCTTTTGCCTTGCACCATCATCCCTTTTGTCTCTTAATCTCTCCTGCCTTCCCTCCTATCACAGACCTTCCCTTTTGTTCTTTCCTCTCTTCCCCCCTCTCCCTGCCCCTACACTTGCTTAAAAACCTTTTACATCTCCAACTTTTTCCAGTTGTGACGAAGGGTCATCGACCTGAAAGGTTAACTGTGTTTCTCTCTCTACAGATGCTGCCGGACCTGCTGAGTATTTCCAGCATTTTCTGTTTTTATTTCAGATTTCCAGCATCTGCAGTATTTTGCTTTTGCATCCTTCCTAAGGTGTGGTGCCCAGAACTGCTCACAGTACTCCAGGTGTGGTCTAACCAGGGTTTTGTACAGCTGCAGCATAACTTCTACCCCCTTGTATTCTAGTCCTCCAGATATAAAGGCCAGCATTCCACTAGCCTTTTTGATTATTTTCTGTACCTGTTCATGATATTTTAATGATCTATATACCTGAACCCCCAAGTCTCTTTGGACATCCATTGTTTTTAGCCTTTCACCATTTAGAAAGTACCCTGTTCTATCCTTTTTAGGTCCAAAGTGGATGACCTCACATTTGCTTACATTGAAATCCATTTGCCACAGTTTTGCCCATTCACTTAATCTGTCAATATCCCTTTGTAATTTTATGCTTTCATCTACACTGCTTACAATTCCACCTATCTTTGTGTCATCAGCAAATTAGGATATATGACTTTCTATGCCATCATCTAAGTCGTTAATAAATATTGTGAATAGTTGAGGCCCCAACACAGATCCCTGCGGGACACCACTAGTCACATCCTGCCAATTAGAGAACCTGCCCATTATCCGTACACTCAGTCTCCTGCCGTTCAGCCAATTTCCTAACCAGGTCAATAATTTGCACTCAATTCTGTGGGCTTCTACCTTAGCTAACAGTCTCTTATGTGGGACTTTATCAAATGCCTTCTGGAGTCCATATAAATAACATCCATAGACATTCCCCTGTCCACTACTTTAGTCACCTCTTCAAAAAATTCAATCAGGTTTGTCAGGCATGACCTACCTTTCACAACGAATCATAGAAAGTTAACATGCAAGTACAGCAAGCAATTAAGAAAGCAAATGGTATGTTAGCCTTTATTACAAATACATTGGAATACAAGAGTAAAAAGTCTTACTACAATTATATTGGTTTTTGGTGAGACCATACCTGGAGAATTGTGTACAGTTTTGCTCTCTTTGGAAGGATATGCTTGCCTTGGAGCGAGTGCAACGAAGGTTCACTAGACGGATTCCTGGGATGGGGGATTGTCCTATGAGGAGAGATTGAGTAGACGAGGCCTATATTCACTAGAGTTTAGAAGAATGAGAAGGGATCTCATTGAAACATATAAAATTCTTAAAGGGCTTGACGGTAGATGCAGGGAGGATGTTTCACCTGGCTGGGGAGTCCAGAACTAAGGGTCACAGTCTCAGAATAAGGGGTCGGCCATTCAGGACTGAGATGAGGAGAGATTTCTTCACTTAAAGGGTTGTGAATCTTTGGAATTCTCTACCCCAGAGAGCTGTGGATGCTCAGTCATTGAGTATATTCAAGACAGAGATCGATAGATTTTTGGGTACTAAGGGAATCAAGGGACATGGGGATAATGCAAGAAGGTGGAGTGGAGGTCAAAGATCAGCCATGATCTTATTGAATGGCGGAGCAGGCTCGAAGAGCCGAATGGCCGACTCCTGCTCCTATTTCTTATGTTCTTATGTTCTTATGATGATCTGAAATGCACTGCCTCAAAGGGTGGTGGAAGCAGATTCAATCGTAACTTTGAAAAGTGAATTGGATATATACTTGGAAAGGAAAAATTTGCAGGGCTATGGGGAAAGAGCAAAGGAGTGGATCTAATTGGATAGCTCTTTCAATCAGCCGACGCAGACACGATGGGCCAAATGGTCTCCTTCTGTGCTGTATGATTCTATGGGGGAAAAATTTGGTTGCTTTGCACCTCCCATTGGCGCCCTAAGAGGGCACTAATGGGGCGCAAAACAACTAGCGCCCGGGCGCGCCGATGTTTACGCCGCTCATGAAATTGACCAGACATTTTGCGGCAGCACTAAACACTACCGCCACGATCTCCTGCGCCCGCAGATCGTGACGTCAGTCGAGCGTGCAACTCCCCAGTAGCGCCCCGGACCGGATATTGAGTGGCGCCCCCTGCCTTACCGCCTGCCGCTAGCAATGACAGGTTGAGGGGAGCGTTTTGCAGTCGGGAAGGGACTGGGGGAACGCTATTTAAAGGCGACCGCTTCCTGCCATTTTTTGTCGGCGACATTTTTGCACCACGCATTCTGAGAGAGAGAGAGAGAGAGAGACTTCTGGAGAGATTCAATGCTGTGTGAAGGAGGTTTGGGTACTGAGCAGCACTTTGCAGGTTCATTTTGATTTGACCTTCCTTGCATCGATTTAGAAGAGACTCTGGGGCTGCACTCTGAGCTCTTTCCCTGGATCTCTCCATTGTTCTTTCCAGCAGATTTGATGTACAGGTCTCTCCAGGCCGAGATTCAAGGCTGCAATGAGCAGGGTGTGGATGGAGAGCAAGATCGACCCTCCCCTTTAAGAACTGGCCGGCGCCATTGTGCCTGTGTTTCATTGCTGACTGACATCACATGAGCTTCGCCAGCGCTCTGAGGTAGCGCCTCGTTCCTCGGCATTAGCGCCTTAAGAGAGGTGTGTAGCGCCTGATTTAGCGCTCCAATCACCTCCAGGGACGATAGAAGCCAAGTTTGCAGTCGGAGACGATAATTAGCGCTAGGCGCTAAACTTTGCGCCCAGCCGATAATTGCGCCCCAAACGGGGCGATACCGAATTTCTCCCCCTATGATTCTATCAGGGTTGATCCTGCAATCCCACAGTCCCAATGGGGAGCAATTGCTCAGGAATCAGCCCCGTCATTCCCAGGACACCGATCACTCTCAGGTCCCACGGCCAAGTGGTTACCCTTCATGTTCCTCAATATCGAACATTGACAGGCTGTGTGAGACACCACGAATGAACACGGCACTGTATTCACCAGGCTCCTCATGTGTACCTCCACAGGGGTCACTGCATAGTTATCAGGATTTTCTGATTTTCTCCTCTCTAACCCACAGCCCATTATAGCGGCCCAACTTCTGCCCCGTTGAGATTAGCTCATTCAACAGACATTGGGGATGGAACCTGAGACCTTCTGGTCTTTATCACTGCCTTAACTAGCTGAGCCACTTGGAGGATCTCGCCACCCTTTACTCCCAGGGTTGTGAAAGACGCTATAATGCCCTCTATGGTGAATATCCCACCCACACACATATTGTCTTGGCTCAAGTGTGAAGAATGTGGTTAAGGTAGTGGCAGACTGGTGGCAACTGTCTAACTGCATTCCAGCAACACTAAGGGGTAAAAATTGAGTCGCGCCCCATTTGGGGTGCTAACCTCGCCGGGGCGCGACTTTTAGCGCCCCGAAAAAATTAGCGGCCCCGCGCCGGAACTTCAGTGGTTGCGCCCCAAGAGGGAAGCGGGGCGCCACTGGAAGCACCACGCATCCCTCTTGGGGCGCTGCGAGGGAATATCCTGGCGCTACGTGCCGCAGCGCCAGGCGCTGCGGCACGTCGCGCCGCGGTATTGCAGGCCTTCCTCCCCTTCTTAAAGGGGAGGGACCCTGCGCAGCGCGAACCGGGGCCCAGTTGGGCCCCCAGGGATCGGGAGTGCCGGCAAAAGAGCCCGGCACTCAAGAGAAGTGCCGGGCTCTTGGAGCGCAGCCGGCACTTCACGGTGGGGGGGCTTCACGGGGGCCGGGGACAGCAACGGGGGCAGGTGCTGGCAGGCGGCCAGCAACAAAAATGGCCGCCTGCCACCTCCCCTTTAAATATCGCCGCCCCGGCCGCATGTACGCCTCCCTGAACCCGTCGGACATAGCGTCTGGCGGTAAATCAGGGGGCGCGACTGAAGATCGCGGCTGGAGCGCGAGCGGGGTGCTGCGCACGGCGATGACGTCATCGACGGCGGCGCAGCGCCACAGGGCGCTACCGGCTGGCGCAGCCGCTAACCTCCCGCTGAATTTTACGGGAGGCGTGGGCGGCGCTGCGCCCGGGCGTTAGCTGCTTTACGCCTCATTAGCGCCCTCTTAAGGCGCTAACGGGAGGCGCAAGCAGCTGAATTTTTCCCCCTTAAGTGCCTTCAGGAGAGGAGGGGAGTTAAGGGCCAAGCTGATCCTGATGTCCACACCTGCACACTTTCCTGCAGGCGTCACTAGAAAAGAAACTGGGACCATGGCTGATTTTTCTTTTCTATAAGTGAGGGTGCTGAGGCTGAAGATAGTGCCCAAATACCATCCCGACAGAGATCAATGAACTCAGCACAGAAAACCCCAAATAAGGAACAACCAGGTTTCAAATCCCAGCTCGTAACTTTTTGTTATTATTCTCGGGATATGGTCATTGCTGGCACTTATTGCCCATCCCTAGTTTCCTTCGTATGACTGAGTGGCTTGCTGGGACTCTAAAGGGGGCAGTTAAGAGTCAATGATGTTGGTGTGGGACTGGAGTCACATATAGGCCAGACCAGGCATGGACGGCAGATTTCCTTCCCTAAAGGACATGAGTGAACCAGTTGGGTTTTTACATCAATCCGACAGCTTCATGGTCACTTTGCTTTTTATTTCCAGATTTTTTAAATTGAATTCAAATTCTCAGACTGCCAGTGGGGGCATTTGAACTCACGTTCTCTGGCTTATTAGTCCAGTAACATAACCACTAAACTCAACATCACAAAAACAGATTATCTGGTCATTATCTCACTGCTGTATGTGGGAGCTTGCTGTGCGCAAATTTGCTGCTGCGTTTCCTACATTACAACAATGATGACTCTTCAAAAATAAGTCATTGGCTGTAAAGCGCTTTGGGACAACCAGAGGTCGTGAAAGACGCTATATAAATGCAGGTTCTTTCTTAACATTATGGATTATTGTATACTTGCATCAGGACTTCTACACAATAGAATGATTGGGAACAGATTTGGTGCACTGTGATTTTGTATATTAATGGGAAGGACCTTGTCCATTGGGATGGGATATGTTTTTGTGTGGAGCTGATTGTGAATTAATATGGCCGTAGACTGTTGGAAGCTTTACATATCCCTGTCTCTATGGAATTATAAATGCATTTAGGGCTAAATCTTCCGAGACCCCAAAACCACTGATGGGGCCTCTCGCAGGAGGCCACTTATCGGAGAGTGGACAGGAAATCATGGACATTGCGCCCATGATTTTCTGATAGGCCTCCCACTACATGCGAGATCTCGCCAGTGGCTTGGGGGTTTTGGAAATTCTTTCTCGTAGAATAGCAATAATTTATGAAAGTGACTTCATGAACCTTCAAAATATAGCATCGATTGCGTAATGATGAATCTTACAGCACAGATGGAAGCCATTCGGCCCATCGTGCCTGTGCCGGCTCTTTGAAAGAGCTCTCCAATTAATCCCACTCCCCCCCTGCTCTTTCCCCATAGTCCTGCAAATTTTTCCTTTTCAAGTATCTATCCAATTCCCTTTTGAAATTTACAATTGAATCTGCTTCCACCACCCTTTCAGGCAGCGCATTCCAGATCATAACAACTCGCTGCTTTAAAAAAAACTCTTCATCTTCCCTCTGGTTCTTTTGCCAATTATCTTAAATCTGTGTCCTCTGGTTCCCGACCCTTCTGCCAGTGGAAACAGTTTCTCCCTATCTACTCTATCAAAACCCTTCATGATTTTGAACACCTAAATTTAATCTTCCCTTAACCTCCTGTGCTCTAAGGAGAACAATTCCAGCTTCTCCAGTCTCTTGCCCTTTTAAATACCAGGGGCTGCAGTGCAGATGGTCATGGAGAATGGCTGCTGGTAGACATTGCCTTTATTTAACATCTTCATGAGCAGAGAACCAATGGAGGGAATTCCAGAGCTTAGGGCCTAGGCAGCTGAAGGCACGGCCGCCAATGGTGGAGCATTGAAAATCAGGGAAGCACAAGAGGCTAGAATTGGAAGAGTGCAGAGGTCTCGGAGGGTTGTAAGGCTGGAAGAGATTACAGAGATAGGGATGGGCGAGGCCATGGAGGGATTTGAACACATTGATGAGAATTTTTAAATCGAGGCGTTGCCGGACTGGGAGCCAACGTTAAAGGAGAAACAAACAGGGTAAAGGCAACAACTAGAGGCAAACAAAGTTTAAAGAAAAGAATTGACAGAGAAAATAGTCTGAAGGAGTGATTACCTGAGTCAGGTGATTCTCACTGACTGGTGTGGACTGAGTGTCGGGGGTATGTCTAGCCAATGGGGAGTAATTTCCCTGTTGGCTTAGTTCAGACAAAAAAGAGGAGTTGACTTGGGGCTCCGAGGAAATCCACAGCTTGCTGAATAAATAAAAGAACAAGTTAGAAGACCAGCCTCGCCCAAAGGTCCCGTCACCTTCTTGTCCGCCTGTACGTCTCCACTTACAGCACATGTGTTCTGTCCGGACAATCAGGTCAACCAGGCAAAGGGAGTTTCCCCAAACCAGATGCATTAAAAGAAAGGTTCAACCAGATAGGAATAACAAGTAATCAGGACATTTCTCTACTCATACTGGTGGAATATTGTTGCAGGAAGTGATGATCAAACAGCCTCAATTTGACCAGCTGGAATTGTTTTGCTCCGTACAATGCAGTGGGATTGACTTAATTCTGCCCCAATGCCTAAACATGATGCTGGCATATTGCATCACGAAGGTCTGCCGATTGACTCATATGCTTGACACAAAAGGCGTCACTTCAGGATAAGGGATGAATAAATTAACCTTGTTTATCTGAAGCATCACAAAGGGGTTTATTTTTGCCCTCGTCTCCTAAAGGTATTGATTCTTGCCAAGATACATCTCCACGTGTCCACAGAGTCTTGTACTATCTCACCCGAATCTGGACAGTGAGTGTCGGGAGGCTCTTCAGCCAAGCCCAATCCTATCATCGTGCAATGCCCATAGTGATCGTGTTCCAGTAGGGGTCACTGGATAAGGAACAGAAACAGGAACTGACTGATTTCACCCCTCCCTAGGCCAGGGGCACTGAGGCAAATTGTAAGACCCAACTGCTGCCATAGCTGAGATCAATAAACACAGCACAGACCGAGAACCAGACCTGCATCCTTCTGGTTTATATAGTTCAGTAGCCCATATATAGCGCATTCACCCATTCAGCCATTTAAATGTCAGCTTGTCTCAGTTGATAACACCCTTGCCTCTGAGTCAGAAGGTTGTGGGTGAAGCCCAACAATGGACTTGAGCATGTAATCTGGGCTGTTACCTCAGGGCAGTGTAGAGAGCAGTGCTGCATTGTTGGAGGTGCCGTCTTTTGGGTAAGATGTTAAACTGAGGCTCGTCAGCCTGTGGACATTAAAGATCCCATGGCACCTAATGGGAGCTCTCCTGGTTTTCCGGCCAGCATCTGGTCATTCATTCTTTGGCCGTTAGTGGTGATTATACGAGCATTCGCCTGCCTGCAGCATCTATCAGAAGTCCACAGACAGCGTGTGCCCAAATTTCCAATCAGCACTGTCGGCGATCAAAGATCCCACCAGTGGCGCAGGCTTGTTCAATTACGCCAATAGGTTTCTAATAGTTGACATCCTTCAACATTTTCTTTGAAGATAATGAAGAGTGTAATTAGTCACCAACCTTCTGGAGTCAAATCTTTGCTGTTCATTTTTTAGAGATTGCAGTTTTATGGCAAAGGTCACCATCAGTGCGAGGAATAGGAGAGCAATAAGCAAGGATGCCCCGATCAATATGCACGTTAGCTGAATCTCAGTGACAACTGATTGGCAGCGTTGTCCTTTGTACCAGGCATGATCCTGCTCACTGCACCTAGTCACAAAGGCAAAGAGTTAGAAAGAACCATGAATGTCTGGCATCTAAAAGTAACTAAGTAATGTTGAGGATTAAAGATGGGATTGGATTGAATTGGATTGGAGTGGACTAGATAGGACTGGATTGGATTGGACTGGAGTGGACTAGATAGGACTGGATTGGATTGGATTGGACTGGAGTGGACTAGATAGGACTGGATTGGATTGGATTGGAGTGGACTAGATAGGACTGGATTGGATTGGACTGGAGTGGACTAGATAGGACGGGATTAGATTGGATTGGATTGGACTGGAGTGGACTAGATAGGACGGGATTAGATTGGATTGGATTGGGCTGGATTAGGCATGACTGAACCGGACTGGAGTAGACTGGATTGCATTGGATTGGATGAGACGGGATTGGAATAGTCTGGACTGGACTGGATTGGATTGGATTTTATTGGATGGGATTGGATGACACTGGATTGGATTAAAATAGACAGGATTTTTCTGGGGAGAACAATATCTACCATTTACTGTTTTTTTTTTCACACCACTCCCATGCTCCAGGCCTCTGTCTGGGGAGTAGGGGAAGGGTGAGTGGGAAAGGGGTGGGGGACACCCCGATGAGCCCCATACTGCCATTGGGACAGGGTCTATGGCTTCAGGAGCAGGATAATTAAAAGTTTGACCCCACTTTTATTTTTAAACAAAGTTGAGAGTTCTCCCTACCTGCAAAATACACCAATGTTTTCTATGATTCCACATTCACCCCCATTGTAACAGTAATCAGGAATTGCTTGGCACACAGACCAACAGGAGTTGTTTGCATGGACATATCCTGGATTACAGACAGTCCAGGAGTCATTTGAGCCCTGGTCTGTATTCGGTTCAGTGACCAGTGCTGGTTTGTTAGGCCAATGGTTCTCTGATGTTCCTCTTGGTCTGTTTGATGTCCTTCCTGGAATTGTGTTGCTGTCGTTCTCCTTCCTGTTGTTGGTTGGTAACCCATGTGTTGGAGACACGGGTCCTCGCAAACCATTATTGGGTTTTGTTGGGCTATAGCCACGGTCTAGCCAAGCATTTGATGCATGCAAAGTAGTCAGACTGTATTCCGGTTTATTTTCTTTGAAAGGAGGGGTAACCAAGGCATTGGATCTTTGAGTGGTGCCTTCAAATTCCAACCTGATTATTCTTTGAGATTCAAGATTGGTGTCATCCGGATCAGACACCAGTCCATGCACCTCACCACTCCCCTCTATCACCTCATTGAAAATGGGAATAGGAGAAGTGTTTGTCCGAGTAGGAACTCTAGAATTTAGATTTGAGTGTCCCTTATTCTGAGGAGATGGGTTAGAATTCCTTGGAAATCCAGAATTGAGAGTAGCAGCGAGAGCACAGCCAGTTGATATGCATGTGTCAGAGTGTCCGACCTCATTATATTCTCTGTCTCCATCTCCTATGGGATCATGTGGAACAGGGTCGGATGTCAGGCTGGTCAGGTCAAGGATGGCATCTCTGCTTTCAGTTTGTGATTTGTGAATAACAAAGGTTTCAAACCGAGGACTTTCATCAAAGACAAGAGGCTCTTCCAGGTCGGGATGGTCTACTCTGGCCGAGTCAGGCACATACTGAGAGTGAAGGGACTCATAGGATGTGCCTGGTGAATGGTCTGGAGATTCACTGTAAGAGGCCCTCTCACGTGCCACAGCAGAGGCTCCATCACCTGTTCAATATGACAACACCAAATACAAGTGATTAGAACACATCTTCCGCCTGTTACCCTCACTACAACATAACAAGTGCTAATGTGGGGGTCTGAACCAGATTTTCTACTTGTCCGACTCGGATATTAAGATTTGCAAGTGTACGATGTGATTGTGTGGTGACACATGTCTACCGTTTTCAAATCGCTTGTGACACAGTGAAAGCCACATCGCAATATACAGGAATTTGTCATGTTTGGAAGCCGTTCCGTTTTTGAAAAGAATGGCCCTGAGATTCCTGGGTTGGGAGAGGACATAGATTCCATTTCTGCGAGGGGGGGAGCCAGAATATGAGCTGGAACCTGGCTTCCCCGGGATTCCACCCTGTTCAGACCAGGCCTTTACATTCCAGACTGTGCGTGAAAGTGTATCGACTACCTTCAAAAAGAGTTATACTAACAAGAAAGGTACAAATGTGCCCTTCACCTAAAGTATAAAATAGCTGCTGGAACTAAGACTGTCACTTAGTCTACCCCCGTACTACCAAGTTCCCATGGCTATCCCTACACAAGAAGAAGATTTAGTCAAGATGAACAGTGTGCCCTCTGTCTCATGAGAAGTGTCTCCTCATAATGAAGCTCTCTATGATAAGCTTACTCTCTCTATCACACTGGATCAGTCTGCAGGTTATCTATCACTCACGTCTCCGCTGACTCGCCCAGCTTGCATCCAGTGACATTAGTCAGCAGGACAGAAAACAGTGTGGGCACTTGGAAACAAAAGTTAATAACACAGCTGGAAAAGCTGTATCCCAAAGAGCTGAGCTCAGGGAACAAGTTGCTGCTCAGATGGTGGTTGGGTTTGGTACAGTTCGAGCTGGAATCAGAGACGAGTGCAGACAGTGCGGCTGATGACTCACCCAGAACCTCAAACAGCAACCACAGGATGACAGCAGAGCTTCTGGCCATCGTCTTTCTTGTTCTCTGCTTGGTTGCTGGATGGATCAGTAATTTGTGTCTGTGTGTGTGTGTCTGGTCTGTCTATCTACCTGTGTGTGTGTCTGGTCTGTGTGTGTGTGTGTCTGTATGAATGTGTCTATGTGCGTCTATGTGTGAGTGTGTTCATGTATGTGTATGTAAGTGTGTCAATATGTGTGTTCACGCGTGTGCTGCATACCTTTGTCCCTGGCACATCACACACTCTAAAAACCAAACTAATATGAGATCTGATGAAAGGTCATCGACCTGAAACGTTAACTCTGTTTCTCTCTCCACAGATGCTGCCTGACCTGCTGAGTATTTCCAGCATTTTCTGTTTTCATTTCAGATTTCCACCATCCGCAGTATTTTGCTTTTGTAATATGAGATACCGCCAATATATCGAAGGTTGGTAAAGCTGGGTTTAATGCCGTATTGGAGTGATGGTGATTGCTACACTTTCCCACCTTTAGCAACATGGACCTCTCCCGCCATCAGATGGAATGATTTTCAATAGTGATGCAGACCCAGCAGTAACCTCTGCCAAGCTCTGGCTGTCCAGAGATATGTTTATACAGTGTCAGCAATGATTTTCGTTCACTGGATTTATCTTAATAACCTGTGCGTGGGAACCATCACAAACAGCAGACTTAACGTCGAGGTTGTAAGGAATGGGACTGACGAGGACTATGGTAACACATTCCGCCTTGCATAGTCCAAGAATGTAGTGGTCTTTGTCATTAGATCAATTTCACTCCTCTATCAAAAGCATTGTGCAGCTAAGCTGGAGAGCTGTCAGTCAGAGCTCGGGGGGTCTGGGCCTTGGGCTGATGTCACGAGGAATTTAAATGGACCCAACCTTCCGATATCGCACAATCGCTTCTTTCTCCAGAAACTTATCCACTTGTTTTCTAACCCCATTTGTACTATTTGCCACAATGGCCTTCCATGATAACACACAGCACCAACCTGCATTTCTAAAGCACCTGTAACATAGAAAGGCATCCCAAAGCGCTTCACAGAGGCTTGACCGAGAAAATGGATGCCAAGCCAAAGGAGATATTAGGAGGAGTGAGCAAAAGCTTAAAGGAACATAGGAACAAGAGGGCATTCAGCCCCTTGAGCCTGTTCAACCATTCAATTAGATCATGGCTGATCTGTACCTCAACTCCATTTACATAAGAAATAGGAGCTGGAGTAGGCCATACGGCCACTCGAGCCTGCTCCGCCATTCAATAAGGTCATGGCTGATCTTCAACCTCAACTCCACTTTCCTGCCTGATCTCCATATCCCTTGATTCCCCGCAAGTCCAAAAATCTATCGATCTCAGCCTTGAATGTACTCAATGACTGAGCATCCACAACCCTCTGGGGTAGAGAATTCCAAAGATTCACAACCGTCTGAGTGAAGAAATTCCTCCTCATCTCAGTCCTAAATGGCCGACCCCTTATCCTGAGACTGTGACCCCTGGTTCTAGAACTTTACTGAGGCCGAAACTGGCCACTTTGAGAATGGGATCTCCCGACTTCTCCGAAGTCAAGATGTTGTCGGGTTTCAGGTCCCGGGGCACGATGTGGTTCTTGTGCAAAAAAGCGATGATGTTGGGCACTGTTTTCAAATCTTATAATGGAAAAGAAATGACTGAACAATAAACTATGAACATCATTATCTGTATATTAAATAACCAGTGTACCATTTTTGTAGAATGCTAACAATTTTTTTATATACAGATTACCTCTGCATTTTTTTTTGCATTTCCTGCTTCTATTTCCAAGTATTGAAAATGTAAGAGCAACTGAACATTTTGTTTTGTACTTGCTAAATATAGCATTCAGTTAACAGTTCTCTGTGTAACACTGTTTAAGTGAAAAACTTTGGATTTGCCTGAAATGATTGACATTTACATTATATTGCCGTTCATCAAAATGAAAGTGTTATAGGATAGCAAAATACTGCGGATGCTGGAAATCCGAAGTAACAACAGAAAACGCTGGAAAAACTCAGCAGGCCAGGCAGCATCCGTGGAGAGAGAAACAGAGTTAATGTTTCAGGTCGAAGACCTTTCGTCAGAACTGGAAAAAGCAGGAAATGAAATAGATTTAAAGCAAGTATAAAGCTGGGAAAAGGGGAAGGGGATGAAAGAACAAAAGGAGAGATTAAGAGACATTGAGAGACATTAGGAGATGATCAAGGCAAGAGGAGGTGTTAATGTGACAGGTTGAGGCTAAAAGAAGTGTGAAATGCTCTGGCAGAATGAAGGACAGCTGCCAGCTTCTAGGAGGGAAAAATAGGGGGGGGGCAAATAAAAGGGTGGATGAAAAAATAAAATATAAATGTGATAGGGGCCGAGGTTATGATCTAAAATTGTTGAACTCGATATTGAGTCCAGAGGGCTGTAGGGTGCCTAAACGAAAGATGAGGTGCTGTTCCTCGAGCTTACGCTGAGCTTCCGTGGAACAGTGTAATAGACCGAGGACGGTAAGGTCAGAGTGGGAGTGGAGCGGTGAATTAAAGTGACAGGCCACCGGGAGCTCGGGGTCCCCCTTACGGACTGAACGGAGGTGTTCCGCAAAGCGGTCACTCAATCTGCGTTTGGTCTCCCCCTTTTCCCAGCTTTATCCTTGCTTTAAATCTATTTCATTTCCTGCTTTTTCCAGTTCTGACAAAAGGTCTTCAACCTGAAACGGTAACTCTGTTTCTCTCTCCACGGATGCTGCCTGGCCTGCTGAGTTTTTCCAGTGTTTTCTGTTGTTATTTTGAAAGTTTTATAGATTTGACTTGGTGCTGGGTCCGGCCTCCTGGAGAGGACGTACTGCTTCAAGTGGCCACCATTGCAGAACTCCATGTCGAACCACATGTAGCAAGGCTCGCTGGCCCCGAGGATCTGCTCACCCTTCAGCCTGCCGCTCTCGGAGGAGGCATTTTGGCCAATCGGAGCAGCTGGTCTGTGATGGACAGCTGCCTTAACCAATCAGAGCTTCCCGCTATGTGAGCGACAGCTGCCTCAACCAATCGTAGTGCTGCCGTTGGGGATCTGCCCACCCGGAAGGTGATGGGCCAATGAAGGCAATGCTTAAAGCTTCGACCAGTCACAGCACGGCTTTGCTCCGCACAGTCCCCGCCTCCCACAGACACTGATGGAGTGAACCAATCGCTGAGGACAAGGGCGATGTTTCAGCTAGGACAAGGGTGATGGGTGAATGGGTCTTGCTGCAGGATAGGATAAGGGCAGCAGAGTTTTGGATGAGCTTAAGTTTATGGAGGGAGGAGAATGGGACACCAGCCTTGAGACCATGGAATAATCTAGTCTGGAGGTGACATAGGCATGGATGATAGTTTCAGCAGCAGATGGGCTGAGGTACGGGCGGATGCAGGTAGAGGTAGAAGTAGGTGGTCTTTGTGATGGAGAGGATATGGGGTCAGAAGCTCAGCTCAAAGTCAAACAGGACGGCGAGGTTGCGAACTGTCTGGTTCAGCCTGAAGCAGTGGCCTGGGATTGGGATGCAATCGGTGGCAAGGGTACAGACTTTGTTGTGGGAGCTGAAGACATGGTTTCAGTTTTCCCAATGTTTAGGTGGAGGAAATTGTAGCTCAGACTGGATGTCAGACAAGCAATCTGATGACACAGAAGCAGTGAAGGGGTCAAGACAGGTGGTGGAGAGCTAGAGCTGGGTGTCATCAGCATAAATGTGGAATCTGACTCCATGGGCTGGATTTTGATACTGGGGCGGGTTGGGGTCGTGTCATCCACTTTTCGTGTTATCCACCCGACTGCAATTGGATGTGGGAGATTGATGCGATTTTCACCTAATTGGACAATTGAGTTCCAGCATGTGGGAACCCATGAACCAATTAGTGTTTTCAGTCTGAAAGTCGCCTCTGATGATGTCATCATCGCTGCTGCATTGAAGGTCTTCAGAGACTGCCTGGCCTTTGCTGTGAGAGGACCTGGATGCAAAATGAGCAGCAGCAGCCCTAAGTCTGCTCCCAGATATTTTTACATCACCACCACTCCCAGATATGTCTCCTCTCCATCCATTCATATATGCATCCATCCACATAGCCATCCACATAGCCATCCATATTTGCCATCCATATATGCCTGCCTGCCATGCTCCCGCCAGGTTTCACATTCGTGGTTCAGAACAGGCGTGCTTCATGTAGAAAAAGGGTTAAAATCACAAAGGCCTTTCAAAATGGCATTATAGAGCCAATTTAGTGCTTGTTAAGGGCCTTAACAGCCTATCCCGCCTCTTAGAGGCGGGACGGAGTCGGGACCAGCAGACACGATTTAATGAAAATTGCGTGGAGGCAGGATGGAGGCGGGCTTGTGCCCGCCCGTCAATTTTCGCAATTTTAACCCCCCATATGCCTCCAAACCCGCCTCCATGGGTCAATGAAAATCCAGCCCACAGTGTTTTTTTCAGGAGGGGGTGATGACAGCAGTTTAGAAGGGAGGGGGATAGTACCTGAGGAGAGGAAACCATTTACAATGTCAGCTAACATGGGGGTCAGGAAGGGAAGTTGGGTGGTCAGCAGTTTAGTGGGAAGGAGCAAGAGGTAGGACTCATGGATAAGATGAGCTCAGAGAGGATGTGGGAAAATGGGAGAGATTTTGTTCCCCGACTCTAGTATTCTTTTTCAAAATATGTCCACCTTCCCTCCTGTGTCATTCCTAACTTTCAAACTTTTAACTTTTGGACAATTTGACTGGATCTATTTTGCCAGTTCCCTTCATTATGCGATCACTTCAATTAGGTTACATCAAAATCACAAGCCCAACCTCCTCAATAGTTCCTCATAACTTGGATTCTGATATGTGGAATAGCGATAGGTGGCCAGAACTGTACACACTACCCCAGATAGGGTCAGAGAAATGCTATACACAGATACAACGCAGTCTCTAATTTGGACCTCATCCCACTACTAATATAACCTCGTACATGCAGTGAGCTGATTGTTTCACAGCTCGATCTAACTATATTCCATAGATTATGGGGTGATATGATAGAAGTGTTTAAAATTATGAAGAGATGGAACAGAGCAAAAAGAAAAAAGAAAGCCTTTCATTTATATAATGCTTTTCATGACCTCAGGATGTCCTAAAGCACTTTAAAGCCAATCAAGTACTTTTGAAGTGTAGTCACTGTTGTTAAGTAGACAAATGCAGCAGCTAATTTGCGCACAGCAAGCTCCCTTAAACAGCAATGAAATAAATGACCAGATAATCTGTTTTAGTGATGTTGGTTAAGGGATAAATATTGGCCAGGACACCAGGGAGAATTACCTTGCTCTTCTTCAAATAGTGTCATGGCATCCACCTGAAAGGGCAAACAGGGGCTCGGTTTAACGCTTCATCCAAAAGTCAGCACCTCCAACAGTGCAGCGCTCCCTCACTACTGCACTGGAGTGTCAGACCTAGATTATGTGTTCAAGTGTCTGGCGTGGGATTTGAACCCACAACTTTCTGACTCAGAGGTGCTATCACTGAGCCAAGGGTGACAGAGTAAGTAGAAGCATTCTGTTTCCAGTGGTTGAGGGGTCTAGAATGAGGTGACATCGATATAAGATTAAATGTAAGAGATTTAGGACAGAGAGCAGGAGAAACTTCTTTGCACAGAGGTTGTGGAACCAGTTAGTGATTGAAGCAGAGACCATGACCTAGAATTTCCTCAGAGCTGTTCCTGCTCCACTGCCGTAACTTGGCCGGAAGTGTGGCAGAAACTCTGAGTGATGAGGTAGCAGACCAGGAGTGCCCCTTTCTGCCTCATTGGCATATCTGCAATGGGCCTGAGTCTGCTGACAGACGGTCATTCCAGGAAAGCCTCAAGGACTCTGGGGCAACGTAAAGAGGGTGGAGACCCAGCAAAATTTTTCTCCTCTCCCTTTTGCTGACCTTTGCACCCAAGTAAATAGGTGTGCCCCGGAGGCAAATGTCAGCTCCCCTGGGCATTCTAAATCTGGTCCCAGATGATGCCCAACCTCAGCTTTATATACCATGACTGCTCATTTCCTGCAATTGCTCCTGACACGATTGGCTGTTCAATCAGCCGAGGAAAGAGCCAATCCTGCACCACCACTCGAGACAGGCCTTCCTCCTCTGGGGTTTGGTCAGGCAATACACAGATTTGAATCCAGCCAGATGGATCAGGAGAAAGTTTTCTCTCTCTCCTGGCTGTAAGACCCTATGGGGGAAAAATTCAGTTGGTTGCGCCTCCCGTTAGCGCCATAAGAGGGCGCTAATGGGGCGCAAAGCAACTAGCGCCCGGGCACGGCGATGTTTGCGCTGCTCGCGAAATTAACTTAACATTTTGCGGCGGCGCTAAACACTACCGCCACGATCTCCTGCGCCGGCAGATCGTGACGTCAGTCGAGTGCGCAACGCCCCGGTAGCGCCCCGGAGCAGATATTGAGTGGCGCCCCCTGCCTTACCGCCTGCCGCTAGCAACGACAGGTTGAGGGGAGCATTTTGCAGTCAGGAAGGGAGCGCTATTTAAAGGCGACCGCTTCCTGCCTTTTATTGTTGGTGACATTTTTGAACCACGCATTCTGAGAGAGAGAGAGAGAGACTTCTGGAGAGATTCAACGCTGTGTGAAGGAGTTTTGGGTACTGAGCAGCACTTTGCAGGTTCATTTTGATTTGCCCTTCCTTGTATCGATTTAGAAGAGACTGTGGGGGTTGCACTCTGAGGTCTTTCCCTGGGCCTCTCCATTGTTGTTTCCAGCAGATTTGATGTACAGGTCTCTCCAGGCCGAGATTCAAGGCTGCAATAAGCAGGATGTGGATGGAAAGCAAGATCAACCCTCCCCTTTAAGAGCTGGCTGGCGCCATTGTGTGTGTGTTCCATTGCTGACTGACATCACATAAGCTTCGCCAGCGCTCTGAGTTAGCGCCTCACTCCTCGGCCTTTGCACCTTAAGACAGGTGTGAAGCGCCTGATTTAGCGCTCCAATCACCTCCAGGGGCGATAAAAGTCAAGTTTGCAGTCGGAGGCGATAATTAGCGCCAGGCGCTAATCTTTGCGCCCGGCCAATAATTGCGCCCCAAATGGGACGATACTGATGAGTTTGGGCATGGGCCCATCATGCAAAAATACCCCTAATTTGGCACAAAAGGGTGAATTCTCTTTCTCACACTCCCAGGGCAGAGCCTCCACAACTGGGAGCTCATCTTTTGAAATTGTGCATACGAATCAATAATTCCCCATCCACTCATGGATCATTTCCTCGTGTGTGCTCCCATTGGATAAGGCTCCACATTGGAAGAGGGCAAGTGTTAGATTCAACCTTAAATTTCCAATCTTAACTCAGAGAAGCCAAATGACGGCTGGTGTGAGGAATAGAAAAGACACACTAGGGGCATTCTTTTCAGTAAGAAGCATATTGGTGCAGCTGGGGAGGGGAGGTTAACTCTGCATTCAGCCCACATCATATCTGACCTGGTTTGAGGAGCATGCTGTCAGCCTTGGCTCAATGGGTAGTACTCTTGCCTCTAGCACCAAAAGGTTGTGGGTTCAAGTCCCACTCCAGAGACTTTGAGCACACAAGCTAGGCTGTTACTTCATTGTCGGAGGTGGCATCTTTGGGATGATTTAAACTGAGGTCCCATCTTCTGTCTTGGGTGGGAGTAAAAGATCCCATGGCACTATTCAAAGATAGAGCAGGAAGTTTTTGTGTCCTGGCCAATATTTATTCCTCAACCAATATCTGAAACAAATTATCTGGTCACTTATCTCATTGCTGTTTATGGGACCTTGCTCTGCACAAATTGGCTGCTGCATTTCCTGCATTACAACTGTGACTACACTTTAAAAGTACTTCATTGGCTGTAAAGCGCTTTGGGACATCCTGAGGCCGTGAAAGGCGCTATATAAAGGCAAGTCTTTGTTTTTTTTTTCTTTTTAACACTCACATTGCAAGCATAAAATGCGAATAGTTTTCACTCTCCAGGACTGACAAAACCTTCAATTTGAGCTGCACAAAATCCACCAAAAGGTGTTCCCGAATTCTCAAAACAACATTGAAACTGAGCGAAAGTTAAGAAAATCAGTTGGTGCGGCAGATCGTCAAACAGTTCAAGGCACATCACCTGCTTGACTAGAAGATCGAGTAAAGGAGAGGTCGAACCTTACCTTTGACGAGGAGGAGGAAGAGGCTCACCAGTTGAAACATCTGAAATGTTCTGTCAAAACTGCACCAAGTCACCGATTGCACCATGAGTTCTAGTCTTCAGTCTCACTGATGCTATTTTTATTCGAAGTCTTCGAACCCATGAGTCACGTTGGCTCCAAACTGTTTGACACTCAGTTGCAAGTGCTGCTGCCTTTTCTCTGTCTCGTGGCATTGAGACGACAGCTAGTCTGTGATGTGGCTGCTGGCACATTGCTGGGATAATTGGTTGCACACTGTGTCTCCGCTTCTACTACAATATCTGCATTCAATGTTACTGCAACTTAACTCTTCCTTTTCCAATCAGCCACTTTATTGGAGTGAGCAGCTTTTCTCCGCTGTCTGTTCTTGGTGTAATGTCCACTCTTGGCCGGGGATTAAAATGGGATTAGGGCCCCGACTGGTTTCAGGCAGGTTGATTACATTTCTTATTTATGAGCTTGTTACTAATTCAGTTGGTTCAAGGCAACGTCGTGGCACTGCCATGAGAGGTAGGAAGTGGGATTGAACCCCAGTCCCAGACACAGCTGGGATTGAACCGCAGCTCCAGACACGGCTAGGGTTGGCCTCACAGTCCCAGACATGGCTGGGATTGACCCCCAGTCCCAGACAGAGCTAGGGTTGGCCTCACAGTCCCAGACACGGCTAGGGTTGGCCTCACAGTCCCAGACACGGCTAGGGTTGGCCTCACAGTCCCAGACACGGCTGGGATTGAACCGCAGCTCCAGACACAGCTGGGATTGGCCCCCAGTCGCAGACACGGCTAGGGTTGGCCTCACAGTCCCAGACACGGCTGGGATTGACCCCCAGTCCCAGACACAGCTAGGGTTGGCCTCACAGTCCCAGACACGGCTGGGATTGACCCCCAGTCTCAGACACAGCTAGGGTTGGCCTCACAGTCCCAGACACGGCTGGGATTGACCCCCAGTCCCAGACACAGCTAGGGTTGGCCTCACAGTCCCAGACACGGCTGGGATTGACCCCCAGTCTCAGACACAGCTAGGGTTGGCCTCACAGTCCCAGACACAGCTAGGGTTGGCCTCACAGTCCCAGACACGGCTGGGATTGACCCCCAGTCTCAGACACAGCTAGGGTTGGCCTCACAGTCCCAGACACGGCTGGGATTGACCCCCAGTCCCAGACACAGCTAGGGTTGGCCTCACAGTCCCAGACACGGCTGGGATTGACCCCCAGTCCCAGACACAGCTAGGGTTGGCCTCACAGTCCCAGACACGGCTGGGATTGACCCCCAGTCTCAGACACAGCTAGGGTTGGCCTCACAGTCCCAGACACGGCTAGGGTTGGCCTCACAGTCCCAGACACGGCTGGGATTGACCCCCAGTCTCAGACACAGCTAGGGTTGGCCTCACAGTCCCAGACACGGCTAGGGTTGGCCTCACAGTCCCAGACACGGCTGGGATTGGCCCCCAGTCCCAGACACGGCTAGGGTTGGCCTCACAGTCCCACACACAGCTGGGATTGGCCCCCAGTCCCAGACACGGCTAGGGTTGGCCTCACAGTCCCAGACACAGCTGGGATTGGCCCCCAGTCCCACACACAGCTGGGATTGACCCACAGTCCCACACACAGCTGGGATTGACCCACAGTCCCACACACAGCTGGGATTGACCCACAGTCCCAGTCACGGCTGGGATTGACCCACAGTCCCAGACATGGCTGGGATTAGTCCCCCACTGTCCCATAAAATCTTGCCTAGAATTCCAGGCACCAGGAATCATGAGAGGAGTTGTGTTTTGTGTGTTAATGATGTTTTACCTGTTGAATACCCAGCCCATATTACCCTGAGGGACAGAAACACTCACTAACTCACCATGTTGTGGAGAGAGGTTCGGTCACCAAGAGGCTTCAAGTAACTTTTCCACTTTAAGGGGCATTCTCTTCATAAAAAAATAATTGGAGGAGGAGAAAAATGGTCAACCATGAACTATGACCTCACGAGCAAGGGACACAGTGATGTCATTTTTGCTACTCTGCCTAGAATAAGGTCCGAAAAGTAAAAACCCATGGGATCCAAGGAAAGTGGCAAGTTGGATCCAAAATTGGCTCAGTGGCAGGAAGCAAAGGGTAATGGTTGATGGGTGTTTTTGTGACTGGAAGGCTGTTTCCAGTGGGGTTCTGCAGGGTTCAGTACTAGGTCCCTTACTTTTTGTGGTATAGATCAATGATTTAGACTTCAATGTAGGGGACATGATTAAGAAGTTTGCAGATGATACAAAAATTGGCCGTGTGCTTATTAGTGAGGAAGCAAGCTGTAGACTGCAGGAAGATATCAATGGACTGGTCAGGTGGGCAGAAAAGTGGCAAATGGAATTCAATCCGGAGAAGTGTGAGGTAATGCATCTGGGGAGGGCTAACGCGGCAAGGGAATACACAATAGATGGTAGGATACTGAGAAGTGTAGAGGAACAGAGGGACCTTGGAGTGCATGTCCACAGATCCCTGAAGGTAGCAGGTAGATAAGGTGGTTCAGAAGGCATACTTTCCTTTATTAGCCGAGACATAGAATACAAGAGCAGGGGGGGGGGGTAATGCTTGAACTGTATAAAACACTAGTTAGGCCACAGCTAGAGTACTGCGTACAGTTCTGGTCACCACATGACAGGAAAGATGTGATTACACTAGAGAGGGTACAGAGGAGATTTACGAGGATGTTGCCAGGACTGGAGAATTTTAGCTATGAGGAAAGATTGGATAGGCTGGGGTTGTTTTCTTTGGAACAGAGGAGGCTGAGGGGAGATTTAATTGCGGTGTATAAAATTATGAGGGGCCTAGATAGAGTGGATAGGAAGGACATATTTCCCTTAGCAGAGAGGTTAATAAACAGGGGGCATAGATTTAAAGTAATTGGTAGAAGGATTTGAGGGGAGTTGAGGAGAAATGTTTTCACCCAGAGGGTGGTGGGGGTCTGGAACTCACTGCCTGAAAGGGTGGTAGAGGCAGAAACTGTCATCGCATTTAAAAATTACTTGGATGTGCACTTGAAGTGCCATAACGTACAGGGCTACGGACCAAGAGCTGGAAAGTGGGATTAGGCGGGATAGCTCTTTTTCGGCCGGCACAAACACAATGGGCCGAATGGCCTCCTTCTGAGCTGTAAACCTCTACAATTCTATGATTCTATAACAAGGTTTAGCAAAGTCTTTATTCAGATATAGGCCAGGATTATTCGATCAGACTCAGCTCACTGTTGGATGGGGAGGGATTACAAACAGTTCAGACAGTTTGGGGCTCGGATTACTGTCAGCTCAGTGGAAGTGTAGACCGAGTAATGAATCATTCTTCAATTCGGTCAAAGATCACGTTGGTTGCGAGATTCCTCACTTGGCTCGGAGTGATTGGTGGGCCTGTTAGTTGAAGATTTGAGCAATTGTTGCAGGAATCGTTTCAGACCAGCGGGAAATGTAGATATAAGTTAGAGCCAACGGCAGGTCTGTCAACAATCTGATAATTGTGATCAAGGTGAAAGGGTGCTCTGCAATGCTGGAATTCTCACGGGGCACATTCAGTCCCACGTGTGAGCAGGAGGCAGTGAATCAGTATGCGGCTAGCATAGTGAACACTGCACACTCTCCTTTGAGCAAACAGGTGGTCAAATGGCAGGGATTCCAGCACCGCAGCCGTGGAATTCATCAATCAGCAACATTATGGCTTCACCTCCATGTCACAAGGCCCGTTTTTGGTCTGCAGTTGTACAGGGCATTGGTGAGACCACACCTTGAGTACTGTGTGCAGTTTTGGTCGCCTTATCTGAGGAAGGATGTTCTTGCCATGCAAGGAGTTCAGCGAAGATTCACAAGGCTGATACCTGGGATGGCAGGAATGACGTATGAGGAGCGATTGGGTCGATTGGGCTTATACTCGCTGGAGTATAGAAGAATGAGAGGGGATCTCATCGAAGCATATAAAATTCTGACAGGTCTGGACAAACTAGATGCAGGAAGAATGTTCCTGATGGTCGGAGAGTCCAGAACCAGGGGTCATAATCTAAGGATAACGGATAAGCCATTTAGGACAGAAATTAGGAAGAATTTCTTCACCCAGAGAGTGGTGAACCTGTGGAATTCTCTACCACAGAAGTTAGTTGAGGTCAAGTCATTAAATATATTCAAGAATGAGTTAGATATATTTCATAAAGCTAAAGGTATCGAGGGATATGGGGAGAAGGCAGGTACAGGGTACTGAGTTTGGATGATCAGCCATGATCTCATCGAATGGCGAAGCAGGCTCGAGGGGCCGAATGGCCTGCTCCTGCTCCTATCTTCTATGTTTCTATGTTTTACCCATGGGGCCAAGCAGGGGGCAGTGGATAGTGTCATGGTGGACGGGACTCTTTAGGTATTTCCAGCATGGTGGGGAGGTGGCGGTGAGGATGGCAGGAGATGGCCGAGAGCATCGACTCTGTATCCAGTACTTACATGACCCTGGTAAAGGTCTGGAGAAGAGAACTAGGCGTGACTATTGTACTCATATGGCAGATGACCGTAAGGTATAAGGACAACGGTTAAAGGTCAGTGCGTGGGAGGGAATTGCTGCTCTGAAGTCTGACAGTGAAGGTCAGCATTTGAACTTTCGGGAAGTGTGAGTAGCGGAGATAGATGTCAGTTGGTGAAGGAAGTGCCAAAATACAGATGAATCTGACACTTTCGGAGCAGGCTAGTATCAACGAGCAACTGGTGTGGCCCTGACTCAGTCCTCTCACTGGCTTCAGTGGATGTAAATGCTAATTCCATAAACAGGGGATCACACCGTGTCCTCGGTGACCTACATTGACTCCTGCTCCCCCAACCCCTCAAATTTAAAATTCTCATCCTTGTGTTTAATTCCCTTCATAGCCTCGTCCCATCCTATCTCTGTAGTCTACTCCAACCCTAAAACCTCGCCGAACTCGCTCTTCTTCCAATTCTGGCCTCTTGTCCATCCCCCACTCCCTTCGCCTTACCATTGGCGGCCGTGCCTTCAGCTGTCTAGGCCCACGCTCTGGAATTCCCTCCCGAATGTTTTCCGCCTCTCCGCCTCTGTCTCCTCTTTTAAGACCCTCCTTAGAATCAACCTCTTTGACCAAGCTTTTGGTCGTCCCTGCTAATATTGTCTGCTTTTGCCTGATTAGGTTTCTGTGAAGGGTATGGGAGGTGTTTAAGGCGCAAGACCGTCTGCTCTCAGGTGGAATAAAAGACGCCAGGGCACTATTTCAAAGAAGCGCAGGGGAGTTCTCCCCGGTGTCCTGGCCAATATTTATTCCTCAATCAACATCACTAAGATAGATTATCTGGTCCTTATCACATTGCTGTTTGTGGGAGCTTGCTGTGCGCAAATTGGCTGCTGCGTTTCCCACATTACAACAGTGACTGCACTTCAAAAAGTACTTCATTGTCTGTAAAGCGCTTTGGGACATCCTGAGGTCATGAAAGGTGCTATAGAAATGCAAGTTTCTCTTTTCTTTTCTTTTTTTTGTCAACCGACGGGGGCCTGTGAGAGGTGCGAGCTGTGTGTAACCGAGTCCAATTCCCGTTGTGACACCACCACACAATGCTGCTTTTCAGACGATGCTTGCTCACAGCTGGAGGGTTGGACTGGCTCCGAATGATGGTCTGTCACTCGAATAGCCCCTCGCAGTGCTTGAGGGCTGATTGGTTGAACAGATTGTGCCCAACACACCACACCGCATCGGAACTAGATTAAAGAAAAATCATAGAGGGAGCAGAGAGAGCAGAGAGAAGGAGCGAGAGAGTAGAGGGAGAGAGAGACAGAGAGAGAGAGACAGAGAGAGACAGAGAAAGAGAGAGAAAAAGAGAGAGAAAGACAGAGAGACAGAGAGAGAGAGAAGCAGAGATAGAGGGAGCAGAGAGAGAGAGCGCCAGAGAGAGAGACAGAGAGAGACAGAGAAAGAGGGAGAAAGAGAGAGAGAGAAAGACAGAAAGAGAGAGACAGAGAAAGAGAGAGAGACACAGAGAGACAGAGAGAGAGAGAGAGAGACAGAGAGAGAGAGAGAGAGAGCAGAGAGAGAGAGACAGAGAGAGAGAGAAGCAGAGATAGAGGGAGCAGCGAGAGAGAGAGCGCCAGAGAGAGAGAGACAGAGAGAGACAGAGAGAGAGAGAGAGAGAGCAGAGGGAGAGAGACAGAGAAAGAGAGAAGCAGAGATAGAGGGAGCAGCGAGAGAGAGAGCGCCAGAGAGAGAGAGACAGAGAGAGACAGAGAAAGAAAGAGAAAAAGAGAGAGAAAGACAGAGAGAGAGAGAAAGAGAGAGAGACACAGAGAGACAGAGAGAGAGAGAGACAGAGAGAGAGACAGAGAGAGAGAGATAGAGAAGAGAGAGACAGAGAGCGAGAAAGAGAGAGAGAGAGACAGAGAGAGAGACACAGAGAGAGAGAGAAAAAGAGAGAGACAAAGAGAGAGAGAGAAAGAGAGACACAGAGAGAGAGAGACAGAGAGAGAGAGAGCAGAGAGAGACAGAGAGAGAGAGAGCAGAGAGAGACAGAGACAGAGAGAGACAGAGACAGAGAGAAAGAGAGAGAGAGACAGAGAGAAAGAGAGAGTGAGAGCAGGGAGAAAGAGACAGAGAGAGAGAAAGAGAAATAGAGACAAAGCGAGATAAAGAGAGACAGAGACAGACATGGAGAGAGAGAAACAGACAGAGAGAGACAGAAACAGAGAGAGGCAGAGAAGCAAAGACATGGAGAAATAGACAGAGAGAGAGAGACAGAGCTGGAGAGAAAGAGACAGATAACAGAGAGAGACAGAGATAGTAACACATTGAGAGAGACAGAGAGAGAGACAGAGGGAATGTATTTGTGGGCACCAGATGATGTAAGCTGTGAAATCTGATGGATCAATGCTCAGTAATTTAACCCTCATCATACTCACGATTCATTCACTGGGAATTTCCTCAGGACTTCTCCTGCTCTGCTGTTGTAACTGTGGGGGACCCCCATTTTCACACATAAATGGGACACTTATGGAGTGGGAGTGGGAAAGGCCCCAAGGAATTCCCCACCATCAACATCCTGGGGGTCACCACTGACCAGAAATTTAACTGGACCAGCCACATAAATACTGTGCAACAAGAGCAGGTCAGAGGCTGGGTATTCTGCGGCGAGTGTCTCACCTCCTGACTCCCCAAAGCCTTTCCACCATCTACAAGGAACAAGTAAGGAGTGTGATGGAATATTCTCCACTTGCCTGGATGAGTGCAGCTCCAACAACACTTAAGAAGCTCGACACCATCCAGGACAAAGCAGCCCGCTTGATTGGCACCCCATCCACCACCTTAAACATTCACTCCCTCCACCACCGGCATTCCGTGGCTGCAGTGTGTACCATCTACAAGATGCACTGCAGCAACTCGCCAAGGCTTCTTCGGCAGCACCTCCCAAACCCGTGACCTCTTCCACCTAGAAGGACAAGGGCAGCATGGGAACACCACTACCTCCAAGTTCCCCTCCAAGTCACACACCATCCTGATTTGGAAATATATCGCTGTTCCTTCATCGTCGCTGGGTCAAAATCCTGGAACTCCCTACCTAACAGCACTGTGGGAGTACCTTCACCACACGGACTGCAGCGGTTCAAGAAGGCGGCTCACCACCACCTTCTCCAGGGCAATTAGGGAGAAGCAATAAATGCTGACCTTGCCAGCGATGCCCACATCCCAGGAACGAATTTTTAAAAATCCCTCTGATGGGTTTTTTGGGGTGCAAGTTTTATGAGGGTTGCCTTATACACGAGTATTTATGTTAATCAGACTCGTACACAGATGTAGAATAATCTTATTATTAATCAGCAGCCAATCAGCAGGACCATTCCAGCCAGCCCTGGGGAGGTGGGGATGGAGGCGGGACTGCCGGGAAAATGGCAGAATTTGGGGGCAGGTGCCCAACTCGCCTCCGTGCCATCTTGCCAGGAGGCGGGTAGCCATCCTGTGCTGGGTCCCGTCTCCATGGAGGCGGGAAGGGATTAAAGCCTATTAACTGCCTGTTAACAAGTAGTTAACAGGCAGAAAATAGGCTTATCACCATTGTGCCCTCACAAGTGCAGGCTTCCCGAAGGCTCCGAACCCCGTCAGCTCAGCGAGTCGAGAAGTGGGTCTGCGGGGGTCGGAGGGTCCAAAAGTGTGCTGTAGAGGTGAGTGATGGGTGCAAGTGTGGAGAGGTGAGTATCTGAGGTAAGTGGAAAGTGTTAGAAAAAGTGTGCTTACCTTTGTTTCTTCCTGCAGGCTTCAGTCGGTGGGTATGCGGAGAGTCTCACACCTCCGCGGTAGAGATGACAGATGGCCGTTGCATTCTCAGATGCAACAACCATCTCATTTCTGCAAAAGAAAGAGGTTTAATGAGGTCTTGAATTCAAGACCTCATCAAACTACAGAGAATGTCACTGTTTGACAGCTTCACAGAGCTGTCAAACGATGACAATTCATCTGTCAAAAATTTTTGACAGATGAAACGTCATATGTTGACGTTCTCTGCAACCGGCTTTCCCTTAATTGGCCTGCTAGGCCCGCTGGGCGGGCTTAACAAGGTCAATCAAGGAAAAATAGTGTGGGTTGACCAGAAGTTGATGGAGGCGGGACTGAAACCCGACAAGTGGGAGTCCCGCCTCCAAAAGCTCCCCATTGGCAAAATCACCCCCTACGTTTCCATGGCAACGCGCAGACCTGTCTATTGAGAGTTAATGGGGGAATTTAACTCACCCGAATCATGGGAAAAGGAGTGGGGGAGCAGTTAAAATGGAGCCATTCCATTCCCCCATTCCGTTCCTGCCCATCTACCATTTTAACCCAGCTGGTTTTGATGGCGGAGGAGCTCCAGCGAGAGCCTCATTAATAATTGCCTGAAACAGGCGGGTTCTTTGGACACCCGTCGGTAGGCCCCTTTCAAAGTGACACCAGCCACATCGCCGGTGTTACCGGGGCTGTAAAGCTCCCAAACCATTCTCAGGCTGTTAGCACCCCTTTTATGCCAGGCGAAGGCAGTGAGAATCGACGCCCTGGGCTGGAATTTTCTGGGGTCCGTGCGACGCAATCGGAGGCGGGTCGGGTGGGAAATTTGAAAAAGGTCGGAGTGGGTCGGGAACCCGCCGTCATCCCGCCCCCACGCGCCTTTCCCTTGGGCGCGTTTTCCGGTGCGGCAGCGACCCGACCGGCAGAGGCGGGCGACCTAATTGAACTCATCATCAGCTTGTTGTCAGACACTTAAATGCCTTTTTCCCCCTTTCTTTCAAATTTCCCTGGCTGTCCACGGGATTCACACAGCTCGGGAACCACATCTGTCACTCTGAGGCGGAAGTTGAGTGGCCATTGATCCAGCTGATTACTTGACAGCATCAAAAGTACTATAAAAGCTTCCACCTCACAGCTGATCACTTTCCTCAGGCAGAAACTGTTGCTGACTACATTTCCAGCACAGATTTAACTTTCTGCAGGCTGCAAGGGGTAAAAATTCAGTTGGTTGCGCCTCCCGTTAGCGCCTTAAGAGGGCGCTAATGGGGCGCAAAGCCACTAACGCCCGGGCACAGCGATGTTTGCGCCGCTCGGGAACTTAACTAGACATTGTGCGGCGGCGCTAAACTTTACCGCTGCGACCACCTGCGTGCGCAGATTGTGACGTCATTCCATGGTGCAACGCCCTTGTGGCGCCCCGGAGCGGAAATTGAGTGGCGCCCCCTGCCTTACCGCCTGGCGCATCCAACGACCGGAAGACTGGAACGCTATCAATCGCTGTGGGGCTGGGGGGGGGGCGCTATTTAAAGGGGGCCTCTTCCTGTCTTTTTCTGTGGTTGACATTTTTGCACCACTCGTTCTGAGAGAGAGAGAGAGATTCGGAGAGAGAGAAAGACAGACTTCTGCATTGAGTCAACGCTTTGTGAGGTCGTTTTGCCTACTGATCCTAACAGTTGGCCCCCCCCCCCCCCCGCTTTAAGAACTGGCCGGCGCCAGTGTGTCTGTGTTCCCTCGCTAACTGGCAGCACCTGCGCTGCGCTCGCGCGCTAAGTTAGCGCCTCACTGCTCAGCCTTTGCGCCTTAAGACAGGTGTGCAGCGCCTGATTTAGCGCTCCACTCACCTCCCGGGGCGGTAAAAGTGAAGTTTCCAGTCAGTGGCGATAATTAGCGCCAGGCGCTAATATTTGCGTCCAGACGATATTTGCGCCCCAAACGGGGCGCGACCTAATTTTTCCCCCCAAGTGTTTCCAACAAAGTCTCCATCCAGTGTCACCTCATTGGAAGAACTCTCTCACCATTGACAGAATGCTTCTGTGATCTGTACTTCACCTGCCGTCTATTCCATCAACATGGGTGCCGTTTATACTCTCTCACCTTGGTCCTCAGAATCTGACCACAATGAGCCCCAACAACAGCAGCACCAGGCACACCAGCAGCACCAACAACAACACCAACCTTCTCCACAACCACCTGATGCTGCACAGGACAGAGGGCATCAGCACCCGAGCACATTGCTGCCCGGGAGGCCAGAGATGGCCTCATCATGGCTGTCACATGCTGCGCCAGGTTAGCACCACCCCACAGCAACACCATAAACCATCCCCACAATGTCCAAGCCATTCCTTTCACAGTGATCACCATTGGTGGAGGTACTGTTATGTCTCACCATTCACGCAACTCACTAAGCCACTTCCAAAGGTGCACACAAATTTCTCCAAGAAAGTGGTGAAAATAAAGATTTTTATGGTTGAGATCACATTAATGGAAACTTGACATTAACATTGAATAAAACACCCAAGTCGCTACCCTTGTAAATCTACTTATGTGTCATCTTTCTCGTACGCGTACTTCTACGAGGTGCTACCCCTTTGGCTTCAGCAGAGGTAGAGGCAGCCTGCTCACTTCATGCTGCAACTGCTTAGACACTCTTGGTAGATGTCCTCTGGGTTTTGGAGCCTGTGATGGCCCCGCCAAAATCTGTTCCTCCTGCAACTGTGCAGGGGCAGACTCGGCCATCACGATCTGAGGAGGCATCTGGGGCTCTGACTGAGGGGGGTGGCAATGGTGAGAAGACTGAACGCTTTGAGAGGAGCCCCCACTTCCATGTCCCCTCTCACCATCATCCCTCTCATGGGCACTTCTCTGCTCACAAGGAGCTGGAGAGCACCTTGCTGCACAGCAGTGGGGCCATGAGGACCCAAGTCTATGTTGACATCCCTCCTCTATGAGCCTCTTCCATCTGTTCTCCATAGCTGACATGTGCTCATGTGAGTGGCGCATTAGCTGCTCCATGCAGGTGGCCATCCTATCCATGGAAGAGCACATCGTCGCCATCGCCTGCGACATGATGGTGCTTCTTTCTTTCTTTCGCGGTTCTGATGGACGTTTCTGATCCATGACACTGGTCAGGAATTTCTAAAACTCGCCGAATATACGGCAGTGGAACTGGAGCAGCTCCAAGGAAATTCCTGGCCATTGTGTTTTCTCTGCACCTTGGCCAACATTCCTCCCTCAACCAACACCACCAAAAAACAGATTGTCTGGTGACTTATTCCGTTGATGTATAAGATCCCGTGGCACTATTTCAAAGACGAGCAGGGGAGTTCTCCCTGGTGTCCTGGCCGATATTCATCCCTCAACCAACATCACTAAAACAGATCATCTGGTCATTATCTCATTGCTGTTTGTGGGAGCTTGCTGTGCGCAAATTGGCTGCCACGTTTCCTACATTACAACAGTGACTAGACTCCAAAAAAAGTACTTCATTGACTGTAAAGCGCTTTGGGACGTCCTGAGGTCATGAAAGGTGCTATAGAAATGTTTTTTCTTTCCATAAAATGATTGGTTCATTTGCCTACATGACACATGTGAGAAGTCGCACAACACCAGGTTATAGTCCAACAGTCTTATTTGAAATCACAAGCTTTTGGAGCGCTGCTCCTTCGTCAGGTGACTTCACCTGACGAAGGAGCAGCGCTCCGAAAGCTTGTGATTTCAAATAAAACTGTTGGACTATAACCTGGTGTTGTGCGACTTCTCACATTTGTCCACCCCAGTCCAACACCGGCATCTCCACATCATGGCTACATGACACAGTCATTGCCCTGTAATTCCTAATATGTGAAGCACTCTGGGCAGTTTCTGAAAGTTGTGGTGAGGAGCAATATATATTTCTTTCTTTTCGAACAGTCAGACCTAAAAACAAAAGTACGAAACAAAACCAAACATTCCTTCCCGACCCTCAGGATGTGAAGTTAATCACAGCCCTCTCGGCACATTCCCCCAGTGCTCACAGAGTCTGCTTCCCCCTCACGACACGAACATCTGTCGGCTATAGCAAGTGCCTGACTGATTCCCCTGCCCTCCCCTCGCAGATGTGGAGGAAGTGCTTGAGCGTCTCTGCTTCGGGGCATAAAAAGCTCTTTCAACCTTTACAAGGTCTCATTTTCGTAGAGCAACAACATTCAAAAAATGAATTATAAAGCGAGTTGGGTTTTTTTTTCCTTCTAAATTTAATTTAAAGGATACAAGATGAATATAAACTGCAGATGTTTCTTGGAATCTATTTTGCCGCACAGGATTGAACGATTGTAATCTGCAATAAATTATTTATTACAGAAAACTTTTGCATTGCGAAGAAGGTTCAGTGAAACTGTCTAAAAACCAGAGATAGGCTGGCAGGACCTGTCAGACGCCCAGGTGTCCCAGCCCCAGACCCATCCCAATCCAAGTCCCACATCGCCCAGCCCCGCTCCAGTGCCGTCAGTCCCATCTCCCACACACTGTCCCGTTGCTGCCCGACTCTCAGAGCCTCGCCGCTACTCCAGGCCCAACCCCAGTCCCCAGCGGTTGGCCCCTCAGATCTCCCAATACTCCCAGTGCTGCCTCAGCTCAGACTGCCAGACTCTGGCCCGGCACCAGGGCCCTCTCACCCCAGCCTGAGTTTCCTTTACTTCAGATCTCCCAGTCTCACCCCCAGAGTTGCCTAACCCTTGTAATGACTGTGTATACGTGCGTGTTTGTTTCTGTGTGTGTTTGTGTCTGTGTATCTGAGTGTGTCTGTGTGTGTTTGTGTATGTGTATCTGTGTGTGTGTGTGTGTGTGTCTGAGTGTGTCTGTGTGTGTATGTGTCTGTGTGTCTGTATGTGTGTGTGTGTGTCTGTACGTCTGTGTGTCTGTGTTTGTGCCTGTCTATGTGTTTGCGTCTGTGTTTGTGTCTGTCTGTGTGCCTGTCTGTGTGTTTGCGGCTGTGTGTGTCTGTGTGCGTTTGTGTGTGTGTCTGAGTGTGTCTGTGTGTGTATGTGTCTGTGTGTCTGTATGTGTGTGTGTGTGTCTGTACGTCTGTGTGTCTGTGTTTGTGCCTGTCTATGTGTTTGCGTCTGTGTTTGTGTCTGTCTGTGTGCCTGTCTGTGTGTTTGCGGCTGTGTGTGTCTGTGTGCGTTTGTGTGCTTGCGGCTGTGTGTGTCTGTGTGTGTGTGTCTGTGTGTGTCTGTGTGTTTGTGTCTGTGTGTGTCTGTGTCTGTGTGTCTCTGTGTTTGTGTCTGTCTGCGTGTTTGCGGCTGTGTGTGTCTGTGTGTTTGCGTCTTTGTGTTTGTGTCTGTCTGTGTGTCTGTCTTTGTGTGTGTCTGTGTTTGTGTCTGTCTGCGTGTCTGTCTTTGTGTGTGTCTGTTTGTGTCTGCGTGTCTGTGTTTGTGTCTGTCTGTGTGTCTGTCTTTGTGTGTGTCTGTGTTTGTGTCTGTCTGTGTGTCTGTCTTTGTGTGTGTCTGTCTTTGTGTCTGTCTGTGTGTCTGTGTTTGTGTGTGTCTATGTGTCTGTGTCTGTGCGTGTGTGTCTGTGTGTTTGTGTCTGTGTGTCTGTTCTCTATAGAGTGGTACACAGGTTGCCAGTTGAAGAGCTTGGAGCAGTGCTGCACTCATTGTACACGTATCTTCACCCTGTTTTGTCTGGTTATATTTAAGCCGAACATGTTGATGATCAGATAGTTTGTAATGATCCCTGAGAGCGACATTTCCCAGGATGCTGTATACTGCGACTCTCTCCCAGCCACAGCCCAGTGCTGCCTGGCACTGACCCCCCTCCCCCGCCTCCCCAGACCCAATCCCAGGGCTGCCTGTTCTTCAGTGCTCCCAGCCTGGCCCCAGCTGCCTGTCTGACAGATCAGGCCGTGGCATTATTCCACGTGTTTGCTCAGGTGTGTGACTGGAGATGACACCGTGGGGCAAACCTTACGGCTGAACGCCTTCGAGGCGAACCTTTGGTGCAGCAGGAGCGTCTCTCGGGAATCTGGGCGAGGGATCAGCGTAACCCGCGGAAAAGCGTGCAGGCCACGAACTAGGGAGGCAGGTCTCAGCACCCGAGCTTCTGATACCGGCTCCACTGGTGTGAAGCTCTGTGACGGGAGCAGTGAATTGTAAAATGTACACCTATTGCTTCACTCGGGCGGCACCTTCCATCTGAACTCAGGTGCTGGGCCTCCCCATTAACAGGAAGGGGCAATTCACTCTCCTTCCCCGGAAAGGCAGAGCAGTAGATTCCTTGACTGCTGGGCTGATGGATATCGGTCAGCGAACACAGCATTTATTTCTTGAGGGCAACCGACCATTTTGAGTAATGTTATCAAGCGCCACGTTTATTTCCTGCAGAGCCCAGAGCCCTTCCTGTCTGGGCTGGATGACTAACAGCTCTCACTGGTGAAGCGGAGTGCCACTCTCCCATTATTTGCCTGTTTGAATTGAACCCACGTCTGCAGTCTGAAAGTGAAGTTTTTCCGCGACAGGACCTCACCCAATTCCCCATTTACAGGGATTTTCCACCCCACCCAACCTAGGCGTACTCAACCCTGATCTCAAGCCTTCGAAGTTACTGTGCTGATCCTGGGGCTGCGTCATTCCTCTGAGATCTTGGCTCCATCCAGATCCATCTTTAAGCTTATTTCCAAGAGCTTTGTGGTATGTGGTCCACACACATAATGTTTTTGTCAGCTTCTTCATGCATCTCCCTTTCCAAACCACAGCTTTTTATTGAAAGATCGCTTCATCATGTAGATGTGATTGAGTGCAATGGCATGGAGCAATAGAAGAGTGCAACAACAAGTGAGGAAGAACCAGCATCATCAAGGGGGGGGAAAGAGGGGGGAGCGGGGCATGGGCCCCAGATTTATTCGAGCTCCAGTGGAAATTCTTCTAGCAGAAATAAGGTCCAGAACGGCAGGTTTCCTGGGGACTGTGGGCAGGAAACCCCATAAGAGATAGTCTGTACTTATGGAAGGAGGGGCAGAGGCAGCCACCCCACAAAATAGGAAGGGGTTTAATTACCTCACAAGGGTGGCCAAGGTAAGTGATGGCACCTGCACATCCTTAGTGCTCAGCTCACCTATTTACCTCTCACGCTCTCTTGGTCTCATTAACTGGGTACAGATCTATTCGACGACAGAGGATGGGACGACCTTGGAACTGGACTGGAGGCGACGGAGTTTGAACAGTTTCCCGTTTGTTCTACGTTTGCTCATTGTCTACAGAGCAGCAGTGATACCCGCCCTGCTGTATGCCTCAGAGACATGGACCATGTACAGCAGGCACCTCAAAGCACTGGAGAGGTACCACCAACGCTGCCTCCGCAAGATCCTGCAAATCCATTGGCAGGATAGGTGCACCAACGTCAGTGTTCTTGCTCAGGCCAACATCCCCAGCATCGAAGCTTTGACCATGCTCGATCAGCTCCGATGGACGGGTCACATTGTCCGCATGCCCGATATGAGACTCCCAAAGCAAGCGCTCCTCTCGGAGCTCCGACACGGCAAGAGAGCCCCAGGTGGGCAGAGGAAACGCTTCAAGGACACCCTCAAAGCCTCCTTGAAAAAGTGCAACATCCCCACCGACACCTGGGAATCACTGGCCCAAGACCGCACAAAGTGGAGGAGAAGCATCTGGGAAGGCGCCGAACACCTCGACTCTCTTCGCCACGAGCAAGCGGAAGCCAATCGCAGGCAGCACAAGGAGCTGTAGAATTCGCAAAATTATCGCGATTTTATAAAATAAGAAGGAGACATAAAGTTTCGTACAAACAGCTTTATTTCAGCAGAATGCTGTCAGGTTTCAAAACGGACACAAACAGCCTGTAAAATGGCCGCCACGCCTCGTGGCAGAAAGTTCTAGACTTTCAGTGGGCAGACAAGATGGCGTTCCAATAAACATTTGTGCAAGATCGTACAGGACTCAGCACATTTGAGATAATTGACAAGACATGATGGGTTTGCATTTTAAACATAAATACTGGAATCGGTCTCCCAGGTGCAAACAAGGGCTATTGTACTGAGCGATCAAGGACCCATCCAAAGACATTAATATGCAAAATCCCCACGGCTCTACGATGAGAGAGCCGTTTGCGGGTACTTACAGCAAGCATTTGGAAGCCCCAAAACCCCTCCAGGGAGACTACTAGCCGGTTCCACAATGGGAGAAATATTAACGGGTACTCAGACAGTTACAAGTGTCACCGAAACCCATTAAAGACTGAGATCACCCCATACAAGAAGTTTGAGCGCCAAAAACCTGACAAAAGATAGACATTAAGATTGGGCGGGAAAAGAGGAATTACAGCACTATAACTGTAAGGTACAACCGTCCATCTTTCGCTTGCTGCTCTTGCTGCTTTGACTCGCTGGAAGGCTGCTGAACTTTTATTCTCTTGCCTGACGGCTCTGGACTCTGATCCGCTAGGATCAACCTCGTGGCTTGCCGCGAAGATCTGTGGAGAACTGGGCTGTGAGGCCTGGAAGCGGGCGCACCATCCCGAGAAGTCGGTAAACGGTGTTGGAACCGAAGGCCCAAGAGGAGATGAGATGAGATGAGATGAGATGAGAAGAGAAGAAGACGACAATACACATCGCCACGGTCAGTAAGCCCCGACCGCGCCTGTAAGTCGAATAAACACTTCTTTGAATTTTATCGGCTACTCCACAACTGGCCTAGGAAGACCCTTCTTCGAGTTCTACAGACAACTGGTGTAGGGCACAGGAAGACTCTTTTTCGAGTGGTGTCCGAACTCCGAGGGCAACACAGATCTTCATGACAGCAGACGGTCCAGCCTGCTAGCCGGAGCAGAAACGAGTAAACAAGTCGGGTACAGAGACCCCTGATCAACACGTGGATAGTCAGGTGCTGCGGTAAAAACATCCGAGCAGAGTTTCGGAATTCTCCGAGTTATCACGAGTGGTGAGCATGAGTCTCGATCCTACAAATCTAGATTAGAACAGGTATTGATAGGGGAGGGTTTAAGTTTTAAGGATAATTATAATGTGTGTCCCCTTTTACGATGTGTCATGCGCTCCTCGTTTCCCTAAAATTAGTTTCATAACTGTGTGTAAGATTGTACTGTCGTTAATCTGTGCTTATGACATGTATCTCGTAATCTTGAATAATATGAAATAAAGATTTTCCATTTCGCACTATTCAACCGGGTCTACCTGAGTCTTTCTCTGCATTATTGCTCTCGCACCTAAGTCCAGTGTCAGAACCGTAAGGGCGAGTGGGTCGAACCACTCACAGGTGTCTAGTATTATCAGGCTGGCTGGAGACCAGAACAGGCAACAAGGCCTAACCCCGCACTAGCACCCAGGCTAAGCACAGAGCCGCAGGTCACCCCTTACAGATAATGGCGACCATGAAGGGACACTGGCAGCGAGAAAATAATATGTTAGACCCTGGTATGAATGGGAGAAATGTTATGGAAGAGAGAATAGCAGATTATGTGTTTGGAAAAGTGAATTTGACTAAAAAATGGATAAGTGACCTGCTGGTGGATAAGCGTCCACTAGAGGCAGCCGTGAGGTGGACAGGTAGCAAGGAACATAAAAAAACAGTAGAGAAAGCGGTCTGGCTGATGTGCTATAAAAGACAAGTCCAGCTTTCGGACCAGGTCATCTTAGCGCAGGCAGCGCAGATCAAGGGTTTAGAGGTGGAAATGGACGAGAAGGTCGCGGGGGGGGCAGCAGCTCATCGCGTCTTTAAATGCGTTGCATCAAGAACGCCAGTTAGTCGCCAACTACCATGAGGCGAAAATAGATTACCTCGAGTGCCAGGTCACTGAGGCAAAGTTAAATGAGGGCAGAATAAAGGAATGATGTGCCCGCCTAGCTGCCCAAATAAAAGCCCAGGAAGAGAGCTTAACGGGGGTTAGGGCGGCATATAAGATGGCCCTCGAGGATAAACATCAGGGGGCCGATCACAGCGTCTGCCAAAGAGAGATAGGGAACCTTAAAGAGGCCCTGAATAAAGCGCACGGCATGGTGTGCCTTATCAGCCCGTCAGCACACCAGCCGCTGGTGGGTGGGGAATTTCAGAAATCCCCACCGAACAAAGCAGAGGAGGTATTTGCCACTGTGCCCTCCGCGCCACCCAGCTATTCGGCAACCTGGGTAAGGAAGGAAGTGGTAGAAGTAGAGGAAGAGCCCCCTGAGGTAGAAGTGAAGCCGGGACCGTTGTGTCCGGTCACGGGTATCAAGAGGGGCCCGAACAGAGACGGTGGGGCAGAGGGGGATCTCCTCAACCAGCTTGTGTTGCCTCACAGCTCACACCAGCTGAGGGCTATGATCAGCCACGTACGGAAGCTGTCCGAGTCAGACGACCCTTCCGTACATTTCAGGGAGGTAGAGCAGACCGCGGCCATTAACGGCTGCGACGATGGGGAAAAAGCAAAACTGCTGTTGTTCTCATTAGACAGCTCGATCCTTCAGTGTCTCTCAGACGAGAGCAAGAGGGGAAATAATACCTATGGGGAATTGAGGGACGAGGTCCTGGAAGTGTTGGGAGCGGACAATGAAGGTCCGTTCGTTAGATTGGGACAAACAGTGCAGATGGAGGGAGAACCCCCGAAGGTTTTCGCCGACAGGCTGTGGCCAGTATATCAACGTAGCTGCCCAGGCACGCCAGCGCGTCACCGAATAGACGGTGTCGGTTTAACTCATTGGCTCAGGTGTGTGGTAGCCAACAGTTTGCCAGCCGTCAGGGAGCAGGCCAAAGCGTGGTTTGATCCCACTAACCCCGCCACAACAGAGGAGTCGGTCCTAAATCGACTCACGGTAGGGTACCGTAACACCAGGAGTACGGGAGCACGTCCCCTTAAGGGAAAGGTGCATGAGGCGCGGCCCACAGCCCCGGCTCAAAAGGAGTGGCATCAGGAGGGAAATCGCGTCCCACAGGCCAGTAATGCTTTTTTCGGATGCGGAAAGACAGGGCACTGGCGCAAGAACTGCAGGAACCCTTGGAAGGAGTCCAGGGATAAAAATCCCGCAGCCCAAGCCCAGGCGCCCGTCTCTGATAGGGGAGCTGGTGTGCCCATCCATCCCGATGCGATAGAATCAATGTTGGGAGCCATGCGGTCTCTTATGATTTCGCAAGGAAGGGTGGCAGTCGCTACCGGCCCCGCAGATGCCGCAGCCCCGTCCACCGGTACCCAATGACTAGAGCCCACGCAGCCCGCCTACCTGTGTCCTTTTAAAAGACACGTACAGGAGGGGGTCTCCTGTAAGGAGGCCAGGTTAAAAGAGCAGGCCTTGCGGGAGGAGAACGCCCGTTTAATAGGGAAAGTAGACGGGCTAGAAGGGCAGCTTAGAGAGCAGGCCCTGCGGGAGGAGAACGCCCGCTTAATGGGAAAGTTAGACGTGCTGGAAGGGCAGCTTGGAGAGATAAAAGCAGCCTACAGGGTAGCCAGAAGCAGGGAGTATGAGGATTTAAATCAGTGCAAACTGTATAAGCCGGGTGCACAAGGGCCAACCACAGGGGCCAAACCTGCGAGTGGGCACTGGCGCAAGAACTGCAGGGCCACAGGGCACACAGGCAGGCAAAGCAGCTTGCATCAGGGGAGAGGACATCCTAGCAAAATGTAGGATCCTTTATTTGGGTTGGGAGTCAGATGAGGAAGAGCTCGAGGAGCTCGACGAAGATAGTGACACAAGCGAAGAGGAGCTGGAATCGGAGGACGAAAGGGTCGCCCCCGATTCAGGTATAGGGGAGACAGGGGCTGCAGATAGAGATCCACACAGGGTGGAGGCCGAAGCTGCAGGTCCCGAACGCAGGGGGGCGGAGCTAGGGGAGGCGGAGCCAGCCGCTGTGGTGAGACCACAGGGCGTGGCGATGGAAGCCTCAGAGCCCGAGCCGCCCGCCTTGAACATCTTGCCCTCGAGGGAGGTAGGGACTGCGAGTGAAGGGCCGCCTACTGGGCCAAGTAGGGCGGTGCCACAAACTGCAGATCCCGAGTTCAGGGAGGCGGAGTCAGGGGAGGCGGAGCCAGCGACTGTGGTGGGACCACAGGTCGCCACGGTGGAAGTCTCGGAACCCGGTCCGTCAGTCCTGGAGTTCCTGCCCCCGGTAGTTCCCCGTAGGTCAAGTCGGAAACCCCAGCCCAGAAAGATGTGGGTAAGTCCCCCGTATGTCCCTAAGCGTAGGTCCAGGGCTAAGGCAGCCCAGGGAGAGCCCAGTCACAGCGCAGCAGCAACAGGCTGCGGCAGATCAAAGGGAGGGGTCAATGCCCTCCCACCATTGGGAGAAGCCTGCGGCAGCAACCGCAGAATTTGAGTAGGCCGCCCTGGGAACGGGCGGCACTGTACAGTTATAAGATAAGTGATAAGTTGATAAGTTTGTAAGTTCAAGTTTATAGTTTTAAATCAGGTTAAGTTTGTAGTTTAATTTTTTTAACAGAAAATGGTAAAATGATGGGAGTTTTAGAAATAGGAATAGTTAAAGTCTATCCAGTGCACATGTCTTCTTACGTGAGGCGAGGTCAGGGGACCCGCTCACCCTTCACAAAAGCCAGAGACTCTTGGGAGGCTGGCTACCTCATTCTATCTGATCACAGGAACCAAGGAAGGATGGAACGAATTCTAGTAGTGCTCGCGGCAATCGGATGTGGATTGGCCTATCGAGGCCGCACCAAGGATGTCGTGGTGTTTGGATGCTCCGGGGACACGGCCCCCATCGCGGTGGATGGGACCGGAAGGCGAGAGGCTGAGGAGACCACCACCTATTTTCAAAAGGGAAGGTGGCCAGGATGGCTGGGAACGAATTCCACTGAGTATTCCAGTACATCGGGTTTTGCCTACAAAGAGACTTCTTTAATGTGCCCCAAAGTGAGGATCATCGCACCCAGAGTCAGCGTCACCGTCGGCAAACGGATTTGTTTGACTTGTAATGGGAATGTCCCATTGAGCCGATGGTGGTGGCTGCGAAAGCTGAGCAAAAACATGAGGAACTATTCAGTCGAGTGGGAGCGACTGGGTAATAATACCCGTCGGACAATTACGGGGACAAACGGACAAGTGAGAGTCTGTTGGGACAAATGGTGGGAACCGGATGAGGGAATTTATGTATGTATGTGGGGGTCAAAGCACGTTTGCCCCAAAGGCATCTTCATATTTTTCATCAATCAATGGCAGGATAACGGGCAGGGGATGAGGTGGGATGCGAGCACCAGGGGGTGCGGAGCTCCATACTCTTCGATCCCGGTAAATGCCACTGAACTCATTACGCGCCCACGCAAGGCCCCGCCCACAATTCCGGTGGTTCTAGCTGAGGAAGAAGGGTGCCCAAAAACCAGTAAGGGACCCGGGAATGGTTTGGTACTGGTCCCCACAGACCAGATACTATTTCAGGGGGTACATTACGTGGTGGCCTCGGTGATTTTAAACCTCACCGAGGTGCGGTTGCCGGAGTGGTGCCCCAAAGAGACGGAACAGTTATATCAGGTCCTGTTGACCAAGATGTTTAGGCAATTTTATGAGTTCAATTTCGCGGAAATTGATAAAACAAGTTTGTACACCGCACCACATGAAGTTTTGGGTCAGGTGGGGAGGCAAAGAAGGGGTGTTGTGAATGACATGTTCACTGCTTTCAATACAGGTACATCTGTGGTCAACGCTCTAGACAGCGTGGAGCTGCAGACCCAGATTAATGGTTTAAAAGCACAATTAAAAAGCATTCTCACAGATGAAAATAAGGTGGTTGGGTCTGGGTTACACGAGGACCAGGCCATGACTCTCCATTTAAAAGAAATAATAGCTGAACTAGAGAAACATGTGCGTACGGTGAATGCCCTGATTAGGGAAGATCGGAATGCGTCCGATCAGGCTGCGCAGAACGAGGTGTGCGTGCTTTACGGGGCGTGGTTACTGGGCGAGGGCCGCAGTAATTTGGAGGATTTAAAACAAGGTTTGGTCCCGTCCTGGATAAGTAACAAACACCTGCAGGCGCTCCACCCTTTTCAGAACGCATTAAGTCCGTGCCAGCTCAGGCTAGCTTCAGAAGCATACCCAGTCCCCGTGGACTGCGGACGATCAAACCATACCATCATGGGTATAGTTTTACGTATGCCGGTTTTGGGCGACACAGCAAAGCCCGCCCTGGTGTATCGGGTAGAGAACATTGGTGTCATTCAGGGGGGAGCCCACATTTGCTATGCAGCGGTTCCACCTTACGTCATCCGCTGGGAGCAAACGATGACAGGTACAGATCTCTCTGGTTGTCGTGGCTGGGGAGCACACATAATACTGTGTCCCCAGCACTTGAATGCCTTTTTAACACCACAGTGCGGGTTCAGAACGGCTGGCGCCAAGCCCATGAATTGCACCATGGAGGCAATGGCACAAGATCATGTGCCTCCGCAGGTAGCGTACATCGGGGGTGGAACATATTGTGTTACCACTGCAGCGCAACACTACCAGCATGGAAACCGTAGCCGGTGTCCGGTGAGTGACAGCAGTTTCTGTTTTAAACCCAGGGCGGAAGTTCAAGTAGCACAACAGCGAATTGTCCCGATCCCTGAACCATCCACTGTTCATCTTACAGTAAAAGAGAACTTCACCGACCTGCAGCGATTTGTCGCGCATTTCGGATACCTCATTCCCCCTCTCCCTGAACAACTCACCAAGCTTTTGAAAGCCGTCGCGGTATCGCAAAAACATTTTTACACCCTGGAACAAAAGACTGTCGAGATAGGGACAGAAATTCTGGACATAGTAATTCCACCGTGGTGGGATCTGTTCACCAACATTGAAGTGCCTTCCTGGATTAGAATAGCCTCCCACATTTTAGTTGTATGCCAAGTGTTTATTGTGATATACTTATTGGTTGTGCATTGGAAGAGAGGCAAACGCCTCACCAAGAACGAAAACACAGGAGAGTGGCGAGAACGTTACGTGCGCGTGCACGATGAAAGCACCGCGTAAACAGACAAAATGGCGTCACTCCAGTTTTCCACGTGCGCCTCGGAATTGTTGTAATCGACCGTGATTTTTCTCAGAAACTGTAATTAAGTTTGGAACTCTACATGTTTAAGAGTTGGTTTTGATTATTTTGATTTGGTGTTGTTGAATATGATTGTTTGGTTGTTGTTGTTTTTCTTTTCCTTGAATAAAAAATATGCATATGCAGGTGGTGCGAGAGGCATCGGCCTGGTTACACCTGGAGGAAATGCACGCGGTGTAAGTTAAAGGCAAATGCTGCCTACGGTGTTATAAGAATGTAATTTTCCTGGGAAATAAGGACGACACGGAGACCCTAGATAGTTTTAAGTTATGGGAATTTTTGGATGTGGAGAATCGAGATAATATTGCTCACCACAATGTTTTTGATACGATAAGCGGAGTTTTTCGCATCAACAGGAGGGACTGTAGAATTCGCAAAATTATCGCGATTTTATAAAATAAGAAGGAGACATAAAGTTTCATACAAACAGCTTTATTTCAGCAGAATGCTGTCAGGTTTCAAAATGGACACAAACAGCCTGTAAAATGGCCGCCACGCCTCGTGGCAGAAAGTTCTAGACTTTCAGTGGGCAGACAAGATGGCGTTCCAATAAACATTTGTGCAAGATCGTACAGGACTCAGCACATTTGAGATAATTGACGAGACATGATGGGTTTGCATTTTAAACATAAATACTGGAATCGGTCTCCCAGGTGCAAACAAGGGCTATTGTACTGAGCGATCAAGGACCCATCCAAAGACATTAATATGCAAAATCCCCACGGCTCTACGATGAGAGAGCCGTTTGCGGGTACTCACAGCAAGCATTTGGAAGCCCCAAAACCCCTCCAGGGAGACTACTAGCCGGTTCCACAATGGGAGAAATATTAACGGGTACTCAGACAGTTACAAGTATCACCGAAACCCATTAAAGACTGAGATCACCCCATACAAGAAGTTTGAGCGCCAAAAACCTGACAAAAGATAGACATTAAGATTGGGTGGGAAAAGAGGAATTACAGCACTATAACTGTAAGGATACAACCGTCCATCTTTCGCTTGCTGCTCTTGCTGCTTTGACTCGCTGGAAGGCTGCTGAACTTTTATTCTCTTGCCTGACGGCTCTGGACTCTGATCCGCTAGGATCAACCTCGTGGCTTGCCACGAAGATCTGTGGAGAACTGGGCTGTGAGGCCTGGAAGCGGGCGCACCATCCCGAGAAGTCGGTAAACGGTGTTGGAACCGAAGGCCCGAGAGGAGATGAGATGAGATGAGAAGAGAAGAAGACAACAATACGCATCGCCACGGTCAGTAAGCCCCGACCGCGCCTGTAAGTCGAATAAACACTTCTTTGAATTTTATCGGCTACTCCACAACTGGCCTAGGAAGACCCTTCTTCGAGTTCTACAGACAACTGGTGTAGGGCACAGGAAGACTCTTTTTCGAGTGGTGTCCGAACTCCGAGGGCAACACAGATCTTCATGACAGCAGACGGTCCAGCCTGCTAGCCGGAGCAGAAACGAGTAAACAAGTCGGGTACAGAGACCCCTGATCAACACGTGGATAGTCAGGTGCTGCGGTAAAAACATCCGAGCAGAGTTTCGGAATTCTCCGAGTTATCACGAGTGGTGAGCATGAGTCTCGATCCTACAAATCTAGATTAGGACAGGTATTGATAGGGGAGGGTTTAAGTTTTAAGGATAATTATAATGTGTGTCCCCTTTTACGATGTGTCATGCGCTCCTCGTTTCCCTAAAATTAGTTTCATAACTGTGTGTAAGATTGTACTGTCGTTAATCTGTGCTTATGATATGTATCTCGTAATCTTGAATAATATGAAATAAAGATTTTCCATTTCGCACTATTCAACCGGGTCTACCTGAGTCTTTCTCTGCATTATTGCTCTCGCACCTAAGTCCAGTGTCAGAACCGTAAGGGCGAGTGGGTCGAACCATTCACAGGTGTCTAGTATTATCAGGCTGGCTGGAGACCAGAACAGGCAACAAGGCCTAACCCCGCACTAGCACCCAGGCTAAGCACAGAGCCGCAGGTCACCCCTTACAAGCGCACGTCAACCCAAGCACCCCACCCACCCGATCCTTCAACCACCGTCTGCCCCACCTGTGACAGAGACTGTAGGTCCCGCATTGGACTCATCAGTCACCTGCAAACTCATTTTTAATGTGGAAGCAAGTCATCCTCGGTTCCGAGGGACTGCCGAAGAAGAAGAAGACAGATCTATCCACAGGGAGTCTCTGGAAACCACATTGTTTCATGTGCACTTTGAATCACTGGGAGCTCACATTGCTTGTCACAATAGGGGCCTACTGGTCCTAAAGGAGAGATGTTTGAAGGGAGCCCGCATCTGATACCAATGGTACACATGGAGATATGTGGGTGGTGAGAAGTGTCCTCGCCAGGCCCATTCCTTGAACTCTGTCCTCTCATTGCAAAGTCAAGGTTGTGTACAACCAGTGGCAAAGGCCAGCGACCGGAGGGGAACACCAATCTTCAAAACTTTGAGGGCGGTTTTTACATCGCAACCGTTCCGTCTGCGCTTAAAAACAGGGCGGTAGTGGGATCAAAATGATGTGACTGGTGGAAGCGCGCCGACTTTCTGCTTGTCCTGATTTTTGGGCGAATCAGCATTCTGGCAACTGAAGCTCCCGTTGGAAAGAGGCGGGAGATTTTTGCGTATGTACAAATCAAAGTTACAAAGTATTTACAGCACAGAAACAGGCCATTCGACCCAACAGGTCCATGCTGGTGTTAATGCTCCACACGAGCCTCCTCCCACCCCTCTTCATCTCACCCTATCAGCATATCTTTCTATTCCTTTCTCCGTCATGTGCTTATCTAGCTTCTCCTTAAATACATCTATGCTATTCGCCTCAACCACTCCCTGTGGTAGTGAGTTCCACATTCTCACCACTCTCTGGGAAAAGAAGTTTCTCCTGAATTCCCTATTGGATTTATTAGTGACTATCTTATATTTATGGCCCCTAGTTCTGGTCTCCCACACAAGTGGAAACATCTTCTCTTCATCTACCCTATCGAACACTTTCATGATCGTAAAGACCTCGATCAGGTCACCCTTCAGTCTTCTCTTTTATAGAGAAAAGAGCCTCAGCCTGTTCAGTCTTTCCTGATAGGTCTAACCTCTCAGTTCTGGCATCATTCTAGTAAATCTTTTCTGCACCCTCTCCAGTGCCTATATTTTTTATGTGAGAAGTCGCACAACACCAGGTTATAGTTCAACAGCTTTATTTGAAATCACAAGCTTTCGGAGCGCTGCTCCTTCGTCAGGTGAAGAGACTTCTCACATTTGTCCACCCCAGTCCATCTCCACATCATGGCATATATTTTTTACAATAGGGAGACCAGAAGTGTTCACAGTGCTCCAAGTGCGGTATAACCAAGGTTCTATACAGGTTTAACAAAACTTCTCTGCTTTTCAATTCTATCCCTCTAGAAATAAACCCCAGTGCTTTTGTTTGCTTTGTTATGGCCTTGTTAACCTGTGTCATTACTTTTAGTGATGGGCAAGCTGTGAACACGTGTCCGAAATTATTTAAAAGAAAGTAAGAATTTGCATTTATATAGCGCCCTTCCTGACCTCACAATGCCCCCAAAGTGCTTCACACTCAATCGATTTCTTTTGAAGTGCAGCCACTGTTACTATTAGGCAAACATGACAGCCAATTTGTGCACATTAAGATCCCGTAAACAGCAATGAGATCAGGGGCTGGATTTTATGAATGGAGACGTGTTGGAGGCGGGACTGCTGCTTGCCGGCTTTCAATCCCGCCTCCATCAGCTTCTGGCCAACCAGCAGGATTTTCCCCTGATTGACCTTGTTAAGCCCACCCTGCGGGCTCAGCAGGCCAATTAAGGGGAAGTCACTGACAGAGCACGTCAACGTCTGACGTGCCATCTGTCAAGATTTCTTGAAAGAAGAAATGTCAGCGTTTGACAGCTCTGTGAAGCTGTCAAACGCTGACATTCTGTGTAGTTTGATGAGGCCTTGTGTTCAGGACTCATCAAGCCTTTCAACTTTGCAGAAATCACCTGACTGTTGGTTCGGAGGATCCAACTGCCAGTCTGTGATATCTACAATGAAGATGTCGGGACTCTGGATCCTCAGCGGCTGAAGGCTGTAGGCAGAAACAAAGGTAAGTGAACATTTTCTAACACTTTACATTCAGCTCACATACTTACTACTCCACACTTGCACCCATCACTCACCTCTACATTGCACTTTCGGACCCCTCCGACACCCTCCGACCTCCTACTCAGCCCCTACACCCTGGCGGGGTTCTCCGAGGTCAGGAAGCCTGCACTTGGAAAGGTAAAATGGGACTAATCCTTTTTTCTGCCTGTTAACTACCTGTAACCAGGGGCAGGACGGCTTCCCGCCTCCTGGAAAAAGGGCACGGAGGCGGGATGGGGGCGGGTTTACCAGCCGCCCCCACATTCTGCAACTTTACCAGCAGTCCCGCCTCCATACCCGCCTCCTCGGGGCTGACAAAATCCAGCCCCAATTCTCTACAGACTACATAGGAGCATAGGAACAGTAATAGGCAATTTAGCCCCTCGAGCCTGTTCCGATCTATCCTTAGACACCAGGCCAGCTTTGAACTTAGATTCAACAGCTGAAAAGACACATTCAAACTTACTGCACCCCACCACCTATCATTCATAAATGCTTTGTGATGATTAGATAGGTAAAGGGAATGCAGTCAATTTGGCGTTTGTGAATTTTCAGAAGGCATTGGATAAGTTGCCTCACAAGAGGCTTGTTAGAAAAATCCAGGCCTGTGGTATAAGAGGAAATGTTTCAAAAGCCGGCCGATGGACAGGAAACAAAGAGTTAGGGTAAATAGGTTCTTGCACAGATTGGAAAAGATTTGGAAGTGGTGTACCCTAGGGGTCAGTGCTGGCTCCACTTTTGGTCTCAGTACATATAACTGATATTGATTTGGTTACCGTGAATATTATTCAAAATGTTTTGATGACATAAAAGTAGGGGGTTGGGCATACAGCGCGGAGCATTGTCAGAGATTAAAGGAAAACACAGTCCGGTTAGCAAAATGGGCAGACAGGTGGCAGATACAGTTGAATACAATTGAAAGTGTGAGGTAATAAATCTTGGGAGGGAAAACAGGAATGGGAATATACACTCAATGGAAAGATGTTGAAGGGTATGGATCAATAGAGAGGCCTAGGGGCTCAAGTATATAATTGTATGAAAGTGCGAGTATAGATAGATAAGATCATAATAAAGGCCACAGTGTTTTGGGCGGTTTACCATAGTATCATAGAAATTTACAGCACAGAAGGAAGCCATTTGGCCCATCATGTCTGTGCAGGGTTTATACATAGGGACATATAATACAAGAATAAGGAAGTAATGATAAATTTGTACACAATATTGGTTAGGCTGCCATTACAATACTGTGCTCAGTTTTGGGTGTCCCATTATAGAAAGGACATTAAATTGTGTACAAGCAGCAAAATGACTTCCACACGAATTTCCTCTCCAAAAAAAAGGTTTCTTGTGCCATTCATGCACGGCAACTACCCGGAAACAACCAGGGAGTTCAAGCCCTCAGTGTGTCTGCTGCTGCAGGTTCTCCAAGATTACCTGCTTCACTAAGTCGAACTTCATTTCAAAGTTTCTACAAGCTGCAGTCAGCACATCCAAAATGGCCTCCTTCTTGTGGTATCCGCCTCAGTGTGGTGCTCATTCCGCCATTTATATAGTGGTGGGATTCGGAGAGCTCAGGTTTCGGGCCATACTAGGCAGACCTTCAGTTGGGGGCCAGAAGTTAACGGACAGGAGGCTGCTACAAGGTCCTCTCCTCTCATTTGAAAAAGAAAGAACTTGCAATTATAGCGTGCCTTTCTCAACCTCAGGATGTCCCAAAGCACTTTACAGCCAATTAAATACTTTTGAAGTGTAGTCAATGTTGCAATGTAGGAAGCTAATGCACACAGCAAGGTCCCACAAACAGCAGTGAGATTGAAACCCAGATCATCTGTTTTAGGTGTTGATTGAGTGATAAATATTGGCCAAGACACCTGGGAGAACTTTCCTGCTCTTCTTCGAAACAGTGCTATGGGGTCTTTTATGTCCACCTGAGAGGGCAAACAGGGCTTTGATTTGATGTCTCATCCGAAAAGTAGCAACTCCAACAGAGGGCTATAGACAGGTTAAGAATGTGGGCAATAAGGTGGCAGATGGAGTATAATGTGGGGAAATGTGAGGTTATTCACTTTGGTAGGAAGAATAGAAAAACAGAATATTTTTTAAATGGTAAGAAACTCATTTAAGGTGTCCTCATACAGGAAACACAGAGGGGTTGAAATTTGGGTGCCTAGCGCCCCCTGTTGGCTTTGCGACTGGGCACAACGTTGACATTGACTCCCGCCATATTCAGCGGGAATTTTGCTGCGGCATTGCACCCTGATCGTCTTCGCCCAGAGATCGTGACGTCATCGCCGTGCGCATCGCCCCGGTAGCACCCCGGACCGAAATTGACTTCCGCCCCCTGCAGCAGCGCCGGGCGAAAACACCGACAGCTGCAGGAGGCGTGCATCGGGCGGCCGGCCGCTCCGGGGGCGATGATTAAAGGCGGGGTGGCCGAGGTAAGTAAAAAAAAAACTTACCTTTCTTGTTCCGCTTTTTTCCGCGGGTTCCCCCCCTCGATCGATCAGCCCGGTGGTCCAGGTAGGTCATTTTTCTATTGCAGAGCCTGCAGCGATGACCCTTCCCTTTAAGGGAGGGAAGGAGCCTTTGAACGTGGCGGCGCTGCACGGCCCAGGGTGCAACACTGCTGAAGTCTCCGCCCCGCCTGCTGCCGATTGCGCTCCAAGAAGGAAGTGGGGGGCTTGATTTTGCACTCCGCCTCCTTCTTGGAGAGCAAACGGCGAATTTATCAAAAGTTTGGAATCGTTAGCGCCTGGCGCAAACTTTTCAAACTTTTAAAAATTAGCGCCCCAAATGGGGAGATAGTGAATTTCTCCCCCAGAGAGTTACAATGCAGGTACAGCAAGCAATTAGGAAGGCAAATGGCATGTTGGCCTTTATTGCAAGGCGGTTGGAGTACAAGAGTAAGGAAGTCTTGCTACAATTGTGCAGGGCTTTGGAGAGACCACATCTGGAGCACTGTTTTGGTCTCCTTATCTGAGGAAGGACATACTTGCCTTAGAGGCGGTGCAACGAAGGTTCACTAGATTGATTCCTGGGATGAGAGGGCTTTCCTATGAGGAGAGATTGTATAGATTGGGCCTATACTCTCTGGAGTTTAGAAGAATGAGAGGTGATCTCACTGAAACATATAAGATTCTGAGGGGGATTGACAGGGTAGATGCTGAGAGGTTGTTCCCCCTGGCTGGAGAGTCTAGAACTGGGGGCATAGTCTCAGGATAAGGGGTCGGCCATTTAAGACTGAGATGAGGAGGAATTTTTTCACTCAGAGGGTTATTAATCTTTGGAATTCTCTGCCCCAGAGGGCTGTGGATGCTGAATTGTTGAGTATATTCAAGATTCAAGATTTTTGGACTCTAGGGGAATCGAGGGATATGGGGATCAGGCGTGAAAGTGGAGTTGAGGTCGAAGATCAGCCATGATCTTATTGAATGGCGGAGCAGGCGCGAGGGGCCGTATGGCCTACTCCTGCTCCTAATTCTTATGTTCTGATGACAGTGCAGCACCCCCTCAGTACTGCACTGGAGTGTCAGTCTGGATTATGTGCTCTAGTCTCTGGATTGGGGCTTGAACATACAACCTTCTGACTCCGAGGCGAGAGTCCTAATGTTTCCTTCCTTGGCTCGGTGTCAGTTTTTGTTTGAAATCGCTCCTGTGAAGCGCCTTGGGACATTTTACTCCGTTAAAGGTGCTATATAAATACATGCTGTTATTGTGTGTGACATGGAGGGGAACTTGCAGGTGATGGTGTTCCCATGACATTGTTGCTCGTCATTCTTGGTGGTAGATGTCACAAGCGAGGAACGCCAAACACCTTATCAATCAGGAAATAACAGACTGTACCGTTCCTTAAGTGACATTGCTTCAGTTCCTGACACACTTCTAAACAACTCAAACCTTTGTCTCCATCTTCTCCCATTTTCTGAAGCATTCCCTTCCAGTTTCAGGTGTCCTTAACCCTTTCATTGTCCTGGACTTTTGGTGTTGTTCTTCTGACACCATCTAATGATCACACTCACTCACTTACCATTATCAATACTGACTTTATTCAGGAATCCAATGCACGCAGAGTACTGTCAGAACTCCATCTAGTGGATAAACAAGATAATTACCGTGCAGACAAACACAGACAACAATTTGCTATCATCACACGTTCCCCTGGGATCTAGGGCATGATTGATTGCACCCGCACGGCACCAGTCTGATGATGTACGTCAACCTCAAAGTCTTCCACGCCCTCGACATTCAGCTGAGTTGTGATGCCCAGCACGAGTCCCTTCATCCTCTGCTTGCAGCATCTGATGACCAACTGCAAAGCTGGGTATTAGCAAATTTCACAGCAAAATGTAGGAACAACCAGGCACATAAGAGAATGTAATCGATCAAAAAGCAAATGTTAGCATCCTCAACCTTCCGAGTGCCTTGATCACTTTGGGTTGAGGAGGAGAGATGGCTGTACTAATACAAATCGATCCAAGTACATCTGGCTTGTTTTCAGTGCGATAATGCATTGAGATACCTCCCAGCTGGTGTCACAAGACACCCTCTCTGCTTGTTAAATCGCAATCTTCATTAACTGAAAGTGTTTACCAACAAATCCATCTCTTAATGACATGAATAACCTTCAACTGAGATAGCGCTCCTGAGCTCAACACGAAGTGCACATCCTGAAATAACTAGAATTCATTCTCGGGTGTGGGCATCGCTGGCAGACATTTATTGCCCATCCCTAATTGCCCTTGAGAAGGTGGTGGTAAGCCACCTTCTTGAACCGCTGCAGTCCGTGTGGTGAAGGTGCTCCCACAGTGCTGTTAGGTAGGGAGTTCCAGGATTTTGACCCAGCGACGATGAAGGAACGGCGATATAGGTCCAAGTTGGGATGGTGTGTAACTTGGAGGGGACCTTGGAGGTGATGGTGTTCCCATCCGCCTGCTGCCCTGTCCTTCTAGGTAGAAGAGGTCGCGGGTTTGGGAGGTGCTGCCGAAGAAGCTTTGGCGAGTTGCTGCAGTGCATCTTGTAGATGGTACACACTGCAGCCACGGTACGCCGGTGGTGGAGGGAGTGAATGTTTAAGGTGGTGGATGGGGTGCCGATTAAGCTGACTGCTTTGTCCTGGATGGTGTCGAGCTTCTTGAGTGCTGTTGGAGCTGCACTCATCCCGGCAAGTGGAGAGTATTCCATCACACTCCTTACTTGTGCCTTGTAGGTGGTGGAGAGGCTTTGGGGAGTTGGGAGGTGAGACACTCACCGCAGAATCAACCCAGCCTCTGACCTGCTCTTGTAGCCACAGTATTTATGTGGCTGGTCCAGTTAAGGTTCTGGTCAATGGTGATGCCCAAGATGTTGATGGTGGGCGACCCAGTGATGATAATACCTGAACTAAGGGCAATACTTCAACAAACAATGTTGTGACATGAAGTTAGTATAATTGTAACAGTGGATGTATTTACAGCGATATAGTGACAGGAACATAAGACACTTGTAAAATTCGCAATTATCGCGATTTGAAATAACGAGATAAAGCAGATTTGTTTCATCAGTTTTATTTAAACTAAATGCTGTCATGATATAAAGGACACAGAAGCCTGTAAAATGGCTGCCGAGCATCGTGGCAGAAGCTTCCAGAATACAGTGGGCAGACAAGATGGCGTTCGAATAAACATTTCAGTATAAGATTGGATAATACTCGGCAAACATTGATAAAGACAGAAATAACAACAGAAAACGCTGGAAAAACTCAGCAGGCCAGGCAACATCCGTGGAGAGAGAAAGAGAGTTAACATTTCAGGTCGAAACCCTTCGTCGGAACTGAGAGAGCAAGAAATAAACAGATAAAAATGCAAGGGGGAGGCTGGGGGGAGGAATAAAAGAACAAAAGGGATGGTCTTTAGTGAGTAGAGACATTGAGAGATGCTCAAGGCAAGACGAGATGGTAATGGGACAGGTTGAGAAACAAAAGGTAAGGTGTGAAATGCTGGCAGAATCAGAGACAGCTGCCGTGGGGGGAGAGAGAGAAAAAAAGGAAAAAGGCACGGACCAAAAGAGTGGATAAAATGTATACATATGTGGTAGGGGCCGGGGTTATGATCTGAAATTGTTGAACTCGATATTGAGTCCGGAAGGCTGTAAAGTGCCTAAACGGAAGATGAGGTGCTGTTCCTGGAGCTTACGCTGCGCTTCCGTGGAACAATGCAAGAGGCCGAGGACGGTGAGGTCTGAGTGAGCGTGGAGGGGTGAATTAAAATGACAAGCGACCGGAAGCTCGGGGTCACCCTTCCGGACTGAACGGAGGTGTTCCGCAAAGCGGTCACCCAATCTGCGTTTGGTCTCCCCAATTGATAAAGACAGGATGCAACCTGTTTGCATTTGTGACAATAGCAAAGATATAAGTGCTGGAATAACAACAGAAAACGCTGGAAAAACTCAGCAGGCCAGGCAGCATCCGTGGAGAGAGAAAGAGAGTTGACGTTTCAGGTCGATGACCTTTCATCGACCTGAAACGTCAACTCTCTTTCTCTCTCCACGGATGCTGCCTGGCCTGCTGAGTTTTTCCAGCGTTTTCTGTTGTTATTTCGGATTTCCAGCATCTGCAGTATTTTGCTATCATATAAGTGCTGGAATCGTTTTCCATGCACAAGTAAGGACCATTGTACTGGACACAGCAATACACATATCAGTATTCGAGGAGGCCCCAAAACCAGTCAGGGAGATTCCTAGCCGGTTCGACAATGGGGGAAACATTAACGGATAGTTGGCCAGTTTAAGGTGCTACCGAAACCCATTAAAGGAAAGAATCGCCCCATGCTGGGAGTTTTGTGCACCAGCATTTCACAAAGGACAAACATTAAGATTTGAGCGGGAGATAAGGGAACACAGCACTATAACTATAGTGAACAAATGTCCATCAAAGGCTTATTCTCTGGATTCGACTCTTATCTTTGCTGACTCTTGACTCGGGCTGAGCTCTTGACTGTTTTATCTCGCTGATGACTGCTGAACTTTTATTCTCCTATTCTGATCCTCGGGTATCGCTCTGCTGGACGAGCAGCCTTCTGTTTTTCTCTGGACTCTGTTGACTATGTTGGGTGGAGCTCGAACGGAACGAGCTGCCTCGACGAAGGCCAGTGACCGGGTGCACCATCCCGAGAGTCGGTAAACGGTGTCTGGACCCGAAGGCCCGAAGAGACGAGACGAGACGAGATGAGAAGAAGAGGAGAAGAATCCACGTACCGCCACGGTCAGTAAACCCCGACCGCACCTGAAAATACAAGAAAGAACTGCAGCGAAACGAGCCGAGTGCCTTACTTTAAAATTCTCCGAAGTATCACGAGTGGTGAGCATGTTTCCCGATCCTACAAATCTAGACATAGTGTAGGTATTGATAGGGGAGGGTGGTTTTATTAAGGATAAAGTATAATGTGTTCCCCTTTCTACGATGTGCCGTGCGTTCCTCATTACCCTAGACCAAGCTTTATGAATGTATGTATACTTGTACTGTCGTTAATTTGTGCCTATGACATGTACTTCATGATTCTGGACGCTATGCAATAAAGATTTCCATTTCGTACTATTCAACCGGGTCTATTTGAGTTTTTCTCTGCATTACTGCTCTCGCACCTAAGTCCAGTGTTAGAACCGTAAGGGCGAGTGGGTCGAACCACTCACAGGTGCTTATTGCAATAAGGCTGGCCGGAGACCAGAACAAGCAATAGTATTAGGCAACGAAGGCCTAACCCCGCACAAGCACCCTGAACCGAAACCCCTTACACACTTTAGTAACAGGAAAAGACTATTTGACCCAACTAATCGACCCCGTCATTGACTGAGCTCACCTCTTCTTCAGAAAACTAACTAGTGTCTTTTGAACCCAGTTATATTATTTGCTTCATTAGCCTTTGTTGGTACCTTTTTCCCCGTGTCTATTCCCCGACCACAATGTATTTATACAGTACAGGAGTACAGAGAGCAACAAGTGCTTCTCCCTCCCTCCCCCTCTCGGGAGAAAGTCTAAGTGTAAACAAGCTGAGATTCAAGAAGCCGATGGCATCATTGACTCACGAAAATGTGGGTCCACGAATGTCCCATCAGGTTAAGGCCACCCAATCCTTCACAGTAAACAGCCAGGCCCCCATATTTGAACTTTCATCGGGACGGGCTCCTGATAGCTGTTCCAAAGCCCCCCAGCCATGTCACCACGTGGTGTCCCAGCGCATGCAAACTTTGCAAAAGTCGTCATTGCTCACTAAGCTCTTCTAAGGCTGCCCTGGAGCTGTTCCGCTCTCTGTCTGTAATGCTAATATTCCCCATGATCTTGAATTCTTGAATAGGGAGGGAGACTGGCTGCCGCAGGGGCAGGCTTGATGGACCAGCTGGTCTTTTCCTGTCCTTTTGATATGTTGGTATAATGGCCATTCTTTTAACTTTGGAACAAAGTCAGGCCAAGCAGAGCGTTCCCCTGTTAGTCTAATTATCAAGTTTAGGCAGTCTTTACTCAGTTCCTTGTGGACATCAATTCACAGCCCCAGAGTTGCTCTGATTCAGCACTGACAAACAGCTTCAGCCAGCTATCCCCTCAGGATTGGCAGCAACGGAGCCAAAACCCATTCAATGCTGACACCAGTCCGATTAAAAGTAAGAGAACGTTCTGTTCATTGTCAGCCACAACCCTCAGCCCGAGGAGCAAACATTACAGCAAAAAATACTTTCCTCTTGTTTCAATAAGATAAACAAGCTGATTGCAGCAAAGTCATGACTTGCTCAGTTTGGTACGTGGGAATTTAATATGTGAAACACAAAGTCTTCAGAATGTGCTGATCTTCTAAATTGGAACCATCCTGATGTTCACAGCTCACCAGATGGTTTACCTTTGAATATATTTTTAATGTAATCATGATTTGTTAGCAGACCAATAAACAAGCAGTTGGCTTGTTAGGGATGCTTGTCACTCTTCTTGCAAAAGATAATTGTGAAAGTGACAGTCAATTGGGATACACTAAGCGTTGCCAAGGAAATTATTTCAAAAAGTTATTACCCCTGTTGATACAACCGTGAGATGCATTGATTCAGTCTTTGAGACACTACCTTTGCCCCTCTCCCATTCACCACTAATAGTTGATGAATTACCAGGGAGATTATTGGATATTGTCGGCTTTACCTAAATGTTTTCTGATATTTTCTTTGCTTTTCTCCCAGTGAGACAGTGAAGTCAGATACGTATACCTGAGCCAGTCGATAGCGCGAAGGAGGTGGGTCCAGTGCGAACTGGCTGCTCAGGTCATGAACAACAATTTGCATTTATATAGCTCCTTTAACATAGTAAAATGTCCCAGGGCGCTTCACAGTTGTGTTAACAGAAAAAAATTGAGACCGGGCCACATAAAGAGATATTGGGACCTGTGACCAAAAGCTTGGTCAAAGAGGTGGGTTTTAAGAAGCATCTTAAAGGAGGAGGGAGAGGGAGAGAGTTTGATGGAGGGAAGTCCAGAACTTAGGTTCTTGGAAGCTGAAAGCACGGTGGAGCGATTAAAATCGGGGATGCTCATGAGGCCAGTGTTGGAGGAGCACAGATATCTCGGAGGGTTGTAGGGCTGGAGAAGGCTACAGAGATAGGGAGGGGCGAGGCCATGGAGGGATTTTAATATTGAGGCGTTGCTGCACTGGGCTAGTGACCTAATGCATTGTTTTATTTAATGTATCCAAATTGGCTGCCACTTTCACAATTATCTTTTGCAAGAAAAGTGACAAGCATCCCTAACAAGCCAATTGCTTGTATGCTGGTCTGCTAACAAATCATGATTACATTAATAATATATTCAAAGGTAAACCATCTGGTGAGCTGTGAACATCAGTGGTATACAGTCGGGAAGGAGTGGCCCTGGGAGTCCTCAACATTGACTCCGGACCCCATGAAGCCTCTTGGCTTCAGGTCAAGCTTTGTAAGGAAACCTCCTGCTGATTGCCACCTATCGCCCTCCCTCAGCTGATGAATCAGTACTCTTCCATGTTGAACACCACTTGAAAGAAGCACTGAGAAGCAAGGGTACAGAATGTACTCTGGGTGGGGGACTTGAATGTCCATCACCAAGAGTGGCTCGGTAGCACCACTTCTGAACGAGCTGGCCGAGTCCTGAAGGACATAACTGGTAATCTGGGCCTGCGTCAGGTGGTGAGAGAACCAACACGAGGGAAAAACCTACTTGACCTCGTCCTCACCAATCTACCTGTCGCAGATGCATCTGTCCATGACAGTATTGGTAGCAGTGACCACCGCACAGTCATTGTGGAGACGAAGTCCCGTCTTCACACTGAGGACACACTTCATCGTGTTGTGTGGTACTACCACCGTGCTAAATGGGATAGATTCAGAACAGATCTAGCAGCTCAAAACTGGGCATTGTAGGGTGTTTTTGCGTGCCCCGTGTTTCTGTGACTCTCCCTTGAGTCGACCCGTGCCACAAAAACTCCCCGGTTTGGGTTGTTTCCCTTGGACGGCAGGAGCTTTTGCCAATAGTCCCTGCCTAGCCCGTCGATTAGCGGGTAATCCCACACAGAGAGAGAGACCAAGGCCAGATAGGTCTTCTCCTATGCCCGATACGCAGCGTCCCCAGCGGGATTACTGTGTAACCCGGCCGTGACTGGATGCCACCCGGTTGGTCTTCCGAATTATACCGCGAACAACAAGCCCCACAACCCCCAAGTTCAGACCCAAGGAGTTACTATGGATAGATTATAAATGATTCAGACAAAACGAAACGGTTCAGGTTGGTCAAAGATCGATTCCTTTTATTACACTCACAAAAACGACAATCCCTACTCCTCTCACCTAATGCCGAGTGAGTAGGTGACCGTGGACACTAGCTTATAACCTTAGACTAAAATACCCACCCTGTTGGTTACGCCGAACCAACCCCTTCCCAGAATCTAAGCCCAGATAAGGGAAAAACCCTTCTAACAAAACCCCTCTCCCGGATTGGTCAGAACCCACACTTGGAAGCCTCCTCACACACACACACATGTTAGCCTGCGTCTTGGACACTTGCAGTTCCTCAGCAGCCAAACGCGGGCGGTCCTGGGGATTTCTAGAGGTGTATGCTGCATATAATTACCAGCCCTTGTCGTTGATTCACGCAGGTCCCGGGTCCATTCGACTCCAGAGACAAAACCGTGCCTAACAGAGGCATGCGACGAGGCCTAGAGAGTTACGTTCAGGCGGTACGGCGAGGCACTCACTTCGGAGTTCCTGGAGAGTTGACGGACGCATAGTTACACGGAGAACCCCCGATCCAGATGGTAGAGAAAAGCAAGCCCTGAATCCCCAAAGTTCAGCATATTTATATCCCATGCAATACACAAAACTGGCTGGGCGATTCCTGGTTACCATGGTCGCAGAGATGCTAGTTGGCCTTCCTGGTGATGTCTTTGTCTTGGATTGGTCATCTTGAAGAAAACAATGGTAGGCCATTACTGCAGATGAGCAGTTCTAGAAGTGCTAACTGTTTGTTAAGTTCTTGACTGCTCCTTCATTGAAAGAGTCCAGAGGCGTTACCTTTGGCCTGCAAACCTCATTGTCCATCCAGACATCCTGGCTCCATGGACAAAAGGTGGTTTTCCCCAAACCACACAAGTTCGAATATGAAAAGGCCCCTGCCTTTCATGACGTCAGCGTTGAGACAGGTCCCATGGCAACCCAAAAGACAGACAGTTCCCGCTATCTTCACAGAAACCAACAGACAGTCCCTTTTAAAGTCCAAAAGTCCAAACTCCATTTTTAAAATGCAGCCCATGTGCGTCTCCATTTTAAAAGTCCAAAAATCCTTGAGGCACATGCACCCACTGATGTTGGCACCAGCCAAACCCTACAGCATCCATGAGGCGCTGTGGGCCATCAGCAGCAGCAGAATTGTATTCCACCATAATCTGTAACCTCATGGCCCGGCATATCCCTCACTCCACCATTACCACCAAGCCAGGGGACCAACCCTGGTTCAATAAGGAGTGAAGAAGAGCATGCCAGGAGCAGCACCAGGCGTACCTAAAAATGAGGTGCCAACCTGGGGAAGCTGCAACACAGGGCTCCGTGCATGTTAAAAAGCGGAAACAGCATGCTATAGACAAAGAAAAGCGATCCCACAATCAACGGATCAGATCAAAGCTCTGCAGTCCTGCCACATCCAGTCGTGAATGGTGGTGGACCATTAAACAACTATCGGGAGGAGGAGGCTCCATGAATATCCCCATCCTCAATGATGGTGGAGCCCAGCACGTGAGTGCAAAAGACAAGGCTGATATGTTTGCAACCATCTTCAGCCAGAAATGCCGAGTAAATGATCCATATCGACCTCCTCCTGAGGTCCCCACCATCACAGAAGACAGTCTTCAGCCAAATCGATTCACTCCACATGATATCAAGAAATGGCTGAGCGCACTGGATACAGCAAAGGCTATGGGCCCCGACAACATCCCGGCTATCGTGCTGAAGACTTGTGCTCCAGAACTAGCCATGCCTCTAGCCAAGCTGTTCCAGTACAGCTACAACACTGGCATCTATCCGACAATGTGGAAAACTGCCCAGGTATGTCCTGTCCACAAAAAACAGGACAAATCCAATCCGGCCAATTACCGTCCCATCAGTCTACACTCAATCATCAGCAAAGTGATGGAAGGTGTCGTCAACAGTGCTATCAAGCGGCACTTACTCACTAATAACCTGCTCACCGATGCTCAGGTTGGGTTCCTCCAGGACACCTCGGCTTCCAACCTCATTACAGCCTTGGTCCAAACATTGACAGAGGAGCTGAATTCCAGAGGTGAGGTGAGAGTGACTGCCCTTGACATCAAGGCAGCATTTGGCCGAGTGTGGCATCAAGGAGCCCTTGTAAAATTGAAGTCGATGGGAATCAGGGGGAAAACGCTCCACTGGCTGGAATCATACCTAGCACAAAGGAAGATGGTTGTGGTGGTTGTAGGTCAATCATCACAGCCCCAGGACATCGCTGCAGGAGTTCCTCAGGGCAGTGTCCTAGGCCCAACCATCTTCAGTTGCTTTATCAATTACCTTCCCTCCAACATAAGGTCAGAAATGGGGATGTTCGCTGATGACTGCACAGTGTTCAGTGCCAATCACAACTCCTCAGATAATGAAGCAGTCCATGCCCGCATGCAACAAGACCTGGACGATGTTCAGGATTGGGCTAATAAGTGGCAGGTAACATTCGTGTCACAGAAGTGCCAGGCAATGACTATTTTCAACAAGCGAGAGTCTAACCACAGCCCCTTGACATTCAATGGTATTACCATCGCTGAATGCACCACCATCAACATCCTGGGGGTCACCATTGACCAGAAGCTTAACTGGACCAGCCACATAAATACTGTGGCAACAAGAGCAGGTCAGAGGCTAGGTATTCTGTGGCAAGTGTCTCACCTCCTGACTCCCCAAAGTCTTTCCATCATCTACAAGGCACAAGTCAGGAGTGTGATGGAATATTCTCCACTTGCCTGGATGAGTGCAGCTCCAACAACACTCAAGAAGCTCGACACCATCCAGGACAAAGCAGCCCGCTTGATTGGCACCCCATCCACCACCTTAAACATTCACTCCCTCCACCACCGGCGTACCGTGGCTGCAGTGTGTACAATCTACAAGATGCACTGCAGCAACTCGCCAAGGCTTCTTTGGCAGCACCTCCCAAACCCGCGACCTCTTCCACCTAGAAGGACAAGGGCAGCAGGCGCATGGGAAAACCACCACCTCCAAGTTCCCCTCCAAGTCACACACCATCCTGACTTAGAAATATATCGCCGTTCCTTCATCGTCGGTGGGTCAAAATCCTGGAACTACCCCCCTAACAGCACTGTGGGAGTAGCTTCACCACACGGACTGCAGCGGTTCAAGAAGGTGGCTCACCACCACCATCTCAAGGGCAATTCGGGATGGGCAATTAGCGAGGTGGAGGGAGGGGGGAGGGGGGAGGGAGTGGGGAGGGGGGAGCGGGCGGGAAGGGGGGAGGGAGCGGGGGAAGGGGCGGGGAGGGGGGAGGGGGAGGGAGCGGGGAGGGGGCAAGGGGAGGGAGTGGGGTGGGGGAGGGAGCAGGGAGGGTGCGAGGAGGGGGCAAGGGGAGGGAGCGGGGTGGGGGAGGGGGAGGGAGAGGGAGGGAGCGTGCGGGAAGGGGGAGGGAGCGGGGGAAGGGCCGGGGAGGAGGGACGGGGAGGGAGCGAGGAGGGGAAGGGGAAGGGGATGGGAGCAGGGAGTGAGCGGGGAGGGAGCCGGGAGGGAGCGAGGAGGGGGGAGGGGAAGGGAGCGGGGAGGGAGCGAGGAGGGGGGAGGGAGCGGGGAGGGAGTGGGGAGGGAGCGAGGAGGGGGGACAGAGGGAGCGCAGGGGGGAAGGGGGAGGGTGCGAGGAGGCAGCGGGGAGGGGGAGTGGGGAGGGGGGAGGGGGAACAGGGTGGTAGGAGGGAGCAAGGGGGAAGGTATCGAGGAGGGGGAGGGGGGACGGAGGGGAGAGTGGGCAGCGGGGAGCGGGGAGCGGGGAGGGAGTGGGGAGGGGGAGGGGGAGGGAGTGGGGATGGAGAGAGGGGAGCAGGGAGTGGGGAGGGGGGAGGGAGTGGGGATGGGGAGAGTGGAGCAGGGAGTGGGGAGGGGGTAGCAGGCAGGGGGGAGGGAGAGGGGAGCGGGGAGGTGGTAGGGTGCGAGGAGGGAGGAGGCGGAGGGGGGAGGGGGAGTGGGGAGCGTGGAAGGGGGGAGGGGGAGTGGGGAGGTAGGAGGGAGTGAGGAGGGAGGAGCAGGGAGGGAGAGGGGAGCGGGGAGCAGGGAGGGAGCTGGGAGGGAGGAGGGAGAGGGGAGGGGCGAGGGAGTGGGGAGGGGGGGAGCGGGGAGGGGGGGAGCGGGGAGGTAGGAGGGAGCGAGGAGGGGGGAGGGGGAAGCAGGGAGGGAGGAGGAAGAAGAGAGGGGAGGGGGGAGGGAGGGGGAGGGGGGAGTGGGGAGGTAGGGGGGAGGGTGTGGTGAGGGGGAAGCGGGGAGGGGGGAGTGAGCGGGAAGGGAGGAGGGAGAGGTGAGAGGGGAGGGAGGGGGAGGGTGTGGGGATGGGGGAGGGAGGGGGAGGGAGGAGGGAGAGGGGAGGGAGGGGGGAGCGGGGAGGGGGGAGCGGGGAGGAGGGAGCAGGGAGGGAGGAGGGAGGGTGTGGGGAGGGGGGATATATCGTGTTCGGGGCAGTCACTGGCCATGAGTGGGCTGTAGCCAGGCCAGGCAGGGGGAAAGGTTAGTGCTGGTGCCAGTGCCCTGGAGATCACACAGAAGTTCTGCTGCAGAGCACTCAGATGAGGTCTTTGATGGGGCTGGGTCTGAATATGGGTGATGGGTATGCACACAGAAATGATTGGTGCATTGGCAGACCTGCCAGAGAGCCTATTGTCACTGTCAAGGAGCATGGAGGAGTCCGGCGCCAACTTTGCACAGAGCTTTGTGCAGAGCATGGAGCCCATGATTTCCAGGATGGAAGTGATGGTCAACTCCATTAGCACACCTGTGGACCGAACCATGAGTATGATGGGCAATGTCGCAGCTTCCACTGCAGCACAAGTGGAAGCGACCCGATGTTTGAGTGCTGCAGTAGAAGCTCAGACTTGTACCATGCAAACTCAGACTGCTCTCATGCAGGCTCAGCTTGTTGGCACACAAGATCAGACCGCTGCCATCGTGACTGGGTTTACAAGTGTGGAAAGGGTCTCTCAGCACTCCAGCAATCTGTCCTCCAACAGAGTACTAGGATCACTGAGGCGCCGCCCCGGGGGAGTGGCAGTGGCTCCGTGCAGCAAGAACCTGCTGTCCTCTCTCAGGATGACAGCATTCGTGCTCCCACCACTGTCACTCTGCCAGTACCATTGCAGTTGCCTGTCAGCCAGCCAGCCCAGACTGCTGCCACCCTTGCCGAGGTGCAGTCTACAGCTGGGCCTTCTAGGCCCAGAGCTATTCGAGGTCATCCTGCAAGGCCATCTGCAGTGTCCCCCATGGAAAGTCAGCAGCCTTCTGCCAGCCATGCTACAGCCACTGGGGTAGCACTTCGTAGGAGCACTAGAATAAGCAAAGGCACACGAAAGACAGGCACTAAGGGAATGCACAAGGGAGTTGTGATGTTCTGTGATAGAGGGATGGTAAGGTGGGGATGTGTTGAACAATGGGGATCTGGGGTTTCATTCAGTGGAACTGGAGTCTGATGATGTGCTCACGGACAGCCCATCAGGAATGGGGATTTGCTGGCTGCCTCCTTCCATCCTCCTCCTCATCCTCCTCTTCCTCTTCCTCTTCTTCTTCCTCTTCCTCCTCCTGAGGTGGTCACGGAACCCGTGGTGGCAAGGGCTGCACCCTCATGATGGCCAAGTTGTGGAGGATGCAGTAGACCACCATGAATTGAGACACCCACTCAAGTGAGTACTGGAAAGTTCCTCCCAAGTAGTCAAGAGAGTGTAACTGTTGCTTTAGCACCCCGATGGTCTGCTCGATGAGGTTACTCATGGCAGCATGGCTGTCATTATATGATTTCTGGCCACGAATGGTGGGGTTACGGCGGGGAGTCATCGGCCAGGTGTTCAGTGGATAGCCTTCCTTCCCCTCCTCCCACTGCGAGCAGCTTGCCTTTGCTGCCTCTGCTCCATCTCCCTGTCACACTGCAGCACAAGGGGGACTGCAAGCAGAGCCCCCATGACTGGGAGCAAGTGGTGTAAGTCAGAGATCTTCCAGTTGCAGCCAACGCCTTCCCAACGTCCAGCAACACTCCCTGCACACTTTAACAACGTTATAAATGTCTTCGAGCAAGCCAGTATTAATATAAACTCTGCAAGAACCAGTATGAGAAATAATCAACTTATCTGCAAGTTGGATGTTTCCCTTTAAATAGCGCGGTTGGGGGTACCTCATGCAGCTAAACGCACGTTCAGCTGTGCGTGTTTAGGAGATGGCATTATTTAGAATGGCAACGTCGAAAATGCCAGGTTATGCGTCAAATCAGCGTAACACGCAAACTGACGTCACGATCTGCCTAATCTGCATACTGCCAGCGCACACACGTCCTGCATGTACTAGCGTCCTCACCAAGATGGCGACCAGTGCGGGCCGCACCAGAAGTGGGCGGAAGCGAGGCAGCCGCCATTTTATTCTTGAAACCGGCCTTAGCTGCGACTCTAAGGTCCCGAATTTCACAGTCTCTAGAGTCTTTCTTTGTCTTTCTTAGACTCTCTTAGCTTCTCTTGGTAGTTAGAAGATTCTCTTTGCCATCTTTTGTAAGAATCTCTGCCCAGCAGATGTAAAATACCCTTACCAGTGCAAGGTACCGTTAAGGGCAGAGAGTCATTAGATGTTAAATTATGGCTACACTAGTCAGTTACAGGCAGAGATAAGTGTGTCAATTAACTGTACAAGTATCTGAGATCAGGAAAGATGAGAGGTGAGCCAGCTAGTTCAGCTATCGTCATCTGAATGTGAGGGGTTTCAGCTGGAACCAAATGTCCACGTGGTGCAGATAACCCCACCGCCAAAAGGGGTTCATTGACTCGACGCTCCAGAATCTAACGTCACCATCCCAGGGAACAAAGGAGATAGACTCAATCGTACTGCTCATAAAGGTAAGGTTAGATAATATCTGGAACCTTGTTAATCGCACACGTAGACTCTGAGCTATTTGATAGGCTGGCTATCTAATGCTATTAACTTGACAGCTATCTAGGGATTTAACCCTAAAATAACCTTACTAATTGTAATTCTCTCAGACTCTGATCACTGCTGTAATTAATACTCAGCATCTAATACTGCTGCTGATTTACAGTGATACACTAAATTGCCTCTGAAACTTCTGTTACTTATTTGTTAAGTAACTCTGTTGATTAATGATTTACTATTTAAACTGTTAGATAACAATGACTATGTCTATTTATACCTATTAATACCTCGTATACTCGATGTTTAACTTTAAGTCGTGATTTTGTAGTCAATAAATAGTTGCTAGTCCATGACCTATTGTCTGACTCCTACTTTGATGTTTTGGCAAGAAAGAGTTAATTAAGTCACTCAGTACCTTGTGCACATCCAAATCAATTCGGAAGATAACCTCAAATTCTATCTGAACTGGTTAAATGTAAGGCAGTTTGGCGAACCACACTTTGGCATCATTCACTCCTAGACTGACGATGAGAGATAAACCCCAGATGGTTCCCAGTGAGGAGTTAAGCGAGGGTGTTAAGGATTCCTTGGCATATATTTGTTAGGATACCGAAACCTAGGGTTCCTACACATTGACTCCAAAAACAATGATCCTTTTCAAACACTGACATACCTGTTGTGTATTTCCAGCATATTGTATATTAATTTCAGCAATCTCTATCTTTGGCTTTGTTTAGTTCATGTGGCTAGGAACAAAATGCAAGTCACAAGACTGGTTGCTCAAAGTACCGAATCCTTTTTGATCAAGAACCAGTTGATGAAAATGCTTTGATTTCTAACCCCAATCACAGGAAATTGTTTACTACGACTAGTAAGATGCCCACTGCATCTCCTTCCAATTCACTCAGTGAAAATACTCACAGGGTAAATTGAATCATAAAGGCTATTATTGGAGTTCGAGTGCTTGAGTCATAGAAAATGTGTATTTAACTTCTCATTAGCATTAAATAACATTGTTCCTTTGATCATCGCTGATTGGCAGCACTACCTACAAAGAAATAATCACATGGAGCAATCAAAGGAACCAAAATCGTGGAATCTTAGAGTCATACAATCTGAGAGCACAGAAGGAGGGTATTCGGCCTGTGCTGGCTTTTTGGCAGAGCTATCCAATTAGTCCCATTGGCCTGCTCTGTCTCCTTAAGCCTTCAATTTTTTCATTTTCAAGTACTGTATTTATCCAATTCCCTTTTGAAAGTTACTATTGAATCTGCTTCCAGCATCCATTCCAGATCATAACAACTCTCTGCGTAAAACAATTTCTCCTCATCTCCCCTTCTTTTATTAATTAATTAAGAAGGGGAAAATAGAATATGAAAGTAAGCTTGCAGGGAACATAAAAACTGACTGTAAGAGCTTTTATAGATATGTGAAGAGAAAAAGATTAGTGAAATCAAGTGTAGGTCCCTTGCAGTCAGAAGCAGGAGAAGTTATAATGGGGAACAAAGAAATGGCAGCCCAATTAAATGCATATTTTGGTTCTGTCTTCACAAAGGAGGACACAAATAACCTCCCAGAGATGTTGGAGAACATAGGGTCTGATGAAAGGGAGGAACTGAAAGAAATCAGTATTTGCAGGGAAATGGCATTAGGGAAATTGACGGGATTGAAGGCCAATAAATCCCCAGGGCCTGATAATCTACATCCTAGGGTACTTAAGGAAGTGGCCCTAGAAATAGTAGATGCATTGCTGATCATCTTCCAACATTCGATGGAATCTGGAACTGTACCCATGGATTGGAGGGTAGCTAATGTTACCCCACTATTCAAAAAGGGTGGTAGAGAGAAAGCGGGGAATTACAGCCCGGTAAGCCTGACATTGGTAGTGGGGAAAATGCTAGAGTCCATTATAAAGGATGTAATAGCTGAGCACTTGAAAAACAGTGACAGGATCGGACAAAGTCAACATGGATTTACAAAAGGTAAATCGTGCTTGACTAATCTACTGGAATTTTTTGAGGATGTAACTGGGAAAATAGATAAGGGAGAACCAGTAGATGTGGTGTATTTGGACTTTCAAAAGGCTTTCGATAAGGTCCCGCATAAGAGATTAGCGTGTAAAGTTAAGGCACATGGGATTGGGGGCAAGGTATTGACTTGGATAGAGAACTGGTTGGCGGACAGAAAGCAGAGAGTAGGAATTAATGGGTCTTTTTCCGAGTGGCAGGCAGCGACTAGTGGGGTACCGCAGGGATCGGTCCTTGGACCCCAGCTATTCACAATAGACATTAATGATCTAGATAAGGGAACTAAATGTAATATCTCCAAGTTTGCAGATGACACAAAGCTGGGTGGGCGTGTGTGCTGTGAGGAGGATACCGAGAAACTCCAGGATGATTTGGACAGGTTGGGTGAGTGGGCAGAAGTGTGGCAGATGCAATATAACGTGGATAAATGCGAGGTTATCCACTTTGGTTTCAAAAACAGAAAGGCAGACTATTATCTGAATGGCAATAGATTGGGAGAAGGGGAAGTGCAACGAGACCTGGGTGTCCTTGTGCACCAGTCGCTGAAGGTAAGCATGCAGGTACAGCAGGTGGTGAAGAAGGCAAATGGTATGTTGGCCTTCATAGCGAAAGGGTTTGAGTATAGGAACAGGGATGTCCTCCTGCAGTTGTACAGGGCCTTGGTGAGACCACACCTTGAGTACTGTGTGCAGTTTTGGTCGCCTTATCTGAGGAAGGATGTTCTTGCCATGGAAGGAGTTCAGCGAAGATTCACAAGGCTGATACCTGGGATGGCAGGAATGACATATGAGGAGAGATTGGGTCGATTGGGCTTATACTCGCTGGAGTATAGAAGAATGAGAGGGGATCTCATCGAAACATATAAAATTCTGACAGGTCTGGACAAACTTGATGCAGGAAGAATGTTCCCGATGGTCGGAGAGTCCAGAACCAGGGGTCATAATCTAAGGATAAGGGGTAAGCCATTTAGGACAGAAATGAGGAAGAATTTCTTCACCCAGAGAGTGGTGAACCTGTGGAATTCTCTACCACAGAAGGTAGTTGAGGCCAAGTCATTAAATATATTCAAGAATGAGTTAGATATATTTCTTAAAGCTAAAGGTATCAAGGGATATGGGGAGAAGGCAGGTACAGGGTACTGAGTTTGGATGATCAGCCATGATCTCATCGAATGGCGGAGCAGGCTCGAGGGGCCGAATGGCCTACTCCTGCTCCTATCTTCAATATGTTTCTATGTTTCTATGTTTTGGCAATTATCTTAAATCTGTGTCCTCTGGTTACTGACCCTCCTGTGAGTGGAAACAGTTTCTCATTATTTACGCTATAAAACCCCTCATAATTTTGAAAAATCTATTAAATCTCCTCTTAACTTTCTCTGCTCTAATGAGAACAATCCCAGCTTCTCCAGTCTCTCCACTTATCTGAAGTCTCTCATCCCTGGTACCATTCTGCACCCGCTCAAAGGCTTTGACATACTTCCTAAAACGTGGTGCCCAGACTTGGACACAATACTCCAGCTGAGGCCTAACCAGTCATTTATAAAGGATTAGCATTTATAAATATTCTATAAAAGCGCAGGCAATCTGTCCCACCAGGTTACTGCCCAGGCGGCGACAGTGGAAATGATCTCTGCTTTGTCCCAAAGTGGTTCTATTTATTTCAATGAGTAACTGGACCAGCCAGGCACCATCCTGCGGTCTGCACAGAGCGGGATTAAACAGAGTGGACTTGAACAGCGTGTTTTATTTGGGAATTTGGAAAGTGGGGGAATTTGGAGATGAGGGGGAAGGAGTTGCTGCTTTTTGCCTACACTACTTGTAGTGCTTTGTGTTACAGGTAGATATTTCATTTCAGGTCCCATAACTTAAGCTAGATCAAGTAAGTAGTCAAGAAACTACACTGTAAACTAAGTTACCTAATTACAAATTTAATTACATTTAATTAAATAAAACAAGGTCATATGGGGATGGCAGTGCAGGTGGTGTGCCACAACTGCAGCATGTGGGAGTTTGTGGAGAGCATTGTGATCCCGGACAACCACGTTTGCAGTAAGTGCCTGCATCTTGAGGAACTTCAGCTCAGAGTTGTTGAGCTGGAGTCTGAGGTGCAGACATTGTGGGGCATCAGGGATGGGGAGTGTTACCAGGACACTTTGAACCAGGAGGCAGTCACACCCCTTCAGTTAGGCAGTGGTACAGGTCTGGTTAGTAGTCAGGGACAGGAGGGTGTGACTGCAACTCAGGCCCTAGGTGCAGTTCTGGAGGAGCCTCAGCCTTTGCCCTTGTCCAACAGGTATGAAGTTCTTGCTGCCTGTGTGGATGAGGGAAAAGCCTGTAGGATGGGTGAGCAAGCTGACCATGGCACCATGGTGCCGGAGGCCATTCAAGTGGGGGGAGTGTAAGGGAATGTAGTTGTGGTAGGGGACAGTATAGTCAGGGGGATAGATACTGTTCTCTGCACCCGCGACCGAGTGTTCCGAAGGTTGTGTTGCCTGCCCGGTGCCAGGGTTAAAGACATCTCCTCGCGCCTGGAGAAGAACTTGGAGTGGGAGGGGCAGGATCCAGTTGTCGTGGTCCACGTTGGACCCAACGACATAGGTAGAACTAGGAATGAGGTTCTGCTGAGGGAGTTTGAGGAGCTAGGATCCAAATTAAAAAGCAGAACCTCAAAGGCAATAATCTCTGGATTGTTACCTGAGCCACGTGCAAATTGGCATAGGGACAAACAGATTAGAGGTTTAAATGCATGGCTCAAAGAGTTGTGTGGGAGGAAGGGGTTTCAGTTCATGGGGCACTGGCACCAGTACTGGGGAAAGAGGGAGCTGTTCCGTTGGGACAAGCTCCACTTAAACCAGGCTGGGACCAGTGTCCTGGCGAACCGAATAACTAGGGCAGTAGACAGGGTTTTAAACTAATGAAGGGAGGGTGGGAGGATTCAGGAAAGAGTAAATTTAAAAGCAGCAAGAGAAATGTCAAGGCTTTAGAGCAGAGTAGAGTTTTGGGTAAAAATAAGCGGAGTGGGTCAGGAAGGGACAGAGAGAGTAACAAAGGTAATAAGGCATCAGTGACTAAGGTGACATCAGGGAAAAATAGAAATAAGTCAAAGCTAAAGGCACTATATCTGAATGCGCGAAGCATTCGCAACAAAATAGATGAATTAATAGCGCAGATAGAAATTAACAGGTTTCATCTAATAGCCATAACAGAGACGTGATTGCAAAGTGGCTAAGGTTGGGAACTAAATATTCCAGGATACATAACTTAGAAGAGATAGGCAAAATGGAAAAGCAGGAGGGGTAACCCTGATAATAAAGGATGGGATAAAAGAGAGTAGAGAGAAAGGATCTTAGCTCCGAAAATCAAGAAGTAAAATCAGTTTGGGTGGAGCTAAGAAACATCAAGGGGCAGAAAACATTGGTGGGAGTTGTTTATAGGCCTCCAAACTGTAGTTGTAATGTAGGGCAGAGTATAAATCAGGAAATTAGAGCTGCATGTAACAAGGGTAATACAATAATCATGGGGGACTTTAATCTACATATAGACTGGGCAAACCAAATTTGCAGTAATAGTGTGGAGGACGAATTCATGGAATGTATGCAAGGTAGTTTTCTAGATCAGTATGTTGAGGAAAAATGTGAGAAGTCGCACAACACCAGGTTATAGTCCAACAGCTTTATTTGAAATCACAAGCTTTCGGAGCGCTGCTCCTTCGTCAGGAACCAACTAGGGAACAGGCTATTTTAGATCTAGTATTGTACAGTAAGAAAGGGTTAATTAATAACCTTGTAGTAAAGGGGCCTTCAGGGAAGAGTGACCATAATATGATAAAATTTTATATTGAGTTTGAAAGTGATTTAGTTCAATCCGAAACTATGGTCTAAAATCTAAACAAAGCAAACTATGTAGCTATGAGGGGCGAGTTGGCTACGGTAGATTGGGAAACTACATTAAAAGGTATGATAGTAGACAAGCAATGGTTAGCATTTAAAGAATTAAACTCAGAGCGCTGGCGAAGCTCATGTGATGTCAGTCAGCAATGGAACACAGACACAATGGCGCCGGCCAGTTCTTAAAGGGGAGGGTTGATCTTGCTTTCCATCCACATCCTGCTCATTGCAGCCTTGAATCTCGGGCTGGAGAGACCTGTACATCAAATCTGCTGGAAAGAACAATGGAGAGGTCCAGGGAAAGAGCTCAGAGTGCAGCCCCCACAGTCTCTTCTAAATCGATACAAGGAAGGGCAAATCAAAATGAACCTGCAAAGTGCTGCTCAATACCCAAAACTCCTTCACACAGCGTTGAATCTCTCCAGAAGTCTCTCTCTCTCTCTCTCTCAGAATGCATGGTTCAAAAATGTCGCCAACAAAAAAAGGCAGGAAGCGGTCGCCTTTAAATAGCACTCCCCCAGTCCCTTCTGACTGCAAAACGCTCTCCTCAACCTGTCATTGCTAGCGGCAGGCGGTAAGGCAGGGGGCGCCACTCAATATCCGCTCCGGGGCGCAACCAGGGCGTTGCGCACTCGACTGACGTCACGATCTGCCGGCGCAGGAGATTGTGGCGGTACTGTTTAGCGCTGCCGCAAAATGTCTAGTTAATTACGCGAGTGACGCAAACATCGCCGCTCCCGGGCACTAGTTGCTTTGCGCCCCATTAGCGCCCTCTTAAGGCGCTAACGGGAGGCGCAACCAACTGAATTTTTCCCCCAGTATTAGATCAAAGGAAGAGGCTTATAATGTTGCCAAAAAGAGTAGTAAGCCTGAGGATTGGGAGGATTTTAGAATTCAGCAAAGGAGGACCAAGAAATTGATAAAGAAAGAGAAAATAGAATATGAATGTAAACTGGCGAGAAACATAAAAACAGACTGTTAAAGCTTTTATAGGTATGTAAAAAGGAAAAGATTAGCAAAAGTAAATGTGGGTCCCTTACATGCTGAGACAGGAGAAATTATAATGGGGAAAAAGGAAATGGCTGAGAAATTAAACAAATACTTTGGGGGAAAAATTCGGTTGCTTTGCGCCTCGCATTAGCATTCCGAGGCACAAAGCACCTCGTGCCTGGGCGCGGCACCGCTAACACCTCCCGCAAAATTCAGCGGGAGGTTAGCGGCGGTGGTAGCCAGTAGCCCCCTGCAGCACTGCACCTCCGGTGATGACATCATCGCTGTGCGCAGCGCCCCGCTCGCGCCCTGACCGCAAACTTGGCTCGCGCCCCCTGACCTACCGCCAGACGCTATGTCCGACAGGGTCAGGAGGGTGTTTTTGCGGCCGGGGCGGTGATAATTAAAGGGCAGGTGCCGGGTGGCAATTTTCTTTTGGGCCGCCTGCCAGTACCTGTCCCCTCTCGCCTCCCGCTGTGGGGTGCCGGCCACGATTCATGAGTGCCGGGCTCTTTTGCCGGCACCCCGCTCCCCGGTGGTCCAGCAGGGCCCCGGTGCGCGCTGTGCTAGGCCCCTCTCCTATAATCAGGGGAGGGAGGCCTGCAGTACCGTGGCGCGATGTGCCGACGTGCGTGGTGCTGCTGCACGTAGCGCCGCGATATTCAATGGGAGCGCCCCAAGAGGGAGGGGGAGTGCTTCCATTAACGCCCCCTGCTTGGGGCGCTACCACTCAATTTACGGTGCGGGGGCACTAACTGTTTTGGGGCGCATGGCAATTTTTCCCCCTTTGTGTCCGTCTTCACGGAAATAGTGGAGAACCAAGGGTCTAGCGAGGATGAGGAACTGAAAGATATTAATATTAGTAAAAAAATAGTACTGGAGAAATTAATGGGACTGAAAGCCAATAAATCCCCTGGACCTGATGGCCTACATCCTAGGGTTTTGAAAGAGGTGGCTATATAGATAGTGGATGCATTGGTTGTCATTTTCCAAAATTCCATAGATTCTAGAACGGTTCCCGCTGATTGGAAGGTAGCAAATGTAACCCCACTATTTAAGAAAGGAGGGAGAAAGAAAACAGAGAACTACAGACCAGTTAGCCTGACATCAGTAGTAGGGAAAATGCTAGAATCTATTATTAATGACGTGGTAACAGGGCACTTAGAAAATAATAATAGGATTGGGCAGAGTCAACACGGGTTTATGAAAGGGAAATCGTGTTTGACGAATCTGTTAGAGTTTTTTGAGGTTGTAACTAGCAGAATAGATAAGGGGGAACCAGTGGATCTGGTGTATTTGGATTTTCAGAAGGCATTCGATAAGGTGCCACACAAGAGGTTACATAGAACATAGAACATAGAACAGTACAGCACAGTACAGGCCCTTCGGCCCTCGATGTTGTGCCGAGCATTGTCCGAGACCAAGATCAAGCTATCACACTCCCTATCACTCTGGTGTGCTCCATGTGCTTATCCAATAACCGCTTGAAAGTTCCTAAAGTGTCCGACTCCACTATCACAGCAGGCAGTCCATTCCACACCCCAACCACTCTCTGAGTAAAGAATCTACCTCGGACATCCCTTCTATATCTCCCCCCATGCACCTTATAGTTATGCCCCCTTGTAACAGCTGCCTCTACCCGAGGAAATAGTCTCTGAACATCCACTCTATCTATCCCCCTCATCATCTTATAAACCTCTATTAAGTCGCCTCTCATCCTCCTCCGCTCTAAAGAGAAAAGCCCCAACTCCCTCAATCTTTCCTCATAAGACCTCCCCCCCAAACCAGGCAGCATCCTGGTAAATCTCCTTTGCACTCGTTCCAATGCTTCCACGTCCTTCCTATAGTGAGGTGACCAGAACTGCACACAATATTCCAAATGTGGTCTCACCAAGGTCCTGTACAGTTGCAGCATAACCTCACGGTTCTTAAACTCAAACCCTCTGTTAATAAACGCCAACACACCATAGGCCTTCTTTACTGCTCTATCCACTTGAGTGGCAACCTTCAGAGATCTGTGGATATGAACCCCCAGATCCCTCTGCTCCTCCACGTTCCTCAGAACCCTGCCGTTGACCCTGTAATCCTTATTCAAATTTGCCCTACCAAAATGAATCACCTCGCACTTATCAGGGTTAAATTCCATCTGCCATTTTTCGGCCCAGCTCTGCATCCTATCAATGTCTCTTTGCAGCCTACAACTGCCCTCCACCTCATCCACTACTCCACCAATCTTGGTGTCATCAGCAAATTTACTGATCCACCCTTCAGTCCCCTCCTCCAAGTCATTGATAAAAATCACAAACAGCAGAGGACCCAGCACCGACCCCTGTGGCACACCGCTGGTAACTGGTCTCCAGTCCGAAAATGTTCCATCCACCACCACCCTCTGCCTTCTATGAGATAGCCAGTTACTTATCCAATCGGCCAAATTTCCCTCTATCCCACAACTCCTTACTTTCTTCATGAGACGACCATGGGGAACCTTATCAAACGCCTTACTAAAATCCATGTATACGACATCTACTGCTCTACCTTCATCTACACACTTAGTTACCTCCTCAAAGAATTCAATCAAATTTGTTAGGCAAGACTTACCCTTCACGAATCCGTGTTGGCTATCCCTGATTAAGTTGCCCCTTTCCAAATGGTCATAAATCCTATCCCTCAGGACCTTTTCCATTATCTTACCAACCACCGAAGTAAGACTAACCGGCCTATAATTACCAGGGTCATTCCTATTTCCTTTCTTGAAGAGAGGAACAACATTCGCCACTCTCCAGTCCTCTGGCACCATCCCCGTGGACAGTGAGGACCCAAAGATCAAAGCCAGAGGCTCTGCAATCTCCTCCCTTGCCTCCCAAAGAATCCTAGGATATATCCCATCTGGCCCAGGGGACTTATCGACCCTCAGGTTCTTCAAAATTGCTAAAACATCTTCCCTCAGAACATCTACCACCTCCAGCCTATCCACCTTTATCACACTCTCATCCTCAAGAACATGGCCCCTCTCCTCGGTGAACACTGATGAAAAGTATTCATTCATCACCTCTCCTATCTCTTCTGACTCCATGCACAAGTTCCCACTACTGTCCTTGACCGGCCCTACCCTCACCCTGGTCATTCTTTTATTTCTCACATAAGAGTAAAAAGCCTTGGGGTTTTTCTTGATCCGACCCGCCAAGGACTTCTCATGCCCCCTCCTAGCTCTCCTAAGCTCTTTTTTTAGCTCATTCCTTGCTACCTTGTACCCCTCAATCGACCCAACTGAACCTTGTTTTCTCATCCTTACATACGCTTCCTTTTTCCTCTTGACTAGACATTCAACCTCTTTTGTGAACCATGGTTCTCTCACTCGGCCATTTCCTCCCTGCCTGACAGGGACATACCTATCAAGGACACGCAGTAATTGCTCCATGAAAAAGCTCCACTTTTCGTTTGTGCCTTTCCCTGATAGTTTCTGTTCCCATCTTATACTCCCTAATTCTTGCCTAATCGCATCATAATTACCCCTCCCCCAATTATAAACCCTGCCCTGCCGTATGGCCCTATCCCTCTCCATTGCAATAGTGAAAGTTACCGAATTGTGGTCACTATCTCCAAAGTGCTCTCCCACATACAAATCAAACACTTGGCCCGGTTCATTACCCAGTACCAAATCCAACGTGGCCCCACCTCTTGTCGGCCTATCCACATATTGTGTCAGGAAACCCTCCTGCACACACTGTGCAAAAACTATCCCATCCGAACTGTTTGACCTATAAAGGTTCCAATCAATATTTGGAAAGTTGAAGTCGCCCATGACAACTACTCTGTGACCTCCACACCTATTCATAAACAAAATTAGGGCTCATGGGATTGGGGGTAATATACTCGCATGGATTGAGGATTGGTTAACGGACAGAAAATAGAGAGTAGGAATAAACAGGTCATTTTCGGGTTGGCAGGCTGTAACTAGTGGGGTACCGCAAGGATAGGTGCTTGGGCCTCAGCTATTCACAATCTATATCAATGATTTGGATGAGGGGACCAAATGTAATATATCCAAGTTTGCTAATGATACAAAGCTGGGTGGGAATGTAAGTTGTGAGGAGGATGCAAGGAGGCTTCAAGGGGATATAGACAGGCTAAGTGAGTGGGCAAGAACATGACAAATGGAATATAATGTGGAGAAATGTGAAGTTATCCACTTTGGTAGGAAAAATAGAAAAGCAAAGTATTTTTTAAATGGTGAGAGATTGGGAAATGTTGGTGTTCAGAGGGACCTGGGTGTTCTTGTACACGAATCACTGAAAGTTAATATGCAGGTACAGCAAGCAATTAGAAAAGCAAATGGTATGTTGGACTTTATTACAAGAGCATTCGAGTATAAGAGTAAAGACGTCTTACTGCAATTATATAGGGCCCTGGTGAGACCACACCTGGAGTATTGTGTACAGTTTTAGTCTTCTTACCTAAGGAAGGATATACTTGTCATACTTGTGCAACGAAGGTTCACCAGAATGGTTCCTGGGAATTTTTTTTTATTCGTTCACAGGATGTGGGCATCGCTGGCAAGGCCAGCATTTATTGCCCATCCCTAATTGCCCTTGAGAAGGCGTTGGTGAGCCGACTTCTTGAACCGCTGTAGTCCTTGTGGTGAAGGTACTCCCACAGTGCTGTTAGGGAGGAAGTTCCAGGGATGGGGGGATTGTCCTATGGGGAGAGATTGAGTAGACTAGGCCTATATTTTCTAGAGTTTAGAAGAATGAGAGGAGATCTCATTGAACCATACAATATTCCTACAGGGCTTGACAGGGTAGATACAGGGAGGATGTTTCCCCTGGCTGGGGAGTCTAGAAGCAGGGGTCACAGTCTCAGAATAAGGGGTCGGCCATTTTGGACTGAGATGAGGAGAAATTTCTTCACTCAGAGGGTGGTGAATCTTTGGAATTCTCTACCCCAGAGGGCTGTGGAGGCTCAGTCGTTGAGTACATTCAAGACAAAGATTGATAGATTTTTGAATATTAAGGGAATCAAGGGATATGGGGATATTGTAGGAAAGTGGAGATAAGGTAGAAGATCAGCCATGATCTTATCCCATCCCACCCCACTACACCGCATCACAACCCACCCCCACCCCATCCCACCCCATCCCCACCCCATCCCCACCCCACCCTACCCCACCCCACCCCACCCCATCCCATCCCACCCCACTCCACCCCATCCCACCCCACTACACCGCATCCCATCCCACCCCACCCCATCCCACCCCACCCCACCCCATCCCACCCCACCCCATCCCATCCCACCCCATCCCATCCCACCCCACCCCATCCCACCCCACCCCATCTCATCCCACCCCACCCCATCCCACCCCATCCCATCCCACCCCACTCCACCTCATCCCACCCCACCCCATCCCACCCTACCCCACCCCATCCCATCCCACCCCACCCCACCCCACCCCATCCCATCCCACCCCACCTCATCCCATCCCATCCCACCCCACCCCACCCCAATCCACCCCACCCCATCCCACCCCATCTCATCCCACCCCATCTCATCCCACCCCACCCCACCCCACCTCACCCCACCCCAATCCACCCCAGGTAAACCCTGTGTGCAAACATCATCGGCCTGAAACGTTAACTCTGTTTCTCTCTCCACAGATGCTGCCTGACCTGCTGAGTATTTCCAGCATTTTCTGTTTTTATTCCTAACTTTCCTCTTCTGCCTCTACATGGCAACCATTGTCTGGGAACAATGGGTAGCTATTATATAATTGAAGCCATTTGCATCCATCCCAAGCAATTGCTACATCACAATAGCAACCAATCAGTGGGATCGCCCAGCAATGAAGCACGCTAATTTAACTACAATCTGCTGGGGCAACCTCTGCCCTCATCACATTACAAATACAGAAATTCCTTGCTCATGGACATTCTTTAAAGCTCCATCAAAATGGATTCTGTGCTGTGGGACTATGTCACAAAATGGCTGCTGGGTGAAGGGTGCTGGGACTTAGCTTCGATTAAAAGGTTCATTAAGTTAGTGGCTTTAAAACTGACATGTCTAGCTCTGTGTTAAACTGTGTTTGAAGCTTTATTAAGACACAGTTGAATCTTATTAATATTAATGACTTTGCATGGAAGTTCATAATACTGCATTTTAATGTGAGAAGCTGGGTGTATATTCTTGCAGACAGAGCATCTGAATTATTTGTTAGTCATGCCCTCTAATATATTGCTGTGTTGGTACGAAGGATTATTTTAGCAACTGCAAATTAACTGTTTGAAGTACAGGGCTGCCTGATCTCAGCAAAACTAGCTGTGTTAATTAAATAATAAATATCTAAGATTGGATGGGAGGACGCTTCCAAGCACAATGTAATTTATAAGCTGTAACTTTGTGTTGCGAGAGAGACACAGGGGGAGAAATTCAACTTTGCTTTGCCCATGTTTTGGGCCGTAATGTGAATGATAGAGGGATGCGTTTCGGGTGGAGGCCTCGCGCGCCCAACCAGCCCTGCAAGTGCACCGGTCGCCATATTGGAAGCGGGCGCCTTTTAGTTGTCCAGGCCCCTGCCTGAAACAGGCGTTAGGTGCCCCGCACATGCAGATCGGGGTCCTTTGCTGCCTGTAGGATCCCAAAGCAAAATTCCGGGACAAATGTTATCTTGAGCGGCCCTTTAACAGGGACGCAGGGGACCGCTCAAGAAACAGCCACAAAACATTTTAAACGTTACAAATCTGTGGATCCAGGAGGAGCCGATGGAGTTTTGTCCTCAGCGTCTGACAGAGAGCTCAACGGAATGAAAACCAGGTGGGCAATACACTCCGTCAGATTATCACCCAGGAGGTGAAGATAAAACTCATACCCCGGAACTATAAAACTCAACCCCCTGAACTAGAAAATTCTACCCCCTGAACAATAAAACTCTACTCCCTGAACTATAAAGCACTACCCCCTGAACAATAAAACTCTACCCCCTGAACAATAAAAATCTATACCCTGAACAATTTAACTCTACCCCCTGAACCAGAAAAGTCTACCCACTGAACAATAAAACTCTACCCACTGAACAATAAAAATCTACACCCTGAACAATTTAACTCTACCCCCTGAACCAGAAAACTCTACCCACTGAACAATAAAACTCTACCCCCTGAACAATAAACTCTACCACCTGAATAATAAAACTCTACCCCC